>JAEIGP010000808.1:1200000-1845079 GCA_018904095.1 Zaprionus ghesquierei | reverse complement strand
ATTATATTAGACATCATGCCTAGACTTAATAAGAGCACAACTTTCAATAGGAACCAGCCATATTGTTCATTTTCGGTTTATATGATAACTATAGCTAGCCAGATAATCTCTAAAAATTTGGTAACAATCGGATAATAAACACAGAATTCAGCTTAACGTTTTCCATAGCTGTAAGCAGCGCTGCCGGCAGCGCAAATTCTTTATTTGTACAAAAAATAATTAGAATGCCTTACAATGCAAATTTTTTCATTTGTTGGATAACAGCGTCAGTAGCTTAGTGGAAAACCGATGAACTCCTGAACCGACAGGCCCGTGGTTCGATTCCCAGTTCATGCCGCTTAAACTTTTTATACCCGCTACTCTATATATTATATTAGACAACATGCCTAAACTTAATAAGAGCACAACTTTCAATAGGAACCAGCCATATTGTTCATTTTCGGTTTATATGATAACTATAGCTAGCCTGATGATCTCTGAAAATTTGGTAATAATCGAATAATAAATACACAAGTTATTCAGTTTAACGTTTTGCATAGCTGTAAACAGCGCTGCCGGCAGCGCAAATTCTTTATTTGTAAAGGAAATAATAAGAATGCCATACAATGCAAATTTTTGCAGTTGTTGGTTATAGCGTCAATTGCTTAGTGGAAAAGCGATGAACTCCGGAACCGACAGGCCCGTGATTCGATTCCTAGTTCATGCCGCTTAAGCTTTTTCTTTTGTTATACCCGCTACTCATAGAGTAGAAGGGTATTATAACTTTGTTCAAACCAAAAATGTATATAACAGCCAGAAGGAGACACCTCCGACCCCATAAAGTATATATATTCTGGCTCAGGATCAACAGCCGAGTCGATATAGCCGTGTCCGTCTGTCCGTCTGTCTGTCCGTGTGAAAATCTGGATTTCAGCTATTATAAAAGCTAGAACTACCAAATTTGGTGACAGTATGTGTTATGTACAGTATGTGTTATTATTGGTCAAGTTAATTTTGGATTTTGGCCATGCCCCCTTCCGCCCCTGTAAATCGAAAAAAATTGATTACAAGCGCAATTTTGATGCCATATTATTCAGTTTCGGTTTATATGATAACTATATCTAGCCAGATGATCTCTAAAAGTTTGGTAACAATCGAATAATAATAAACACAGAAGTTATTCAGCTTAACGTTTTCCATAGCTGTAAGCAGCGCTGCCGGCAGCGCTGCTTGCAGCATTGTGCCGAATCGTGTGTGCGTGTACGGTGGTGAAATGGGTTAAGTTGTGGACTGCAAAACGAAAAGTACTATTATGCATTTACGGGTTCGAGTCCCGCCTGCATCAAAAATTAAATGTGTGCAAAAATGTTTTTTTTTATACCCGCTACTCATAGAGTAGAACGGTATTATAACTTTGTTCAAACCGAAAATGTATGTACCAGGCAGAAGAAGACACCTCCGACCCCATAAAGTATATATATTCTGGCTCAGGATCAACAGCCGAGTCGATATAGCCATGTCCGTCTGTCTGTCTGTCCGTGTGAAAATCTAGATCTCAGCTATTATAAGAGCTACAACTACCAAATTTGGTGACAGTATGTGTTATTATTGCACGCTGATCAAGTTTATTTTGGATTTTGGGCACGCACCCTTCCGCCCCTGTAAATCGAAAAAAATTGATTACAAGTACAATTTTGATGCCATAAAGTTCATTTTCGGTTTATATGATAAATATAGCTAGCCTGATGAGAAGGAAGGAGGGAGATGTAGTATGCATACATATTAAATATCAACTGTACCGAAATATGAGTCGATCGGCGCGATCACTTGTTTTTGCAAGTGTTGGCATTCCGTTACACGTGTAACGGAATGTAAGGGCCGACTGAACTCAAGTGTATGCGTATGCCCTAGCGATCCAGCTTAAGACATCCTTACAGATAAGATATAACGGTTACCCATCTCTCTGCCGCCCAACTGTGGGCAGCGCAGCGATTAGACTTAAGCTTACTTAGAACCTAAGGAAAACTGTAAAGCCCAGTTACCACTGGTCGTGGGACGCGGCTCCTTGGCTGCTCCCGAATTACCGAATTACCGACGTTCAAACAGACAGACGGACAGAGAAACATGGATCAATCGACTCGGCTGTTGATCCTGAGCCAGAATATATATACTTTATGGGGTGTGCCATGTCTCCTTTTGCCTGTTACATACTTTTGCATAAACTTAGTATACCATTTTTGACCATTTTCAATGGTCGAGTGGTAAAAAAATTTTTGATTCGGGCGGGACTCGAACCCGTAAATGCATAATAGTACTGTTCGTTTTGCTGTCCATAACTTAACCCATTTCACCTCCCTACACGCACACACGACTCGGCACAATGCTGCAAGCAGCGTTGCCGGCAGCGCTGCTTACAGCTATGGAAAACATTAATCTGATCTGTTTATTATGAGATTGTTATCAAATTTTCAGAGATCATCTGGCTAGCTATATTATTTATTATATAAATCAAAAATGAACAATATGGCATCAAAATTGCGCTTGTAATCAGTTTTTTTTGATTAACGGGGGCGGAAGGGGGCGTGGCCAAAATCCAAAATAAACTTGATCAACGTGCAATAATAACACATTTTCTCACCAAATTTGGTAGTTCGAGCTCTTATAATAGCTGAGATCTAGATTTTCACACGGACGTGCAGACGGACTGACGGACATGGCTATATCGACTCGGTTGTTGATCCAGAGCCAGAATATATATACTTTTTGGGTTCGGAGATGTGCCCATCTGCCGGTTACATACAAATTCGGCTTAAACAAAGTTATAATACCCTTCTACTCTTTGAGTAGCGGCTATAAAAAGCTACGCTGTAAAATTTGTATTATAATTTGGGCCACGCCTACTTCCGGCCCCCGCAAATCGATAAACCGTAAAACATGCGCCTATATCTCAAAAATTAAAAAGCTAGAGCCACCAAATTTTGTGACAACACTTATGTGAATCATACGCTGAAAATTTTTATTAAAATTTGGGCGACGCCACCGCAAATCGATAAACCGTAGAACAAGCTCATTAAAAACTCTACTGTATTCAGTTTTGGTATGTATGATAACTATCACCACCTTAACGATCGCTGAAAATTTGGTTCCGATCGGATAATGAAAATAAAAGTTATTCAACGTTTCATATAGATTTGCACTGCGTCCACTAAAAGCAAGCAAGCAGTGATTTTTCCAAGCAGTGTTTTTTTCCAACTGCTTGGACATCTTGGCGTCAAACTGAAAATGATTTGAGTTTTTATACCATTCGGCCATTGAAAATGGTCGAAAATGGTATACTGAGTATGTGCAAAAGTATGTAACAGGCAGAAGGACACATGGCAGACCCCATAAAGTATAAATATTCTGCCTCAGGATCAACAGCCGAGTCGATTGAGCCATGTCCGTCTGTCAGTGTGTCCGTCTGTCTGTCTGTATGAACGTCGAGATCTCAGCTATTACAAAAGCCAGAGACACAAATTTGACATGAAAATTTCAAATTTGGAGTGCCACGCCCACCGCCCACGCAAATCGATAATTTACGAGTATTAAGGAAAGTATTACAGTTACAGACACCAAATTTGGCATGATGCTTCCTATAAATCATGCGCAGTGAAATTTATTTTAAATTTGAGGTGCCACGCCCACCGCCCTCGCAAATCTATAATTTACGAATATTAATGAAAGTATTACAGTTACGGACACCAAATTTGGCATGATGGTTCCTATAAATCATACGCAGATCAAGTTTATTTCAAATTTGAGGTGCCACGCCCACCGCCCTCGCAAATCTATAATTTACGAATATTAATGAAAGTATTACAGTTACGGACACCAAATTTGGCATGATGGTTCCTATAAATCATACGCAGATCAAGTTTATTTCAAATTTGAGGTGCCACGCCCACCACCTCCACAAATCTGATATTTTTTATTTACTAGGAATTTATTAAAGTTACAGGCTTCTATTTTGGCATTTTCATAGATGGAAATGATATGAATCTAACCTCAGTTCGTTTGTTTCGTCGTTTCAATTCGATCGGACAATAAATGCAGAAGGTATTCATCGCTTCAGTTTTTCCGTGTGTACATATTTGTCTGCGTGTGAGAGAGAGAAAGAACCACTCACTTTCCTTGTTTAACTGCTTCCCTAGCGATCAACAAAGCAAGTGGGCGTAGAATTTTTTCGCACAGTTAGGTAAAATGTTCAAAGACGGTTAAAAAGGGTTTTTTAGTTACCCTTCGACCATTGATTGACAACTAATAAATATATCTTTGAATGAAAACCAAAAAATTGCAATCCTTTACCCACTTTGATGATATTCTACCTGAAACGTGCAAAAAAATCAAAAAAAAAAAAATGTGTGGGCTTTTCTGAGAAAAAAAGAAACGGTCCACTTTTTTATGCAAAGTTTTTACACTTTTGAAATACTTGGGAAAATCTCTTATATATGTATATGTCATACATTCTAAATTTGTTCGTTACTTTCGCCACCTCGTCGCAACTGTCCGACGCCAAAATTAGTTTGCAATTTGCGATTAGCGTGTGTACAAGTGTTTTAAGCGTGTTCTAAGATCGACAAAGAGGACTTCAGCTGCTATCTATCGCAAGTTTCATTTCTTATTATACCCGCTACTCGTGGAGTAGAAGGGTATTATAACTTTGTTCAAACCGAAAATGTATGTAACAGGCAGAAGGAGACACCTCCGACCCCATAAATTATATATATTCTAGCTCAGGAACAACAGCCGAGTCGATATAGCCATGTCCGTCAGTCCGTCTGTCTGTCCGTGTGAAAATCTAGATCTCAGCTATTATAAGAGCTAGAACTACCAAATTTGGTGACAATATGTGTTATTATTGCACGATGATCAAGTTTATTTTTGATTTTGACCACGCCCCCCACCGCCCCCGTGAATCGAAAAAAATTGATTACAAGCGCAATTTTGATGCCATATTGTTCATATATTGTCATATTGTTTTCGGTTTATATGATAACTATAGCTAGCCAGATGATCTCTGAAAATTTGGTAACAATCGGATAATAAACACAGAAGTTATTCATATTTAATATTAATATTTGCAGTTGTTAGATAACAGCGTCAGTAGCTTAGTGGAAAAGCGATGAACTCCTGAACCGACAGGCGCGTGGTTCGATTCCCAGTTCATGTCCCTTATGCTTTTTTTTTTTAGACCATGGATTTTAAAAAAATACATGGTCTATTATGTTTGTCGAAATGTGCGTAACAGGTCGAAGGAGGCATCTGAGACCCCATAAAGTATATATGCTCAGAATCACTAGCCGAGTCTATTAAGCCATGTCTGTCTGTCCGTCTGTATGAACGCCTATATCTCAGAAACTAAAAAAGCTAGAGCCACCGAATTTGGTAACAACACTTATGTGAAATTTGAGGCACGCCTACTTCCGCCCCCGCAAATCGAAAAACCGTATTGCAAGTGCCTATATCTTAGAAACTAATAAAGCTAGAGCCTCCAAATTTGGTGACACCACTTATGTGAATCATACGCTGTAAAATTTTTATTAAAATTTGGGCCACGCCTACTTCCGCCCCCCCCACCAAATCGATAAACCGTATAGCAAGCGCAATAATAAAGCTAGAGTATTCAGTTTTGTTGTGAATGATAACTATCACCACCTTAACGATCGCTGAAAATTTGGTGAAAATTTGATCGGATAATGAACATAAAAGTTATTCAACGTTTCATATAGATTTGCACTGCGCCCACTGCAAGCAAGCAAGCAGTGTTTTTTTCAACTTGGCGTCTAACTGAAAATTGTATGTGTTGTTTATTATATTTCTTTGAAAAAACGTTTACCAATAACAGTTTTTTTAATCTGATTTTTTACATAAACTTGAAAAATCCATGGTCTTACACAGTCAACACTTGACTGTAGCCGTTCTTACTTGTTTTTTCTTTTTTGAAACCTTATACTTTAATTTTGAATATACATTATTTGGCGGTCGTGCATTTTATTTAAAATTTTTTTAATGGCTCACAATGAACAATGAACAGCTGTGTGTGATTGTTAGAGCGCAGCTTTTTCTTATATTTTTTCATTTTTATTTTCTATTTAATTGTATGATTAAGTTATGAGAATAAATAGCAACAACAACACGCATCATGCATTCAGACTTTGTTTTTGTCGTGCAAGAATTTCCGAATGGTCTCATAATGTAACTTTGGCAAAATTTGCGTAATGGCTTAATGGCCGAATGGAGAAGTGGTGGACCTCTTAGGTAATGGGTCCAAGGTTCGATTCCGCATGTATGCGTGTTATGGTGGGGGAGATCAAGCTTTCCTTATTTTTTGCAAAGAAAAGTTTTTGCCTCCCTTTTTGAGCTACCTTCATGAAACTTTGTATACATGTTTCTTATTGCTGCCCGCTGTAAATAAGTCGGAACGAGCCGGTACGGACCGATACATCGTATAGATGCCATAGAACCTATCGGTCGTTTTTTTTTTAAATTTATTAAAAGTTAGAGTGCTCTAGAACACTTTCCATTCAAGTATATAAAGAGGTATTAATAGGGCACATATCGTTTTTTACATGCACGTATTCGATTTATAGTCTTCAACAGGTAGAAATATTATTTTTACTGTTTTAGTGATAAATCTTGGATTTTTTTGGTACCTGAATAAAAGTTATACGTTTTCAATACTTTTTACTCCTTTTGCCGGCAGCGCTGCTTGCAGCATTGTGCCAAATAGTGTGTGCGTGTACGGTGTTGAAATGGGTTAAGTTGTAGACTGTTTTTTTTATTTTAGATTTTGACTTTGCATAAATATTGTAAGTCCATGTCCTTTTACAGTCAAAATATGATTGTAGCCGTTCTTTATTGTTCCGCAAATAATTTTGATGTACGAGCAGCTGGGTAGCGGGTATATTACAGTCGAGCATACTCGAATGTAGCTTTCTTACTTGTTTTTTTTATTTTAGATTTTGACTTTGCATAAATATTGTAAGTCCATAGCCTTTTACGGTCAAAATATGATTGTAGGCTTTTTTTTGTTCCGCAATAAAATGATGTACGAGCAGCTGGGTAGCGGGTATATTACAGTCGAGCACACTCGACTGTAGCTTTCTTACTTGTTTTTACTAACCTAACATTCTTTTTAAAGTCTATTTTATTATAATAGTTATAATATTTTTATATACATACATTTTATATTAATTCATTTAATTTAAATTTATTTATTAATTTAGTATAATACTATTAAAAATTTAAGTATACTTATTTATATATATATATATATATATATTATATACATATATTTTATATATATTATATTAGACAACCTGCCTAGACTTAATAAGAGCACAACTTTCAATAGGAACCAGCCATATTGTTCATTTTCGGTTTATATGATAACTATAGCTAGCCAGATGATCTCTGATCTCTGCTTTCCTAGCGATCAACAAAGCAAGTGGGCGTAGAATTTTTTCGCACAGGTAGGTAAAATGTTCAAAGAGGGTTAAAAAGGATTTTTTAGTTACCCTTCGACCATTGATTGACAACTAATAAATATGTCTTTGAATGAAAACCAAAAAATTGCAGTCCTTTACCCACTTTGATGATATTCTACCTGAAACGTGCAAAAAAATCAAAAAAAAAAATGTGTGGGCTTTTCTGAGAAAAAAGAAACGGTCCACTTTTTATGCAAAGTTTTTACACTTTTGAAATACTTGGGAAAATCTCTTATATATGTATATGTCATACATTCTAAATTTGTTCGTTACTTTCGCCACCTCGTCGCAACTGTCCGACGCCAAAATTAGTTTGCAATTTGCGATTAGCGTGTGTACAAGTGTTTTAAGCGTGTTCTAAGATCGACAAAGAGGACTTCAGCTGCTATCTATCGCAAGTTTCATTTCTTATTATACCCGCTACTCGTGGAGAAGAAGGGTATTATAACTTTGTTCAAACCGAAAATGTATGTAACAGGCAGAAGGAGACACCTCCGACCCCATAAATTATATATATTCTAGCTCAGGAACAACAGCCGAGTCGATATAGCCATGTCCGTCTGTCCGTCTATCTGTCCGTGTGAAAATCTAGATCTCAGCTATTATAAGAGCTAGAACTACCAAATTTGGTGACAATATGTGTTATTATTGCACGATGATCAAGTTTATTTTGGATTTTGACCACGCCCCCTTCCGCCCCCGTGAATCGAAAAAAATTGATTACAAGCGCAATTTTGATGCCATATTATTCATATATTGTCATATTGTTTTCGGTTTATATGATAACTATAGCTAGCCAGATGATCTCTGAAAATTTGGTAACAATCGGATAATAAACACAGAAGTTATTCAGCTTAGCGTTTGCCATAGCTGTAAGCAGCGCTGCCGGCAGCGCAAATTCTTTATTTGTACAGGAAATAATAAGAATGCCTTACAATACTAATTTTTGCAGTTGTTAAATAACAGCGTCAGTAGCTTAGTGGAAAAGCGATGAACTCCTGAACCGACAGGCCCGTGGTTCGCTTATGCTTTTTTTTTTAGACCATGGATTTTAAAAAAATACATGGTCTATTATGTTTGTCAAAATGTGCGTAACAGGTCGAAGGAGGCATCTGCGACCCCATAAAGTATATATGCTCAGAATCACTAGCCGAGTCTATTAAGCCATGTCTGTCTGTCCGTCTGTATGAACGCCTATATCTCAGAAACTAAAAAAGTTAGAGTCACCGAATTTGGTAACAACACTAATGTGAATCATACGCTGTAAAATTTTTATTAAAATTTGAGGCACGCCTACTTCCGCCCCCGCAAATCGAAAAACCGTATTGCAAGTGCCTATATCTTAGAAACTAATAAAGCTAGAGCCTCCAAATTTGGTGACACCACTTATGTGAATCATACGCTGTAAAATTTTTATTAAAATTTGGGCCACGCCTACTTCCGCCCCCCCAAATCGATAAACCGTATAGCAAGCGCAATAATAAAGCTAGAGTATTCAGTTTTGGTGTGAATGATAACTATCACCACCTAAACGATCGCTCAAAATTTGGTTCCGATCGGATAATGAACATAAAAGTTATTCAACGTTTCATATAGATTTGCACTGCGCCCACTGCAAGCAAGCAAGCAGTGTTTTTTTTCAACTGCTTGGACTGCTTGGCGTCTAACTGAAAATTGTATGTGTTGTTTAAACGTTTACCAATAACAGTTTTTTAAATCTGATTTTTTACATAAACTTGAAAAATCCATGGTCTTACACAGTCAACACTTGACTGTAGCCGTTCTTACTTGTTTTTTCTTTTTTGAGAACTTATACTTTAATTTTGAATATACATTATTTGGCGGTCGTGCATTTTATTTAAAATTTTTTTAATGGCTCACAATGAACTTAGTTAACAAGTGGAGAAGTGACAGTCTCTTAAATCAGCTGTGTGTGATTGTTAGAGCGCAGCTTTTTCTTATATTTTTTCATTTTTATTTTCTATTTAATTGTATTAATAAGTTATGAGAATAAATAGCAACAACAACACGCATCATGCATTCAGACTTTGTTTTTGTCGTGCAAGAATTTCCGAATGGTCTCATAATGTAACTTTGGCAAAATTTGCGTAATGGCTTAATGACCGAATGGAGAAGTGGTGGACCTCTTAGGTAATGGGTCCAAGGTTCGATTCCGCATGTATGAGTGTTATGGTGGGGGAGATCAAGCTTTCCTTATTTTTTGCAAAGAAAAGTTTTTGCCTCCCTTTTTGAGCTACCTTCATGAAACTTTGTATACATGTTTCTTATTGCTGCCCGCTGTAAATAAGTCGGAACGAGCCGGTACGGACCGATACATCGTATAGATGCCATAGAACCTATCGGTCGTTTTTTTTTTAAATTTATTAAAAGTTAGAGTGCTCTAGAACACTTTCCATTCAAGTATATAAAGAGGTATTAATAGGGCACATATCGTTTTTTACATGCACGTATTCGATTTATAGTCTTCAACAGGTAGAATTATTATTTTTACTGTTTTAGTGATAAATCTTGGATTTTTTGGTACCTGAATAAAAGTTATACGTTTTCAATACTTTTTACTCCTTTTGCCGGCAGCGCTGCTTGCAGCATTGTGCCAAATAGTGTGTGCGTGTACGGTGTTGAAATGGGTTAAGTTGTAGACTGTTTTTTTAATTTTAGATTTTGACTTTGCATAAATATTGTAAGTCCATGTCCTTTTACAGTCAAAATATGATTGTAGCCGTTCTTTATTGTTCCGCAAATAATTTTGATGTACGAGCAGCTGGGTAGCGGGTATATTACAGTCGAGCATACTCGAATGTAGCTTTCTTACTTGTTTTTTTATTTTAGATTTTGACTTTGCATAAATATTGTAAGTCCATAGCCTTTTACGGTCAAAATATGATTGTAGGCTTTTTTTGTTCCGCAATAAAATGATGTACGAGCAGCTGGGTAGCGGGTATATTACAGTCGAGCACACTCGACTGTAGCTTTCTTACTTGTTTTTACTAACCTAACATTCTTTTTAAAGTCTATTTTATTATAATAGTTATAATATTTTTATATACATACATTTTATATTAATTCATTTAATTTAAATTTATTTATTAATTTAGTATAATACTATTAAAAATTTAAGTATACTTATTTATATATATATATATATTATATACATATATTTTATATATATATATATATATATATATATATATATATATATATATATATATATATATATATATATATATATATATTATATTAGACAACCTGCCTAGACTTAATAAGAGCACAACTTTCAATAGGAACCAGCCATATTGTTCATTTTCGGTTTATATGATAACTATAGCTAGCCAGATGATCTCTGATCTCTGCTTTCCTAGCGATCAACAAAGCAAGTGGGCGTAGAATTTTTTCGCACAGGTAGGTAAAATGTTCAAAGAGGGTTAAAAAGGATTTTTTAGTTACCCTTCGACCATTGATTGACAACTAATAAATATGTCTTTGAATGAAAACCAAAAAATTGCAGTCCTTTACCCACTTTGATGATATTCTACCTGAAACGTGCAAAAAAATCAAAAAAAAAATGTGTGGGCTTTTCTGAGAAAAAAGAAACGGTCCACTTTTTATGCAAAGTTTTTACACTTTTGAAATACTTGGGAAAATCTCTTATATATGTATATGTCATACATTCTAAATTTGTTCGTTACTTTCGCCACCTCGTCGCAACTGTCCGACGCCAAAATTAGTTTGCAATTTGCGATTAGCGTGTGTACAAGTGTTTTAAGCGTGTTCTAAGATCGACAAAGAGGACTTCAGCTGCTATCTATCGCAAGTTTCATTTCTTATTATACCCGCTACTCGTGGAGAAGAAGGGTATTATAACTTTGTTCAAACCGAAAATGTATGTAACAGGCAGAAGGAGACACCTCCGACCCCATAAATTATATATATTCTAGCTCAGGAACAACAGCCGAGTCGATATAGCCATGTCCGTCTGTCCGTCTATCTGTCCGTGTGAAAATCTAGATCTCAGCTATTATAAGAGCTAGAACTACCAAATTTGGTGACAATATGTGTTATTATTGCACGATGATCAAGTTTATTTTGGATTTTGACCACGCCCCCTTCCGCCCCCCGTGAATCGAAAAAAATTGATTACAAGCGCAATTTTGATGCCATATTATTCATATATTGTCATATTGTTTTCGGTTTATATGATAACTATAGCTAGCCAGATGATCTCTGAAAATTTGGTAACAATCGGATAATAAACACAGAAGTTATTCAGCTTAGCGTTTGCCATAGCTGTAAGCAGCGCTGCCGGCAGCGCAAATTCTTTATTTGTACAGGAAATAATAAGAATGCCTTACAATACTAATTTTTGCAGTTGTTAAATAACAGCGTCAGTAGCTTAGTGGAAAAGCGATGAACTCCTGAACCGACAGGCCCGTGGTTCGCTTATGCTTTTTTTTTTTTAGACCATGGATTTTAAAAAAATACATGGTCTATTATGTTTGTCAAAATGTGCGTAACAGGTCGAAGGAGGCATCTGCGACCCCATAAAGTATATATGCTCAGAATCACTAGCCGAGTCTATTAAGCCATGTCTGTCTGTCCGTCTGTATGAACGCCTATATCTCAGAAACTAAAAAAGTTAGAGTCACCGAATTTGGTAACAACACTAATGTGAATCATACGCTGTAAAATTTTTATTAAAATTTGAGGCACGCCTACTTCCGCCCCCGCAAATCGAAAAACCGTATTGCAAGTGCCTATATCTTAGAAACTAATAAAGCTAGAGCCTCCAAATTTGGTGACACCACTTATGTGAATCATACGCTGTAAAATTTTTATTAAAATTTGGGCCACGCCTACTTCCCCCCCCAAATCGATAAACCGTATAGCAAGCGCAATAATAAAGCTAGAGTATTCAGTTTTGGTGTGAATGATAACTATCACCACCTAAACGATCGCTCAAAATTTGGTTCCGATCGGATAATGAACATAAAAGTTATTCAACGTTTCATATAGATTTGCACTGCGCCCACTGCAAGCAAGCAAGCAGTGTTTTTTTCAACTGCTTGGACTGCTTGGCGTCTAACTGAAAATTGTATGTGTTGTTTAAACGTTTACCAATAACAGTTTTTTAAATCTGATTTTTACATAAACTTGAAAAATCCATGGTCTTACACAGTCAACACTTGACTGTAGCCGTTCTTACTTGTTTTTTCTTTTTTGAGAACTTATACTTTAATTTTGAATATACATTATTTGGCGGTCGTGCATTTTATTTAAAATTTTTTTAATGGCTCACAATGAACTTAGTTAACAAGTGGAGAAGTGACAGTCTCTTAAATCAGCTGTGTGTGATTGTTAGAGCGCAGCTTTTTCTTATATTTTTTCATTTTTATTTTCTATTTAATTGTATTAATAAGTTATGAGAATAAATAGCAACAACAACACGCATCATGCATTCAGACTTTGTTTTTGTCGTGCAAGAATTTCCGAATGGTCTCATAATGTAACTTTGGCAAAATTTGCGTAATGGCTTAATGACCGAATGGAGAAGTGGTGGACCTCTTAGGTAATGGGTCCAAGGTTCGATTCCGCATGTATGCGTGTTATGGTGGGGGAGATCAAGCTTTCCTTATTTTTTGCAAAGAAAAGTTTTTGCCTCCCTTTTTGAGCTACCTTCATGAAACTTTGTATACATGTTTCTTATTGCTGCCCGCTGTAAATAAGTCGGAACGAGCCGGTACGAACCGATACATCGTATAGATGCCATAGAACCTATCGGTCGTTTTTTTTTTAAATTTTTTAAAAGTTAGAGTGCTCTAGAACACTTTCCATTCAAGTATATAAAGAGGTATTAATAGGGCACATATCGTTTTTTACATGCACGTATTCGATTTATAGTCTTCAACAGGTAGAATTATTATTTTTACTGTTTTAGTGATAAATCTTGGATTTTTTTGGTACCTGAATAAAAGTTATACGTTTTCAATACTTTTTACTCCTTTTGCCGGCAGCGCTGCTTGCAGCATTGTGCCAAATAGTGTGTGCGTGTACGGTGTTGAAATGGGTTAAGTTGTAGACTGTTTTTTTAATTTTAGATTTTGACTTTGCATAAATATTGTAAGTCCATGTCCTTTTACGGTCAAAATATGATTGTAGCCGTTCTTTATTGTTCCGCAAATAATTTTGATGTACGAGCAGCTGGGTAGCGGGTATATTACAGTCGAGCATACTCGAATGTAGCTTTCTTACTTGTTTTTTTATTTTAGATTTTGACTTTGCATAAATATTGTAAGTCCATAGCCTTTTACGGTCAAAATATGATTGTAGCCTTTTTTTTGTTCCGCAATAAAATGATGTACGAGCAGCTGGGTAGCGGGTATATTACAGTCGAGCACACTCGACTGTAGCTTTCTTACTTGTTTTTACTAACCTAACATTCTTTTTAAAGTCTATTTTATTATAATAGTTATAATATTTTTATATACATACATTTTATATTAATTCATTTAATTTAAATTTATTTATTAATTTAGTATAATACTATTATAAGCTAAAATTTAAGTATACTTAATTATATATATATATATATATATTATATACATATATTTTATATATATATATATATATTATATTAGACAACCTGCCTAGACTTAATAAGAGCACAACTTTCAATAGGAACCAGCCATATTGTTCATTTTCGCTTTATATGATAACTATAGCTAGCCAGATGATCTCTGAAAATTTGGTAACAATCGGATAATAAACACAGAAGTTATTCAGCTTAACGTTTTCCATAACTGTAAACAGCGCTGCCGGCAGCGCAAATTCTTTATTTGTACAAAAAATAATTAGAATGCCTTACAATGCAAATTTTTTCAGTTGCTGGATAACAGCGTCAGTAGCTTAGTGGAAAAGCGATGAACTTCTGAACCGACAGGCCCGTGGTTCCATTCCCAGTTCATGCCGCTTAAGCTTTTTATACCCGCTACTCATAGAGTAGAAGGGTATTATAACTTTGTTCAAACCGAAAATGTATGTAACAGGCAGAAGGAGACACCGCCGATCCCATAAAGTATATATATTCTGGCTCAGGATCAACAGCCGAGTCGATATAGCCATAACTGTCTGTCCGTCTGTCTGTCTGTCCGTGTGAAAATCTAGATCTCAGCTATTATAAAAGCTAGAACTACCAAATTTGGTGACAGTATGCGTTATTATTGCACGCTGACCAAGTTTATTTTTGATTTTGGCCACGCCCCCTTCCGCCACTGTAAATCGCAAAAAATTGGTTACAAGTGCAAATTTGATGCCATATGATTTGGTAACAATCGAATAATAAATACAGAAGTTATTCAGTTTAACGTTTTCCATAGCTGTAAACAGCGCTGCCGGCAACGCAAATTCTTTATTTGTAAAGGAAATAATAAGAATGCCATACAATGCAAATTTTTGTAGTTGTTGGATAACAGCGTCAATAGCTTAGTGGAAAAGCGATGAACTCCTGAACCGACAGGCCCGTGATTCGATTCCTAGTTCATGCCGCTTAAGCTTTTTCTTTTTTTATACCCTCTACTCATAGAGTGGAAGGGTATTATAACTTTGTTCAAACCAAAAATGTATGTAACAGGCAGAAGGAGACACCTCCGACCCCATAAAGTATATATATTCTGGCCCAGGATCAACAGCCGAGTCGATATAGCCATGTCCGTCTGTCCGTCTGTCCTTCTGTCTGTCCGTGTGAAAATCTGGATTTCAGTTATTATAAAAGCTAGAACTACCAAATTTGGTGACAGTATGTGTTATTATTGCACGCTGGTCAAGTTAATTTTGGATTTTGGCCACGCCCCCTTCCGCCCCTATAAATCTTCCATAGCTGTAAGCAGCGCTGCCGGCAGCATTGTGCCGAATCGTGTATGCGTGTACGGTGGTGAAATGGGTTAAGTTGTGGACTGCAAAACGAACAGTACTATTATGCATTTACGGGTTCGACTCCCGCCCGCATCAAAAATTAAATGTGTGCAAAAAATTATTATTTTTATTTTAGATTTTGACTTTGCATAAGTATTGTAAGTCCATGTCCTTTTACGGTCAAAATATGATTGTAGCCGTTCTTTATTGTTTCGCAAATAATTTTGATGTACGAGCAGCTGGGTAACGGGTATATTACAGTCGAGCATACTCGAATGTAGCTTTCTTACTTGTTTTTTTTTTTATTTTAGATTTTGACTTTGCATAAATATTGTAAATCCATAGCCTTTTACGGTCAAAATATGATTGTAGCCTTTTTTTTGTTCCGCAAATAAATGATGTACGAGCAGCTGGGTAGCGGGTGTATTACAGTCGAGCACACTCGACTGTAGTTTCTTACTTGTTTTTACTAACCTAACAGTCTTTTTAAAGTCTATTTTATTATAATAGTTATAATACTTTTATATACATACATTTTTTATTAATTCATTTAATTTCAATTTTTTTTTATTATTTAGTATAATACTATTATAAGCTAAAATTTAAGTATGCTTATTTATATTCATATATTTTAATATATTGGACAACATGCCTAAACTTAATAAGAGCACAACTTTCAATAGGAGCCAGAGGCAACGAGTTAGAAACCAGTTAAATTGGTCTGACATAGATTATGCTGAACAGGAGAGCCAAAATAATCTAGAGTTTCAAAGAAACTGTAGGAGTAACATAGAAATTAGGGAATCTGAGATGATTCAGGATAGCCAACAGCATCGAGTTCGTAGAAGTAATAGACGATTTAGGGCTTTTTAACAAGTAGAGGATACTGTTAGACAAAATGCTGTTCGTGCTCATTCTCTATCTACATTTGAAAAGCAAGAAGCTAATTCTTTGCGAAGATCGATACGCAGGCAAGACCCAGATTTCCGGACAGACGAAAGAGTACAGGACGCAGAGTTCGTCGAACGTTAGGAAAGACGAACAAGAAGCTAATACTTTGTGTCGATCGAGGCGCCGACAAGACCCAGATTTTCGAGCAGACGAAAAAGTTCAGGACAGAGTTTAACGCAGAGTTCGTCGAAGTGACCCAACAGTTAGAATAGGCGAGCAAACGGACAACACTTCGCGTCGATCGAGGAGCAGACGAGACACTACTTATCGGACACAGGAAGGTGAACAAGATGGTATTAGACGGACAAGTCAGAGAAAACACAATGCAGTTCGTAGGAATTTTGAACAGGCAAGAAACTCAAGTGCAAGGCAAAGTGCTCGAATTAGAGCGAGACAAGCAGCCTTTAATGCAAACAGAAGTTTGACACAACAAGTTAGCCAGTATAGAAGAGACAACACTAACAGAATAGCGGAAAATACGAGAAACTCGACTCGCAATAGACAACAACGTGCGAATACCCTTCCAGAAAATAGGATATTACAGGTTAGCACAAGCTTAGGTAGCCTAATAGCCAACTTCAACACGATTGTCAAGCAGGGTCCAGATCAGGTTTGCATTTCCTGCAAAGGTTTGTGGTTTCCACATCAAGTGGACAGAATTTCTCGTAAGGTCATAGAGCAAAAGTGTAGTGAGGCAAATAGTGTAGATGTTTTGTATCGTTCCTCTATGTTTCCATCCCACAACAATAGGTTCATATTTTGTAAAACATGCAGCCATAATATTAAATCTGGTAAAAAACCAAAGGCTTCTATGTCAAATGGCTTAGATTTTCCGGAATTGCCGGAATGCTTCAAAGGCTTAACGCCATTATAAGAAAGGTTGATTTCTCTGTTGTAACTTCTCTTCCCAGGGCTTTTAATGAAGCCGAATTAGTCCAGATTCACCTTAAGCGTAGGATGGCATATAACCATGATTTTATGGCTGAAACCATTAGGCCTTCAAAAATTGCTGATGCAATTCTGTATTTTGTCAAGACAGAGCTTTATAGGAAGCACCAAGTTACTGTCAATGAACAGTGGTTGTCTTCCTTTCCTCTGAGACAGTGCCATTTGTTGCATCAGCAGACGATAGGGACATAGTTTCACAAACAGTAGGAATTACGAGAAATTGCAAGGAAAGTTTTACAACCATAGTTAGATCTGAGCTTAGGAATTTTGATAGAAAAGGTTGTGGAACTGACAAATTGTTTCATAACTTTAAAAAGTTAGAAATGATTAATATTAGGAACAGCACATCCATTTGCTTGCGTAAGCACTCTGCCATTCAAGGCATGTCGGCTGTTGATGTGCACAATGAGGAAACCTAAAATAGGTTAATTCTTCACGATGAAGGCTATAGAATCTTAAAAGGTATTCGCACTTCTCCTAATTGGGAGGACGAGGGCTTATTAGGGCTGATCCTGTGACCTGTGCAAGGTATTTTGATTTCCGATATAGACAGGTCCTGAAACTAATGAGGAAGGAAGGCAGTGTCTTTAGTAAACATAGGGTCATTAAATTTTATTGGCGAGTGGAGTTTCTGCAAAGAGGCTCTCCACATATTCATGGCATGTTTTGGCTGAAAGATGCCCCCAAGCTCGACTTAAAGAATAAGTCAACTTTCGAGCCTGTCAAGTCTTTTATTGATCAGTTTATCACAACTGCTTAACGCTTACAATAAGCACCTATTCAGTATATTTTGGAAATTAATTACATTAACAAGTCTCAGAGAGGAATTTCAATGTTCAAAGTTACAACATTTAGGGAATAAGTTTATATTTGGCACTGAGATATCAGCTCAGGAAGCCGTCTTCTGCCGTTTAAGTATGAATTTAGTGTAGCAGCAGTAGTGTCAGTGTGTATATAAAAACAAATATTCCTGAAAAACGGGCTCGAATGCTGAGATCAAAACAGCATCTTCAAAATCTTTCTGTAGACTATAGGGACATTTTTCGTTTGGGACTTTTAGACCATTATGTTCAGCGCCCAGACGCTCTAGAGAACTTATGCTTTGCCAGGAAAATTTTGATGGCATTGACAACGAAGTGCCCCGCGATGGTAGTGGCTTCATATGTAAGAGGCTCACACCATGCATAATTAGATATCGAAAATTTAATGTAAATACCGATAGAAGTGACTATTTCAGGGAATTAGTAATGCTTTACTCCCCATGGCGAGACGAACGTTTAGATCTTGTCACAAAAGACTGCGAGTTGTTTTGTAGCAGAAATCAGGAGTTAATAGAGAACAATCGCTGAAAATATAATGTACCAAATGATAGGGAACTAGAGGAAGTATAATGTACTATTCATATTAATTGAGTGGTGATATCTTATCTAATAAAGCGCTCACTCGATCAGAAAGCCACGTAGAATTAAATTTATAGTCCCGTGCCTATTACGTAGATGAACAAGATTTATAATTAATGCAAAAAAAATGTAAAAGAAAGAACAAAAGTCTGAGATCTCATGAGGGTATAATGCTGCTATGACAGTATATCTAATTGAAATTAGGTTACACTGATGATATAGTAGCCCGCCTCTGTACCCACCCTCCATGATTTACCTTTGGCGCTATATAGTAAATCCCTTATTTAAATGTTACCCTTTCATTATACCTTTCGCCTTTTCACTTAGGGAAAACTTTATATATTTACCAAAACAGTATAATAATTTTATTCATTTAATAATAAGAAAAAAAGATAGTATATAAGGCCATGCTGCCTTGTTGATAAGTTTTAAAAAATAAAGAAAATTTAATTTTATTTAACCTAATCTCATGGAAATCTTTTATCATTCTGGCTTATTTGTTCCATTTTTGTTTCTTTACTTTAACATATGCAATATTTTATTTAATTTTCCAGTTACAGTTGCTAACTTTAATTTAATTCATTTCTTTAAATTTAAATTAATTTAATTCTTATTTATTTTCATTCATATTTCATAGTTTTAATTTTTCTTCATTTCATTTCTTTTTTAATTATTTCTGTAATTTCGTTTAAATCAAAATTTTATTTCTGTTTCACTAATTTAATTTCACTAAACTTTTATTATATGTAACTTTCATTTTCTTGTCTTTCACTTTTAATTTGTTCCTCTTAACTCTTTCATTTCATGTATGTAGGAAATAATATTTCTTTGTATTTGTTGGTATATGTTCACATAAGCAAGTGGGTAAGGTAAAGAAAATAATAAGTTCACTTACCCAAATCCATCCTATGGGCCCAGATGAATTGTTGTTGGGATTTAATTATATTAATTTAATTGGCTGAAACAAAAAATTTACACTTGCGCTCATATAAGGTAATCATTTTTTTGTAGAGATTAAAACGAGTTCGATATGCGCTTTAATCGGATTCAAATCGAGAACTAAACATTGAAAATTAGAGTAAGCCCTAAGTTAGCTGTAAGTGTTTGGCAGAGGCGTCGGCAGAACGTTGGCGTCGTCGCTGATGGCGTGATCGGCATCTAGGCGGAGCATTGGAGTGGTTTGAATTGCAATCTCTGCAATTTCGGTGTTGCGTGGGTTTGTCGCGGCGGATGTTTAAAATATTGTTGATTTAGGATTTTGAACTATAGTTTTCATTAGAATACTTCGTTGCACAATTCTTGCAGGCAAAGTACTAAGAGTTCATTGTATTGGCCGTTGAGAGGAGTAACAAAAGTTTCTGTTGTTAATTCTCCCCCATTGTTGAATTTGAATGGTTACTTTCTCTCTGGGCTTAAAGTGAATTTTGGAGATTATTGAAAGAAGTATGACGGTGCCTAGTAAGCACAAGATCGCGATGCGGTTTATGGTAGAGTGTGTTGTTATGTTATTTAAGTGCTTTGTGATTTTGATGTTGAGGGCCTCCAGTGATTCTAATGACAAAATTTTTAACCTCTCCACTTCTATGGGGACATTTGAATTATTGGTGTTCCGGGTTTTGGGATAGATTTTTCTTTATTGTTGAATTGCTTTTTATTTATTGGAACGGTATCGTTCCAGAAATGAACCAGATATGTCCCTTTTAGATTTTAGGTTATGTTGTTGTGTATTAAGTTTCCAGTGTAGTTGTTAAGTAATATTAAGCTGCCATCGATCTCCTCTATTTCCTGAATATGTTCTGCATTACTGAAGTCACACAGCGCTTCCATTCCCTCAATTAACTTAGCAATACATTTTGTTTGTTTTAGATTATCAGTGTTTTCTTTTTTATACCCGCTACTCATAGAGTAGAAGGGTATTATAACTTTGTTCGAACCGAAAATGTATGAAACAGGCAGAAGGAGACACCTTCGACTTCATAAAGTATATATATTCTGGCTCAGGATCAACAGCCGAATCGATATAGCCATGTCCGTCTGTCTGCTTGCAGCATTGTGCCGAATCGTGTGTGCGTGTACGGTGGTGAAATGGGTTAAGTTGTGGACTGCAAAACGAACAGTACTATTATGCATTTACGGGTTCGAGTCCCGCCCGCATCAAAAATTAAATGTGTGCAAAAATGTTTTTTTTTTTTATTTTATATTTTGACTTTGCATAAATATTATAAGTCCATAGCCTTTTACGGTCAAAATATGATTGTAGCCGTTTTTTTGTTCCGCAAATGTACAAGCAGCTGGGTAGCGGGTATATTACAGTCGAGCATACTCGACTGTAGCTTTCTTACTTGTTTTTTCATAACCTTGAAAAATCCATGGTCTTATACAGTCAACGTTTGACTGTAGCCGTTCTTACTTGTTTAATTTTTATATTGGATTTTAAAAAAATACATGGTGTACATAAATTTGGTGACAACACTTATGTGAATCATACGCTGTAAAATTTTTATTAAAATTTGAGACACGCCTACTTCCGCCCCCGCAAATCGATAAACCGTATAGCAAGCGGAATAATAAATCTAGAGTATTCAGTTTTGGTGTGAATGATAACTAGCACCACCTAAACGATCGCTGAAAATTTGGTTCCGATCGGATAGTGAACATAAAAGTTAATCAACGTTTCATATAGATTTGCACTGCGCCCAATGCAAGCAAGCAGTGTTTTTTCCATGCAGTGCTTTTTCCAACTGCATGGACTGCTTGACGTCTAACTGAAAATTATATGTGTTGTTTATTATTTTTCTTTGAAAAACACGTTTATAACAAGTTTATTATTAAGCGTGGGAAGCTCTTGTTGAATTTGAATGGTTACTTTCTCTCTGGGCTTAAAGTGGATTTTGGAGAATATTGAAATAAGTATGACGGTGCCCAGTAAGCACAAGATCGCGATGCGGTTTATGGTAGAGTGTGTTGTTATGTTATTTAAGTGCTTTGTGATTTTGATGTTGAGGGCCTCCAGTGATTCTAATGACAAAATTTTTAACCTCTCCACTTCTATGGGGACATTTGAATTATTGGTGTTCCGGGTTTTAGGATAGATTTTTCTTTATTGTTGAATTGCTTTTTATTTATTGGAACGGTATCGTTCCAGAAATGAACCAGATATGTCCCTTTTAGATTTTAGGTTATGTTGTTGTGTGTTAAGTTTCCGGTGTAGTTGTTAAGTAATATTAAGCTGCCATCGATCTCCTCTATTTCCTGAATATGTTCTGCATTACTGAAGTCACACAGCGCTTCCATTCCCTCAATTAACTTAGCAATACATTTTGTTTGTTTTAGATTATCAGTGTTTTCTTTTTTATACCCGCTACTCATAGAGTAGAAGGGTATTATAACTTTGTTCGAACCGAAAATGTATGAAACAGGCAGAAGGAGACACCTCTGACCCCATAAAGTATATATATTCTGGCTCAGGATCAACAGACGAATCGATATAGCCATGTCCGTCTGTCCGTCTGTCTGTCCGTGTGAAAATCTAGATCTCAGCTATTATAAGAGCTAGAACTACCAAATTTGCCGTCAGTATTTGTTATTATTGCATGCTAATCAAGTTTATTTTGGCCACGCCCCTTCCGCCCCTGTAAATCGAAAAACATTGATAACAAGTGGAATTTTGATGCCATATTGTTCATTTTCGGTTTACATGATAACTAAAGCTAGCCAGATTATCTCTGGAAATTTGGTAACAATCGGATAATAAACACAGAAGTTATTCAGCTTAACGTTTTCCATACCTGTAAGCAGCGCTGCCGGCAGCGCTGCTTGCAGCATTGTGCCGAATCGTGTGTGCGTGTACGGTGGTGAAATGGGTTAAGTTGTGGACTGCAAAACGAACAGTACTATTATGCATTTACGGGTTCGAGTCCCGCCCGCATCAAAAATTAAATGTGTGCAAAAATGTTTTTTTTTTTTATACCCGCTACTCATAGAGTTGAATGGTTTTATAACTTTGTTCAAACCGAAAATGTATGTAACAGGCAGAAGGAGACACCTCCGACCCCATAAAGTATATATATTCTGGCTCAGGATCAACAGCCGAGTCGATATAGCCATGTCCGTCTGTCCGTCTGTACGTCTAGATCTCAGCTATTACAAAAGGTAGAGACACCTAATTTCCTGTATACCATAGGTAGATCGAGTTTATTTTAAATTTTCGATGTCGCGCCCACCGCTACGATTATTACGATTATTAGGAAAAGTATTGAAGTTATGGCTTTCTGCTTTGGTATAAACATAGATAATTACAATATAAATCTATTTTCAAAATTACAATCCGATCGAACAATAAACACAGAAGATATTCATCTAAACGTTTTCCATAGTTACACTCTTTGCGCCTTTGCAGCATATCGTGGCGTCATCGTCAAATTTCCACATTTTTCCTAAATTTGCGTATTATTTAAAATTCATTAAGAATATTTAAAGCTTTTACAAATGTTTTAAAAATATTAACTGTCAATTTTCTTAATTTCAAAATATTTAAAAATTTCTATAATTTATTAAAATTTTTTTTTTATACTTCCCACTTTTCCAAAGTTCCATAATTTTTAAAATTGCTTATCAATGAAAAAGGGATTAACTCTTTGTTTCCCTTTTGATTTTTTTTGCCTTTCCTATCATTTCTAATATTCTAATATTCTATTCTAATATTCTGTTACCACTGTATTTAATTAGTGGTTTCGGCACCTTTAGCAGTAAGAGATGTTGTGCCAGCGCTGACACTTTTGATTGAATTCCCAGCAGCATGCGTTGCAAGACTCCCCATATAGCGCCAACTGCCTGCGCCAACTACCTGTGCCTGCATCTGCGTGTACGTCGGCGTCGATTGTAATCAACACGCTGGGATCAATCAGAAAACTTTAAAACTGAACGCCACACAGCAGTCAGCTCGAATGAATCCATCAAACGTATCAATCATGATGACAGGTCACAGTGCGAGCACAGTATAACTGGAAAAGACCAGGCCAGACCAGACACAGGCAGGACCAGGCAACAGACAGCAGGTCCAGTTTTAGCTTTTCCTAACATGTCTGTGAAACGTCTCAGTTGTTGTTTTTGTTGTAGTTGGCGTTGCCTCACTTGTCAAGTCTCCACGCGCGTTGCGCCCATTAAATTCGAATAATCTTAGTTGTTGGTGCTTTTTTTTCATCAATCTCCCCACTCTGGACTCGAGTTGCAACTGTCGCATATAGCAGCTGGACACGGTGCTTGTGTGAGACGCTGCAGGCAGGCAGGTAGCATCAGCCCAACTGATTTGAAATTCAAAAGTGATTTTGATTACTTGAGGTATTGATATTTTGACTTGTACGTTGATTAGATAGTTAAAGGCTTGTTAGATGCATGTCAGCAGCAGCAGCGGCCTCAGACCGGTCTCACTGGCTGCATGTCTTGGTCTTGGTCTCTACGTCTCCATTTTCGTCTGCATCTGCGTGATGCGCCTGGCTTGATGTTGATTATAATTTAATTATTAGCAATCTGTAACAAGTAAATGGCTTGCATGGTGCTCTCACTCCATGGCACTCCTGGTCATGGCGCATAATTTAGCAGGCAGGTGTGAAAAAGCTTCATTAGCTTAGACGTCTCAGTCCGAGCCCGCTGCATGACTAATAATAGTCATGGGCCGGTCACATTCTGCTCTCTTGCAACATTTGCCACCGGCACAAACCATACTTATTCTCAATCTGCTTGGCTTGGGCAGCCACGATGTCTGCTAACGAAAGTTGCAGACATTTGAGTGACTGAAGCAAGGCAAAATGCTGTAGAAATTTCCCCTTGCGATTTGCGGCTAATCCCATGGAAAATAATATAGACAGAGAGGTATTCTCTCTTAAGGCTTGCTGGCTTTATATATAGAATTTGTAGCAAGGAAGTACGAGGGTCGTTTGATAAGACCGTGACTTTTTGTATTTGCCGCGCACCTGCTCTAAATACAACACTGCTCCTGTCAGCAGTTATCGATTAACAGCTGACTGTAAAATTTTGAGAAAGCTGCGTTTTTTGGTTTGCGTTTTATAGGCATTGAAAGCAGACGATCTTCGTGAATTTTAACGAAAATGGAAAAAATTTCGTGTGCTAATTAATGCTAATTAAGCATTATTTTTTGCGTAAAAAATCCATCACCGAAACCAAGGAAAGACTTGATAAATATTATGGGGACTCTGCACCATCAATTTCAATGGTTAAGAAATGGTTTACTGAGTTCCGTTGTGGTCGTACCAGTACAAGTGATGCCGAACGTTCAGGTCGCCCAAAGAGGTCGTCATGCCAGAAATCGTCGACAAAATCCATGGAATGATATTGGATGATCGGAGAATGAAAGTGCGTGAGGTAGCTGAGGCTGTAGGCATCTCAACTGAACGGGTACATCACATTTTACATGAATATTTGGACATGAAAAAGCTTTCCGCGCGATGGGTGCCGCGATTGCTCACACACGACCATAAGCGCAACCGTGTGACCATTTCAAAGGAGTGTTTGGCGATGTTCAACCGCAATCCAAACGAATTTTTGCGCCGTTTCGTTACCGTAGACGAAACATGGATCCACCACACCACACCAGAGACCAAAGAACAATCAAGACAGTGGGTTTCTCCGGGTGAACGTGCACCAAAGAAGGCCAAGGTGGGTCTGTCGGCCAACAAGGTCATGGCCACAGTTTTTTGGGATGCACAAGGTATCATTCACATCGATTACCTTGAAAAGGGTAAAACGATCACCGGCGAATATTATTCAGAGCTTTTGGACAGATTCGATATTGATTTGAAGCAGAAACGACCGCATTTGGCGAAAAAAAGTGCTGTTCCATCAGGACAATGCACGGGTGCACACGTGTGTAGTCAGCATGGCAAAATTTCATAAATTGGGCTACGAACTGCTACCCCATCCAGCATATTCTCCAGATTTAGCCCCCTGTGACTATTTTTTGTTTCCAAACATGAAGAAATGGCTCGGCGGTAAGAGATTCGGGTCAAATGAAGAGGTCATCACAGAAACAAACGACTATTTTGAGGGCCTTGAGAAAACCTATTATTTGGAAGGAATAAAAAAATTGGAAAAACGCTGGACTAAATGTATAGAGCTAAAAGGAGATTATGTTGAGAAATAAAACGCTTCTTTGACGAAAAAAATATATTTTATTCAAAAAGTCACGGACTTATCAAACGACCCTCGTACCAAGCGATACAATTCTATTAAAACGATTCAAGTAGGCTGAGTTGCTTCTGTCTTAATTTCTGACTACGTAAGCTCTCAATGTGTTCGAATTTTCAGTCCGCTCTCAGCTCTCAATTAAAATTTTTTGGTTTTTTATCCACTAAGTAGAAAAAAATATAAAATATTTTAAAAAAAAAAAAAAAATAAGAAACAGAAAGGAAGACCCCTTCTACCCATAAAATATATATTCTGGCTCAGGATCAACAGCCGAGTCGATATGGGCATGTCCGTCTGTCTGTCCGTGTGAAAATCTAGATCTGAGCTATTATATAGCTAGAACTACCAAATTTGGTGACAGTATGTGTTATTATTGCACGCTGATCAAGTTTATTTTGGCCAAAAGGCCACGCCCCCTTCCGCTCCTGTAAATCGGAAAAAATTAATTAAAAGCGCAATTTTGATGCCATATTGTTCATATTCGGTTCAAATGATAACTATAGCTAGCCAGATGATCACTGAAATTTGGTAACAATCGGCTAATAAACACAGAAGTTATGCAGCTTAACGTTTTCCATAGCTGTAAGCAGCGCTGTCAGCAGCTGGGTAGCGGCTATATTACAGTCGAGCATACTCGTTACGCACATTTCGACAAACACAATAGACCATGTGAAAATCTAGATCTGAGCTATTATATAGCTAGAACTACCAAATTTGGTGACAGTATGTGTTATTATTGCACGCTGATCAAGTTTATTTTGGCCAAAAGGCCACGCCCCCTTCCGCTCCTGTAAATCGGAAAAAATTAATTAAAAGCGCAATTTTGATGCCATATTGTTCATATTCGGTTCAAATGATAACTATAGCTAGCCAGATGATCACTGAAATTTGGTAACAATCGGCTAATAAACACAGAAGTTATGCAGCTTAACGTTTTCCATAGCTGTAAGCAGCGCTGTCAGCAGCTGGGTAGCGGGTATATTACAGTCGAGCATACTCGTTACGCACATTTCGACAAACACAATAGACCATGTATTTTTTTAAAATTCATGGTGTAAAAATACAATGACGTATACCAATAAAAGTTTTATAAATCTGATTTTTTCATAATCTTGAAAAATCCATGGTCTTATACAGTCAACGTTTGACTGTAGCCGTTTTTACTTGTTTAATTTTTAGACCATGGATTTTAAACATAAATAAATTTGGTTACAACACTTATGTGAATCATACGCTGTAAAATTTTTATTAAAATTAGGGACACGCCTACTTTCGCCCCCGCAAACCGATAAACCGTATAGCAAGCGCAATATTAAAGCTAGAGTATTCAGTTTTGGTGTGAATGATAACTATCACCACTTATACGATCGCTGAAAATTTGGTTCCGATCGGATAATGAACATAAAAGTTATTCAACGCGTCATATAGATTTGCACTGCGCCCACTGCGAGCAAGCAATCAGTGTTTTTTCCATGCAGTGTTTTTTTCCAACTGCTTGGACTGCTTGACGTCTAACTGCATATTATATGTGTTGTTTATTATTATACCCGCTACTCATAGAGTAGAAGGGTATTATAACTTTGTTCAAACCGAAAATGTATGTAACAGGCAGAAGGAGACACCTCCGACCCCATAAAGTATATATATTCTGGCTCAGGATCAACAGCCGAGTCGATATAGCCATGTCCGTCTGTCCGTCTGTCTGTCCGTGTGAAAATTTAGATCTCAGCTATTATAAGAGCTAGAACAACCAAATTTGGTGACAATATGTGTTATTATTGCACGCTGATCAAGTTTATTTTGGATTTTGGCCCCCTTCCGCCCCCGCAAATCGAAAAAACATTGATAACAAGTGCAATTTTGATGCCATATTCTTCATTTTCGGTTTACATGATAACTATAGCTAGCCAGATGATCTCTGAAAATTTGGTAACAATCGGATAATAAACACAGAAGTTATTCAGCTTAACGTTTTCCACAGCTGTAAGCAGCGCTGCCGGCAGCCAGATGATCTCTGAAAATTTGGTAACAATCGGATAATAAACACAGAAGTTATTCAGCTTAACGTTTTCCACAGCTGTAAGCAGCGCTGCCGGCAGCGCTGCTTGCAGCATTGTGCCGAATCGTGTGTGCGTGTACGGTGGTGAAAAGGGTTAAGTTGTGGACTGCAAAACGAACAGTACTATTATGCATTTACGGGTTCGAGTCCCGCCCGCATCAAAAATTAAATGTGTGCAAAAATGTTTTTTTTTTTTATTTTATATTTTGACTTTGCATAAATATTATAAGTCCATAGCCTTTTACGGTCAAAATATGATTGTAGCCGTTTTTTTGTTCCCCAAATAAATTATGTACAAGCAGCTGGGTAGCGGGTATATTACAGTCGAGCACACTCGACTGTAGCTTTCTTACTTGATTTTCTTTGAAAAACACGTTTACCAATAACAGTTTTCTAAATCTGATTTTCTTTATAACCTCGAAAAAGCCATGGTCTTATACAGTCAACACTTGACTGTAACCGTTCTTACTTGTTATTTTTTATTCAATTGTATGTATAAGTTATGAGAATGAATAGCAACAACAACACGCATCATGCATTCAGACTTTGTTTTTGTCGTGCAAGAATTTCCGAATGGTCTTATGATGTAACTTTGGCAAAATTTTCATAATGGCTTAATGGCCGAATGGAGATGCGGTGGCCCTCTTAGGTAATGGGTCCAAGGTTCGATTTCGCATGCGTGCGTGTGTGTCATGGTGGGGGAGATCGAACTTTTCTTATTTTTTTTTCAAGAAAAGTTTTTGCCTTCCTTTTTGAGCTACCTTCATGAAGCTTTGTATACATGTTTTTTATTGCTGCCCGCTGTAAATAAGTCGGAACGAGCCGGTATGGACCGATACATCGTATAGATGCTATAGAGCCAATCGGTCGTTTTTTTAATAAAATTTATTAAAAATTAGAGTGCTCTAGAACACTTTCCATTCAAGTATATAAAAAGGTATTAAAAGGGCACATATTGGTTTTTACATGCATGTATTCGATTTATAGTCCTCAACAGGTAGAATTATTCTTTTTACTGTTTAAGTGATAAATCTTGGTTTTTTTTGGTACCTGAATAAAAGTTATACGCTTTTAATACTTCTTACTTCTTTTGCCGGCAGCTGTGCTTGCAGCATTGTGCCGAATAGTGTGTGCGTGTACGGTGGTGAATTGGGTTAAGTTGTGAACTGCAAAACGAACAGAACTATTATGCACTTACGGGTTCGAGTCCCACCCGCATCAAAAATTAAATGTGTGCAATTAAATATTTTTTTTATTTTAGATGTTGACTTTGCATAAATATTGTAAGTCCATGGCCTTTTACGGTTTAAATATGATTGTAGCCGTTCTTTATTGTTCCGCAAATAATTTTGATGTACGAGCAACTGGGTAGCGGGTATATTACAGTCGAGCACACGCGAATGTAGCTTTCTTACTTGTTTTAAATCGAATAACAGTTCGTTCGGGTTGTACTACCGTCTGTAAATCTCGTGTCTGTGAAAAGTTGAAAATGGGATACTGAACTTGTAATCGGTCATTTCTGCATTGTGAAAGAAGATCTGGTTCCTAAAGGTGTTAATTGGTGTAATAGGGATTAATTCCTCACCTGACCTCACGTGTCTGTGTTGCGAAGAGGCTATTGAATTTATTTAAACTATGGGTGGTATTATGGATTGTGCATCAGCAACAATGTTCTCTTTTCATGGCTTGTAAAATATTTCGTAATTGTCTTCCTTCAAGTCTCGCATTTCCGTTCCAGATACTTAATGAATGAGTCAAAGGCTGGTGGTCGGTAAATTTTTTACTTTTGATTCACCGTACAGGTAATTCATTAGGCTTTTCAATGCCAAAATAATGACTAACATTTCTTTTTCGTTCGCAGGGTAATTCTCTTCGGCTGTAAAGCGTTCTTGAGAGAAATGAATTAGGCTGGTTATCTTGCGATAAGACTGCACCTATTGCGAAGTTGAAAGCATAGGTTGTAAGGTGAAATTCTTTTCCGAAATTTGAGTAGCAAAGTTTAATATCATTAGATTTTAGGCTACTTTTCAGTTTTTTTAAATGGTTCAAGTGCCTTATTTTCAAGCGAAATAGATTTTTTTTGACGACACTTTTTTGGAAACTAGTCCGACTTCCCCTCTTAAAAGCGGGCTAATGAGTTTGGCTAGCTTTTCATAATTCTCAATGAATCTCCTGTAGTAGCCGGAAAGTCCCAAAAATTATCTTAAATCTCTTAGACTCTCGGGAAGAGGATACTGGACTATTTTGAAAAATAATGTCCAGATTTCTTAAATGTGATTCGTCATCTATACTGAATATGATTTTGTCATCAATGTAGATGAAACTTATCTCGCCAATATGTTAATGAAGTATGTCATCTAATGCGCGCTGGAAAATTGCTGTCGCGTTTTTCAGTCCAAATGGGAGTCGTGTAAGCTCATATATTTCGTTTTTCACAGAGAAACAAATTTTTTTGTATGTCGGATATTTTTAATGGAATTTTGCGGAATCCACTCTTAAGGTCTAATACAGAGAACACTTTGTTGTCACCTAATTGAGCGAGAACTTCATTTACTTCTGGTATAGGTTATTTATCTGCTATAGAAACCAGGTTTAATTTCCTGTAATCTATGACCATATAATACTTGGTTGTGTAGTTCAGTTTCTGATTTGGCTCTGCAAATAGGCTTGGGTAATTTGTTATTAATTAATTTAATGGTATTTACCGCCTCAAAATTCTTTTCCTTGGTAGGAACGTGATTTTTCTTTTATAGTCATAATATTCTTGATTACTTTAATTTCAGCATTCAGGTATTTCAAGCTGTTATCGCCTAGAATGGCATCAAATGATCTTAACAGGGTGGTTAAAGAGATTAGTTTATTATCATAATGGGTGACGGGAACACTGCCCCCTACGGACACAGCATTAAAGGGTTTTTCGTTGGCAATCGGTTTTGTAATAAATTTGGGTTGTATCTGCTGGTATTTAACTTATCTTTGAGCTTGTCTTTGTTGTTGTCGTTCGTTAGCTAAATTGTCTTGGTTCAAAATAGGTGGTCGTGTTAAATTATTATGGTTGGCCCTAAATTTTCGAAATTTAGAATGTGCTTATGTTGTTCATAAATTATATAAAATTTTTAAAAGGATGTTAGCTTTTAGTAACAGTTTCTCTTAATATAGGATACAATTGTGTGTTGTGAAAACCAGTAGCTGGTTTCTTATTTTTACCTTGAACGGTCCCTTTGTTGGGATTTGCAAGATTGGAAATTTTTATACTACTTACTGTTGGAGTAGTGATATTTACTTTGTTATCGTTTTACGGTTTTTATACCCGCTACTCATAGAGTAGAAGGGTATTATAACTTTGTTCAAACCGAAAATGTATGTAACAGGCAGAAGGAGACACCTCCGACCCCATAAAGTGTATATATTCTGGCTCAGGATCAACAGCCGAGTCAATATAGCCATGTCCGTCTGTCTGTCCGTGTGAAAATCTAGATCTCAGCTATTATAAGAGCTAGGACTACCAAATTTGGTGACAGTGTGTGTTATTATTGCACGCTGAAAAAGTTTATTTTGGATTTTGGCCACGCCTCCTTCCGCCCCTGTAAATCGAAAAAAAATTTATTACAAGCGCAATTTTTATACCATATTGTTCATTTTCGGTTTACATGATAACTATAGCTAGCCAGATGATCTCTAAAAATTTGGTAACAATCGGATAATAAACACAGAAGTTATTCAGCTTAACGTTTTCCATTGCTGTAAGTAGCGTTGCCGGCAGCGCAAATTCTTTATTTGTACAGGAAATAATTATAATGCCTTACAATGCAAATATTTGAACTTGTTGGATAACAGCGTCTGTAGCTTAGAGGAAAAGCGATGAACTCCTGAACCGACAGTCCCGTGGTTCGATTCCCAATTCATGCCGCTTAAGCTTTTTCTTTTTTTTTTAAGAACTTATACTTTAATTTTTGAATATGCATTAATTGGTGGTGGGCTCGCAATGAACTTAGTTAACAAGTGGAGAAGTGACAGTCTCTTAAATCAGCTGTGTGCGATTGTTAGAGCGCAGCTTTTTCTTATATTTTTATACCCGCTACTCATAGAGTAGAAGGGTATTATAACTTTGTTCAAACCGAAAATGTATGTAACAGGTAGAAGGAGACACCTCCGACCCCATAAAGTGTATATATTCTGGCTCAGGATCAACAGCCGAGTCGATATAGCCATGTCCGTCTGTCTGTCCGCGTGAAAATCTAGATCTCAGCTATTATAAGAGCTAGGACTACCAAATTTGGTGACAATATGTGTTATTATTGCACGCTGATCAAATTTATTTTGGATTTTGGCCACGCCCCTTCCGCCCCCCGTAAATCGAAAAAACATTGATTACAAGCGCAGTTTTGATGCCATATTGTTCATTTTCGGTTTACATGATAACTGTAGCTAGCCAAATGATCTCTGAAAATTTGGTAACAATCGGATAATAAACACAGAAGTTATTCAGCTTAACGTTTTCCATAGTGGTGAAATGGGTTAAGTTGTGTACTGCATAACGAACAGAACTATTATACATTTATGGGTTCGAGTCCCACCCGCATAAAAAATTAAATGTGTACAAAAAAATATATTTTTTTTTTTTAGATTTTGACTTTGCATAAATATTGTAAGTCCATGTCCTTTTACGGTCAAAATATGGTTGCAGCCGTTCTTTATTGTTCCGCAAATAATTTTGATGTACGAGCAGCTGGGTAGCGGGTATATTACAGTCGAGCACACTCGAATGTAGCTTTCTTACTTGTTTATCTTTATATGTTTGGTTTGCTTAGAAGTTTCTTTTTCTTTTGTTAATTTTTGTTCATAAAGTGAATCTCTAGCTTACATTAGCAAGTATGAACGGCTACGGTCAAGTGTTGACTGTAGTTGTAACGACAAATTTTCCATTGATTGTATATAAGTCAGTGTGTAGTGTGTCTAAGGGCAATTTTTATTCATTTTAATGTGTGACAAATATCACAATTTTTAATGGTGTGGAGATTTGATTTTGCTTTCATGTTCTGGAAATAAAACTGCCTTTTTATGTTGTATATAATTTCGTCAAAAAACGCAGCTTTCTCAAAATTTTACAGTCAGCTGTTAATCGATAACTGCTGACAGGAGCAGTGTTGTATTTAGAGCAGGTGCGCGGCAAATACAAAAAGTCACGGTCTTATCAAACGACCCTCGTACCTCTATTTATGTGGTAGTTCTTTATTTGAAATTCTTGGTCTTTTGTTTCTGATAGGTCCGTTAAGAAGGTATATCTTACTGTTTGCAAAGAATTTTACAAAAAATGTCGTCGGGTGATTGTTCTTCGTTAAAGGCTAGTTACAAATTGAATGTCTACTTTTACGTTTAAATATGACTTCAGTTATACTTTCTGAAGGAAGACTATATTTGAATACTAACTGGTAGCTTAAGTCATTTACAGGTTTTTCCGAAATATAGATGTGGTCATCTATGGGTTCGAAAGCCGAGTGCATTGTGGCTCCACACGTTTCTGCTACTGAGATACTATCGTTCATTATAACGTCAACCTCTACTCTGCTTAATGCGTCCGCTACCAAATTCTCAGAACCTTTATTATACAACACTTCATAGTCATATTCTAATAGTTGGATTCTCCGTTTTACTATTTCAGATGATGGTTATTTAAAACTCATGCTCCATGTAAGTGGCTTGTGATCTGTAATTATTACAAAGTTTCTCCCAAATAAGTAAGGCCGGAAATATTTAACTGTCCACATTATTGTTAACATTTCTTTATCGACAGTGGCATAGTTACGTTCTGTATCAGACAACGTTCCACTGGTACAGACGAAACTCCAAGGGGACAAATGTACTTAAGAACAAACAGGAACAAGATAGAAGTCAGGGCTAGCGAGTTACTGGACAGGTTAGATACCCTATTGAATTGGGATGACATTGAAAGAAATTTGACCAGGAAGCTCCTTGATAATAGGGACAAATTGTCTATTATTGAGGAATTGCATGAGGTTCCCTTTAGGAGACTTTCTATATTAAACCTGCATTGTCATGCCTAGCTACTAACAACAATTTTAGAAAAAAGAATTTTTATATTTCCCTCTGTTTGAGGACTTTTATTAGGGCCCCAAATACATCTCTCCGGAACGCAGTCAAGGCTTTGAGACCAACAACATTGGACGAATCTTTTGACAGCCATTCAGAACAGGGAGAATATATATAAGTGAGGCGTCGATACCCGGAGCCCCATCGTAACAACCGAGACCAAAACTACCAGCAAAATAAAGGACAGCCTAGAGCTCTTCCCTATTCAACTGAAAACAGTTATGAAAGTGGTTATGGTTCGAACAGCGGGAACCATGTTAAAATAATTTCTCTAGGGCCATTAACAGAGGCGCCTTTTCACCAATATAGAGGTGGCCAATTTGATAAGTTCTCACGCTAAACCACTACAAGTAGGTTCAATAATATGAAAGATTCATTAGAGCAATCGGCACTTCACAATTTGGAGAAAACTGAATATTTTTAAAGACCAGCCTCAGGGGACAGACAGGGTACATAAAAAATTATAAAAACAAATATGGATCGACCATACCTTTCATTCTTATTAACTCACCATTCGGCAGAAAACTGCGTTTTCTAATTGATACGGGAGCATCTAGTTCCTTTAGTGACCCTAAATTTGTTTTATCGTGACAAAGACAGGCGTTAACCACAAAAACAGTAATTCAAAAAGTATTGAAAGAAATACAGATCACGCAAAAGGTCACATATCCATTCTCTGAGTTCAACATAAAAGGCACATTTATTTTGTTGCTATTTAAACTTCATAAAAATTGTGATATTTGTCTCATTAAAATGTATTCGGTACCCTTCTAAGGTTAAATTCCAACTAACAGAAATGCCTACATTGCCCTTAGACACACTACACACTGACTTATACACAATCAATGGAAAATTTGTTGTTACAATTACTTTCTCAATCCATGGTCTTATACAGTCAACACTTGACCATAGCCGTTCTTACTTGTTAATGTAAGCTAGAGATTCACTTTATGAACAAAATTTAACAAAAGAAATAGAAACTACTAAACAAACCAAACATATAAAGATAAAAAACCGTACAACGATAAAAAAGTAAATATAACTACTCCAACAGTAAGTAGTATAAAAATTTCCAATCTTGCGAATGCCAACAAAGGGACCCTTCAAGGTAAAAATAAGAAATCAGCTACTGGTTTTCACAACACACAATTGTATCCTATATTAAGAGAAACATTTACTAAAAATCTAAAATCCTTTTAAAAATTTTATATAATTTATGAACAACATAAGCACATTCTTAATCTCGAAATTTTATATCCAACCATAATAATTTAATACGACCACCTATTTTGAACCAAGACAATTTAGCTAACTAACGATAACAACAAAGATAAGCTCAAGGACAAGTTGAATACCAGCAGAATAGAAATATGACATCACTAGAACAAATTACTGAGCTAGTGGAACAGTTGATAGCATAACAAGTCCCAAGAATAGTGCAAGCTTTAAATAGCCCAGACGATGATTTTAGCTATGCTACAGACCAAGTCATAAATCGTGCGAAATTAGGGGGACTCGACAAAGTCCCAGATGAAGTGAAATGCGTCAGGGAATTTTCTGGAAATGTAGCGGAATTCAGCTCTTGGAAAAAGAGCAACGACCGCATAATGGTCACAGGGGTGGTGGGTCTCTCAAGATATTTTGGCATGCTTCACTCCAGTAGGAGCAAAATCATCGATAATGCTGACATTGTTCTAGAAGCATACAAGCCTGATCTTGGTTCGCTAGAATATTAGATGAAAATGTTGTCTCAGGGTGAGCAAACGGTCGAAGAATTTTACCAGAATGTTTATCAACATCTTTCGCTTATCAAGGACTTAATACAAGTCAATTGTATGGACTTGGGTACAGAAGCTCATCGACTTCTCAAGAAAATGTACCGCGATAACGCCATAGACACATTTGTATATGGGCGGCGTGGAGACCAATCTCCCATCTTGGGTGCACATACGCCGAGCGACGTCCCTTCGGCATTGAACATATGCCGATAATGGAAAATCAGAAATATCGCAAAATGCATGCGGTAACTCTAGGACAGGCTAATGGCAAAAGCGCCAACACAAAACCGATACCAGCTCCTAGAAACATACAATTCGTAACCTCAGGTTTTCGACAGCCGACACAGGCTCCCCCCAGAAATCCCGTCACAAACCTATACCGACACCACACAGACCAATAGCCCCGAAACCCTTACCGACACCAGAACCCCCTATATAAATAGGCCACGATTTTAAGTAGGGAAGAGACCCCCAGACCCAACGCATGAAGGACAGAAAAGACAACGGAACTTGAACATTCAAACTGACGACAGCGAACAGAATGATATGAAATCTGCTGAAACGTATGCCACTATGGCAGAATATGAGCAAGCACTTGCAGATCAACAAGACGCGACCTCAAAAGAAACGTTTAATGAATATGTTAACTACGATAAAAAACTATTACAACGACAACTCTGTAATGATTTTTATACCCGCTACTCATAGAGTAGAAGGGTATTATAACTTTGTTCAAACCGAAAATGTATGTAACAGGCAGAAGGAGACACCTCCGACCCCATAAAGTGTATATATTCTCGTTCAGGATCAACAGCCGAGTCGATATAGCCATGTCTGTCTGTCCGTGAGCAAATCTAGATCTCAGCTATTATAAGAGCTAGACCTAACAAATATGGTGACAAAAAATGTTATTTTTGCACGCTGATCAAGTTTATTTTTGATTTCGGCCACACCCCCTGCCGGCCCTGTAAATCTAAAAAAAATTGATTACAAGCGCAATTTTGATGCCATATTGTTCATTTTCGGTTTACATGATAACTATAGCTAGCCAGATGATCTCCGATATTTGGTAACAATCGGATAATAAACACAGAAGTTATTCAGCTTAATGTTTTCCGTAGCTGTAAGCAGCGCTGCCGGCAGCGCAAATTCTTTATTTGTACAGGAAATAATAAGAATACCTTACAATGTAAATTTTTGCAGTTGTTTTTGTTGTGCAAGAAGTTCCGAATGGTGTCATGATGTAACTTTGGCAAAATTTGCGTAATGGCTTAATGACCGAATGGAGAAGTGGTGGACCTCTTAGGTAATGGGTCCAAGGTTCGATTCCGCATGCATGCCTGTCATGGTGGGGGAGATCGAACTTTTCTTATTTTTTGCAAAGAAAAGTTTTTGCCTCCCTTTTTGAGCTACCTTCATGAAACTTTGTATACATGTTTCTTATTGCTGCCCGCTGTTAATAAGTCGGAACGAGCCGGTACGGACCGATACATCATATAGATGCCATAGAACATATCGGTCGTTTTTTTAACAAAATTTATTAAAAGTTAGAGTGCTCTAGAACACTTTCCATTCAAGTATACAAAGAGGTATTTAAAGGGCACATATCGTTTTTTACATGCATGTATTCGATTTATAGTCTTCAACAGGTAGAATTATTATTTTTACTGTTTAAGTGATAAATCTTGGATTTTTTTGGTACCTGAATAAAAGTTATACGTTTTTAATACTTTTTACTTCTTTTGCCGGCAGCTGTGCATTGTGCCGAATCGTGTGTGCGTGTACGGTGGTGAAATGGGTTAAGTTGTGGACTGCAAAACGAACAGTACTATTATGCATTTACGGGTTCGAGTCCCGCCCGCATCAAAAATTAAATGTGTGCAAAAATGTTTTTTTTTTTTATTTTATATTTTGACTTTGCATAAATATTATAAGTCCATGGCCTTTTACGGTCAAAATATGATTGTAGCAGTTCTTTATTGCTCCGCAAATAATTTTGATGTACGAGCCGCTGGGTAGCGGGTATATTACAGTCGAGCACACTTGAATGTAGCTTTCTTACTTGTTTTATTTTAGATTTTGACTTTGCATAAATATTGTAAGTCCATGGCCTTTTACGGTTAAAATATGATTGTAGCCGTTCTGTATTGTTCCGCAAATAATTTTAATGTACGAGCAGCTGGGTAGCGGGTATATTACAATCGAGCACATTCGAATGTAGCTTTCTTACTTATTTAAAAGTAAAGTTGAATTTTTAGGATTCGTTATATCTGATAAAGGAATAGAGACAAACCCAGCTAAAGTAGAAGCCATAGCCAATTATCCTTTTTCCAAAACTCTAAAAGAACTAAGATCCTTCCTCGGACTATCAGGTTATTACAGGAGATTCATATTAGGTTATGCCACAATAGCTTAGCCAATAGCTAAGTACTATCACAATCAGACAGTCCAATTGCATTCATATATAGAACCTTGTCCAAAACTGAAGAAGAATATGAAATAGCAAAGAAAGAAATGCTAGCCATACACTGGGCTGTTAACTTCTTTAAATGTTATCTTTACGGCGGTTCAAAGGTGAAAATTTAACAGACCGCGAACCACTCACTCATGACTGCAATTGGAAAGGGGGATAGCGATTTAAAGGTGAAAGTCTTATTTAGACGAATACAACAAAGTATTGCTCTACAAGCCAGGGAAAGAAAACGTTGAGCCAGACGCATTGTCAAGGGCACCAAGGCAAGTTGAAGTCAATTCATTAACAGCAATTCAACATAGCGCTCAAAGTTCCGGCCACAATCTAATACCAAGCGTTGAATCTCCAAATAATGTCTTCAAAAACCAAATTTTCATATTTAAAGAAGAGCCACCCGACTATAAATTTACTCTCCCATTTCCCACATTTTATAGACACACAATAACACAGCCGACATATTCTGAGGATGAATACAATTACACAATACACTCCGTACCAAAACAAGTAAGAAAGCTACATTCGAGTGGGTTCGACTGTAATATACCCGCTTCCCAGCTGCTCGTACATCAAAATTATTTGCGGAACAACAAAGAACGGCTACAATCATATTTTAACCGTACAAGGCCATGGACTTACAATATTTATGCAAAGTCAAAATCTAAAATAAAAAACAAGTAAGAAAGCTACAGTCGAGTGTGCTCGACTGTAATATACCCGCTACCCAGCTGCTTGTACATAATTTATTTGCGGAACAAAAAATGGGCTACAATCATATTTTGACCGTAAAAGGCTATGGACTTATAATATTTATCCAAAGTCAAAATATAAAATAAAAAAAAAAAACATTTTTGAACACATTTAATTTTTGATGCGGGCGGGACTCGAACCCGTAAATGCATAATAGTACTGTTCGTTTTTCAGTCCACAACTTAACCCATTTCACCACCGTACACGCACACACGATTCGGCACAATGCTGCGCTGCCGGCAGCGCTGCTTACAGCTATGGAAAACGTTAAGCTGAATAACTTCTGTGTTTATTATCCGATTGTTACCAAATTTTCTTTTTCTTTCTAGAAAAGAAAGAAATTTTTTTTCTTTTTTTTCTATTTTTTCGTTTCTTTTTTATTTTTTTTATTTTCTTTGTTCTTTCTTTTAAGGACTCGCATATTTAGTATTACCTATTTATTTTAATTAGACACTCGTGTGGACCAATACGTCTATAAAGAAATTATAGAGGATATAATGGTGCCATATTCCGAGGACAATATGCCATTATCATGGCGTCTTATGCACGACAACGATCCTAAGCACACTTCACGGCTTATGAAAAGTTGCCTTTAGGAGCATCAAGTTGTTACGCTGAAGTGGCCAGCTCAGTTACCGGACCTCAATCCGATAGAGAATCTCTAGAATGATGTTGAGCAGCACATTCGCACAAAAAATCTGGGCAGTTTGAATGATTTGTGGATAGTTATCCGAGAAGCGTGGTACAGTATTCCGCAGAACAGATGCGCTGCTTTAGTGGAGTCAGCACAGAAGATTGGATGTAGTTATCAAAAACAAAGGATATCCAAAAAATATTAGTCCCCTTTCTTATGTTTTCTCATTCTACTTAATAAATTAATAAAAAAAAGTATAAGTGTGCTAAACTCATGTCCAGCTGAAAATCATAGTTAATTCATTAAAACTAACGCAGAAAAAAAACGACGAAAGGAAATAGGCTGAAAGTAACTGTACATCTTATCAACTAATAAGGCAACAACCAGAGAAAAATTGGTGAACTATTCACTATACAATCGGTAAAAATTTATGTTGATGTGTGCTGCTAAATAGTGTGCTAAATAAAAGGCCACCACTGTATATATATTTAAAATTTAGTTAAAAATTTTACCAAATATATTTAAAAGTCGTTATAGAAAAGATATTAAATTAAATATAATATTACTATAGATTGAAAACAAAGCAAACATTACTATAGATTGCAAACAAAGCAAACAAGGAAACAAACAATATAGTAAACCAAGACCAAAAATTCAAAAAATTCAGTTAGTGTAAAAAAGAAATTAAATAACTTGTTGAATAGTTATGGAGCTCGATCAGTTTGCGAAGACCTTCAAGCAGCGTCGCATCGAGCTCGGCTTCACCCAGCGCGATGTGGCTCTGGCCATGGGCAAACTCTATGGCAACGATTATTCGCAGGCGACAATCTCACTCTTTGAGACACACAAGTTGAGCGTCAAGAGCATGCGCAAGCTATGCCATTGCTGCAGAAGTACCGGGTATAAAAAAAAAACGATGATATGAAACATTTTTGTGTACTTATCCAAAAATGAAAAGAATTGCTCTACTTGTTAAAAAAAAGGCATACTTTAATGCAAATGCACTACGAAAAAAAAGAAGAGTTATAAAAAAAAGGGATTCCAGTCCCACCCTGAGAAAAAAAAAGAGATTGCAGTCTCACCCAGAGAAAAAAAAAACCCAGTCCAGTCTCAATTGAGAGCTGAGAGCGGACTGAAAATCCGAACACATTGAGAGCTTACGTAGTCAGAAATTAAGACAGAAGCAACCCAGCCTACTTGAATCGTTTTAATAGAATTGTATCGCTTGGTACCTACTTGCTACAAATTCTACATATAAAGCCAGCAAGTCTTAAGAGAGAATACCTCTCTGTCTATATTATTTTCCATGGGATTAGCCGCAAATCGCAAGGGGAAATTTTACAGCATTTTGCCTTGCTTCAGTCACTCAAATGTCTGCAACTTTCGTTAGCAGACATCGTGGCTGCCCAAGCCAAGCAGATTGAGAATAAGTATGGTTTATGCCGGTGGCAAATGTGGCAAGAGAGCAGAATGTGACCGGCCCATGACTATTATTAGTCATGCAGCGGGCTCGGACTGAGACGTCTAAGCTAATGAAGCTTTTTCACACCTGCCTGCTAAATTATGCGCCATGACCAGGAGAGCCATGGAGTGAGAGCACCATGCAAGCCATTTACTTGTTACAGATTGCTTATAATTAAATTATAATCAACATCAAGCCAGGCGCATCACGCAGATGCAGACGAAAATGGAGACGTAGAGACCAAGACCAAGACATGCAGCCAGTGAGACCGGTCTGAGGCCGCTGCTGCTGCTGACATGCATCTAACAAGCCTTCAACTATCTAATCAACGTACAAGTCAAAATATCAATACCTCAAGTAATCAAAATCACTTTAGAATTTCAAATCAGTTGGGCTGATGCTGCCTGCCTGCCTGCAGCGTCTCACACAAGCACCGTGTCCAGCTGCTATATGCGACAGTTGCAACTCGAGTCCAGAGTGGGGAGATTGATGAAAAAAAAAGCAACAACAACTAAGATTATTCGAATTTAATGGGCGCAACGCGCGTGGAGACTTCACAAGTGAGGCAACGCCAACTACAACAAAAACAACAACTGAGACGTTTCACAGACATGTTAGGAAAAGCTAAAACTGGACCTGCTGCCTGTTGTCTGTTGCCTGGTCTTGCCTGTGTCTGGTCTGGCCTGGTCTTTTCCAGTTATACTGTGCTCACACTGTGACCTGTCATCATGATTGATACGTTTGATGGATTCATTCGAGCTGACTGGTGTGTGGCGTTCAGTTTTAAAGTTTGCTGATTGATCCCAGCGTGTTGATTACAATCGACGCCGACGTACACGCAGATGCAGGCACAGGTAGTTGGCGCAGACAGTTGGCGCTGTATGGGGAGTCTTGCAACGCATGCTGCTGGGAATTCAATCAAAAGTGTCAGCGCTGGCACAACATCTCTTACTGCTAAAGGTGCCGAAACCACTAACTAAATACAGTGGTAACTGAATATTAGAATAGAATATTAGAATATTAGAAATGATAAGAAAGGCAAAAAAAATCAAAAGGGAAACAAAGAGTTAATCCCTTTTTCATTGATAAGCAATTTTAAAAATTATGGAACTTTGGAAAAGTGGGAAGTATAAAAAAAAAATTTTAATAAATTATAGAAATTTTTAAATATTTTGAAATTAAGAAAATTGACAGTTAATATTTTTAAAACATTTTTAAAAGCTTTAAATATTCTTAATGAATTTTAAATAATACGCAAATTTAGGAAAAATGTGGAAATTTGACGATGACGTCCAATATGCTGCAAAGGCGCAAAGAGTGTAACTATGGAAAACGTTTAGATGAATATCTTCTGTGTTTATTGTTCGATCGGATTGTAATTTTGAAAATAAATTTATATTGTAATTATCTATGTTTATACCAAAGCAGAAAGCCATAACTTCAATACTTTTCCTAATAATCGTAATTATTTTTTTGCGTGGGCGGTGGGCGCGACATCGAAAATTGAAAATAAACTCGATCTACCTATGGTATACAGGAAATTAGGTGTCTCTACCTTTTGTAATAGCTGAGATCTAGACGTACAGGCGGACAGACGGACATGGCTATATCGACTCGGCTGTTGATCCTGAGCCAGAATATATATACTTTATGGGGTCGGAGGTGTCTCCTTCTGCCTGTTACATACATTTTCGGTTTGAACAAAGTTATAATACCCTTCTACTCTATGAGTAGTAGACAATTTGATAACAATCGGATAATAATTTATTGCTCCGCAAATAATTTTGATGTATGAGCCGCTGGGTAGCGGGTATATTACAGTCCAGCACACTTGAATGTAGCTTTCTTACTTGTTTTATTTTAGATTTTGACTTTGCATAAATATTGTAAGTCCATGGCCTTTTACGGTTAAAATATGATTGTAGCCGTTCTGTGTTGTTCCGCAAATAATTTTAATGTACGAGCAGCTGGGTAGCGGGTATATTACAATCGAGCACATTTGAATGTAGCTTTCTTACTTATTTAAAAGTAAAGTTGAATTTTTAGGATTCGTTATATCTGATAAAGGAATAGAGACAAACCCAGCTAAAGTAGAAGCCATAGCCAATTATCCTTTTTCCAAAACTCTAAAAGAACTAAGATCCTTCCTCGGACTATCAGGTTATTACAGGAGATTCATATTAGGTTATGTCACAATAGCTTAGCCAATAGCTTAGTACTATCACAATCAGACAGTCCAATTGCATTCATATATAGAACCTTGTCCAAAACTGAAGAAGAATATGAAATAGCAAAGAAAGAAATGCTAGCCATACACTGGGCTGTTAACTTCTTTAAATGTTATCTTTACGGCGGTTCAAAGGTGAAAATTTAACAGACCACGAACCACTCACTCATGACTGCAATTGGAAAGGGGGATAGCGATTGAAAGGTGAAAGTCTTATTTAGCCGAATACAACAAGGTATTGCTCTACAAGCCAGGGAGAGAAATCGTTGAGCCAGACGCATTGTCAAGGGCACCAAGGCAAGTTGAAGTCAATTCATTAACAGCAATTCAACATAGCGCTCAAAGTTCCGGCCACAATCTAATACCAAGCGTTGAATCTCCAAATAATGTCTTCAAAAACCAAATTTTCATATTTAAAGAAGAGCCACCCGACTATAAATTTACTCTCCCATTTCCCACATTTTATAGACACACAATAACACAGCCGACATATTCTGAGGATGAATACAATTACACAATACACTCCGTACCAAAACAAGTAAGAAAGCTACATTCGAATGGGTTCGACTGTAATATACCCGCTTCCCAGCTGCTCGTACATCAAAATTATTTGCGGAACAATAAAGAACGGCTACAATCATATTTTAACCGTACAAGGCCATGGACTTACAATATTTATGCAAAGTCAAAATCTAAAATAAAAAACAAGTAAGAAAGCTACAGTCGAGTGTGCTCGACTGTAATATACCCGCTACCCAGCTGCTTGTACATAATTTATTTGCGGAAAAATGGGCTACAATCATATTTTGACCGTAAAAGGCTATGGACTTATAATATTTATCCAAAGTCAAAATATAAAATAAAAAAAAAAACATTTTTGAACACATTTAATTTTTGATGCGGGCGGGACTCGAACCCGTAAATGCATAATAGCTATGGAAAACGTTAAGCTGAATAACTTCTGTGTTTATTATCCGATTGTTACCAAATTTTCTTTTTCTTTCTAGAAAAGAAAGAAATTTTCTTTCTTTTTTTTCTATTTTTTCGTTTCTTTTTTTTATTTTCTTTGTTCTTTCTTTTAAGGACTCGCATATTTAGTATTACCTATTTATTTTTATTAAAAATTTAAATGTTATTAAAAAATATGTATCAATGATTTACCGGATAGACACTCGTATGGACCAATACGTCTATAAAGAAATTATAGAGGATATAATGGTGCCATATTCCGAGGACAATATGCCATTATCATGGCGTTTTATGCACGACAACGATCCTAAGCACACTTCACGGCTTATGAAAAGTTGCCTTTAGGAGCATCAAGTTGTTACGCTGAAGTGGCCAGCTCAGTCACCGGACCTCAATCCGATAGAGAATCTCTAGAATGATGTTGAGCACCACATTCGCACCATAAATCTGGGCAGTTTGAATGATTTGTGGATAGTTATCCGAGAAGCGTGGTACAGTATTCCGCAGAACAGATGCGCTGCTTTAGTGGAGAGTCAGCACAGAAGATTGGATGTAGTTATCAAAAACAAAGGATATCCAAAAAATATTAGTCCCCTTTCTTATGTTTTCTCATTCTACTTAATAAATTAATAAAAAAAAGTATAAGTGTGCTAAACTCATGTCCAGCTGAAAATCATAGTTAATTCATTCAAACCAACGCAGAAAAAAAACGACGAAAGGGAATAGGCTGAAAGTAACTGTACATCTTATCAACTAATAAGGCAACAACCAGAAAAAAATTGGTGAACTATTCACTATACAATCGGTAAAAATTCATGTTGAAGTGTGCTGCTAAATAGTGTGCTAAATAAAAGGCCACCACTGTATATATATTTAAAATTCAGTTAAAAGTTTTACCAAATATATTTAAAAGTCGTTATAGAAAAGATATTAAATTAAATATATTATTACTATAGATTGAAAACAAAGCAAACATTATTATAGATTGAAAACAAAGCAAATAAGGAAACAAACAATATAGTAAACCAAGACCAAAAACTCAAAAAATTCAGTTAGTTTAAAAAAGAAATTAAATAATTTGTTGGAGCTCGATCAGTTTGCGAAGACCTTCAAGCAGCGTCGCATCGAGCTCGGCTTCACCCAGCACGATGTGGCTCTGGCCATGGGCAAACTCTATGGCAACGATTATTCGCAGGCGACAATCTCACTCTTTGAGACACACAGTTGAGCGTCAAGAGCATGCGCAAGCTTAAGCCATTGCTGCAGAAGTACCGGGTATAAAAAAAAAACGATGATATGAAACATTTTTGTGTACTTATCCAAAAATGAAGAGAATTGCTCTACTTGTTAAAAAAAGGCATACTTTAATGCAAATGCACTACGAAAAAAAAGAAGAGTTATAAAAAAAAAGAGATTCCAGTCCCACCCTGAGAAAAAAAAGAGATTCCAGTCTCACCCAGAGAAAGAAAAAACCCAGTCCAGTCTCAATTGAGAGCTGAGAGCGGACTGAAAATCCGAACACATTGAGAGCTTACGTAGTCAGAAATTAAGACAGAAGCAACTCAGCCTGTATCGCTTGGTACCTCCTTGCTACCAATTCTACATATAAAGCCAGCAAGTCTTAAGAGAGAATACCTCTCTGTCTATATTATTTTCCATGGGATTAGCCGCAAAAGGCAAGCGGAAATTTTTACAGCATTTTGCCTTGCTTCAGTCACTCAAATGTCTGCAACTTTCGTTAGCAGACATCGTGGCTGCCCAAGCCAAGCAGATTGAAAATAAGTATGGTTTATGCCGGTGGCAAATGTGGCAAGAGAGCAGAATGTGACCGGCCCATGACTATTATTAGTCATGCAGCGGGCTCGGACTGAGACGTCTAAGCTAATGAAGCTTTTTCACACCTGCCTGCTAAATTATGCGCCATGACCAGGAGAGCCATGGAGTGAGAGCACCATGCAAGCCATTTACTTGTTACAGATTGCTTATAATTAAATTATAATCAACATCAAGCCAGGCGCATCACGCAGATGCAGACGAAAATGGAGACGTAGAGACCAAGACCAAGACATGCAGCCAGTGAGACCGGTCTGAGGCCGCTGCTGCTGCTGACATGCATCTAACAAGCCTTCAACTATCTAATCAACGTACAAGTCAAAATATCAATACCTCAAGTAATCAAAATCACTTTAGAATTTCAAATCAGTTGGGCTGATACTGCCTGCCTGCCTGCAGCGTCTCACACAAGCACCGTGTCCAGCTGCTATATGCGACAGTTGCAACTCGAGTCCAGAGTGGGGAGAATTGATGAAAAAAAAGCAACAACAACTAAGATTATTCGAATTTAATGGGCGCAACGATCTACCTATGGTATACAGGAAATTAGGTGTCTCTACCTTTTATAATAGCTGAGATCTAGACGTACAGACGGACAGACGGACAGACGGACATGGCTGTATCGACTCGTCTGTTGATCCTGAGCCAGAATATATATACTTTATGGGGTCGGAGGTGTCTCCTTCTGCCTGTTACATACATTTTCGGTTTGAACAAAGGTATAATACTACCCTTCTACTCTATGAGTAGCGGTATAAACATTTTTGCACACATTTAATTTTTGATGCTGCCGGCAGCGCTGCTTACAGCTATGGAAAACATTAAGCTGAATAACTTCTGTGTTTGTTATCCGATTGTTACCAAATTTTCAGAGATCATCTGGCTAGGTATATTTATGATGTAAAGCGAAAATGAACAATATGGCATCAAAATTGCGCTTGTAATCAATTATTTTTGATTTACGGGGGCGGAAGGGGGCGTGGCCAAAATCCAAAATAAACCTGATCAGCGTGCAATAATAACACATATTGTCAATTTGGTAGTCCTAGCTCTTATAGTAGCTGAGATCTGGATTTTCACACGGACAGACAGACGGACATGGCTATATCGACTCGACTGTTGATCCTGAACCAGAATATATATACTATATGGAGTCGGAGGTGTCTCCCTCTGTCTGTTACATCCATTTTCGGTTTGAACAAAGTTATAATACCCTTCTACTCTATGAGTAGATGGCATAATTATGCCAAATTGGCAAAGCCCCTAACTTTACTTTTAAAAGGGGAAGATGTCCAAAAGAATGTCATCAAAGAAATTTCGCTAGACAATGAAGCTCTAGACTCTTTTAAAAAGCTTAAAACTAGCTTGGTGTCAAAAAAAAATAATTCTAAGTTACCCAGATTTCAATAAGAAGTTCAATTTAAATACTGATGCTTCAAATTTCGCGATCGTAGCAGTTCTATCGCAAGCCAACCACCCTATATCATTTCTCTCTAAAACACTTTCCAAAGCCGAAGAGAACTATGCGGCTAACGAGAAAGAGATGCTAGCCACAATTTGGGTACTCAAGTCCCTCAAAGGTTAAGATCTTTACAGATCATCAACCTTTAACATATTCTCTAAGTAGCTGCAATGGAAATGCCAGAATCAAGAGATGGAAGGCTTATCTAGAGAAATATGAAGAAATATGAAATATTCTTTAAACCGAGAAAAGAAAAAGTTGTTGCAGACGCGCTCTCAAGAATACCTTTGTTTGAATGAAGAATGAACCAAAATATTATATATTTAGTCAAGAAATGTAAAGTTTGCAAAAAAGGAGACAGCCATAAATTCAAAAGCGATAGGGAACATCAGAACCCCTCTACGTGATATCATGTTTTATTTCGGAGTCACTATGGACAGCGAATAAGCTTTCAATTCTCAATCAATTAAGATCATGCTGGATCACCTACAGATAGAAGTTTACAATGCCCCACCGTTAACGGTCAGATTGAACGCTTCCATTCAACACTTTCAGAAATAATGTTCCAAGAAAGAGGGCACATAGAGGAATTTCAAGGAACTTTTAGAAAAGAAAATTACATTAGTACACTTACAGTTTTCATTCAGTTACAAAGAATCAACCCCTAGAAGTATTGTTCAGCGGGAAAGTGACAACTGACCCGGATCAATACGAAACGGCCAGACAAGATAACATTGAAAGACTCAAAAATGAACAGAAGACAGACCGTACAAACCATAATAAGGACAAAAAGGAAATACGTAATTATCTGCCTGGGCAAGAAATATTCGTAAGAGCAAACGCTAGATGGGGTTCCAAACTTTCGACAAGATATAGGAAAAAAACAGTTAAGGAAAACAAGCACACTACAATAACAACAGAATCGGGAAAAACAGTACATAAGAAAGCCATAACGCCATGGGGTACGAACGATGGCGCAACAATACTGACAATAACCAAGGGGGTCAGAAAATTACCAACCTCAACGACCAAACTAATACACCTGATTAACCTTGACCAAATCCAAACCGCTTTAGAAATTTTACAAGAACATACAGAAAATAGTACGAGGGTCGTTTGATAAGACCGTGACTTTTTGTATTTGCCGCGCACCTGCTCTAAATACAACACTGCTCCTGTCAGCAGTTATCGATTAACAGCTGACTGTAAAATTTTGAGAAAGCTGCGTTTTTTGGTTTGCGTTTTATAGGCATTGAAAGCAGACGATCTCGTGAATTTTAACGAAAATGGAAAAAAGTGAATTTCGTGTGCTAATTAAGCATTATTTTTTGCGTAAAAAATCCATCACCGAAACCAAGGAAAGACTTGATAAATATTATGGGGACTCTGCACCATCAATTTCAATGGTTAAGAAATGGTTTACTGAGTTCCGTTGTGGTCGTACCAGTACAAGTGATGCCGAACGTTCAGGTCGCCCAAAAGAGGTCGTCATGCCAGAAATCGTCGACAAAATCCATGGAATGATAGTGGATGATCGGAGAATGAAAGTGCGTGAGGTAGCTGAAGCTGTAGGCATCTCAACTGAACGGGTACATCACATTTTACATGAATATTTGGACATGAAAAAGCTTTCCGCGCGATGGGTGCCGCGATTGCTCACACACGACCATAAGCGCAACCGTGTGACCATTTCAAAGGAGTGTTTGGCGATGTTCAACCGCAATCCAAACGAATTTTGCGCCGTTTCGTTACCGTAGACGAAACATGGATCCACCACACCACACCAGAGACCAAAGAACAATCAAGACAGTGGGTTTCTCCGGGTGAACGTGCACCAAAGAAGGCCAAGGTGGGTCTGTCGGCCAACAAGGTCATGGCCACAGTTTTTTGGGATGCACAAGGTATCATTCACATCGATTACCTTGAAAAGGGTAAAACGATCACCGGCGAATATTATTCAGAGCTTTTGGACAGATTCGATATTGATTTGAAGCAGAAACGACCGCATTTGGCGAAAAAAAAAGTGCTGTTCCATCAGGACAATGCACGGGTGCACACGTGTGTAGTCAGCATGGCAAAATTTCATAAATTGGGCTACGAACTGCTACCCCATCCAGCATATTCTCCAGATTTAGCCCCCTGTGACTATTTTTTGTTTCCAAACATGAAGAAATGGCTCGGCGGTAAGAGATTCGGGTCAAATGAAGAGGTCATCACAGAAACAAACGACTATTTTGAGGGCCTTGAGAAAACCTATTATTTGGAAGGAATAAAAAAATTGGAAAAACGCTGGACTAAATGTATAGAGCTAAAAGGAGATTATGTTGAGAAATAAAACGCTTCTTTGACGAAAAAAATATATTTTATTCAAAAAGTCACGGACTTATCAAACGACCCTCGTATTAAATGCAGTCCATTATACGCTTTCCTTCACCACGACAACAATTCATATATTCCAAACAATTACAGTCTTTCCCAAAACGCGGAAAATTAAGTCTTTAAATTGACTAGGGTCAGGTTGGAAGTACATAGCGGGTAGTTTAGATCAAGATGACCTGGTTATGCTAGATCAGAACTTAGATAAACTTATTGACAACAATAACCAAAAAATCATTGCTAACAAACAATTAGAAAAAAGAGTAAACAAACCCACTTCGGTTTCCAACGCTCTCATAAATACTTTTCATAAAATTAGTATAGTTAGTATCGAGATTAGATTCCACAGATTAGACTTCTAAAAGAAGGTAAGTATTAACATTAGATATGCCATTCAGTGGGCACGACTAAATGTAGCTTACACACTGGCACCAAAGGAAAATGAGTTAATTAAAATAGAAAAAATTAAAAAAAGTAAATAAAATTCCACCCCTGTCAATGGAAGAAATAATGGAGTTTTCCGATGTTTCAATTCTTCACAATAGAACAACACCTTTGTATACATAAAACTAATATGTAACAAGTAAGAAAGCTACAGTCGAGTGTGCTCGACTGTAATATACCCGCTACCCAGCAGCTTGTACAAAATTTATTTGCGGAACAAAAAAACGGCTACAATCATATTTTGACCGTAAAAGGCTATGGACTTATAATATTTATGCAAAGTCAAAATATAAAATAAAAAAAAAAAAAACATTTTTGCACACATTTAATTTTTGATGCGGGCGGGACTCGAACCCGTAAATGCATAATAGTACTGTTCGTTTTGCAGTCCACAACTTAACCCATTTCACCACCGTACACGCACACACGATTCGGCACAATGTTGCAAGCAGCGCTGCCGGCAGCGCTGCTTACAGCTATGGAAAACGTTAAGCTGAATAACTTCTGTGTTTATTATCCGATTGTTACCAAATTTTCAGAGCTCATCTGGCTAGCTATAGTTATCATGTAAACCGAAAATGAACAATATGGCATCAAAATTGCACTTGTTATCAATGTTTTTTCGATTTGCGGGGGCGGAAGGGGGCGTTGCCAAAATCCAAAATAAACCTGATCAGCGTGCAATAATAACACATATTTTCACCAAATTTGGTTGTCCTAGCTCTTATAATAGCTGAGATCTAGATTTTCACACGGACAGACAGACGGACAGACGAACATGGCTATATCGACTCGGCTGTTGATTCTGAGCCAGAATATATATACTTTATGGGGTCGGAGGTGTCTCCTTCTGCCTGTTACATACATTTTTGGTTTCAACAAAGTTATAATACCCTTCTACTCTATGAGTAGCGTGTATAAAAACATTTTTGCACACATTTAATTTTTTGATGCGGGCGGGACTCGAACCCGTAAATGCATAATAGTACTGTTCGTTTTGCAGTCCACAACTTAACCCATTTCACCACCGTACACGCACACACGATTCGGCACAATGCTACAAGCAGCGCTGCCGGCAGCGCTGCTTACAGCTATGGAAAACGTTAAGCTGAATAACTTCTGTGTTCATTATCCGATTGTTACCAAATTTTCAGAGCTCATCTGGCTAGCTATAGTTATCATGTAAACCGAAAATGAACAATATGGCATCAAAATTGCACTTGTTATCAATGTTTTTCGATTTGCGGGGGCGGAAGGGGGCGTTGCCAAAATCCAAAATAAACCTGATCAGCGTGCAATAATAACACATATTTTCACCAAATTTGGTTGTCCTAGCTCTTATAATAGCTGAGATCTAGATTTTCACACGGACAGACGAACATGGCTATATCGACTCGGCTGTTGATCCTGAGCCAGAATATATATACTTTATGGGGTCGGAGGTGTCTCCTTCTGCCTGTTACATACATTTTTGGTTTCAACAAAGTTATAATACCCTTCTACTCTATGAGTAGCGGGTATAAAAACATTTTTGCACACGTTTAATTTTTGATGCGGGCGGGACTCGAACCCGTAAATGCATAATAGTACTGTTCGTTTTGCAGTCCACAACTTAACCCATTTCACCACCGTACACGCACACACGATTCGGCACAATGCTGCAAGCAGCGCTGCCGGCAGCGCTGCTTACAGCTATGGAAAACTTTAAGCTGAATAACTTCTGTGTTTATTATCCGATTGTTACCAAATTTTCAGAGATCATCTGGCTAGCTATAGTTATCATTTGCGGGGGGAAGGGGGCGTTGCCAAAATCCAAAATAAACTTGATCAGCGTGCAATAATAACACATATTGTCACCAAATTTGGTTGTCCTAGCTCTTATAATAGCTGAGATCTAGATTTTCACACGGACAGACAGACGGACAGACGAACATGGCTATATCGACTCGGCTGTTGATTCTGAGCCAGAATATATATACTTTATGGGGTCGGAGGTGTCTCCTTCTGCCTGTTACATACATTTTTGGTTTCAACAAAGTTATAATACCCTTCTACTCTATGAGTAGCGTGTATAAAAACATTTTTGCACACATTTAATTTTTGATGCGGGCGGGACTCGAACCCGTAAATGCATAATAGTACTGTTCGTTTTGCAGTCCACAACTTAACCCATTTCACCACCGTACACGCACACACGATTCGGCACAATGCTACAAGCAGCGCTGCCGGCAGCGCTGCTTACAGCTATGGAAAACGTTAAGCTGAATAACTTCTGTGTTCATTATCCGATTGTTACCAAATTTTCAGAGCTCATCTGGCTAGCTATATTTATCATGTAAACCGAAAATGAACAATATGGCATCAAAATTGCACTTGTTATCAATGTTTTTTCGATTTGCGGGGGCGGAAGGGGGCGTTGCCAAAATCCAAAATAAACCTGATCAGCGTGCAATAATAACACATATTTTCACCAAATTTGGTTGTCCTAGCTCTTATAATAGCTGAGATCTAGATTTTCACACGGACAGACGAACATGGCTATATCGACTCGGCTGTTGATCCTGAGCCAGAATATATATACTTTATGGGGTCGGAGGTGTCTCCTTCTGCCTGTTACATACATTTTTGGTTTCAACAAAGTTATAATACCCTTCTACTCTATGAGTAGCGGGTATAAAAAACATTTTTGCACACGTTTAATTTTTGATGCGGGCGGGACTCGAACCCGTAAATGCATAATAGTACTGTTCGTTTTGCAGTCCACAACTTAACCCATTTCACCACCGTACACGCACACACGATTCGGCACAATGCTGCAAGCAGCGCTGCCGGCAGCGCTGCTTACAGCTATGGAAAACTTTAAGCTGAATAACTTCTGTGTTTATTATCCGATTGTTACCAAATTTTCAGAGATCATCTGGCTAGCTATAGTTATCATTTGCGGGGGGGAAGGGGGCGTTGCCAAAATCCAAAATAAACTTGATCAGCGTGCAATAATAACACATATTGTCACCAAATTTGGTTGTCCTAGCTCTTATAATAGCTGAGATCTAGATTTTCACACGGACAGACAGACGGACAGACGAACATGGCTATATCGACTCGGCTGTTGATTCTGAGCCAGAATATATATACTTTATGGGGTCGGAGGTGTCTCCTTCTGCCTGTTACATACATTTTTGGTTTCAACAAAGTTATAATACCCTTCTACTCTATGAGTAGCGTGTATAAAAACATTTTTGCACACATTTAATTTTTGATGCGGGCGGGACTCGAACCCGTAAATGCATAATAGTACTGTTCGTTTTGCAGTCCACAACTTAACCCATTTCACCACCGTACACGCACACACGATTCGGCACAATGCTACAAGCAGCGCTGCCGGCAGCGCTGCTTACAGCTATGGAAAACGTTAAGCTGAATAACTTCTGTGTTCATTATCCGATTGTTACCAAATTTTCAGAGATCATCTGGCTAGCTATAGTTATCATTTGCGGGGGCGGAAGGGGGCGTGGCCAAAATCCAAAATAAACTTGATCAGCGTGCAATAATAACACATATTGTCACCAAATTTGGTTGTCCTAGCTCTTATAATAGCTGAGATCTAGATTTTCACACGGACAGACAGACGGACAGACGGACATGGCTATATCGACTTGGCTGTTGATCCTGAGCCAGAATATATATACTTTATGGGGTCGGAGGTGTCTCTTTCTGCCTGTTACATACATTTTCGGTTTGAACAAAGTTATAATACCCTTCTACTCTATGAGTAGCGGGTATAAAAATTTCAAATTTAGAACAAATACATACCAAAACATTATCACAAAGCCCATAGTAAAAAACAATTCAATGATACACTTACTTTCAAGAAATCTTTATTTTTGAAAATCTCACCTATGGCATTTCCCTAACTTATAAAACAATAAAATATATTAAAATATGCGATAAGAAAAAAATTTTTAAAATAATTAATTCAAATTTTATTCCGAAATTAGTTTAGGGAAAGAAACCGCTGTGTAGTTTCAGCAATGCCGACCACGTATCCAAATTAGAAGAAGTTGACGACGGAATCATCCTACTAACCGACTACGATGGAAACTTAACCTGGAACAACATAGAGCTTCACCTAGAGGGAACCTACATCGACAACATGCGGTTCAGCAACTTAGAACCTACAGTTTTGACCCCTGGAGAACCTCTTGTGCAGTTTGTGGCTGAGGAAAACGAGAATTAAGGTTCTATTACTTGAAGCACTGGAAGCATTGCACATAAATAACACTGGACAGCTGATGCATATAAAAGGTCATTCAACGGTGAACACCATAACTCTGCTGACGCTCTTTGGCATTGCCCTGATTCTCATCCTGGGCTTGCAAACCTACATTCAAAGACAGAGGAGCTTAACATTGCAACTGGGACCCACGCCTGGAACCATCATCACCATCAACCTGCGAGCAATCTTCGACCGAGGCACAATATCAACTACCTCAGTTCAACATTTCCTACTTCTATATACCGCTTGAGGACAACCATAAATTGGAGGGGGAAGAGTTAACAAAAACAAGTAAGAACGGCTACAGTCAAGTGTTGACTGTATAAGACCATGGATTTTTCAAGGTTATGAAAAAAATCTGATTTAGAAAACTGTTGTTGATAAACGTGTTTTTCAAAGAAAAATAATAAACAGCACATATAATTTTCAGTTAGACATTTGCGAAAGTAGGCGTGGCCCAAATTTTAATTAAAATTTTACAGCGTATGTTGTCACCAAATTTGGTGGCTCTAGCTTTTTTAGTTTCTGAGATATAGGCGTTCATATGGACGGACAGACAGGCATGGCTTAATCGACTCGGCTAGTGATCCTGAGCAAGAATATATATACTTTATGGGGTCGCAGATGCCTCCTTCTACCTGTTACGCACATTTCGACAAACACAATAGACCATATATTTTTTTAAAATCCATGGTCTAAAAATGGTACAATTTAAAATAATTAACTTCAGTACGCAAGCTCCAATCTGCAAGCTCAGCGTCTGAATATTTTCCAATACGCGCCAAGCTGCCAAGCAGAATTTTAAGAATCTGATTGTCACCTACTTCCCACCAATGCATGTGATTCTAAGAAGACTACACCAATTCGACCAACAAAACATCAGACGATGTCATGGCCTATGGGAAGCAACGAAGCCGACGTTGATCCTCTGTCACCAAGGTCAGCGCAACTCATAGCGAAAGACTCTCAGCTTGTTAGGGACAGCTTAGGGTAATCAGTTCTAAATTGGATTTGGACAAATAAAGCTATTGTTAATAACTGAACTTCAAATCTAGTATTTTTTTTTTACTTTGCTATTCGCAAGTAATTATCTTAATTGCACAGAGATTGGGAAGGTAAGGGACATAGACAGGGGTGAACTGATTCAAATAAAGATGATGAAGACTTAGTTATAGAAAGAGATAAAGATAGATTAATAGATTAAATCGGCCGATAGGTTCAATGGCAGCTTAACTATATATTTTTCAGATTTTAATAAGGGCCATTTAAGGCATAAAGAGCTGCGGGAGATTAAACAGCTGCGGATCTGTATGAAGCAGGATAATATAAAGCTGCAAGCAATGATGAATCGAGCTATGCAGCTGCAGAACTTCGGATCGTGTCGATATTATCGGGAGCTCATCAATTTTTTTCGATTTACGGGGGCGGAAGGGACCGTGACCAAAATAAACTTGATCAGCGTACAATAATAACACACTTTTCAGCAAATTTGGTAGTCCTGAATATATATGAATATATATACTTTATGGGGTCGGAGGTGTCTCCTTCTGCCTGTTACATACATTTTGGGTTTGAAAAAAGTTATAATACCCTTCTACTCTATGAGTAGCGGGTATAAAAATGAATGCTGTAGCTTAAGAGATGCGCTTGCAATTTGATTTTGACCGACTTGCGGGGGAGGAATAGGGCGTGCCCAAAATCTTAAAATGGGGTTTACTGCTAGCAAACCTTTTGAGTATTGTTACAAAATTTGAGGGCTCCAGCTCCAGCAGAAGGATTTAGTTGCAAATTCAGAATGTATATATACACTTTATCGGGTTGCACCTGCCTTGTCCTTGAGAAGGATTTAAGGTGAGAGAGAGAAAGCGCACAAAAAAGAGGCAGATCGAGACGTAAAGATGGTTATGAAGGAATAGCAAAAGAGAAACGTCGAGTGTAAAAGTCAAAGGTATCACAAAAGAGACAAGAAAAAAAAGCTTTGTAAATCTTAAGTTATTTTCCTGAGCATATGTATGCAAATGAACACAAATAAATTACATACTCCAATCAGGACTTCATAGATTTGTAGCAGGCACACAGCAGGCCGGATGGCATTGGGCACTTTTGTGTAACCCCAGGGCAGATTGCTAAAATTCAGTTCATTTTAGTTGTTTAAAAAAACTATACAACAAATCTTAAAATTTTTTATTGTAATTTATTTCAGAAAAACTGCAAAATTGTATGATTATGCGCTGAAATTCAAAGTTGAAAGAAGAACCTAAAAGGCAAAAACCAATCAAAAAACGAATAAAAGCAACTACGCAGAGAGACAAACGATCGCCGAGCAACATCACCTGCAAGTTGTGTTGGATCTAAGTGACGAAGAGAGAAATAGACATATATACAGTGAGAGTTAAGTGTGATTGATAAAGAGAGAAGAAAAATACAAGTTGGTTAGACAAAATGGCGGAAGAAGGCTTAGGTGAGGAAAATGATTTCGATGACGAGTTCCCCGGAGAGGGCATGGAGGAGAACCTCGACGAGGATCTCTTCTCGCGTCTGGGCGAATCCTCCGATGATCCCGAGAAGAAGCGTATGTACATGGAATACCTGGCACTAATCAAGGAGATTGATTGCCAGAACAAGATAATACGTGACATTAAGGCGCAAGTGATGGATATGTGTGCGATGCCGTGCAAGACGCGCAACGAGCTGCGCGAGATCAAACGTCTCCGCATCTGCATGGAGCAGGAGAACATAAAGCTGCACACGATGATGAATCGAGCTGTGCAGCTGCAGAACTTCGGCTCACATCGACATTATCGGGAGCTGACAATGACAACCACAGTCGATGAGGACAATATTTCGCCGTATTGCATGGGTCCCTGTGGTGGGCCACGTGTCGGGAGCGGCGGTGGCGCCACCGGCACCGAATGTAGTGAGGATGTTGCCTCCAGCTGTGGTGGCCAGCCCGAGGGTCAGGAGGACCGACTACTTCAGGCCCTGAGCAAGGCCATGCAGAAGATGAAAAATGCATGTCCGGAGGATATGAAAATGATGCAGGAGATTGCATGTGCCATCATGGCCAACAAATCCAAGCCCAAGACCATCTGCAGTCCGGGGCCGTGTATCAAGCCATCGTCGCCGTGCGGCGAAAGCAGCGACAGCATTCCTCCGTGTCCAATTTGCCCGCCACCATGTCCACCCCCGTGTCCCCCGAAGCGATCGCGTTCCCAACCATGTCCACCACACTCACCACCGCCGCCGTGTCCGGGTCCGGGTCCCTGTGGCAAGAGCGATTCGCTGGACAAGCTTAAGCGTCGCATTGTCAACATGCAATCCTCGGTAAAGAAGCTACTGAGCGAGGTGAGCAAACGCGAATCACATGATGCACCCTCGTGTCCGGACTTTGATGATGACGACGATGATTACGATGTATGCGATCCATGCGCTTCGCCATGCCCGCCTCGACGACCGTGCCCCGAGGATCCCGATCCACTGGTGATCTGCGGCGGCAAACGCAACACTAAGGCGGATAAGTTCGAGAAGATGAAGGAGAACTACACGCTTCTGCTGACCCAGTATCAGCGCAAGGATTGCGAGATGAAGGAGCTGGAGAAACGGTAAGCTGAAACCCTAATGCGCGGCAGCAGCAGCCCCCTCATCTATTTCTATCTCATCCGTCGCCAGTATGAAAGGCTTCGTGGGTGGCTGTGGCGGCAAGGGCGCTTCCGATGCTGATGCAGCTGAGTTGAATCTGCTGCGCGCACGTGTCAACGAACTGAAGGAAGAACAACAGGAGTTTAAGTGCATTATGAAGGAACAATCGCAGCAGCTGGAGGATTATCGCAACAAATATATGCTCGCCCAGCAGAAGGTCGAGGAGCAGTGCGTGTCGTTGGAGAAGCTCAACATGAACAACAAACGTATCGAACAACAGATCAATACGGAGGTCAAAGACATACGTTCCAAGTTTCAAGAGAAGCTTAACGAGTTACTCCACTTTCCCAAGCTGTTGGAGAATGAACAACTGAAGTTGGCACAGGTGTGTAAGGAGAAGGATGATCTGCAGAGCAAACTGGTTGTCGTTTGCAAAGAGCTCAAGGCAGCCAAAATACAGCTAGAGAGTCCCGTTGCCGACTTGGGTCCACAGTTGGCCCAATGCCAGATGGATTTGACGCAGGCACGCACTGAAATTGAAGAGCTACTGCGTCAACGCGATCTCTTCTGCGAACAACTGAAGACCACACAGGATGATCTGGACACGCTGCGCACTGAGTCGGCGAAGATTATAGCCGGCACCAAGGAACGCGCTGAGATGATTAAGATACAACTGCAAGAAAGCATCAATCGTCTCGAAAAGGAGCTTGCCCAGTGTCGCGCCACTGCATCGCTGTCGGTAAACGATCGCGAGGCTGTCATACGCGAAATGCAGGGACAACTCAATACGCTCTCGTACAGCTTCGATGCTGCACAGAAGCAAATCAAGACGTTACGCAATCATATTGCCTATGTGTCCAACGAGAACTGTTTCCCCGTCAAGTGTTAGAAGAGGTCTCCAAGCCATGCTGCTCCATATATATAATATACCTATATATCTATCTCTTTATATATATTCGCCATGTAGATAAAATGAATTCGCACCATAGTTGTCCTCCCTCATACAACCGTGTGGGAGTTAATCCACGACTACCCAAAACCCTCAATTTGTCGTTAACTAATCACATACTGCATATATATATTAAAATTATATCAATGTTTCGGCTCACTATAAGTCCCCCATGGGGACAACAACAAGAGAGAGTAGTCTTCTCCACACCTCCATTGATAATACAATGTGATTTCTGGTCTCTCAATAGGATACAAATACTTTATTGCTTTATTTGCGGCATTGGACATGCGATAGGTCTTCAAACGTTCCATTAGAAAAAAGATCAACAATAAAAATGGCTTAAAAGTTTCCATTTCAGCATGCTTAGTCTGCACGGAAATGCAAACTTTAATGCAGACTTGCTTACCAAATTGGTGTACTCCTTGGATACCTTGGTCTTACTCCTTGAATACCTTATGGTCTGCATACAGCCCACTGCAAATACGAAAGAATCTATTAGACCGCGGGTCAGTTCGATTTTGATGTGTGTCTGATTAAACTGGGGTTGCATCAGACCCGCAATGAATAAAACCAAATCCTGTCGCTTGATCATCTTCAGTTCCACAAGCATACCTTCGCAGCAGGTGGGACCCGAGATTCTGGGATTCTCATTCTCTCTTTTGCAGTCGTCGCCGACCAGGGCGAAGTTTTCGTCCAGCAGAGCTTTATGTCTGCTTAATCGAAACTGTGCAAGGCGAGCATTCTGTACCTTGCCTGCAAAGATCCTTTCGACTATTAACAAGTAAGAAAGCTACAGTCGAGGGTGCTCGACTGTAACATACCCGCTACCCAGCTGCTCATACATCAAAATTATTTGCGGAACAATAAAGAACAGCTACAATATGTTGACCGTAAAAGGCCATGGACTTATAATATTTATGCAAAGTCAAAATCTAAAATAAATGCGGGCGGGACTCGAACCCGTAAATGCATAATAGTACTCTTCGTTATGCATTCTACAACATAACCCATTTCACCACGGTACACGCACACACTATTCGACACAATGCTGAAGGCAACGCTGCTTACAGCTATGGAACACGTTAAGCTCAATAACTTCTATGTTTAATATCCGATTGTTACCAAATTCTCAGAGATCATCTGGCTAGCTTTAGTTATCATACAAACCGAAAATGAACAATAAGGCATCAAAATTGCCTAATCATCAATTGTAATTGTAATTGTATTCAATTTTTTTCGATTTACGAGGGCGGAAGGGGTGGCCAAAATCCCAAATAAACTTTATCAGCGTGCAATAACACATTTTGTCGACAAATTTGGTAGTTATAGCTCTTATAATAGCTGAGATCTAGATTTTCACACGGACGGACAGACAGACAGACAGACAGACGGACATGGCTATATCGACTCGGCTGTTGATCCTGAGCCAGAATATATATACTTTATGGGGTCGGAGATGTCTCCTTCTGCCTCTTACATACATTTTCAGTTTTAACAAAGTTATAACACCCTTCTACTCTATGAGTAGCGGGTATAAAAATTGTGAAAAATGGTATACTAAGTTTGTGCAAATGTATGTAACAGGCAGAAGGAGGCGTGGCAGAACCCACAAAGTATATATATATTGTCTCTTCCGCATATTTTACCCCCTTCCGCCCCCGTAAATCGAAAAAAATTGATTTCAAGCGCAATTTTAATGCCATATTTTTCATTTTCGGTTTGTATGATAACTATAGCTAGCCAGATGATCTCTGAGAATTTGGTAACAATCGGATAATTAACACAGAAGTTATTCAGCTTACTGTTTTTCATAGCTGTAAGCAGCGCTGCCGGCAGCGCTGCTTGCAGCATTGTACCGAATCGTGTGTGCGTGTACGGTGGTGAAATGGGTTAAGTTGTGGACTGCAAAACGAACAGTACTATTATGCATTTACGGGTTCGAGTCCCGCCCGCATCAAAAATTAAATGTGTGCAAAAATGTTTTTTTTTTTATTTTAGATTTTGACTTTGCATAAATATTATAAGTCCATAGCCTTTTACGGTCAAAATTTGATTGTAGCCGCTTTTTTGTTCCGCAAATAAATGATGTACGAGCAGCTGGGTAGCGGGTATATTACAGTCGAGCACACTCGACTGTAGCTTTTCTACTTCTTTTTAATATGAAAACAAAATACAAACGTGTCACAAACTGAATTGGTGGTGCACACTGTGAATGGCAATTTGCCAATCAATAACTAGTTCTTAGCCGCCGTTTTGGGGTAAACACTAAAGCTGTTAACGGTACGATTCTCAGGGAATCGATTTTTAACGATTCGATTCAAAAAAACATCGATATAATCGATTATATTGAAATTGCCTTGGAAACCCGTCTTGAATTTTCTAGTATCCATTGGGGAAATATTTCTGTTTCCGTGCCCCCAAGATCTGACGACGGTTTCTTATTGAACTCGAAAAAACAAGACGAAAATGTTAAGGAAAATTTTTTTTCCATAGTCAAATCTTGAGGTTACGGAAACAGCAATACTGCCCCTATTGGTTACTATAAAATAATAATTTATCAACATCAAATTGTCTTAAGGCAACACGCCGCTTCATCCGAAATAAAAACCCTTAAAATACTTTTTGAACAGTTGACCTACCACATATTAGCTTGTGTGGGGGCTTATTTGCCCTTAACGGAATAGTTTCACCATGTGTTGGTATTTATCCGCCAAAGTAGCTTGTGAATGCATATGTTTAGATACATTTAGTATACTATCGATAAGACAAAAAGAGCGCGAAGCCACAAAAACGGTGATGGACATGTTTTTCTTGGAAATAACGAATGATCAATTCCAAGAAAACTGCAACGATTTTATGGAAAAACATCAAACATCGATTTAATCGATATAATCGTTATAAAAATCGTATCGTTGACAGCTCTGCTGCGTAGAATCAAACGTGACAACTACCGCCGCGACTATACGTTAGAACAGGCATAGTAACGCACAAATACGAAATCCCGACAAGAAAGAACACCTAAAACTCAATACTTATAATGTATACGTCGAGGTAGAATCAAACGTTATAACTTCGGCAGACTATACATCATATTAATGCAAACATACATACATACAAAAATGAATTATGCATACAATTTCAATGTACACGTCGACGTAGAATCAAAGGTGATAACTACGGCAGACTGTACATCATATTAATATGTACATACTTACATTCATACAAAAAAGCAAAGAAAACCCTGTATAACCAAGTTTGCTTGAAAACATTCATCAAAGGACTAAGAGAACCCTTGGAATCACTTATCAGACATAAAGACCCAAAAACTATCGAGGAAGCTTTTGAATATGAACAATGCAGAGTCGAACAATCTATCCCAAGCTTTCCCAACTGCAAACTAAGCTAGATTCACTGCCACTAACAGACAAAAAAGAGGTCAAATTAAAGGACTAGGTACTTAAATAAAAACTATTTCTGGTAATGTGAATGCGTCCGATGTCAAAGAAATAGACGAGAAATTCAATAGCCTAGAAAATAATTTCAACGCAATGTCTGACCACCTCCAACTACAAAACGAGTTTAACAACGAAATACTAATTCGCTTTGAACACTAAACACATAAATTGTGAAAAAATTTTAATAAACAACTTTCTTACGAACTCTCAAAATAAAATTTTCAAAAAATTATACAATGAACAAAACTTATTGTGAATATACAATCCATAAATATTGAATGAATAAATAAATATTGAATAGAATTAAATACAATAATGAATTCTGCATACAATTTCAATGTACACGTCGACGTAGAATCAAAGGTGATAACTACGGCAGACTATACATCATATTAATACGTACATACTTACATTCATACAATAAAGCAAAGAAAACCCTGTTTAACCAAGTTTGCTTGAAAACATTAATCAAAGGACTAAGAGAACCCTTGAAATCACTTATCAGACTTAAAGACCCAAAAACTATCGAAGAAGCTTATGAATATGAACAATGCAGAGTCGAAGAATCTATCCCAAGCTTTCCCAACTGCAAACTAAGCTAGATTCACTCCCATTAACAGACAAAAAAGAGGTCAAATTAAAGGACTAGGTACTTAAATAAAAACTATTTCTGGTAATATGAATGCGTCCGATGTCAAAGAAATAGACGAGAAATTCAATAGCCTAGAAAATAATTTCAACGCAATGTCTGACCACCTCCAACTACAAAACGAGTTTAACAACGAAATACTAATTCGCTTTGAACACTAAACACATAAATTATGAAAAATTTTAATAAACAACTTTCTTACGAACTCTCAAAATAAAATTTTTAAAAAATTATACAATGAACAAAACTTATTGAGAATATACAATCCATAAATATTGAATGAATAAATGAATATTGAATAGAATTGACTACAGTATCGAACTATTGGCTAATCATCTTAATGACATTATCGAAATCTTGTTACTTGCAAAACTGAATATAATCCGCAAACTTATTTTAGATAAAGAAGAAATATTGAAAATATAACTTATTTATTATACCCGCTACTCATAGAGTAGAAGGGTATTATAACTTTGTTCAAACCGAAAATGTATGTAACAGGCAGAAGGAGACACCTCCAACCCCATAAAGTGTATATATTCTGGCTCAGGATCAACAGCCGAGTCGATATAGCCATGTCCGTCTGTCCGTCTGTCTGTCCGTGTGAAAATCTAGATCTCAGCTATTATAAGAGCTAGGACTACCAAATTTGGTGTAACAGTAACAGAAAACAAGTAAGGAAAGCTACATTGGAGGGCGCCCGACCGTAAGATACCATTGGACCAATTACGTAGTTACACTAACTAGTACTAACTCGCTCTCACACGTACATACAGGCACACAAATAAACGCTAAAACGATGCAGACGATATGCTGTAATGCCGCGGGCAAGGGAACTATGAACTATGGGATTGGGTGCATATTATCAGCATCTTTACGTGTTCTAAAGCAGATTTACAGATGATTTACAGGAACTATCATGACAACTTTGGTGTCTGTAACTGTAATTCTTTCCTTAATATTCAAAAATTATCGATTTGCGTGAGCGCTGGGCGTGGCACCCCAAATTTGAAATAGTCATTATCTACGCATGATTTACAGGAATCATCATGCCAAATTTGTGTCTGTAACTGTAATACTTTTCTTAATATTCGTAAATTATCTACGAGGGTCGTTTGATAAGTCCGTGACTTTTTGAATAAAATATATTTTTTTCGTCAAAGAAGCGTTTTATTTCTCAACATAATCTCCTTTTAGCTCTATACATTTAGTCCAGCGTTTTTCCAATTTTTTTATTCCTTCCAAATAATAGGTTTTCTCAAGGCCCTCAAAATAGTCGTTTGTTTCTGTGATGACCTCTTCATTTGACCCGAATCTCTTACCGCCGAGCCATTTCTTCATGTTTGGAAACAAAAAATAGTCACAGGGGGCTAAATCTGGAGAATATGCTGGATGGGGTAGCAGTTCGTAGCCCAATTTATGAAATTTTGCCATGCTGACTACACACGTGTGCACCCGTGCATTGTCCTGATGGAACAGCACTTTTTTTCGCCAAATGCGGTCGTTTCTGCTTCAAATCAATATCGAATCTGTCCAAAAGCTCTGAATAATATTCGCCGGTGATCGTTTTACCCTTTTCAAGGTAATCGATGTGAATGATACCTTGTGCATCCCAAAAAACTGTGGCCATGACCTTGTTGGCCGACAGACCCACCTTGGCCTTCTTTGGTGCACGTTCACCCGGAGAAACCCACTGTCTTGATTGTTCTTTGGTCTCTGGTGTGGTGTGGTGGATCCATGTTTCGTCTACGGTAACGAAACGGCGCAAAAATTCGTTTGGATTGCGGTTGAACATCGCCAAACACTCCTTTGAAATGGTCACACGGTTGCGCTTATGGTCGTGTGTGAGCAATCGCGGCATCCATCGCGCGGAAAGCTTTTTCATGTCCAAATATTCATGTAAAATGTGATGTACCCGTTCAGTTGAGATGCCTACAGCCTCAGCTACCTCACGCACTTTCATTCTCCGATCATCCAATATCATTCCATGGATTTTGTCGACGATTTCTGGCATGACGACCTCTTTTGGGCGACCTGAACGTTCGGCATCACTTGTACTGGTACGACCACAACGGAACTCAGTAAACCATTTCTTAACCATTGAAATTGATGGTGCAGAGTCTCCATAATATTTATCAAGTCTTTCCTTGGTTTCGGTGATGGATTTTTTACGCAAAAAATAATGCTTAATTAGCACACGAAATTCACTTTTTTCCATTTTCGTTAAAATTCACGAGATCGTCTGCTTTCAATGCCTATAAAACGCAAACCAAAAAACGCAGCTTTCTCAAAATTTTACAGTCAGCTGTTAATCGATAACTGCTGACAGGAGCAGTGTTGTATTTAGAGCAGGTGCGCGGCAAATACAAAAAGTCACGGTCTTATCAAACGACCCTCGTATTTGCGTGAGCGGTGGGCGAGGCACCTCAAATTTGAAATAAATTACATCTGAGCACAGTACCGACGAGATGTCCAACAGTGCTGGCAACTAAAACACAGAAAGCGTGTTCCTGTGAGGTGGCGAAATGAAAATACTACCTTAGCGTACTCTGCTTGTCGTAAAAGGCGACTAAAGGCTGCAAGGAGGTGCGCTACATGGCCAATATCTCAGGAAGGAACTGCGACTTGGCTTCACATCATACTCATCAAAGTCTAAGCTTAACTGGCAGTTTCGCTGATCGTTCAAAAAACTAAGGAGCATACGAAGGTTTTGGTTTTAGAACGTAAATATTATCTCACTAGGGGTTATGAATCGTGCATGCCACCTACGGACGGTAGGTGGCATCTTTCAAAGATTTGAATTTTCCTACCGTAAGACGATATAACAGAAAAACAAGTAAGAAAGCTTCAGTCGAGTGTGCTTGACTGTAATATACCCGCTACCCAGCTGCTCGTACATCAAAATTATTTGCAGAACAATAAAGAACGGCTACAATCATATTTAGACCGTAAAAGGCCATGGACTTACAATATTTATGCAAAGTCAAAATCTAAAATAAAAAAAATAATTTTTTGCATACATTTAATTTTTGATGCGGGTGGGACTCGAACCCATAAATGCATAATAGTTCTGTTCGTTATGCAGTCCACAACTTAACCCTTACCAAAAAAATCCAAGATTTATCACTTAAACATTAAAAACAATAACTCTACCTGTTGAAGACTTTAAATCAAATACGTGCATGTGAAAAACCTCTTCATATACTTGAATGGAAAGTGTTCTAACTTTTAATAAATTTTGTTTGAAAAAACGACCGATAGGTTCTATGGCATCTATGCGATGTATCGGTCTGTACCGGCTCGTTCCGACTTATTTACAGCGGGCAGCAATAAGAAACATGTATACAAAGTTTCATGAAGGTAGCTCAAAAAGGGAGGCTAAAACTTTTCTTTGCAAAAAATAAAAAAAGTTCGATCGAACCTTGGATGCGTGTTGTTGTTACTATTTATTCTCATAACTTAAACATACAATTAAATAAAAAATAAAAATAAAAAAATATAAGAAAATGCTGCGCTCTAACAATCGCACACAGCTGATTTAAGAGACTGTCACTTCTCCACTTGTTAACTAAGTTCATTGTGAGCCATTAAAAAAATTTCAAATAAAATGCACGACCACCAATTAATGCATATTCAAAAATTAAAGTATAAGTTCTTACAAAAAAAGGAAAAAGCTTAAGCTGCATGAACTTGGAATCGAACCACGGGGCTGTCGGTTCAGGAGTTCATCGCTTTTCCACTAAGCTACTGACGCTGTTATCCAACAACTGCAAAAATTTGCATTGCAAGGCATTCTTATTATTTCCTGTACAAATAAAGAATTTGCGCTGCCGGCAGTGCTGCTTACAGCTATGGAAAACGTTAAGCTGAATAACTTCTGTGTTTATTATCCAATTGTTACCAAATTTTCAGAGATCATCACGCCAGCTATAGTTATCATATAAACCGAAATGAAATGAACAATATGGCATCAAAATTGCGCTTGTAATCAGTTTTTTTGGATTTACAAGGGCGGAACGGGGCGTGGCCAAAATCCAAAATAAACTTGATCAGCGTGCAATAATAACACATACTGTCACCAAATTTGGTAGTTCTAGCTCTTATAATAGCTGAAATCTAGATTTTCCCACGGACAGACAGACGGACAGATGGAAAGTCGAACCGACAGACAGACGGATAGGCGGACATGGCTATATCGACTCGGCTGTTGATCCTGAGCCAGAGTATATATACTTTATGGGTTCGGAGGTGTCTCCTTCTGGCTGTTACATACATTTTCGGTTTGAACAAAGTTATAATACCCTTCTACTCTATGAGTAGCGGGTATAAAAATATAAGAAAAAGATGCGCTGTAACAATCGCACACAGCTGATTTAAGAGACTGTCACTTCTCCACTTTTTAACTAAGTTCATTGTGAGCCATTAAAAAAATTTCAAATAAAATGCACGACCACCAATTAATGCATATTCAAAAATTATAGTATAAGTACTTAAAAAAAAAAGAAAAAGCTTAAGCGGCATGAACTGGGAAATGAACCACGGGGCTGTCGGTTCAGGAGTTCATTGCTTTTCCACTAAGCTACTGACGCTGTTATCCAACAACTGCAAAAATTTGCATTGCAAGGCATTCTTATTATTTCCTGTACAAATAAAGAATTTGCGCTGCCGGCAGTGCTGCTTACAGCTATGGAAAACTTTAAGCTGAATAACTTCTGTGTTTATTATCCGATTGTTACCAAATTCTCAGAGATCATCTGGCTAGCTATAGTTATCATACAAACCGAAAATGAAAAATATGGAATCAAAATTGCGCTTGAAATCAATTTTTTTCGATTTACAGGGGCGAAAGGAGGCGTGGCCAAAATCCGAAATAAACTTGATCAGCGTGCAATAATAACACATACTGTCACCAAACTTGGTAGTCCTAGCTCTTATAACAGCGGAGATTTAGATTTTCACACGGACAGACAGACGGACAGATGGACCGACAGACAGCGGACAGACGAACATGGCTATATCGACTCGGATGTTGATCCTGAGCCAGAATATATATACTTTATGGGGTCTGAGGTGTCTCCTTCCGCCTGTTACATACATTTTCGGTTTAAACAAAGTAATAATAGCCTTCTACTCTATGAGTAGCGGGTATAAAAAGTTAGCTCTAACAACGATATAACGAGAATAGTCAGAAGGACTTCCAGTAGATTTAAACTTTTTAAAATATCTGGATTTAAAATTTTTTAAAACCATCAATTTACGAGAAATCCAAGGTGGCCTATCACACTCAACTGGGTAAGCATTGGCAACACATTGATCAAAAATTGAATTGATAGATTTATAAAAATATGAGATACAAATATCCAAATCTGAACACAAATAAAAAGTAGACCAATCATGATTTAAAATCAAATTGTTAAGTTTAATGAAATTGGTCTTGGGAAAGCAGCGAGATTTTAATTTGGAAAGAGAATTTTCAGTTTGCACAAGAGTAGGCAATTTTAATGACAAATCTAATGTAGGATGGTAAGGATCTTCAGGTAAAACTAAAGGATCACTTTTAGAAATAGTGTTTTGCAACATTACATCAGATGAAAAGATAAGATCAAGCATTCTACCATTTAGATTAGGAATATTATTAATTTAAAATAATGAAAGTTCAGAAGGTCCTATAAGAAATTTATTAAAGCTAGAGGGAACCATGAAATCTGATTGAGAGGTCCATGCAACATCTGGTCAATTAAAATCACAAAAAACTAAAAGAAAATCTCTATCCGATAGCTTGGATGCAACAGACTGGATAGAGGAAAGTTGTTCAAGGTAGATGGAAACATCTGAAGAAGGGGGAATATAAGAGCAAGTAATGTATATTGAAATTTGACACACTGACACTTTAACACAGTTAAATACAGGGCAAATAATTAACAGTTGTTCGACAGACAAATCTGACCTAGCAGCTATAAGCACGCCTCCACCGGCTCGACATAAATGGTCGCATCCCAAAACAAGTAAGAGTCGAGTGTGCTCGACTGTAATATACTCGCCTCCCAGCTGCTCGTACATCATTTATTTGCGGAACAAAAAAAACGGCTACAATCATATTTTGACCGTAAAAGGCTATGGACTTATAATATTTATGCAAAGTCAAAATCTAAAATAAAAAAAAAAACAAGTAAGAAAGCTACATTCGAGAGTGCTCGACTGTAATATACCCGCTACCCAGCTGCTCGTACATCCAATTTTTTTGCGGAACAATAAAGAACTGCTACAATAATATTTTGACCGTAAAAGGCCATGGACTTACAATATTTATGCAAAGTCAAAATCTAAAATAAAACAAGTAAGAAAGCTACTGTCGAGTATGCTAGACTGTAATAAACCCGCTACCCAGCTGCTCGTACATCATTTATTTGCGAAACAAAAAAAACGGCTACAATCATATTTTGACCGTAAAAGGCTATGGACTTATAATATTTATGCAAAGTCAAAATCTAAAATAAAAAAAAAAAAACAAGTAAGAAAGCTACATTCGAGAGTGCTCGACTGTAATATACCCGCTACCCAGCTGCTCGTACATCCAAATTTTTTGCGGAACAATAAAGAACGGCTACAATCATATTTTGACCGTAAAAGGCCATGGACTTACAATATTTATGCAAAGTCAAAATCTAAAATAAAACAAGTAAGAGAGCTACAGTCGAGTATGTTAGACTGTAATATACCCGCTACCCAGCTGCTCGTACATCCAAATTTTTTGCGGAACAATAAAGAACGGCTACAATCATATTTTGACCGTAAAAGGCTATGGACTTATAATATTTATGCAAAGTCAAAATATAAAATAAAAAAAAAAAAACATTTTTGCACACATTTTATTTTTGATGCGGGCGGGACTTGAACCTGTAAATGCATAATAATAATTCAATTTGGTCTGCCTCAGGGTCTTACGTAGGTTTAGTTCACCTACGCTACAACATTCACACGACCACTTAAGGCCAATTTTGCTATTAATAGCATCTTTTATACGGGCGGTAAGGCCAATGCACTTAACGTAAAAAACGTTATCGCAGAGCCAGCAATCAATAAAATCTGACTCAGAGTCAGCAGAGGATTTTCAGTTTCTAGCCGAGCACGACAACATCTTCATAAAAGTGAATGTACCTCAAAAAACATAGGGAATACCAAAAAAAAAAAATATTAAAGTACAAGAGAAATTTCAAAAATAAAAATAACAAAAACAAAAAGCTACAAAGAACTGTTAGAGAGACAAAGTAAACGGGAGAAGCGATAAGAACAGACGCACAATGCAAACGCAGTATACTCGAGGGAGTTTTACAAGGTGAGAGCGACTGAGTATTAGTAAGTAAGCTAAGCTAAAAACTACAACAACAGCAACGCTACGGTAAGACTAACACTTAACACACGCGTAACAAGCTCAAAGAGCGTAAATAAAAACGTGAGAGCGGGAGAGTGTGGAACAGTAGACTTAAAACAAAAACAACAAATGACGCCAAAGACGCGCAAGTTGATATTTGTGTAAATTGTGTAAATTTAGTAAAATTACAAAGCACCAGGGGTAACACGAAGTGTTTTGAATACGCACCGGGTTAGCACAAACTAAAATACACCAAAGTAAATTAAAACCACAAATTATTTGCAAAGATTAGGCAGAAAAAAAATAAATAATATTGAGAGTAAAGGTCAACACAACCGATCACCAGAAAGTCACTGAATCTATCTTATACAGTCAACACTTGACTGTAGCCGTTCTTACTTGTTGAATCTAGAGCCCTCTAGTGGCGTCATCCATATGTCGACTAGTGCGTTAGAATCTGCTATCATTCTTCCAGTAACAATTTCATAACATTCTATCTATTAGAAATGAAGTTATTGCGCTTTAAGTGTCAGTACTTTTTTGTCATCGGTGCGAAAATGAGCAAAGAGCCAACATTAAATTTTGTTTTAAAATTGGTAACACTTTAACCGAAACGTTTCAATTGATGAAACAAGTTTATGGCGATGATTGTTTTGTTGTGTAAGGAAACTTAAAGGATTTTAATTGGGTTTTGGGAGAAGAACTTTTGTTCTTCTCTACGTCTCTTTATCCAATGTCTGCTTAGTTTTCTACGTACAGTTTTCTTAGGCTAAACCGCGCAACCGCGCTGTCGGAAACGCCGGCAGCGGAGCGGCTGTCTTAGCTTATATGTTTATATTATATGCTTGATCGCTGAGAGTAGCGATCAAGCGGGAGCGTCACACGCGCACATATTCTCTCAGCATAAATATGCTGACACTGCACTTGACCATTCACATACCATATGTGTGGTCATATTACGCCCAGCCACTCATGCTTGGGACTTTTGGTTGTGTTTATAACTGCGACAAAGTGTCACAGTGAGTACAGTGTGTACTCGCTATGTGCGCATACTACATCTCCCTTCTTTTTGAAAATAACGTAATATTATGAAGTTATTTTCAAATATAGTATTTATTTTTTAATATATTTTTCAATTTAATTTTAATTTTTAGTCAATTCATTCCTTCCACTGGTGGAAAGCAAGTGTTCCTTTCTTCAAAAATTACAGTGGAACATAAATTAATCTTTAGTTTCCTATCATCTTTCCTTTCTTTTTGAGAAATGTTTTTTTCTATATTTATTAATGTAAAATTAAATCCCAACTCCTATTTCTTTATGAATAATAAATCTTTAATCTATCCTTAAGCACTGTTTGCAGCTTATTTTTACTGCTTGTTATTATTATATTATCCCTATCATTTATTCCTGTGACCTTAAAAGGTCCTATATATACCTGGTCCAATTTATGGCCTTATAATTATACCTTATCTCCTATTTTGATTTTAAAATCTACAACTTTCTTATCATATTGTTCCTTACTCTTAGCCTTACCTTCATGAACATATGTATGTACTAATGGGGAAAAAACATGTACATATGTATGTACTGAAGAGGAAAGGGGTGTCAGGAATCTACGTAGATCTACTCGAAGACAGAATGTTGACCAACCGACAACGAAACAGCATCCTAACGAAGTGTCAACTGAGCGGCAGGCTAACACACAAATTAGAAGGCAGATGCGGATGCAAGGGGAATATCGGCAAAGGGAGAGAGGGGCCGATAGAGTGCGTAGATCTACCCGAGGACAGATCACGGAAATACGGACAACTGAGCAGCACGTTAACACACAAAATAGGAGGCAGAGACGGACGCAAGAGGAATATCGGCAGGGGGAGAGAGGGGCCGATAGAGTGCGTAGATCTACCCGAAGACAGATCACGGAAATATGGACAACTGAGCAGAACAGAAAATAGGAGGCAGAGACAGACGGAACAGGACTATTGGTAGGCAGAGCGAAGGTCCGATAGATTGCGTAGATTCACCCGTAGACAAAATTCTGACATACGGACAACTGAGCAGCAGGCTAACACTTTAAATAGAAGCCAGCGACGCACTGATGCAGGTTATCGGCAAGGGGAGAGAGCAGTCGATAAATTACGTAGGTCAGCGCGACGACAAAATTATGTGTATAGGACTAATGAGCAGAGAAGGAATAGTCATCTTAGATCTTTAATACGTACATATGTTGAGCGTCGTATATTAGAAAGGTAGAGAGACACGATACAAAGGTCTCAAGCTAGGGACAATCTTGCACGGAGGATTGTCGATCAGGCTCTTGACACTGCACGTCGTCGAAGTGCAAGACTGTTACAGCGTCAAGCAATTACTGACTCTTTAAGGCGTTTAAGCTTAAGAGTAAGTCAAAATAGGAGCAATAGTCAGAACAGGAAGGCAGAAAACCTACGAAATGCTGAGCATATGAGAGAGGGGCGTTCAAATAACTTTGAAGATTTTTTCCCCAGCTTAACAACATTAGAGACTCAAATAGGTATTTTCAATAGAATGGTTAAGCTGGGTCCTGATCAGGTTTGCCTTTGTTGCAAAGGCCTTTGGTTCCCCTTTCAGATTACCAAAATGACTAGGTCTTTTATTGAGAATAGAAATGAATATAGTGCGGATATTATAAGTCTTTCCAGTCAGTTTTCATCTCCTGACAACACTTTTAAATTTTGCAATACATGCAGCCGCAATATTAAAGCTTGTAGAAAGTAAAATTTTCCATAACAAATGGCTTAGATTTTCCAGACTTGCCCGAATGTGTAAAAGGGCTTACATCATTAGAGGAACGACTGGTCTCTCCTCGCCTTCCATTTATGGTGATTAAAACTTTAGGTATTGCCGACAAAACGCCATTAAAGGAGATGTGGTTAATGTCCCCATTCCTGTTGCCAATATTGTATTGTTGTGTAGCTCCACCTTAGGCGTAGGATGGAATATAGCCATGATTTCATGGCGGAAACCATCAGGCCGTTGAAAATTGCAGAGGCTATTAGATTCTTAGTTGGTAGTGAGCTATATAAAAAGCATAGTGTAGTTCCTAATGAACAGTGGATGCCAAATTTCGCTTCCGATACTGTTCCCTTCATTGCTTCTCAACCAGACACAGAGTTGGTAAACAATTTAATTCAAGAATTTCAAAGACCACTTCGCCCCGATGAGGACATTGAAACGGAGGAGCTCAACCCGGGGGGTCAAGAAACTCTGCTTGTAAATAATCATGTTGCCATGCAAAGAATCATAATAACTCCTGGCCAAGGCCAAAGACCCCTTGATATGATTCTGGATGCTGATTCGGAGGAATTAGCATTCCCAACATTGTATGCCGGAATCAAGCGAAAAACTTCTCAAACTTTTACAACCATAGAACTTAGGAATTATGATAGGAGAGGTTGTTAACGTAAGTTGTTCTTCAATTATAAGAAATTAGAGCTGCTTCAAATTTGGAATAATACTTCAATATGCTTACGAAAGCATAGCTCATCTCGAGCAAATACTGCCTCTAATGCCCTTAATGAGGAAGAAATCGAAAATCTTATTAGACATTATGCTGGATACAAGGTTCTCAAAGGAATACGAACGTCTCCTGCTCATTGAGAAGCAGAAAAAAAGAAGGTGAGGGCAATGATCAGGCAATTTGGTCTGCCAACTATCTTTATAACTTTGTCGGCTGCTGAAAGTAGGTGGGAAGAGCTTCTTGTCCTGCTTAAAAGGGTTGTGGACAAGCAAGATAATGTTAGGCTAATTCGTTCCGATCCGGTAACATGTGTTAGGTATTTTGACAATCGTTGGAGGCAATTATTTAAGGTAATGAAGAAAGAGGGCGGTGTCTTTAGAAGACACAACGTTGTGCAGTACTAGTAAAATTGAGTTCCAGTAAAGAGGTTCACTTCATATCCACGGAATGTTTCGGCTGAAAAACGCCCCGAAAGTGGATTTCGAGGATGAATCTTCTCTTCCCCCTGTTATCGAATTTATCGATCAGTTTGTTACCACAAATGTAACCAATGAAGAACTCGCTCCGTATGTAGAGTACCAAAAGCACAAGCATGGGAATTCATGTCAACGTGAATTGAGGAAAACCTCATTTTGTCGCTTTGGTATTCCCTATTTCCCAATGCCGCAAACAGAAATTCTAAGGCCTCTTCCAGAAGTGACCTTCATCGATAAAATTTAAAAAAAATACAAAATGTAATTAACTTTCCATTCGATTTTAAAACTGTAAAACACTTGAGCACATTCGAAAACTTTTTATCTCACAATCAAGTGAGCTGATCTGATCTGATCTGGCTTAAAAAAGCCAAAAACTGTTCTGAAGAGAAGTTTAGATGCTATTAATATAAATGCATATAATAAACATATTCTCGAAATGCAAAGGGTAAATATTGACATTCATTTAATTTTGGACCCTTATGGTTGCTGCAGCTATATAATCAATTATATAAATAAGTCCCAAAGGGGGATTTCCAAATTGATGCGGGATGCCGTGGACGAGATCCGCCATAACAATCCCACAATCAGGCAAAAATTGCAATATATTGGACATAAATTTATATCCGGCACTGAGATTTCTGCTCAAGACGCCGCCTATTGCTGTCTAGGAATCCGATTGTCTGAGGCCAGCAACGGAGAAGTCTATATTAATACTTCATTACCGCAGCATAGGGTTAAAATGCTCAAGCCTCAGAAACTACTTCAAAATATGCCCCCCGATTCAACCGACATATTTGTAGTCGGGTTGATTGAGCATTACGTTCAACGACCTCACAGTCTACACGGCACATGCCTAGCCGATTTTGCAGCAAATTTTAGTTTTTCTAAGTCGACTAGAGCGACTCGTCAGGATTCTGACAATGAGGATGATATTGTAAATAATGTCATAGATGATTCGCCTCTTATTGATGGCAGTTGTTTTGTTAGGGAAAGAACAAAACCCAGAATTATTCGGTTTAGGAGAATATAAATAAAGATAGGCCAAATTACTTTAGGGAATTAATTATGCTTTACTTGCCTTGGAGGGATAAACAGGTAGAACTAATAGATAGAAATTGCGAGGAAATAGGAGAGTGAATGAGGATATAATTAGGATTAATTTTAAGAAGTATAATGTATTAGAAGACTTAGAAGACGCGCTTAGGAGGGCCATGGAATTGGAAACAATTGAAGAACAATTAGCAGGTGAGGTAGATAATGAGTTTAGATTGCTAGGTTTACCTGATAAAAGTTCTCAAATTAATGTTTTTGATGTTAATGTAAATCAGGAAGCGGATGAACCGGCCCGTCTTATAAAACTACAGCCCCTTCTTTCCGCCCTTAATTTATCCATAATTATTAATTCTCTCAATCTTAGGCAAAAAACATTCTTTACCCATGTTTTGCATAATGCCCAGCAAAATAAGGTATTATATGAGTTTGTGGGTGGCGGGGCTGGTGTGGGCAAAAGTCGGCTAATTTCAGCAATTTTCCAGTTTCTTTCCCAGTTATATTTAAGTCGTCCTGGCTGCAATCCATTAACTGCCAAAATTCTTTTGTGTGCTCCCACAGGAAAGGCAGCGTTTGGAATCGGAGGTTCTACCCTTCATTCCATGTTTTCACTTCCAGTGAACCAATCTGGCACCGCATTCAAAAACTTAGGAGACGATCTATTAAATACACTTCGTTCAAGATTTATTGATCTTAAGTTTCTAATCATTGATGAAATATCAATGGTTGGAGCAAAAATGTTCTCCCGTTTAGATAGCCGACTTAAACAAATATTAGATAACAGAGAGACACCGTTCGGAGGAATCTCTGTTATCGTTTTTGGCGATCTCAGGCAGCTTAGTCCTGTAGGAGATCGTTGGATTTTCAAATTCTCCGCTGATTCGCATCGCTGTGGGACTCCTTCAAGGTTTTTGAACTCACAGAGATTATGCGCCAGCGAGATGATCAGGCTTTTGCTGTTGCTTTAAACAATATGGCATCTGACGACATATCATTACTTCGTTCCACAGTTTCTCCAGCCAGCGAATTGCCCGATGATAATATTTAACACGACTAAATTAAATTCAATTACGACTGCTCAATATATATCATCAGCTGTTGATTTTATTAAAGCTCCGCATCTTAGTGCTGAAGTTAAAAATAGATACCTAGAGGCAGTCAAAACTTTCAAGACCTCTAAAACTCAAAGTCTATCAACTTCATTGATTATAAAATCCACTGCCAAACATATGGTTACGGTAAATATAGATACAGCTGATGGTTTATTTAATGGAGCCTCAGGGATTCTTATGGATATAGGTTTCAATACATCCAATTCTCCTCAAACTCTTTGGATACAATTTTTAGATGAAAGTGTAGGAATTAATGCTCGAGCCAAGGACCGACATCCCTTAGAACCTTCATGGACGCCAATTTTCCAAACGACAAAAAGTTTTAGTTTCATTCCAATCAGAAAGTTTCTATCTACCGTAATCAGTTTCCAGTTGTACCTGCAGAAGGTATAACTATTCACAAAAGTCAAGGAGCAACTTACAGTAAAGTAGTGGACCCCAAAACTTCTAGTATGAGCCGTGAAGCGTTGTATGTAGCTTGCAGTAGAGCTACAAACGCGGCAGGCTTTTTTTTGTTGGTGGATTTGTACTCGCTGAGCGCGAGTGTCGTTCTGGCTCATAGTGTTTCTTTTTGTTTGTATATTGTTTTTGGTCTTTTGTTTGAAGATGTAAAACTAGTTGCTTATACTTGTTGTTGTGTCAACATTCGGAGAGTGTTGTTTGTTTGCACAGTGGGTCATGAAAGTTGTTTTTTGTGTTGTACATTGTCGTAGTTTTAAATCTGATTTGTGTTGTGTTAATCTTGTTTTCAATTTCAGTTTAGTTGTTCCCACGTTAAAAGGCAATGGTGACTGGACATCGTGTGTGTCTATTGTTTCTTTGGATATTATTTCTATTGTCGTCTAGCCCAACTATTTTTTGGTGGCTCTTCTAGATCCAGTACCCTTTTTTCTTTTTATCTGGTCTTCTTTTCGGACTCAGTAGCTTTTGTGACCGGTTTAATTTTTATGGCTACACAGCGGAATACGGAGAGAGTAGAGGATCTAATGACCATCGCGATGAACTGTACCATCTGCAATGACACTAGTCACGACCCAAACCTCATCGAGACCAACCGAAAGGCCGTGAAAACACCTGTTCCCAGGGGCGTTGCACGTTTCCTACAAGTTCCTCCCTTCCTCTGCCAGCTCGTGGGAACCCTCGGCGTAAGCCAAAAGTCTTCCGTAATTCTGGAGGATCGTATTAATGGGTTGATTTCGGCCTTCCTGGACAGGAATAGGGACAGTATTTCGGCTATGATTTCGAAACAAATTTCCTCAGCGTTCCGTAAACTAAACGTTGCCCAGTCTGCTCAAGAGACTCGAGATGATCCTCGCTCCGAGGAAAATGGTGAAGCAGCACCATCGTTTCGTTGCCAGAGCAACTCATAGCTTCGGTGGAAGGCAGCATGAAGCTCACGTGTCCTTCGGCCATTCGGAGTTTGATCGCCCAGATAGGATCTCTAATACTATTTCCAACTGGCACATCAAATTCACTGGAACACCCAATGACCTTCTACTGGGAGACTTTATATTTCGCGTCAATTGTATGACCACACAGAGCCTAAATGGAAACTTTGCGTTGTTGTCCCAGTTCGCTCATCTTTTGTTTTCTGGCCCTGCCCTTTCGTTTTATTGGAGAGTGCATCGCACTGTTCGCTATCTATTCTGGTATGAACTGTGTAGTCGCTTGCAGGAGCGTTACCAGGACCAGAGGACGGATAGGGACATCAAAGACGCGATGCGTCGTCGTATGCAGGGTAGTAGCGAAAGCTTCGACGATTTTTTGGATGCCATGCTGACTATTGCTGATTTTCTCCGAGAACCCATGTCGGATAGTAAAATCGCAGTCGAAATTCACTATAATTTGCGCTCCGAGTTGCAACACGAGCTGTTACATGTTGAAACTTCGGATTTGGAAAGTTTGTGTAGAGAATGCCACAGACACAAGGAGTTTTTCCAAAACATTCGACCCCAGTATCGCTCAGCCGTTAAACGAAGCTTCGTGAATTCTTTTCAGGCGGAAGAGAAATTTGTCAGGGACAAAGGAAGCATCTGAAGCGGAATTATGCGCAGTTCGCTCATTCGACAATTCCAAATGCTGGAATTGCGAGAAGATAGGACATCGTTATCACGATTGTCTCCAATCAAGGTGCATCTTTTGCTATGGATGTGGTGTTGTCGACGTCTATAAGCCGAATTGCGATAGGTGCAGGGCAAGGTCGGCAAATTTTACGCCGGATGCTCGCAGACCTCCGAGGCGACATCCGACGCTAATCTCGGATTCTGTAGCTACCCTTCGACCACCCAGCCTTACAAACTCATCGGATATGTCCTTTACCCCTGATTTTACTACCACACAGCATTTCAAACAGTATCACATTCGTCTGCGTTAATATTTGAAGCGTAGAGCCTAGATTTTTAATGTCGACGCTATCGTTTCAAGGAGATCCAGATCTGCAACCCGTATGCGTGAATTTTGGCGACGCATACGGGGCCTGAAACGGTACACTATCTCCGCTATCGTCCATCAAAGCGGTGACATACGTCCTTTCACCCAAGTCAACGTCTTCGGCGGGGATTACCTGGCTCTCATGGATAGCGGTGTTAACAAGAGCGTCATCGGTGGAAAGTTGGCGCAGAAGATCGTTGACGAGGACCTTGTTTCTGGCAGGGCGAAGAACGTGGTGCACACTGCAGATGGGCAGACACAATTGACAGCTGGGTTGATTGTTGTTCCCCTCACTTACCTCTCGGTGAAAATGTCAGCATTTCCATCTTTCCAGCATCCATAAACGAAGTCCTGATCAAATCTGAACTCGACTCGCTTTAGCTAGATTTGACTTAGGTCCAAAAATAACAGCTGGATGGCGTTATTAACATATTTCCATCCTTTGAGAAGAATGGTCTAGGGATGACGACACTCATCCAGCATTCTATCGATACAGCAGATGCAAAGCCAATAAAGCAAAGGTTTTATTCCTTGTCTTCAGCTAAGGAGGGACTCCAGTGCACTGAGATCGACCGAATGTTGGCCATGGACGTGATTGAAGAGGCTCCTAGTTCATGGTCTTCTCCCGTCACCTTGCATATTATACCTGGCAAGGTTTGGTTTTGGTTAGATGCGCGGAAGCTGATTGCAGAGACTATAAGGGATGCGTATGCTATTCCAATAATGGATGGGCTCCTTAGCAGGCCCCCTCCAGTACACTGCATCTCCAAGATAAATTTCAAGGATGCATTTTGGCAGATTTGTCTTTACGGTACCAAACCGCCCATTGTACCTCGCTCCGCAAACAATGAGTCGTCTGATAAACATCGTGATTCCTTATCAACTGAAGTCGCATGTCCTAGTATATTTGGTTGACCTCATTGTGCTTTCCTTTAGTTTTGAGGAGCATCTTTTACATCTGACGGAAGTTGCGACTTAGTTGCGTAAGGCTGAACTCACCATTAACGTCCAGAAGAGTCAGTTTTGCCTCAGAAAGGTGGATTGCCTCGGATTTGTTGTAGGTGATGGTACGTTCCAGGTCAACCCGAGCAAGATTCGCGAGGTCGAGGAATTTCCTTTTCCAAAGACGCAGAAGCAGCTATGCAGGTTTCTAGGGATGACTGGATGGTATAAAAGATTTATTCCAAATTACTCGGACGTGATTTTCGCTCTTACGGAACTTCTGAGAGGCAAGGCATTCCAGTGGAATGACTGTGTTCTAGAGGCGTTCGAGAAGATCAAGGTTTGTTTGTGTTGTGCTTTAATAGCAAGGAGTGTGCGACCTTCCTGACGAAGTACGGAGTCCGCCACATCTGCACGGATGCCTATGCCCGACAGTCGAACGCAGCGGAACGAGTGAACCGCTCAATCAATCCGGCGCTAAGAGCATATGTGCAGGGTGATCAACGGGAGTGGGACGTATTCCTAAGTAGCTGTCGCATAGTTCTGATTATCAGTTGCTGAGGAAGCTGAGCATGCTTGGCGATACCGAAGCGAACGTGGAAAAGCCGGATAGTCTGCAGTTGATTCGCTCAAAGGTCGATAAGAATCTTCTCAGGGCGTACGAGCAGAATCAACGCAGCTACAATTTGAGGGCCAAACCACGATCATTTGATGTCGGCCAAGTAGTGATCACCAATTTCAGTGCAAAGCTGGCGCCAGTCGGCGCAAAGGTTCGCGTTAGAGAGGGGAAGACCCTTTATCTGCTGGAGGATATGTCGGCAAAAGAATTGGGATACTTCCACGCTAAGGACCTATAGTGTTAGACTCCGACTACAGGTTAGGTGTCCATCATATATCGATTGCTGAAGCCACCTAGTGTTCTTAACTTCTCTCTTCTGAAAAGTAAGTGAATCAGCGTGCTACCTAAATTGTGGAATTTAAATAAAGTAAGAAATCCAAGCGAAACTCAGTTAATGAGGGTGAAATCAATTCCCCTAATTAATACAACGCTATTGCTTCACTATTTTGACATTGTTTGTAAAATCGGGTGAGTAAGAGCATTTAGTGTATTATTAGCAGCTCATAACCTTGTTTCACTTTAGCAGTAAGCAGCGTGTTGCCATAGGAGCACTAGCACTTGAGCTTCTTTTTTTTCTTGCGGCAGCGCATCCCTGCCGTGTTTATTATTGCTGCAGATACGCAACTGCCTGCTGGTGAATTCTTCTGTCACTGTCGGTGCTGCGTCGAACACGCCAGCCAGCCTGTTGCTTATTGTTGCCGCACAGGAAAGTTGCGGCGGATACGCAACTGCTGTTTTTGAATTCTTGTGTTTGTGCAGACCGCTGTTATTCCTTTTTGTTTTACCTTTTTTAGGCCATGGATTTTAAAAAAATACATGAGACCCAGCGGCACGTAACCAGGGAGACCAAGAGTACTTTAGTGGACCTATCTGCTCTCAATAACGGAGCGTTACAGGAGGGTTCCCTTAAAAGGCCTTCCCCCAGGAGTACTGCCACAAAAAACAACCAAGCAGGCAAAACCCAGAGCGCAGGTGGCTAAAACGGGCAACTCATGAAATGTCGCCATTTCCACCGGGCCGGTACATACAGCGAAGGAGTCCAAGCCTGTGAGCTACGCGTCCGTCACCAAGGTCGATCGTTAATCGTGAAAAAAACGGGCGAGGTCAATTACGCGGACATGCTTCGCAAGAGTGAATTAGACAAGCATGTCCGAAAAATAAGGAGGACACAACAGGGAGAACTGCTACTTGAGATAGAGGGGAAGACATCTTCAAGCGTTCCCAAATTTAGAGGGGAGCTTGAAGCGACGCTCAACGATCTGGCTTCATTACGCACGGGGGCGCAGAAAACAGCGCTAAGCTGCAGCGGCCTGGATGAGGCCACTACAGCAGAGGAGCTTTACAGTGCCCTAGTCTCCGAATTCGAGGGCATCGGTATAAAACCGGAGGATGTGAGAGGCTTACGCAGCATGCGGGATGGTACGCAGACAATGCCATCGCTGTCACCAAACGGGGAGTTGTCACTGTTGGATGGGTACGGTGCCGAATCACCCTGGACGTCCGGCCTACCAAATGCTTCAGGTTCCTGGGTTTCGGCCACCGTGCAGCCAGCTGCAAAGCGATCGATCGTTCCGATTGGCGTTTGCGATGCGGCGAGCGCGGCCACAAGGCTAAAGGATGTGTGGCTCCCCCCAAATGCCTCATCTGCAGCAGCGAGGTAGACACAAACCACGTAACGGGTAGTAACAATTGGCCTACCTATAAAGCAGGTGTAAATGGAGTACATAGCCGTCATAATGGATAAAATTATTATCATGCAGCTGTACATGAATCACTGCTCTGCTGCTCAGAGCCTCCTGACCCAGACAGCGGTGGACCGCTATGCAGACCTGATGCTTCTTAGTGAACCCTGCCTACACCAGGTGGCGGAAACACGGCTGTGATCCTGGATGAGTCGGGAAAAGCGGCGATCAAATGTCGTAGCCCGATGTACGTACAGGAAAGAGCAACCTCGCCGAAGCGAGGCATCGCGTATGCGAGAGTCAAAGGAGTGCATTGGCGACAACCCGTAACAGTTTGAAGTAGGCACGACACCCAACCAGCGGAAAAGCACACCAGGAGTATCTTGGGAAGTCAGGAAGCTCGACCATGATATGCTCTCCTATCATATAAACTCCCTCCAGATCAGAGACGGACCTGCAGAGGCAATGGCGGAACAGCTCTCGGTACTACTGGCAGCAACGTGCGATGCAACGATGCCAAGGAAGAGAAAGCCGATGCGTAAACCAGCGGTATACTGGTGGAGTGCTTCCTTACATCATCTATGGTCAGATTGCCACAAAGCAAGGAGACGAGCGCAACGAGCCAGAGGAACACCTCAGTACGCGGATCTGCTAGCGGCCTTCAAAGCTAAGCGCACAGATCTCAAGCACGGGATCTCGGGTGCCAAAATGCGCGCTTTTAAGGACCTGCTGAAATGCGTAGACAAGGACCCGTGGGGTTTCGGTTACAGGCTCGTGACCAAAAAGCTGAGCAGGAAGGAAAGCTCTCCAGACGAACCCGAAATTCAGTCTAGCATAGTTTCTGTACTTTTTCCTATGCAGACCACATTATGGCAACCAGAAGAAGAAACGCCAGCCTCTCCTTTTCCGCAGCTCACTGTTAACGAAGTCGTCGAGGCAGCTAAGCGCATCAAGCCCAACAAAGCGCCAGGCTTGAACGGAATCCCCGGCGGGGTCATTAAGGCGGTGGCGTTGGCCAGACCCGATATCTTCAATGATACATTCCAACAGTGTCTCCTGGATGGAGTCTTCCCGACGCGATGGAAAAGACAGAAGCTGGTGCTGTTGACAAAAGGAAAGGAACAAGCTCACCCTACATGCAACTACCGTCCGCTTTGCTTGCTTGACATAGTTGGCAAATTGTTAGAACGTATCTTATACGCTCGTTTAGAGGCGATAACCGAGAGGCAAAACGGCCTAGGAAGACAGCAATTCGGCTTCAGGAAGGGGAGAAGTACTCTCGATGCTCTATCAGCGGTTGAAGCAGGTGCTCGGCCCGATCTTTAGGTGACTTCAGCAGGATCGCTAAAGTACCTGGGAATACTAATTGACCGCAGGCTCTCGTTTGAGGACCATGCAAACTATGCCAGCAGAAAGGCTGCAACCACATCTGCTGTACTGGCAAGACTCATGCCCAATGTTGGAGGACCCAGGATGCCGGCAAGTAAACTGTTAGTGGCGGTAGGAAAGGCAACGATACTTTATGCCGCACCAATTTGGAGAAACGCCAGCAATACACGGGAGTACATAAAAGGAGCACGGTCAGTCGTACGGACCATGGCCCTTGCGTTCGTTAAAGGATTTAGGACTGCATCCGTGGACGCAGCTCTAGCGCTGGCAGGTTTGCCACCGATTGACCTGGAACTCAAAGCACTTGGCTTAACGCGCCACGGCGTTACTCGCGGAGAGGCCCTAGTGTGGTTGCTTGGAAGAATGGCAGACCAGATGCCAAGCGTCGCAGCGTGGGAGATGGACATACCAACTCGTCCCGGAGCTATCAGCTTGGGCAGAGTGTCAACACAAGGTCCTTGACCCAGTTTCTTACGAACCATGGCTGTTTCCGAGCTTTCCTGTACCGGTTCCGCCACCTAGAGTCAGCCCAGTCCCTCTTCTGTACAAACGCCCTGGAAACGGCAGAACATGTGCTTATTCACTGTATTAGATTTCAGACAGAATGGGACCATCTAGTGGCGCTGACTGGAGATCCACTCAGCCCATGAGGGCTCCTGGCAGGTATGATGGCGGACAAAGCGACATGGGAGGTGGGGCACCGCATTCAGATAGGCATCGTCCGAGCTGACGAGGTGGCCAAGAGATCTGGAAGCTGAAAGAGGAGACGTGTTTCCGTGTGGTGCCGGGCTAAGAATTCTACCGCAGCGGGCTCGGCTTGTCGGAAAAGGACTAAAGAACCAAAAAAAAGGAGTCAAGAATAAAGGAAGGGACTCCGCTACTAGCATCACATCCTGCTCACCGAAGTCATACCTTGACTGGCAGTCCCTGTGAGTTTTCAAAAGACTGAAGAGCTCGCGGAGGTTTTTTGTTTAGTACGTAGGCATAATCCCATTAGCGGTTATGAATCGTGCATACCACCTACGGACGGTAGGTGGTATATTTAAAAGATTTTATTTTTCCTTCTGTAGGGCGAACCAAATAAAAAAAAACAAGTAAGAAAGTAAGAAAGTAATATACCCGCTACCCAGCTGCTCGTACATCAAAATTATTTGCGGAACAATAAAGAACGGCTTCAATCATATTTTGACCGTAAAACGCCATGGACTTACAATATTTATGCAAAGTCAAAATCTAAAATAAAAAAAAATAATTTTTTGCACACATTTAATTTTTGATGCGGGTGGGACTCGAACCCATAAATACATAATAGTTCTGTTCGTTATGCAGTCCACAACTTAACCCTTACCAAAAAATCCAAGATTTATCACTTATACATTAAAATCAATAACTCTACCTGTTGAAGACTTTAAATCGAATACGTGCATGTGAAAAACGATATGTACCCTTTTAATACCTCTTCATATACTTGAATGGAAAGTGTTCTAACTTTTAATAAATTTTGTTTGAAAAAACGACCGATAGGTTCTATGGCATCTATGCGATGTATCGGTCTGTACCGGCTCGTTCCGACTTATTTACAGCGGGCAGCAATAAGAAACATGTATACAAAGTTTCATGAAGGTAGCTCAAAAAGGGAGGCTAAAACTTTTCTTTGCAAAAAATAAGAAAAGTTTGATCGAACCTTGGACCCATTACCTAAGAGGTCCACCACTTCTCCATTCGGTCATTAAGCCACTACGCAAATTTTGAAAAAGTTACATTATGAGACCATTCGGAAATTCTTGCACGACAAAAACAAAGTCTGAATGCATGATGCGTGTTGTTGTTACTATTTATTCTCATAACTTAAACATACAATTAAATAAAAAATATAAATAAAAAAATATAAGAAAAAGCTGCGCTCTAACAATCGCACACAGCTGATTTAAGAGACTGTCACTTCTCCACTTGTTAACTAAGTTCATTGTGAGCCATTAAAAAATTGCAAATAAAATGCACGACCACCAATTAATGCATATTCAAAAATTAAAGTATAAGTTCTTAAAAAAAAAAGGAAAAGGCTTAAGCTGCATGAACTGGGAATCGAACCACGGGGCTGTCGGTTCAGGAGTTTATCGCTTTTCCACTAAGCTACTGACGCTGTTATCCAACAACTGCAAAAATTTGCATTGTAAGGCATTCTTAATATTTCCTGTACAAATAAAGAATTTGCGATGCCGGCAGCGCTGCTTACAGCTGTGGAAAACTTTAAGCTGAATAACTTCTGTGTTTATTATCCGATTGTTACCAAATTCTCAGAGATCATCTGGCTAGCTATAGTTATCATACAAACCGAAAATGAAAAATATGGCATCAAAATTGCGCTTAAAATCAATTTTTTTCGATTTACAGGGGCGAAAGGAGGCGTGGCCAAAATCCGAAATAAACTTGATCAGCGTGCAATAATAACACATACTGTCACCAAACTTGGTAGTCCTAGCTCTTATAACAGCGGAGATTTAGATTTTCACACGGACAGACAGACGGACAGATGGACCGACAGACAGCGGACAGACGAACATGGCTATATCGACTCGGATGTTGATCCTGAGCCAGAATATATATACTTTATGGGGTCTGAGGTGTCTCCTTCTGCCTGTTATATACATTTTCGGTTTGAACAAAGTTATAATACCCTTCTACTCTATAAGTATAAAATGTTAAATATAAATCTATGGGTATAAAAATTGTTGCTGGACAATAAAGACAAATGAAGTGTAAGGGTTTTTTCCGAAGCGGGGTCTGTCCCTGGAGATTATCAAGCCGTCGATCATGCTCAAACATTCCCCACGATGTGGACTCATTAGTAGCGTTGCAATGGCGAAGAGGTAACGTTCTTGGGCTCACGCCGCAAGTGGACAACTGTTGAGCTGTTGGATTGCATGTTGTGTAAATGTACCCCAGAGACGAAGGTGTTAGGCAGCAAAAGTCACACAAACACACAAAAGCGTGTTATTTTTTTTTTTTTTATTTGGTTTGCCCTACAGAAGGATAAATAAAATCTTCTAAAGATACCACCTACCTTCCGTAGGTGGTATGCACAATTCATAATCCCTAATGGGATGCCTACACACTAAACAAAAAACTTCACCGCATTGTCATGATGCCTATCAGAATGCGGTGTCCCACCTCCCATGTCTCTTTGTCCGCCATCATACTTGCCAGGAGCCCTCTTGGGATGAGTGGATCTCCAGTCAGCGCCACTAGCTGCTCCCTTTCTGCCTGAATTCTGATACAGTGCATAAGCACACGTTCTGCCGTTTCCAGCGCGTTAGTACAGAATAGGCATTGGGCTGACTCTGCGTGACGGAACCGGTACAGGAAAGCCCGGAAACACCCATGGTCCGTAAGAAACTTGGTCAGATGGTAGTCAAGGACCTTGTGTTGACACTCTGCCCAAGCCGATAGCTCCGGGACGAGTTGGTTTGTCCATCTCCCACGCTGCGACGCTTGCCATCTGGTCTGCCATTCTCCCAAGCAACCACACTAGGGCCTCTCCGCGAGTAACGCCGTGGCGCGTTAAGCCAAGTGCTTTGAGTTCCAGGTCGATCGGTGGCAAGCCTGACAGCGCTAGCGCTGCGTCCTCGGATACAGTCCTAGATCCTCTAACAAGCCTAAGGGCCATGGTCCGTACGACTGACCGTGTTCCTTCCATGTACGCCCGTGTATTGCTGGCGTTGCTCCAAATTGGTGTGGCATAAAGTAGCGTTGCCTATGCTACCGTCACCAACAGTTTCCTTGCCGGCATCCTGGGTCCTCCAACATTGGGCATGAGTCTTGCCAGTGCACCAGACGTGGTTGCAGCCTTTTTGCTGGCATAGTTTGCATGGTCCTTAAACGAGAGCTTGCGGTCAATTAGTACTCCCAGGTACTTCAGCGATCCTGCTGAAGTCACCTGTGTTCCATTGACAGAGACCTGCATGCACTCCACGGCTATTCTGCTGCTTAGGAGTACAGCCTCGGTTTTGTGTGCCGCGATATTTAACCCGGCCTTCTCGAGCCATTCGATGGTCGATCTGATCGTCGCGTTGCACTTATCCTGGAGCTCGTCAATAGTTTTTGCAACTGCTGTTATCGCCACGTCGCCCAGGGGCTTGCTGATGCCCAGTATTCCATTGTACATAATGTTGCATGTCGGGCCGAGCACCGACCCCTGTGGAGCATCTTTCGAAACTTGGTAGCATCTTGGACCAGCTGCCGTATCGTACCAAAGCACGCGATCCCTAAAGTAGGTGCCTACGGCGATCCTTAGGTACTTCGGTATCTCCATTCTGCGCATTGTTCCCAGTATTACTGACCACCTTGCTGTATTGAAGGCATTTTTCACATCCAGTGTGACAATTGCGCAGTACTTCTGACTGCCGAATAGCCACCTGTCGCCATTGAGAGCATTCCTTGCTATTGCTTCAACCGTAAAGAGCATCGAGAGTATTTCTCCCCTTTCTGAAGCCGAATTGCTGTCTTCCTATGCCGTTGGGGCTCTCGGTTATCGTTTCTAAACGAGCGTATAAGAACAATTTGCCAACTATGTCTAGCAAGCAAAGCGGGCGGCAGTTGCCTGGAGGGTGAGCTTGTTCCTTTCCTTTTGGTAACAGTACCAGCTTCTGTCTTTTCCATCGCGTCGGAAAGACTCTATCCAGGAGACACTGTTGGAATGTGTCTCTGAAGATATCGGGTCTGGCCAGGGCCACCTCCTTGATGACCCCGTCGGGGATTTCGTCCATGCCTGGCGCTTTCTTGGGCTTGATGCGCTTAGCTGCCTCGACGTTAACTGTGACTTCCGGAAAAGGAGAGACTGGCGTTCCTTTTTCTGGTTGGTATAATGTGGTCTGCATAGAAAAAAGTACAGAAATATTGCTAGACAGAATTTCGGGTCCGTCTGGAGAACTTTCCCTCCTGCTCAGCTTATTGGTCACGAGCCTGTAACCGAGACCCCACGGGTCCTCGTCTACGCATTCCAGCAGGTCCTTAAAATCGAGCGTTTTGGCAGCTGAGATCCCGTGCTTGAGATTTGTGCGCTTTGTTTTGAAGGCCGCTAGCAGATCGGCGTACTGAGGTGTTCCTCTGACTCGTTGCGCTCGTCTCCTTGCTTTGTGGCAATCTGACCACAGATGATGTAAGGAAGCACTTCACGAGTATACGCATCGCCTTTCTCTTCCTTGGCATCGTTTCATCGCACGTTGCTGCCAGTAGTACCGAGAGCTGTTCCACCATTGCCTCTGCAGGTCCGTCTGTAATCCGGAGGGAGTTTATACGATAGGAGAGCATATCATGGTCGAGATTCCTGACTTCCCAAGATACTCCTGGTGTGCTTCTCCGCTGGTTGTATGTCGTGTCTAATGGTCCGACGCTAAAGGGAATCAGGGAGTGATCAGTCAACGTTATATCGTCCAGGACCATCCAGTTCGAGTTCGCTACTACCCCTCTACTTACGAAGGTGACATCAATGTGTGACATACCCCTATCTTGATGAATGTCGGCTGCAGCACCAGGTCGAGGCTAATCATGGCGTCTATTACTGCTCGCCCTCTGGGGTTGGAGATGCGGCTGCCCCATCCGGTTGCCCAGGCGTTAAAATCACCAGCTATGACAGTAGGCCTGCGACCTTTCGCGTGATTTACGAGCATGTCGAGCAATTCTTCAAACTGTTCCGGGCTGTCGCTGAGTGGTGTATAGCAGCTATACCAATGCACTCCTTTGAGTCTCGCATTCGCGATGCCTCGCATTGGCGAGGTTGCTTCTTCTTGTACGTACATCGGGCTGCAACATTTGATCGCCGCCTTGCCCGACTCATCCAGGATCACAGCCGTGTTTCCGCCAGTGCGGTCCTCCGCTGTCTGGAGCAGGAGGCTCTGAGTAGCAGAGCAGTGATTCACGTGAATGAATTTCACGCCCAACGGTCGCAACGCAAAGTAAAGTTTTGCTACGCAAAAAATGAGCCGAACGCAAAAAGGATCGCAGCGTCGATCTGGTAGCGCTACACGCAGACGATCGCTCACTATAACAAGTTGGCAGAGCTGGCAGCTCAGCCGAACGCAAAAAAGATCCCCGCATCGATCTGGCAACGCTGCACGCAGACGATCGCTCACTATAACAAGGTGGCAGCGCTAGCAGCTGTTTTATTAGCTGCAAAAACTGCCAAGTTATTATATTTGCAACTTGTTGGAACACTCGGTAATTTAAACAGTTTCAATGTCGCGCCGGACAAAAAGCACAAATCCACAGGGTGGCTTTGCAAGACCACACTCCGTAATTCTTGAATTTCGCGCAGCGTAACTAAAACACTTCCGTATTGCGCGGGATAGGTACATGTGTCACACAAAAAAGAAAGAAAAAACAAAAAAAACGAACGTGTGTGTGTATATGTGTATGCAAGTGTGCCCTTAACGACAACGACGCGTCAAGAATCAATAGAGAACACAGTCAGCCTCAGATTCTGAGGCAAAAGTCGCTTAACGACGACTCTCACTCACAAACACTCGTTCGTGGGCGGTGGGCGTGGCACTCCAAATTTGAAATAAACTTGATTTGCGTTTGGTACACAGGAACCATCATGTCAAATTTGGTGTTCCTAGCTTTTGTAATAGCTGAGATCTCGACGTTCATACAGACAGACGGACAGACGTACATGGCTCAACCGACTCGGCTGTTGATTCTGAACCAGAAAATATATACTTTGTTGGGTCTGCCACGCCTCTTTCTGCTTGTTACATACTTTTGCACAAACTTAGTACACAATTTTTGACCATTTTCAATGGTCGATGGTATAAACATAAGAAAAAAATAAGATAAGTTCGATCTCCCCCACCATGACACGCATGCATGCGGAATCGAACCTTGGAGCCATGTCCTAAGAGGTCCACCACTTCTCCATTCGGTCATTAAGCAATTACGCAAATTTTGCCAAAGTTACATTATGAGACCATTCGGAAATTCTTGCACGACAAAAACAAAGTCTGAATGCATGATGCGTGTTGTTGTTACTATTTATTCTCATAACTTAAACATACAATTAAATAAAAAAATATAAATAAAAAAATATAAGAAAAAGCTGCGCTCTAACAATCGCACACAGCTGATTTAAGAGACTGTCACTTCTCCACTTGTTAACTAAGTTCATTGTGAGCCATTAAAAAAATTGCAAATAAAATGCACGACCACCAATTAATGCATATTCAAAAATTAAAGTATAAGTTCTTAAAAAAAAAGGAAAAGGCTTAAGCTGCATGAACTGGGAATCGAACCACGGGGCTGTCGGTTCAGGAGTTTATCGCTTTTCCACTAAGCTACTGACGCTGTTATCCAACAACTGCAAAAATTTGCATTGTAAGGCATTCTTAATATTTCCTGTACAAATAAAGAATTTGCGATGCCGGCAGCGCTGCTTACAGCTGTGGAAAACTTTAAGCTGAATAACTTCTGTGTTTATTATCCGATTGTTACCAAATTCTCAGAGATCATCTGGCTAGCTATAGTTATCATACAAACCGAAAATGAACAATATGGCATCAAAATTGCGCTTGAAATCAATTTTTTTCGATTTACAGGGGCGAAAGGAGGCGTGGCCAAAATCCGAAATAAACTTGATCAGCGTGCAATAATAACACATACTGTCACCAAACTTGGTAGTCCTAGCTCTTATAACAGCGGAGATTTAGATTTTCACACGGACAGACAGACGGACAGATGGACCGACAGACAGCGGACAGACGAACATGGCTATATCGACTCGGATGTTGATCCTGAGCCAGAATATATATACTTTATGGGGTCTGAGGTGTCTCCTTCTGCCTGTTATATACATTTTCGGTTTGAAGAAAGTTATAATACCCTTCTACTCTATAAGTATAAAATGTTAAATATAAATCTATGGGTATAAAAATTGTTGCTGGACAATAAAGACAAATGAAGTGTAAGGGTTTTTTCCGAAGCGGGGTCTGTCCCTGGAGATTATCAAGCCGTCGATCATGCTCAAACATTCCCCACGATGTGGACTCATTAGTAGCGTTGCAATGGCGAAGAGGTAACGTTCTTGGGCTCACGCCGCAAGTGGACAACTGTTGAGCTGTTGGATTGCATGTTGTGTAAATGTACCCCAGAGACGAAGGTGTTAGGCAGCAAAAGTCACACAAACACACAAAAGCGTGTTATTTTTTTTTTTTGATTGGTTTGCCCTACAGAAGGATAAATAAAATCTTCTAAAGATACCACCTACCTTCCGTAGGTGGTATGCACAATTCATAATCCCTAATGGGATGCCTACACACTAAACAAAAAACTTCACCGCATTGTCATGATGCCTATCAGAATGCGGTGTCCCACCTCCCATGTCTCTTTGTCCGCCATCATACTTGCCAGGAGCCCTCTTGGGATGAGTGGATCTCCAGTCAGCGCCACTAGCTGCTCCCTTTCTGCCTGAATTCTGATACAGTGCATAAGCACATGTTCTGCCGTTTCCAGCGCGTTAGTACAGAATAGGCATTGGGCTGACTCTGCGTGACGGAACCGGTACAGGAAAGCCCGGAAACACCCATGGTCCGTAAGAAACTTGGTCAGATGGTAGTCAAGGACCTTGTGTTGACACTCTGCCCAAGCCGATAGCTCCGGGACGAGTTGGTTTGTCCATCTCCCACGCTGCGACGCTTGCCATCTGGTCTGCCATTCTCCCAAGCAACCACACTAGGGCCTCTCCGCGAGTAACGCCGTGGCGCGTTAAGCCAAGTGCTTTGAGTTCCAGGTCGATCGGTGGCAAGCCTGACAGCGCTAGCGCTGCGTCCTCGGATACAGTCCTAGATCCTCTAACAAGCCTAAGGGCCATGGTCCGTACGACTGACCGTGTTCCTTCCATGTACGCCCGTGTATTGCTGGCGTTGCTCCAAATTGGTGTGGCATAAAGTAGCGTTGCCTATGCTACCGTCACCAACAGTTTCCTTGCCGGCATCCTGGGTCCTCCAACATTGGGCATGAGTCTTGCCAGTGCACCAGACGTGGTTGCAGCCTTTTTGCTGGCATAGTTTGCATGGTCCTTAAACGAGAGCTTGCGGTCAATTAGTACTCCCAGGTACTTCAGCGATCCTGCTGAAGTCACCTGTGTTCCATTGACAGAGACCTGCATGCACTCCACGGCTATTCTGCTGCTTAGGAGTACAGCCTCGGTTTTGTGTGCCGCGATATTTAACCCGGCCTTCTCGAGCCATTCGATGGTCGATCTGATCGTCGCGTTGCACTTATCCTGGAGCTCGTCAATAGTTTTTGCAACTGCTGTTATCGCCACGTCGCCCAGGGGCTTGCTGATGCCCAGTATTCCATTGTACATAATGTTGCATGTCGGGCCGAGCACCGACCCCTGTGGAGCACCTTTCGAAACTTGGTAGCATCTTGGACCAGCTGCCGTATCGTACCGAGGTGGCCAAGAGATCTGGAAGCTGAAAGAGGAGACGTGTTTCCGTGTGGTGCCGGGCTAAGAATTCTACCGCAGCGGGCTCGGCTTGTCGGAAAAGGACTAAAGAACCAAAAAAAAGGAGTCAAGAATAAAGGAAGGGACTCCGCTACTAGCATCACATCCTGCTCACCGAAGTCATACCTTGACTGGCAGTCCCTGTGAGTTTTCAAAAGACTGAAGAGCTCGCGGAGGTTTTTTGTTTAGTACGTAGGCATAATCCCATTAGCGGTTATGAATCGTGCATACCACCTACGGACGGTAGGTGGTATATTTAAAAGATTTTATTTTTCCTTCTGTAGGGCGAACCAAATAAAAAAAAACAAGTAAGAAAGTAAGAAAGTAATATACCCGCTACCCAGCTGCTCGTACATCAAAATTATTTGCGGAACAATAAAGAACGGCTTCAAAAATATTTTGACCGTAAAACGCCATGGACTTACAATATTTATGCAAAGTCAAAATCTAAAATAAAAAAAAATAATTTTTTGCACACATTTAATTTTTGATGCGGGTGGGACTCGAACCCATAAATACATAATAGTTCTGTTCGTTATGCAGTCCACAACTTAACCCTTACCAAAAAAATCCAAGATTTATCACTTATACATTAAAATCAATAACTCTACCTGTTGAAGACTTTAAATCGAATACGTGCATGTGAAAAACGATATGTACCCTTTTAATACCTCTTCATATACTTGAATGGAAAGTGTTCTAACTTTTAATAAATTTTGTTTGAAAAAACGACCGATAGGTTCTATGGCATCTATGCGATGTATCGGTCCGTACCGGCTCGTTTCGACTTATTTACAGCGGGCAGCAATAAGAAACATGTATACAAAGTTTCATGATGGTAGCTCAAAAAGGGAGGCTAAAACTTTTCTTTGCAAAAAATAAGAAAAGTTTGATCGAACCTTGGACCCATTACCTAAGAGGTCCACCACTTCTCCATTCGGTCATTAAGCCACTACGCAAATTTTGAAAAAGTTACATTATGAGACCATTCGGAAATTCTTGCACGACAAAAACAAAGTCTGAATGCATGATGCGTGTTGTTGTTACTATTTATTCTCATAACTTAAACATACAATTAAATAAAAAATATAAATAAAAAAATATAAGAAAAAGCTGCGCTCTAACAATCGCACACAGCTGATTTAAGAGACTGTCACTTCTCCACTTGTTAACTAAGTTCATTGTGAGCCATTAAAAAAATTGCAAATAAAATGCACGACCACCAATTAATGCATATTCAAAAATTAAAGTATAAGTTCTTAAAAAAAAAGGAAAAGGCTTAAGCTGCATGAACTGGGAATCGAACCACGGGGCTGTCGGTTCAGGAGTTTATCGCTTTTCCACTAAGCTACTGACGCTGTTATCCAACAACTGCAAAAATTTGCATTGTAAGGCATTCTTAATATTTCCTGTACAAATAAAGAATTTGCGATGCCGGCAGCGCTGCTTACAGCTGTGGAAAACTTTAAGCTGAATAACTTCTGTGTTTATTATCCGATTGTTACCAAATTCTCAGAGATCATCTGGCTAGCTATAGTTATCATGTATACCGAAAATGAAGAATATGGCATCAAAATTGCACTTGTTATCAATGTTTTTTCGATTTGCGGGGGCGGAAGGGGGCGTGGCCAAAATCCAAAATAAACTTGATCAGCGTGCAATAATAACACATATTGTCACCAAATTTGGTTGTCCTAGCTCTTATAATAGCTGAGATCTAGATTTTCACACGGACAGACAGACGGACAGACGGACATGGCTATATCGACTCGGCTGTTAATCCTGAGCCAGAATATATATACTTTATGGGGTCGGAGGTGTCTCCTTCTGCCTGTTACATACATTTTCGGTTTGAACAAAGTTATAATACCCTTCTACTCTATGAGTAGCGGGTATAAAAAGAAAGATCGCCAAATACCTACAATAAATATAAAAGATAGAATCAAATTTGGCAAAACAATTTATTGTATATTCATATGTGAGTTTATTTTAAATCTTCTATGCCACGAACACCGCATATTGAAAAAAAATTTTTTAAAACTAAAGTATTTAAGTTACATTTACCGGGCTTAACGAGCGCACAGATATGCATATACTGTATTTCCCTAGATCCCATTATAAGCTGGTCGGATTATGAACACAGAAGTTGTTACAGTAACCTTTTTCTGAGCTTCCGTATTTTTTTTTTTTTATACCCGCTACTCATAGCGTAGAAGGGTATTATAACTTTCTTCAAACCGAAAATGTATATAACAGGCAGAAGGAGACACCTCCGACCCCATAAAGTATATATATTCTGGCTCAGGATCAACAGCCGAGTCGATATAGCCATGTCCGTGTGTCCGTCTGTCTGTCCGTGTGAAAATCTAGATCTCAGCTATTATAAGAGCTAGAACTATCAAATTTGGTGACAGTATGTGCTATTATTGCACGCTGATCAAGTTTATTTTGGATTTAGGCCACGCCCCCTTCCGCCCCTGTAAATCGAAAAAAATTGATTACAAGCGGAATTTTGATGCCATATTGTACATTTTCGCTTTATATGATAACTATAGCTGATCTCTGAAAATTTGGTAGCAATCGGATAATAAACAAAGAAGTTATTCAGCTTAACATTTTCCATAGCTGTAAGCAGCGCTGCCGGCAGCGCAAATTCTTTATTTGTACAGGAAATAATGAGAATGCCTTACAATGCAAGTTTTTGCAGTTGTTGGATAACAGCGTCAGTTGCTTAGTGGAAAAGCGATGAACTCCTGAACCGACAGGCTCGTGGTTCGATTCCCAGTTCATGCCGCTTAAGCTTTTTCTTTTTTTTTTTAAGAACTTATACTTTACTTTTTGAATATGCATTAATTGGTGGTCGTGCATTTTATTTAAAATTTTTTTAATGGCTCACAATGAACTTTGTTAACAAGTGGAGAAGTGACAGTCTCTTAAATCAGCTGTGTGCGATTGTTAGAGCGCAGCTTTTTCTTATATTTTTTTATTTTTATTTTTTATTTAATTGTATGTTTAAGTTATGAGAATAAATAGCAACAACAACACGCATCATGTAACTTTGGCAAAATTTGCGTAATGGCTTAATGACCGAATGGAGAAGTGGTGGACCGCTTAGGTAATGGGTCCAAGGTTCGATTCCGCATGCACGCGTGTCATGGTGGGGGAGATCGAACTTTTCTTATTTTTTGCAAAGAAAAGTTTTTGCCTCCCTTTTTGAGCTACCTTCATGAAACTTTGTATACATGTTTCTTATTGCTGCCCGCTGTAACTAAGTCGGAATGAGTCGGTACGGACCGATAAATCGCCATATGCCATAGAACCTATCGGTCGTTTTTTTAACAAAATTTATTAAAAGTTAGAGTGCTCTAGAACACTTTCCATTCAAGTATATAAAGAGGTATTAAAAGGGCACTATCGATTTTTACATGCACGTATTCCATTTATAGTCTTCAAAAGGTAAAGTTATTATTTTTACTGTTTAAGTGATAAATCTTGAATTTTTTTTGTACCTGAATCAAAGTTATACGTTTTCAGTACTTTTTACTCCTTTTGCCGGGAGCGCTGCTTGCAGCATTGTGCCGAATAGTGTGTGCGTGTACGGTGGTGAAATGGGTTAAGTTGTGGACTGCATAACGAACAGAACTATTATGCATTTATGGGTTCGAGTCCCACCCGCATCAAAAATTAAATGTGTGCAAAAAATTATTTTTTTTATTTTAGATTTTGACTTTGCATAAATATTGTAACTCCATGGCCTTTTACGGTCAAAATATGATTGTAGCCGTTCTTTATTGTTCCGCAAATAATTTTTATGTACGAGCAGCTGGGTAGCGGGTATATTACAGTCGAGCACTCTCGAATGTAGCTTTCTTATACTTTTTTTATACTTTGCTTTTATTTATGGATTCTTCTTGTATAAGAACTAACAATAAGTCAATAATAAATCTTAACTATAATAGATTTTTTCTGAACAGTTGTATTGTTGTTCCAACTGTTCTATGGTCAGACGGCCCTAAAAGTTTATTCCCTGGGTTGGTAGGCCCTTTCGTCGGAGACGGGAACGACTGCTGAGCTGGGTTAGACCTCTCGCTAGGTAGTTGGGTTGCGAATAAAGCTTGCTATGGTTTCCTTAAGTTCCTTAATTGTATTAATAACTGGTGGGATATTTAAGTCACTTTGGGTGATTTCATTCCGAACGAATCACGGTGCCCCAGTGTTGGTTCTCATAATCTTTGATTGTTCTGATGTCAATATTACTGTTGCTGGCATTGTCCCATAACTGTGAACCATAGGTCCAGACAGGTTTCAATACAGAATTGTAGAGTAAGTCCTTGTGATCTAGGCTGAGCGGAGAACCAGAGTTGATGAGCCAGTGTAAGTTGTTGACTTTACGCCATATGAGTCTTCTGTGAAGGTGTACTCCTAGGTACGTATCCTCATCTGCTTTTGTGAGTGGTATGTTGTTTAACAGGAGTGGTGGGTAATCTTGTCTATTTAGCGTAAACGTTACGTGCTTCCATTTTTGCTCGTTTACTTTTATTTGCCAGACCGAAAGCCACTTCTCAATGTCGATGAGGTGCAATGCCAGCTGTGCTGTAGCTTAGATTGGGGACCTTGAACTGCTAACGATAGCTGTATCGTCAACAAACGTGGATACCGTAAGGCAACTATTTGTAGGAATGTCGGCTGTATAGATGAAATACAAGGTAGGCTCAAGAACGCTGCCTTAGGGGACTCCAGCCTCAATTTTATAATCAGTGGAAGTGGCCGCACTGAAAACTTTAAGCCATAGAGGTAAGACTTTAAAAGTTTGTGTGTGCTTTCGGGTAAGGCTGCTTTAACTTTAAACATTAGGGCGTCAAGCCAGACTCTGTCGAATGCTTAGGATACGGATAAAAATACTGCTGTACAGTATTCTCGATTTTCAAATGCAGCTCTTATTTCTGTTGTTATACGATTCACCTGTTCGATGATTCCGTGGCTTTCGCGAAATCCAAATTGATGTAGATTAAGTGGGATCAGCAGGATTTTTTCGAATAGTTTCGAAATACATGAGAGTAGACTTAATGGTCTGTAAGATGAAGGGACTGGGTGGTCCTTTCCAGGCTTTAGAACCATTATGAAAATCGATCTCTTCCAGCGTTGTGGAAAGTAACCAAATTTGATGATGGCATTAAAGAGCTGGGTTATGTAGCGAACTGCAGAATGTGGCAGCTCGATAATCATTTCCGGAGCTATAAGGTAGCAGTCGGGGGATTTTTTCGGGCTGAAATTGTCTTTGATTATGTTACTTATTTCTTTTGAACGAAACACAATTGGGGTTTGTTGCTGGTGGCAGTTAACGAGTAAGGTTGGTAGCGCGAAAGTGCTAGTAGCCTGGTTTGGCGTGAATACATTTGTAAGTGAGCGGCAAATGTGGTGGCTCGTCTGCATCACTACAGGCCCAGCTGTCTGAGGAAATCCTTATCGGCAAAACGGTTTCAGTTGGTGGGCGAAGAGTTGAGGGGGCTCTCCACAGTGACTTATGTTTTGTGACTTTTTGGTGTAACTTGATTTATATATTGGCGCTGATCGTCTTCCTACTCTTGTTTCAGAGCGTTGGCCAGTTTCCTGGTGGCTATTTTCAGCTTTTGTTTTGCAGTTGACGATCTGGAAGATTTCCATTCCCTGCGTAAGCTTCGTTTTACGTGGACGAGTTGCTCGATTTGTACGTTGGTCTTATTCGAATTAATTGTAATGTTTGTGATTTTGGGTGTTGCAGTAAGAGCTGATGCAGTAAGAATGGATTGGAATCTACCTGTGCAGCTCTCTATATCAGATTCAGAGATTTGAGTTTCGGGTTTAGCTCAATGTGTGACCTTATTTATTTTTTGTACCTGAGCCAGTTTGTTTTGTGTGAAGTCAATCTGTATGGTGGTTTCACGTTTTCTGCGTACCGGCGGAGGTGCATTAGTACAGGCGAGTGGTCAGATGACAGATCTGGCAGACATTCAGCTTTAACCAAACTGCGGGAAATATTTTTCGTAACTGCGAAATCGATCAGGTCAGGCAGCTTATTGAGGTCTGATGGCCAGTATGTAGGACTCCCAGGAGAAACAGGGTCAAGTTTATTAGTGGCTTTTATTATAGTCTTGTAAAGCTGTTTTCCTTTTGGATTCACAAGTCGCGATCCCAAGTGAGTATGTTTAGCATTGTAGTCGCCTGCTGCAACGAAGTGAGGCCCTAGTGCTTGAAAGAATTCCAGGAATTGATCTTCCAATACTGTGGAACGAGGGGGGCAGTATACGGCCGCTAGTGTGAGGTGAGTGTTGTCCTCTAGCTGTATGTGGATAGATGTGGCCTGAAGATGATTTTCAGTAAAATCTTTGTAAAAGTGGTGTTTCATAAGGTTCCTTATGAGTATGAATGATTTGTACTAATTTGATCTCTAATTTGAAAATTGTACTTGCTTGTGAGATGAGTTTCAGAAAGAAGCATTACGTCGATATGCTTCTCATTTAGGAATTGAGCTAGCTCAAGTTTGCGCTGCGAAACGCCATTGGCGTTCGACGTAGCTATGCGTAAGGTAGCCATTATTTATTTGATTGTTGGGCTACAAGCATTTGTATCAAACGGGTTTGGTTACGCATCATGTCTTGAATGGTGGTTCGCATAAATGTTATAAACTCCATCATGCTCTGTTGTAAGGCTTTCATCACAGCTTCAGTTTATTTTTCTTGCTGGTCAGTTGCCCTATAGTTGCCCTATGGTGATGTGTGTCTAATTCTGTGTGCACCTTATGTGGGGTTTGGGAATTTGGGGTTGGAGGCGTCATACCTGATTTTAAAACGTTTGCAAATGTTATCTTGTTTGTGGTGGGTATAAACCAAGGAGCAGAGCTTGTTCCTTTTGGATACTTCTGAATTTCTGATGATGTATCTGATGGTGTCAGCGTAGCTGTTCCTTGGTGTGCGCCGTGTTCATCTTTTGTGAAGATGGCTTTTTAGCTCTCTTTAGATTGGGCAGCCTCTGTAGTTTGCTGTGTGATTACCCCCCCAATTATTGCACTTTTTCTCGCTTGCATTTTCTTTATTAGATTGACAGTGTGTGGAGAAGTAGAGATCTCCACAGATTACGCACACCGGGCGAAGTGTGCAATCAACCTCGTGTGGCCGTATTCTTGGCAGTTTGTACATTGTATAGGAGCATTACGTTTATGCGGCTATTCTACTGTAATCCTACGGTGCAGAAGGAGCTGGAGTTTATTAATTGGGTGAACCCCGTTTTTTTTTGAGGTGCTTGTTTTCTGGTTCAAGCTCAATCTTAAAGAGTGGTTGTGGCTGCCTGTTTCTGTTTTTCATGTTAAACATGCCTTTGGTGCAAAATTTTTTTTCCTTTAGCGCCTCAGTTATCGCTTCGGGCGTAACATCAGAGTCAATGCCCTTCAGTACTAATTGTAGGCCCTTGCAGCTTTTTAGCTGGGTTTGAGATAGTTTGTAACTTTTCTGAAGCTGTCCTCCGTTTTCGTTTGGAGTTTAATTTCATTGATAGTACGTACCTCTTACGAGGGGAATTATATGAAAGCTATCTTTTCCAATAAGGCCAATCAAAGTATTTACCAGACCGCTTGTGCTCTTCTCGCGGATGTAAATTGGGGGAGGCTTTGTTTTCTTTGGTTCGATAATAACGGATCCCAGTGGCACGTCCTCGGGGGTATTTGCCAGCAAAGCGAAACTGTTGGTATTTGCGGGGGCTACGTTGTTGATCAGGGTAGAATTGTCGCGTGTATTTTTCGGCTTGTTTTCTGGATCTGCATTTTTCGGGCTAAGCTTTCGTTTTATTGTAGTGTAGCGGTCCATTCCACTCTGCCAGGTCGACCCAACTTTTTATACCCGCTACTCATAGAGTAGAAGGGTATTATAACTTTGTTCAAGCCGAAAATGTATGTAACAGGCAGAAGGAGACACCTCCGACCCCATAAAGTATATATATTCTGGCTCAGGATCAACAGCCGAGTCGATATAGCCATGTCCGTCTGTCCGTCTGTCTGTCTGTCTGTCTGTCTGTCCGTGTGAAAATCTAGATCCCAGCTAATAGAAGAGCTAGAACTACCAAATTTAGTGACAGTATTTGTTATTATTGCACGCTCATCAAGTTTATTTTGGATTTTGCCCACGCCCCCTTCCGCCCCCGCAAATCTAAAAAACATTGATAACAAGTGCAATTTTGATGCCATATTGTTCATTTTCGTTTTACATGCCGGCAGCGCTGCTTGCAGCATTATGCCGAATCGTGTGTGCGTGTACGGTGGTGAAATAGGTTATGTTGTGGACTGCAAAACGAACAGTACTATTATGCATTTACGGGTTCGAGTCCCGCCCGCATCAAAAATTAAATGTGTGCAAAAATGTTTTTTTTTTTATTTTATATTTTGACTTTGCATAAATATTATAAGTCCATAGCCTTTTACGGTCAAAATATGATTGTAGCCGTTTTTTTGTTCCGCAAATAAATTATGTACAAGCAGCTGGGTAGCGGGTATATTACAGTAGAGCACACTCGACTGTAGCTTTCTTACTTGTTTTTTTTTTAAGAACTAATACTTTAATTTTTGAATATAAATTAATTGGTGGTCGTGTATTTTATTTAAAATTTTTTTAATGGCTCATAATGAACTTAGTTAATAAGTGGAGAAGTTACAGTCTCTTAAATCAGTTGTGTGCGATTGTTAGAGCGCAGGTTTTTCTTATATTTTTATACCCGCTACTCATAGAGTAGAAGGGTATTATAACTTTGTTCAAGCCGAAAATGTATGTAATAGGCAGAAGGAGACACCTCCGACCTCATAAAGTATATATATTCTGACTCAGGATCAACAGCCGAGTCGATATAGCCATGTCCGTCTGTCCGTGTGAAAATCTAGATCTCACCTATTATAAGAGCTAGGACTACCAAATTTAGTGACAATATGTGTTATTATTGCACGCTGATCAAGTTTATTTTGGATTTTGGCAACGCCCCCTTCCGCCCCCGTAATTCCAAAAAATATTGATTACAAGCGCAATTTTGATGCCATATTGTTCATTTTCAGTTTACATGATAACTATAGCTAGCCAGATGATCTTTGAAAATTTGGTAATAATCGGGTAATAAACACAGAAGTTATATAGCTTAACGTTTTCCATAGCTGTAAGCAGCGCTGCCGGCAGAACAGTACAATTATGCATTTACGGGTTCGAGTCCCGACCGCATCAAAAATTAAATGTGTGCAAAAATGTTTTTTATACCCGCTACTCCTAGAGTAGAAGGGTATTATAACTTTGTTCAAACCGAAAATGTATGTAGCAGGCAGAAGGAGACACCTCCGACCCCATAAAGTATATATATTCTGGCTCAGGATCAACAGCCGAGTCGATATAGCCATGTCCGTCTGTCCGTCTGTACGTCTAGATCTCAGCTACTACAAAAGGTAGAGACACCTAATTTCCTGTATACCATAGGTAGATCGAGTTTATTTTCAATTTTGGATGTCGCGCCCACCGCCCACGCAAAACGATAATTACGATTATTAGGAAAAGTATTGAAGTTATGGCTTTCTGCTTTGGTATAAACATATATAATTACAATATAAAACTATTTTAAAATTACAATCCGATCGAACAATAAACACAGAAGATATTGATCTAAACGTTTTCCATAGTTACACTCTTTGCGCCTTTGCAGCATATCGTGACGTCATCGTCAAATTTCCACATTTTTCCTAAATTTGCGTATTATTTAAAATTCATTAAGAATATTTAAAGCTTTTAAAAATGTTTTAAAAATATTTACTGTCAATTTTCTTAATTTTAAAATATTTAAAAATTTTTATAATTTATTAAAATTTTTTTTTATACTTCCCACTTTTCCAAAGTTCCATAATTTTTAAAATTGCTTATCAATGAAAAAGGGATTAACTCTTTGTTTCGCTTTTCATTTTTTTTGCCTTTCTTATCATTTCTAATATTCTAATATTCAGTTACCACTGTATTTAGTTAGTGGTTTCGGCACCTTTAGCAGTAAGAGATGTTGTGCCAGCGCTGACACTTTTGATTGAATTCCCAGCAGCATGCGTTGCAAGACTCCCCATACAGCGCCAACTGCGTGCGCCAACAACCTGTGCCTGCATCTGCGTGTACGTCGGCGTCGATTGTAATCAACACGCTGGGATCAATCAGCAAACTTTAAAACTGAACGCCACACAGCAGTCAGCTCGAATGAATCCATCAAACGTATCAATCATGATGACAGGTCACAGTGCGAGCACAGTATAACTGGAAAAGACCAGGCCAGACCAGACACAGGCAGGACCAGGCAACAGGCAGCAGGTCCAGTTTTAGCTTTTCCTAACATGTCTGTGAAACGTCTCAGTTGTTGTTTTTGTTGTAGTTGGCGTTGCCTCACTTGTGAAGTCTTCACGCGCGTTGCGCCCATTAAATTCGAATAATCTTAGTTGTTGTTGCTTTTTTTTCATCAATCTCCCCACTCTGGACTCGAGTTGCAACTGTCGCATATAGCAGCTGGACACGGTGCTTGTGTGAGACGCTGCAGGCAGGCAGGCAGCATCAGCCCAACTGATTTGAAATTCTAAAGTGATTTTGATTACTTGAGGTATTGATATTTTGACTTGTACGTTGATTAGATAGTTGAAGGCTTGTTAGATGCATGTCAGCAGCAGCAGCGGCCTCAGACCGGTCTCACTGGCTGCATGTCTTGATCTTGGTCTCTACGTCTCCATTTTCGTCTGCATCTGCGTGATGCGCCTGGCTTGATGTTGATTATAATTTAATTATAAGCAATCTGTAACAAGTAAATGGCTTGCATGGTGCTCTCACTCCATGGCACTCCTGGTCATGGCGCATAATTTAGCAGGCAGGTGTGAAAAAGCTTCATTAGCTTAGACGTCTCAGTCCGAGCCCGCTGCATGACTTATAATAGTCATGGGCCGGTCACATTCTGCTCTCTTGCCACATTTGCCACCGGCTCAAACCATACTTATTCTCAATCTGCTTGGCTTGGGCAGCCACGATGTCTGCTAACGAAAGTTGCAGACATTTGAGTGACTGAAGCAAGGCAAAATGCTGTAGAAATTTCCTCTTGCGATTTGCGGCTAATCCCATGGAAAATAATATAGACAGAGAGGTACTTCTCTTAAGACTTGCTGGCTTTATATGTAGAATTTGTAGCAAGGAGGTACCAAGCGATACAATTCTATTAAAACGATTCAAGTAGGTTGAGTTGCTTCTGTCTTAATTTCTGACTACGTAAGCTCTCAATGTGTTCGGATTTTCAGTCCGCTCTCAGCTCTCAATTGAGACTGGACTGGGCTTTTTTTTCTCTGGGTGAGACTGGAATCTCTTTTTTTTCTCAGGGTGGGAGCGGAATCTCTTTTTTTTTATAACTCTTCTTTTTTTTCGTAATGCATTTGCATTAAAGTATGCCTTTTTTTAACAAGTAGAGCAATTCTCTTCATTTTTGGATAAGTACACAAAAATGTTTCGTTTTTTTTTTTATACCCGGTACTTCTGCAGCAATGGCTTAAGCTTGCGCATGCTCTTGACGCTCAACTTGTGTGTCTCAACTTGTGTGTCTCAGAGTGAGATTGTCGCCTGCGAATAATCGTTGCCCACGTTGAGTTTGCCCATGGCCAGAGCCACATCGCGCTGGGTGAAGCCGAGCTCGATGCGACGCTGCTTGAAGGTCTTCGCAAACTGATGGAGCTCCATAACTATTCAACAAATTATTTAATTTCTTTTTTACACTAACTGAATTTTTTTAATTTTTGGTCTTGGTTTACTATATTGTTTGTTTCCTTGTTTGCTTTGTTTTCAATCTATAGTAATGTTTGCTTTGTTTTCAATCTATAGTAATAATATATTTAATTTAATATCTTTTCTATAACGACTTTTAAATATATTTGGTAAAACTTTTAACTAAATTTTAAATATATATACAGTGGTGGCCTTTTATTTAGCACACTATTTAGCAGCACACTTCAACATGAATTTTTACCGATTGTATAGTGAATAGTTCACCAATTTTTTTCTGGTTGTTGCCTTATTAGTTGATAAGATGTACAGTTACTTTCAGCCTATTCCCTTTCGTCGTTCTTTTTCTGCGTTGGTTTGAATGAATTAACTATGATTTTCAGCTGGACATGAGTTTAGCACACTTATACTTTTTTTTTATTAATTTATTAAGTAGAATGAGAAAACATAAGAAAGGGGACTAATATTTTGTTGGATATCCTTTGTTTTTGATAACTACATCCAATCTTCTGTGCTGACTCTCCACTAAAGCAGCGCATCTGTTCTGCGGAATACTGTACCACGCTTCTCGGATAACTATCCACAAATCATTCAAACTGCCCAGATTTTTGGTGCGAATGTGCTGCTCAACATCATTCTAGAGATTCTCTATCGGATTGAGGTCCGGTGACTGAGCTGGCCACTTCAGCGTAACAACTTGATGCTCCTAAAGGCAACTTTTCATAAGCCGTGAAGTGTGCTTAGGATCGTTGTCGTGCATAAAACGCCATGATAATGGCATATTGTCCTCGGAATATGGCACCATTATATCCTCTATAATTTCTTTATAGACGTATTGGTCCATACGAGTGTCTATCCGGTAAATCATTGATACATATTTTTTAATAACATTTAAATTTTTAATTAAAATAAATAGGTAATACTAAATATGCGAGTCCTTAAAAAGAAAGAACAAAGAAAATAAAAAAAAGAAACGAAAAAATAGAAAAAAAGAAAGAAAATTTCTTTCTTTTCTAGAAAGAAAAAGAAAATTTGGTAACAATCGGATAATAAACACAGAAGTTATTCAGCTTTACGTTTTCCATAGCTGTAAACAGCGCTGCCGGCAGCGCTGCTTGCAGCATTGTGCCGAATCGTGTGTGCGTGTACGGTGGTGAAATGGGTTAACTTGTGGACTGAAAAACGAACAGCATTTACGGGTTCGAGTCCCGCCCGCATCAAAAATTAAATGTGTGCAAAAATGTTTTTTTTTTTATTTTATATTTTGACTTTGCATAAATATTATAAGTCCATAGCCTTTTACGGTCAAAATATGAGTGTAGCCCATTTTTTGTTCCGCAAATAAATTATGTACAAGCAGCTGGGTAGCGGGTATATTACAGTCGAGCACACTCGACTGTAGCTTTCTTACTTGTTTTATTTTAGATTTTGACTTTGCATAAATATTGTAAGTCCATAGCCTTTTACGGTCAAAATGTGATTGTAGCCGTTCTTTATTGTTCCGCAAATAATTTTGATGTACGAGCAGCTGGGTAGCGGGTATATTACAGTCGAACACACTCGAATGTAGCTTTCTTACTTGTTATATACCCGCTACTCATAGAGTAGAAGAGTATTATAACTTTGTTCAAACCGAAAATGTAGTAACAGGCAGAAGGAGACACCTCCGACCCCATAAAGTATATATATTCTGGCTCAGGATCAACAGCCGAGTCGATATAGCCATGTCCGTCTGTCCGTCTGTCCGTCTGTCTGTCTGTCTGCCCGTCTGCCCGTCTGTCTGTCCGTGCGTAATTTTGATGCTATATTGTTCATTTTCGTTTGAGGCCCTAGTGCTTGAAAGAATTCCAGGAATTGATCTTCCAATACTGTGGAACGAGCGGGGCAGTATACGGCCGCTAATGTGAGGTGAGTGTTGTCCTCTAGCTGTATGTGGATTGATGTGGCCTGAAGATGATTTTCAGCAAAATCTTGTAAAAGTGGTGTTTCATAAGGTTCCTTATGAGTATGAATGATTTGTACCATAGAAGTGGTAGTCTCTAATTTAAAAATTGTATTTGCTTGTGAGATGAGTTTCAGAAAGAAGCATTACGTCGATATGCTTCTCATGTAGGAATTGAGCTAGCTCAAGTTTGCGCTGCGAAACGCCATTGGCGTTCCACGTAGCTATGCGTAAGGAGCAGAGCTTGTTGCTTTTGAAATGGATACTTCTAAATTTCTGATGGTGTCAGCGTAGCGGTTCCTTGGTGTGCGCCATGTTCATTCTTTTGTGAAGATGGCTTTTTAGCTCTTTTTAGATTGGGCAGCCTCTATAGTTTGCTGTGTGATTACCTCCACAATTATTGCACTTTTTCTCGCTTGCATTTTCTTTATTAGATTGGCAGTGTGTGGAGAAGTAGAGATCTCCACAGATTACGCACACCGGGCGAAGTGTGCAATCAACCTCGTGTGGCCGTATTCTTGGCAGTTTGTACATTGTATAGGAGCATTACGTTTATGCGGCTCTTCTACTGTAATCCTACGGTGCAGAAGGAGCTGGAGTTTATTAATTGGGTGAACCTCGTTTTTTTTAAGGTGCTTGTTTTCTGGTTCAAGCTCAATCTTAAAGAGTGGTTGTGGCTGCCTGTTTCTGTTTTTCATGTTAAACACCCTTTTGGTGCAAAATTTTTTTCCTTTAGCGCCTCAGTTATCGCTTCGGGCGTAACATCAGACTCAATGCCCTTCAGTACTAGTTGTAGTTCCTTGCTGCTTTTTAGCTGCTTTTTAACTTTTCTGAAGCTGTCCTCCGTTTTCGTTTGGAGTTTGATTTCATTGATAGTACGTACCTCTTACGAGGGGAATTATATGAAAGCTATCTTTTCCAATAAGGCCAATCAAAGTATTTACCAGACCGCTTGTGCTCTTCTCGCGGATGTAAATTGGGGGAGGCTTTGTTTTCTTTGGTTCGATAATAACGGATCCCAGTGGCACGTCCTCGGGGGTATTTGCCAGCAAACCGAAACTGTTGGTATTTGCGGGGGCTACGTTGTTGATCAGGGTAGAATTGTCGCGTGTATTTTTCGGCTTGTTTTCTGGATCTGCATTTTTCGGGCTAAGCTTTCGTTTTATTGTAGTGTAGCGGTCCATTCCAGTCTGCCAGGTCGACCCAACTTTTTTGTTAACGTTTTGTTTTGCTGACAGTGCAACAGTATCGTTTGTTGCATGCGGTTTTGTTTTCATTGACTCAGTGAGAGCCTGATCGGGTGCAGCCGACGGCGAGATAGAGCAGGCTGTCGATATTACTCCAGTTGTTGTTTTTGAAAGTAGCGGAGCTTGTGTCGGGGCTAGAAGAGCGGGAGAGCAAGAGCGCGCTCTTTCTTGATTTATTGATAAAAGAAGGTTCATTGGGCTGTGGGTTATTGACCGCTCGATGACTGCGTTTGCAGTTCAATTGAGAGGCGGCGTTCGTCTTGCTCACGCTAACGCTGAGCGTGAGTGTCGTTCTGACTCAGGTTTTTTATTTAATTAAATCACAAAATATATTTGAGCGATCATACATCGCACAGAGCGTCTCTTTTGCCTTCAAATTATTTATTTATTTCATATTATTAGTCGTTTACTTCACTCAAATAAACCGATTTTGTGCGGAGCTCGATAAAAGCACGTCTTCACACGTCGACAATCTAAGTCGGCTTCCGTATTAAACTAAAACTTTTTTTGCTCAGTTCTATGTTTTTATATACCCGATACCCATAAAGTATATAAACAGCCGTCTGTTTAAAAACCTAGATCTCAGGCGATGTAAGACTCCGGACTACCAAATTTGTCTGATTACTGCATTTAGATCAAATTTATTTTAAATTTGACCACTCCTCTTTCCGCCTTCATAAATCGGCAAAAACAATTTTAGTGCTGCAAATATAGATGTTTCTTATTGATAGAATTTCATTTAGAGCGGACAAGAAATATGAATGCTATCAAAGAAATATTTCTTTAAAACAGTACTCAAACGTCCATTAAAGAAATTATAATTGAGTAAATTGTCTTTTTGGAGGCACTAGGAGAGGATAGCATAACAGCAATATGGGTAATATCGGTATTCCGATACTTATATTACATGGTTGGTGAAGAAGAAGAGCATCACATCTAGCTGTCCAACTTGATCGTCCGTTAGTAGTATGCCGTCCGCTTAATCTGGCTTTCCTTCCGCCACTCCCTGCTTCTTTTTCCGTCCTTTAACTGTCGATATTTTCTTGTAACATCGATAACCGAACCTGCACATAAAATACCGCCCATTTTCCCTGAGCTTAGCCAGCTATGTTGTAGACAGGGTGTACGGGGGACGTAACTGTACTTCGGTCGTTACACAGTTAAGAACTCCGCGCCCGCAATAGCAGACGTGTAATTAGAAATGTACGTAATTTATTTAATTTAATATTGTTCAGTATTAGTTTTAAACGTTATAAATGTTTGTAAACAATGTCCATTATGTAATTTTGTGTTTTTTTGCCCTGAAGACGGTTACCGTTGTGTAACCGAAATATATCGGAAATAAAATAAACAAGTAAGAAAGCGACAGTTGAGAGTGCTCGACTGTAATATACCCGCTACCCAGCTGCTCGTACATCATTTATTTGCGGAACAATAAAGAACGGCTACAATCATATTTTGACCGTAAAAGGCCATGGACTTACAATATTTATGCAAAGTCAAAATCTAAAATAAAACAAGTAAGAAAGCTACAGTCGAGTGTGCTCGACTGTAATATACCCGCTACCCAGCTGCTTGTACATAATTTATTTGCGGAACAAAAAATGGGATACAATCATATTTTGACCGTAAAAGGCTATGGACTTATAATATTTATGCAAAGTCAAAATATAAAATAAAAAAAAAAAATCATTTTTGCACACACTTAATTTTTGATGCGGGCGGGACTCGAACCCGTAAATGCATAATAGTACTGTTCGTTTTTCAGTCCACAACTTAACCCATTTCACCACCGTACACGCACACACGATTCGGCACAATGCTGCAAGCAGTGCTGCCGGCAGCGCTGCTTACAGCTATGGAAAACGTTAAGCTGAATAACTTCTGTGTTTATTATCCGATTGTTACCAAATTTTCAGAGATCATCTGGCTAGCTATAGTTATCATGTAAACCGAAAATAAACAATATGGTATCAAAATTGCACTTGTTATCAATGTTTTTTCGATTTGCGGGGGCGGAAGAGGCGTGGCCAAAATCCAAAATAAACTTGATCAGCGTGCAATAATAACACATATTGTCACCAAATTTGGTAGTCCTAGCTCTTATAATAGCTGAGATCTAGATTTTCACACGGACAGACAGACGGACAGACGGACATGGCTATATCGACTCGGCTGTTGATCCTGAGCCAGAATATATATACTTTATGGGGTCGGTGTCTCCTTCTGCCTGTTACATACATTTTCGGTTTGAACAAAGTTATAATACCCTTCTACTCTATGAGTAGCGGGTATAAAAAAAAAACATTTTTGCACACACTTAATTTTTGATGCGGGCGGGACTCGAACCCGTAAATGCATAATAGTACTGTTCGTTTTGCAGTCCACAACTTAACCCATTTCACCACCGTACACGCACACACGATTCGGCACAATGCTGCAAGCAGCGCTGCCGGCAGCGCTGCTTACAGCTATGGAAAACGTTACGCTGAATAACTCCTGTGTTTATTATCCGATTGTTACTAAATTTTCAGAGATCATCTGGCTAGCTGTAGTTATCATGTAAACCGAAAATGAACAACATGGCATCAAAATTGCACTTGTTATCAATGTTTTTTCGATTTGCGGGGCGGAAGGGGGCGTGGCCAAAATCCAAAATAAACTTGATCAGCGTGCAATAATAACACATATTGTCACCAAATTTGGTTGTCCTAGCTCTTATAATAGCTGAGATCTAGATTTTCACACGGACAGACAGACGAACAGACGGACAGACGGACTTGGCTATATCGACTCGGCTGTTGATCCTGAGCCAGAATATATATACTTTATGGGGTCGGAGGTGTCTCCTTCTGCCTGTTACATACATTTTCGGTTTGAACAAAGTTATAATACCCTTCTACTCTATGAGTAGCGGGTATAAAAATAATTTCTTGCACACATTTAACTTTTGATGCGAGTGGGACTCGAACCCATAAATGCATAATAGTTTTGTTCGTTATGCAGTCCACAACTTAACCCATTTCACCACCGTACACGCACACACTATTCGGCACAATGCTGCAAGCAGCGCTGCCGGCAAAAGGAGTAAAAAGTATTAAAAACGTATAACTTTTATTCAGGTACCAAAAAAATCCAAGATTTATCACTTAAACAGTAAAAATAATAATTCTACCTGTTAATGACTATAAATCGAATACGTGCATGTAAAAAAGATATATGCCCTTTTAATACCTCTTTATATATTTGAATGGAAAGTGTTCTAGAGCACTCTAGCTTTTAATAAATTTTGTTAAAAAACCGACCGATAGGTTCTATGGCATCTATACGATGTATCGGTCCGTACCGACTCGTTCCGACTAATTTACAGCGGCCAGCAATAAGAAACATGTATACAAAGTTTCATGAAGGTAGCTCAAAGAGGGAGGCAAAAACTTTTTTTTGGAAAAAATAAGAAAAGTTCGATCTCCCCCACCATGACACGCCCATTACATAAAAGGTCCACCACTTCTCTATTCGGCCATTAAGCCATTACGCAAATCTTTCCAAAGTTACATTATGAGACCAATCGGAAATTCTTGCCCGACAAAAACAAAGTCCGAATGCATGATGCGTGTTGTTCTTGCTATTAATTTTCATAACTTAAACATACAATTAAAAAAAAACTTAAAATAAAAAATATAAGAAAAAGCTGCGCTCTAACAAACGTAGACATCTGATTTAAGAGACTGTCACTTCTTCACTTAACTAAGTTCATTGTGAGCCATTAAAAAATTTTAAACAAGTAAAAAAGCTACAGTCGAGTGTGCTCGACTGTAATATACCCGCTACCCAGCTGCTTGTACAAAATTTATTTGCGGAACAAAAAAACGGCTACAATCATATTTTGACCGTAAAAGGCTATGGACTTATAATATTTATGCAAAGTCAAAATATAAAATAAAAAAAAAAAACATTTTTGCACACATTTAATTTTTGATGCGGGCGGGACTCGAACCCGTAAATGCATAATAGTACTGTTCGTTTTGCAGTCCACAAATTAACCCATTTCACCACCGTACACGCACACACGATTCGGCACAATGCTGCAAGCAGCGCTGCCGGCAGCGCTGCTTACAGCTATGGAAAACGTTAAGCTGAATAACTTCTGTGTTTATTATCCGATTGTTACCAAATTTTCAGAGATCATCTGGCTAGCTATAGTTATCATGTAAACCGAAAATAAACAATATGGTATCAAAATTGCACTTGTTATCAATGTTTTTTCGATTTGCGGGGGCGGAAGAGGCGTGGCCAAAATCCAAAATAAACTTGATCAGCGTGCAATAATAACACATATTGTCACCAAATTTGGTAGTCCTAGCTCTTATAATAGCTGAGATCTAGATTTTCACACGGACAGACAGACGGACAGACGGACATGGCTATATCGACTCGGCTGTTGATCCTGAGCCAGAATATATATACTTTATGGGGTCGGAGGTGTCTCCTTCTGCCTGTTACATACATTTTCGGTTTGAACAAAGTTATAATACCCTTCTACTCTATGAGTAGCGGGTATAAAAAAAAACATTTTTGCACACATTTAATTTTTGATGCGGGCGGGACTTGAACCCGTAAATGCATAATAGTACTGTTCGTTTTGCAGTCCACAACTTAACCCATTTCACCACCGTACACGCACACACGATTCGGCACAATGCTGCAAGCAGCGCTGCCGAAAATGAACAATATGGCATCAAAATTGCACTTGTTATCAATGTTTTTTCGATTTGCGGGGGCGGCAGGGGGCGTGGCCAAAATCCAAAATAAACTTGATCAGCGTGCAATAATAACACATATTGTCACCAAATTTGGTAGTCCTAGCTCTTATAATAGCTGAGATCTAGATTTTCACACGGACAGACAGACGGACAGACGGACATGGCTATATCGACTCGGCTGTTGATCCTGAGCCAGAATATATATACTTTATGGGGTCGGAGGTGTCTCCTTCTGCCTGTTACATACATTTTCGGTTTGAACAAAGTTATAATACCCTTCTACTCTATGAGTAGCGGGTATAAAAAAAAACATTTTTGCACACATTTAATTTTTGATGCGGGCGGGACTTGAACCCGTAAATGCATAATAGTACTGTTCGTTTTGCAGTCCACAACTTAACCCATTTCACCACCGTACACGCACACACGATTCGGCACAATGCTGCAAGCAGTGCTGCCGGCAGCGCTGCTTACAGCTATGGAAAACGTTAAGCTGAATAACTTCTGTGTTTATTATCTGATTGTTACCAAATTTTCACAGATAATCTGGCTAGCTATAGTTATCATATAAACCGAAAACGAACAATATGGCATCAAAATTGCGCTTGTAATCATTTTTTTTCGATTTACAGGGGCGGAAAGGGGCGTGGCCAAAATCCAAAATAAACTTGATCAGCGTGCAATAACAGCACATACTGTCACCAAATTTGGTAGTTCTAGCTCTTATAATAGCTGAGATCTAGATTTTCACACGGACAGACAGACGGACAGACGGACATGGCTATTTCGTTTCGGCTGTTGATCTTGAGCCAGAATATATATACTTTATGGGGTCGGAGATATCTCCTTCTGCTTGTTACATACATTTTCGGTTTGAACAAAGTTATAATACCCTTCCACTCTATGAGTAGCGGGTATAAAAACCTGAGTCAGAACGACACTCACGCTCAGCGTCAGCGTGAGCAAGACGAACGCCGGCTCTCAATTCAACGTAACAACGCCTACTTTTCTTACATCTCCCCGACAACTGCAAACGCAGTCATCGAGCGGTCAAAAACCCACAGCCCAATGAACCTTCTTTTATGAACAAATCAAGAAAGAGCGCGCTAGTTATCAATCGGTCCAATGGGAGGGAGCCTGGGACTTCGGATTTCAAGGTAGTAGGGGTCCTTCGGAGTTCAGGAGTTTTAGATGTAAGAATCCTCTAAGTTGGAGTTCTGGTAATAAAAAGCGACTGTTCGGTTTCAAGTCAAAAATCAGAGTGTTCTTTAATTTCTCCGAGAAGTCTCCTCTAGGTCTCTGTTACTCTGTTTTGTACATACATAAGTGTTTTTAGTTTTAAAGTACATAAGTTCTAAATGTAAACATGAACATGATATTTTATGCCACTTCAGCATTCGGCTGGCTGGGTCTCCAGACAATGTTGTGTGCGAAGTCAGCGTTACTTGGCCGGATGCGGTGCTCCAGTTGTTTGGTCTTCCCGGTTCAGTGTCCGATGTCACGGCGTGGGGGTTTAGGCGGTGGGTTGGTAACTCCTCCCTCCCCAGTTCGAAGCGATGGCCATAGAGAAGGTATGGACGGCGCGTAGATTGGCAGCCGATGATCCTCATGGACGTGAACGATGTGTTTAGTACGTCGGTGTAGCCATAAGGTTATTGCTAAACATGTTACCAGTCCGAGCAGGATATAGAGTGTCCAGGTGTGTCGTATGGTGCTTTGGTGGACGGCCAGGACTTTACTCGTTGTTTGAACAGCTTCGAGATGAAGTTTTTCCAGGCTTAGTACCGTGATGGTGGTATTCCTGGTTATCTCGCGCATAGGGGGAAGGGTAAAATCCAGTTGTTCGGGAAAGGTATCAGCCGTCCTGTCATAATCGATACCATTAATTTGTATCGTTTCGTTTGTATATTTGATGATGGCTGACCCGGTTATGGAAAGTTCAGAACCATTGGTTAATGATATTTTCATGTTGTTTCCATTGAACACGAATATGTAGCCTCTTTCTGCCTCGAAGACATCGGTGATAGGACCGGTTTCGCGTACATCGCAGGAACTGTTTTTTCCATTTAAAAGGTTTATCAGACAAGTATTATTTTGTGGTGTGTCGATGAAAAAGTCTTCGTCGCACAAGAATGTCTCATCCAGCTTGGGGCATTTCCGTGTCATGTAGTATTTCTTATTATTATTGTTATAGGCTAAGTATTTTGGGGTGATTACAAAGTAAGTATTATTTATGGGTAGTGGAACTAGTCTTGCCAGGGCATAGCTAGGTTGTTTAAATATTGGTATTTTAATATTAAAGATTATTTTCTGATCATAGCTTAAAGTGTTAATTTGTAGGTAATTGTAAATATGTTGTTCGTTTTTTATTGTAATGTTTTGTTTTTCCAAGATGTTTTTTATCTTGTCTATTTCTTGTTCATTTAGGATGAACTTAGGAATTATATTTAATCTTGCCAATAACATACTTTCCGTAATATCATTCAAGTGGTTGATAAACAGTTCTATATTGTAATTAATCCTGTTCAAGTACTGCATTTCTTCCAGAAGGGAATCATGCATGTTAAGTTGTTTATAAATCTTATTTTGAGAGTTTTCGAGAAATGTACTTATCAAAATTTGTTCATTGTTTATATGGTTCGTAATGTTCTCAAACCGTGCAAGAATTTCGTTATTAAACAGCTCTTGATTTAATAAATTGTCATTGATGGTTCTAGAATCTGCTTTTATATGGTCTAATTCATCATGGATTTCTTTGTCATCACTGGCATCCATGTTACCAGTGACAACTTTAACGAGACTGCCTAGACCGTTGACTAAACCACGTCTGTTTCTGGTAAACGGAGATAGGGCTCTAAGTTTGGTCTGAGCTTGGGTTAATTTGGCCTGTAGGATAGTGATAGAGTCTCTTGAATTAGTGTCAAGATGAAATCCGTTAATAGTTAAGTAGAACTGCTCCATACATTTGTGATAATCTTCTAGATTGATAACGTGACTGATTATTTTATATCTGTCAACTAGCAGAGCTTTACCCAATTCTAGTCTGGCTATAGGGGTATTGTCATTTAATTGTTGAATAGTGATGGCTTTAATCAACCCGAAGGTGAATCTGAAATGGTAAATGGAGAGGGCATGGGGTCAATTATCGTCAGTATTAGATAAATTATTATTTTTCCTTTCAGGACGATCCTACGAATTTTGGATTTGTGTAGTTTTTGATTTCTTGGAGTAATCAAAGTGCTACCTTTGTCGCGTAAGACTTTGTGTATGGAAAACCTAGGTGTAGTTTTGTTCCGTCTGTTTTCTTTCCTAAGAATTAGGGTGTCGGGATGAAGGGTTATAGGGTCAGTTTTAGTTTCATTTAATTTTAAGGTTCTACTAGTTACATCGTTCGAAAGTTTTAAGTTTCTTGATTTATCGTATAAGGCACGGAAAAACAGTGAACAAATTTTCTACCTCAGGGAAATTCGTGAGTAGGCCTATAGTGTATCTCAAGTGTGGTGTACTTATTTAGGTATGTGTGTATATATAATGTAAATTATGTGCTTATTCTAGTGTGTATGTGTATATAGTGTGCTCAAAAACAATTTGTGTTCTTATTTAAGCGTGAGTATATATATATATAGTGTGTTCAAAAACAATTTGTGTTCTTATATAAGTGTGAGTGTGTATGTATATAGTGTGTTTAAATGTAGATGGTGTACTTATTCTGAAGTATATTTTTTATATTTGTAATAGTATATTTCCACTTGTGTATGAGTAAGAGTTTTGTATGTATTTACTAGTTTATGTGTACATTTGTATATACGTCCCTTTTCTTTCTATGCTCTGTAATGTTATGAGTATTAATATTTCATGTGTAACATTTTATTATGAAAGAACAAAGTATAATTGTATGTCGACTTTTTTTTTTTTTTTTGTTTTTACTATTTGGGGTGTGTTTTCGTAAGTGTAGCAGCACTTCGCAAGGGAGTGTAAAGGCGAGGTAACTTGACGATACTCAAGTGTCCACTCTTCACTTCGACTCCCCGGACGTGTTGCTGTCCATGATACGCCGAATGAGACTTTGTTTGTTTGAAATATGATAAACCACTTTGCATGCATATGTACCCGTCGTCAGTGTGATGATCAGCGTTTGATTCCCCACTGACGCGGCGACACGATGCAAGAGTATGTTGTGTCATATTTGATATTATGTATCTGAATGTGTATATGTATATGTATAAAAGGCTTTTGGTGTACATTTGTATGTAGCACAGCATCGCGATGATCAGCGTTTGATTCCGCGCCGCTGTGGCTACATTGTACAGCGTCGTTTGCAAGCGAGTATGATGAAGAATCTTGCACGTATATGTCCCCGTCGTCGGTGTGATGATCAGCGTTTGATTCCCCACCGACGCGGCAACGCGATGCATGAATATGTTGTGTCGTATTTGATATTATGTATCTGAATGTATATATGCATGTGTACAAAGGCTTTTGGCGTACGTTTATATGTAGCACAGCATCACGATGATCAGCGTTTGATTCCGCGGTATTGTGGCTACGTTGTACAGCGCCGTTTGCAAGCGAGTATGATAAAGAATTTTGCATGTATATGTCCCCATCGTCGGTGTGATGATCAGCGTTTGATTCCACACCGACGCGGCGACACGATGCAAGAGTATGTTGTGTCATATTTGATATTATGTATCTGAATGTGTATATGTATATGTATAAAAGGCTTTTGGTGTACATTTGTATGTAGCACAGCATCGCGATGATCAGCGTTTGATTCCGCGCCGCTGTGGCTACATTGTACAGCGTCGTTTGCAAGCGAGTATGATGAAGAATCTTGCATCGTATATAATCCCGTCGTCGGTGTGATGATCAGCGTTTGATTCCCCACCGACGCGGCAACGCGATGCATGAATATGTTGTGTCGTATTTGATATTATGTATCTGAATGTATATATGTATGTGTACAAAGGCTTTTGGCGTACGTTTATATGTAGCACAGCATCACGATGATCAGCGTTTGATTCCGCGGTATTGTGGCTACGTTGTACAGCGCCGTTTGCAAGCGAGTATGATAAAGAATTTTGCATGTATATGTCCCCATCGTCGGTGTGATGATCAGCGTTTGATTCCACACCGACGCGGCAACGCGATGCATGAATATGTTGTGTCGTATTTGTTATCATTCGTTCGAATGTGTATATATGTATAAAAGATTTTTGGCATATGTTTGCACAAGGGTATTTTGATGTTGCTACTAGGGTGTATGCGTACCGGTGACATGATTATCACCGTTTGATTTCATGTCACAGTGGCAGCACTCACATTAATATTCATCGAATGAAAACTACGACGTGTAGGTTGGTGTGTATGGTTAAGTTACATTTGGCGTATCACAAATTTTAATTCGTATGGGTTTCTTTTATATTCACTTTTTTTTTTTTTTTTATTTTTTGTCGACATTAAATTACACTTTGTTTCATTTCTCACATATTATTTTTCTCTTACTTACAAATAAAGGATTGTGGTGTGGTAGAGCATCCTACCGGCTGCGCCAGTTATCAATCGGTCCAATGGGAGGGAGCCTGGGACTTCGGATTTCGAGGTAGTAGGGGTCCTTCGAAGTTCAGGAGTTTTAGATGTAAGAATCCTCTAAGTTGGAGTTCTGGTATGTTAATAAAAATGCGACTGTTCGGTTTCAAGTCAAAAATCAGAGTGTTCTTTAATTTCTCCGAGAAGTCTCCTCTAGGTCTCTGTTACTCTGTTTTGTACATACATAAGTGTTTTTAGTTTTAAAGTACATAAGTTCTAAATGTAAACATGAACATGATATTTTATGCCACTTCAGCATTCGGCTGGCTGGGTCTCCAGACAATGTTGTGTGCGAAGTCAGTGTTACTTGGCCGGATGCGGTGCTCCAGTTGTTTGGTCTTCCCGGTTCAGTGTCCAATGTCACGGCGTGGGGGTTTAGGCGGTGGGTTGGTAACTCGCTCTTGCTCTCCCGCTCTTCTAGCCCCGACACAAGCTCCGCTACTTCCAAAAACAACAACTGAAATAATATCGACAGCCTGCTCTATCTCGCCGTCGGCTGCACCCGCTCACGCTCTCACTGAGTCAATGAAAACAAAACCGCAAGCAACAAACGATACTGTTGCACTGTCAGCAAAACAAAACATTAACAAACAAGTTGGGTCGACCTGGCAGACTGGAATGGACCGCTACACTACAATAAAACGAAAGCTTAGCCCGAAAAATGCAGATCCAGAAAACAAGCCGAAAAATACACGCGACAATTCTACCCTGATCAACAACGTAGCCCCCGCAAATACCAACAGTTTCGCTTTGCTGGCAAATACCCCCGAGGACGTGCCACTGGGATCCGTTATTATCGAACCAAAGAAAAACAAAGCCTTCCCCAATTTACATCCGCGAGAAGAGCACAAGCGGTCTGGTAAATACTTTGATTGGCCTTATTGGAAAAAGATAGCTTTCATATAATTCCCTCGTAAGAGGTACGTACTATCAATGAAATTAAACTCCAAACGAAAACGGAGGACAGCTTCAGAAAAGTTACAAACTATCTCAAACCCAGCTAAAAAGCTGCAAGGGCCTACAATTAGTGCTGAAGGGCATTGACTCTGATGTTACGCCCGAAGCGATAACTGAGGCGCTAAAGGAAAAAAAATTTTGCACCAAAGGCATGTTTAACATGAAAAACAGAAACAGGCAGCCACAACCACTCTTTAAGATTGAGCTTGAACCAGAAAACAAGCACCTCAAAAAAACGAGGTTCACCCAACAATAAACTCCAGCTCCTTCTGCACCGTAGGATTACAGTAGAATAGCCGCATAAACGTAATGCTCCTATACAATGTACAAACTGCCAAGAATACGGCCACACGAGGTTGATTGCACACTTCGCCCGGTGGGTAATCTGTGGAGATCTCTACTTCTCCACACACTGTCAATCTAATAAAGAAAATGCAAGCGAGAAAAAGTGCAATAATTGGGGGGGTAATCACACAGCAAACTACAGAGGCTGCCCAATCTAAAAAGAGCTAAAAAGCCATCTTCACAAAAGAATGAACACGGCGCACACCAAGGAACAGCTACGCTGACACCATCAGAAACATCATCAGAAATTCAGAAGTATCCATTTCAAAAGGAACAAGCTCTGTTCCTTGGTTTATACCCACCACAAACAAGATAACATTGGCAAACGTTTTAAAATCAGGTATGACGCCTCCAACCCCAAATTCCCAAACCCCACATGAAGTGCACACAGAATTAGACACACATCACCATAGGGCAACTGTAGGGCAACTGACCAGCAAGAAAAAAACTGAAGCCTTACAACAGAGCATGATGGAGTTTATAACATTTATGCGAACCACCATTCAAGACATGATGCGTAACCAAAACCTTTTGATACAAATGCTTGTAGCCCAACAATCAAATAAATAATGGCTACCTTACGCATAGCTACGTCGAACGCCAATGGCGTTTCGCAGCGCAAACTTGAGCTAGCTCAATTCCTAAATGAGAAGCATATCGACGTAATGCTTCTTTCTGAAACTCATCTCACAAGCAAATACAATTTTCAATTTAGAGACTACCACTTCTATGGTACAAATCATTCATTCTCATAAGGAACCTTATGAAACACCACTTTTACAAAGATTTTGCTGAAAATCATCTTCAGGCCACATCTATCTACATACAGCTAGAGGACAACACTCACCTCACACTAGCGGCCGTATACTGCCCCCCTCGTTCCACAGTAATGGAAGATCAATTCCTGGAATTCTTCCAAGCATTAGGACCTCATTGCAGCAGGCGACTACAATGCTAAACATACTCACTTGGGATCGCGACTTGTGAATCCAAAAGGAAAACAGCTTTACAGCTGCTTACAGCTATGGAAAACGTTAAGCTAAATAACTTCTGTGTTTATTATCCGATTGTTACCGAATTCAGAGATCATCTGGCTAGCTATAGTTATTATATAAACCGAAAGTGAACAATATGGCATCAAAATTGCGCTTGTAATCAATTTTTTTCGATTTACTGGGGCGGAAGGGAGCGTGGCCAAAATCCAAAATAAACTTGATCAGCGTGCAATAATAACACATACTGTCACCAAATTTGGTAGTTCTAGCTCTTATAATAGCTGAGATCTAGATTTTCACACGGACAGACAGACGGACAGACAGACAGACGAATAGACGAACAGACGGGCATGGCTATATCGACTTGGCTGTTGATCCTGAGCCAGAATATATATACTTTATGGGGTCGGAGGTGTCTCCTTCTGCCTGTTGCATACATTTTCGGTTTGAACAAAGTTATAATACCCTTCTACTCTATGAGTAGCGGGTATAAAAATGTTGAGTTGAATAACTTCTGTATTTGTTATCCGGTTGTTACCAAATTTTCAGAGATCATTTAGCTAGCTGAATGAACAATGTGGCACAAAAATTGCGCCTGTAATCAATTTTTTTCGATTTACGTATGCGGAAGGGGCGTGGTCAACAGACAGACGGACGTGGTTATATCGACTCGACTGTTGATCTTGAGCCAGAACACATATACTTTATGGGGTCCGAGATGTCTCCTTCTACTTGTTACGAAGATTTCGACAACACAGAACCTATCGAACGACTTTCATCAATTTTTAGGGTATCGCTATAAAAGCTTTCCTGGTATATGTCTAAGAATATCCATTAAATGCTGTAAAAATTTCGTTAAAATTTGACGGATTTATCGTTAAGATATCATAAAAACTATAAGCGATTTAATATTTGGAGTAACTGCAAAGGTATAAAAAGAATAGTGTGTAAACTTCTTAAAATATGGGCTTAGTTCCCAAAGTAACAAAAACAAAAATGTCTTTAAACGTCTTAAGCTTTACACATGCTAGGACTGAAACGACAGTGACGACACAATATGCCACAAAGGCGATCATTAACAAGTAAAGATAGCTATAATCGACGGCACCCGACAGTAAGGAACTATTCGACCAGTTTCCAAAGAAATTATCACACTTTTATTTCCTCTGCAAAAGTTCATATGCCACCTATTGTTAAAATTAGATCTATCTTTGAATAGCACGATCTACATATAAAAACGTTATAACAATCAGCTTTACACACGCTACGACTGAATCTAAGCAACGCGACGATGACTTCACGACATGCTGCAAAGGCGCAAGCAGCGGAACTACGGAAAACGTTTGATTGAATAACTCTTATGTTTATAATCCGATCGGCTTAAAATTTGGAATATATGCATATTGTATAAATCTATACGTGTATAAGAGCAAAACGTTGTACCAAATTTAATGTCTCTAACTTTTATAGTAGCTGAGATCAGTGTGTTCACCCAGACGAGTGACGGACAGACGGACATGGGTCAATCGACTCGGCTAGTGAACCTGCGCAAGAATTATATACTTTGTGTGGTGTGCCTTGCCTTTTTTCTGTTACATTCGTATGCTCAAAGTTGGTAAACCACTTTTGGCCATTTTCAGCGGACGAATGGCATAACAGTTTGTAAAAAATCCCTCTTTGAAATATGAAGTGATTCTAATAATTTCTGAAACGGTATTTGGAATTTCGACGAAAGGTATTTCACTGCCAATCGTATATATTTGGGGCTTGTTCAAAATATTAATTTATTGATAAAGAATAGGCAAAATAATAGATTTGCGGCAGCTGATGTCTTTCTCCCGATAGCTAATTTCGTCGAAATTTTTATCTGTAAAGCCATTTTTGCCATTTTGTGCTTTTACTGTATTTTATGCAAGAAAACTTTTTTCGGGTAATTAAGTGCATGAGCTAGCTAGCGTGGTTGGTTAGGTTTAGGTCAATTTTGTCGTGGACCTTAATAATGACGTATGGATGCATCTTGTAGAGCAGGAATTCAAACAAAAACATCTGATAGTAGCACACATTGTGAATGGTTATGGCATAGGTCGAACAACACTCCAACCCCTACGAAAAGAAAATACGAAATTAATCTAACAGTACTCGGGATTATAGGGTACCTCCTTAAGTTTATACTGCAGAAACATAAAAAGCCAAAAGTCCTTGGATAGTCGCCCTGGAATCATGAAGTGCTCCAACGAAAGGGGCAGAAAACGATGCCGGCCCCATTAATCCCGTGAATCACCGGCAATTATCCCAGAAGACGCCAAGCATACACCCATTTCATAGTCTTCCGTTCCCGCTTGCTTTTCGCTACATCTGGCCGAATGAAATCCTTTCTCAACTAGTCGGCGCACTGCCTCTTTGCTTAGTACGTAGCCCGCTCCCCCGGACATGTATGTGACGTTATTTTCGTATATAAAGTTGCAGCCATAGTAAACAGGAATATTGGGACTCTTGGATTGAAGCATATATCGCATATTCTCCATAATGACGTAGGTGTCGTCATCCGCCTTGAAAAACCATTCGGCCTTGTATAAATAATGCCTGTATATATAGCGGAATGCCGCTTTCGTCTTTCCCCAGAGAAAGCCGTAGCCCTCAGTCACGTTAAGTCGAACACTATGCACTTCATCTGCGCTCTCCTGGCTCCGACTTCTGAATATAATCAGTTTGTTGCAGCGACGTCCCCAAGTCTGCCTGATAGATCTTTCCACCTTCTCGTATTTATGGGGGTAAGTCAGCACAAAACATAAAATGCGTACTTTTTTTTAGCAACCGACGGGCAATAGTGTCATTAACCGACACACGTAAAGCTTGGGCATGTGTAGAGGACACAACGGGCATTCCTGGTAAATGTCCGTACGGGCGTAAATGATACAGCATAAAGTTAATTACGTGCAATTGGTGGGCAGTAACATATGGAAAAAGCATTGGATAGTTCAAAGTGCTTTCAAAATTCTGCAAAATTTATAAAGTTTTCGTTTACATATTTTCAATAGATATGTATTTATATTTTTATGTTCGGTAGAACATAGCTAGATAAAATTTTATGGTATATATATATTTATGGTATGCAAAAAGTTCAAGAGCCAATAATAAAAGTGCGACGAAGGTTTTTATACCCGCTACTCATAGAGTAGAAGGGTATTATAACTTTGTTCAAACCAAAAATGTATGTAACAGGCAGAAGGAGACACCTCCGACCCCATAAAGTATATATATTCTGGCTCAGGATCAACAGCCGAGTCGATATAGCCATGTCCGTCTGTCCGTCTGTCCGTCTGGACGTGTAGATCTCAGCTATTACAAAAGGTAGAGACACCTAATTTCCTGTATACCATAGGTAGATCGAGTTTATTTTCAATTTTCGATGTCGCGCCCACCGCCCACGCAAAACGATAATTACGATTATTAGGAAAACTATTGAAGTTATGGCTTTCTGCTTTGGTACAAACATAGATAATTACAATATAAATCTATTTTCAAAATTACAATCCGATCGAACAATAAACACAGAAGATATTCATCTAAACGTTTTCCATAGTTACACTCTTTGCGCCTTTGCAGCATATCGTGACGTCATTGTCAAATTTCCACATTTTTCCTAAATTTGCGTATTATTTAAATTTCATTAAGAATATTTAAAGCTTTTAAAAATGTTTTAAAAATATTAACTGTCAATTTTCTTAATTTCAAAATATTTAAAAATTTCTATAATTTATTAAAATTTTTTTTTTATACTTCCCACTTTTCCAAAGTTCCATAATTTTTAAAATTGCTTATCAATGAAAAAGGGATTAACTCTTTGTTTCCCTTTTGATTTTTTTGCCTTTCTTATCATTTCTAATATTCTAATATTATATTCTAATATTCAGTTACTACTGTATTTAGTTAGTGGTTTCGGCACCTTTAGCAGTTAGAGATGTTGTGCCAGCGCTGTCACTTTTGATTGAATTCCCAGCAGCATGCGTTGCAAGACTCCCCATACAGCACCAACTGCCTGCGCCAACTACCTGTGCCTGCATCTGCGTGTACGTCGGCGTCGATTGTAATTAACACGCTGGGATCAATCAGCAAACTTTAAAACTGAACGCCACACAGCAGTCAGCTCGAATGAATCCATCAAACGTATCAATCATGATGACAGGTCACAGTGCGAGCACAGTATAACTGGAAAAGACCAGGCCAGACCAGACACAGGCAGGACCAGGCAACAGACAACAGGCAGCAGGTCCAGTTTTAGCTTTTCCTAACATGTCTGTGAAACGTCTCAGTTGTTGTTTTCGTTGTAGTTGGCGTTGCCTCACTTGTGAAGTCTCCACGCGCGTTGCGCCCATTAAATTCGAATAATCTTAGTTGTGGTTGCTTTTTATACCCGCTACTCATAGAGTAGAAGACTATTATAACTTTGTTCAAACCGTTCAATACTTGCAGCATTGTGCCGAATCGTGTGTGCGTGTACGGTGGTGAAATGGGTTAAGTTGTGGACTGCAAAACGAACAGTACTATTATGCATTTACGGGTTCGAGTCCCGCCCGCATCAAAAATTAAATGTGTGCAAAAATGTTTTTTTTTTTTTATTTTATATTTTGACTTTGCATAAATATTATAAGTCCATAGGCTTTTACAGTCAAAATATGATTGTAGCCGTTTTTTTGTTCCGCAAATAAATTTTGTACAAACAGCAGGGTAGCGGGTATATTACAGTCGAGCACACTCGACTGTAGCTTTCTTACTTGTTAAAAGTTAGAGTGCTCTAGTACACTTTCCATTCAATTATATTAAGAGGTATTAAAAGGGCACATATCGTTTTTTACATGAACGTATTCGATTTATAGTCTTCAACAGGTAGAATTATTACTTTTACTGTTTAAGTGATAAATCTTGGATTTTTTTTGGTACCTGAATAAAAGTTATACGTTTTCAATAGTTTTTACTCTTTTTGCCGGCAGCGCTGCTTGCAGCATTGTGCCGAATGGTGTGTGCGTATACGGTGGAGAAATGGGTTAACTTGTGGACTGCATAACGAACAAAACTATTATGCATTTATGGGTTCGAGTCCCACCCGCATCAAAAATTAAATGTGTGCAAAAAATTTATTTTTATACCCGCTACTCATAGAGTAGAAGGGTATTATAACTTTGTTCAAACCAAAAATGTATGTAACAGGCAGAAGGAGACACTTTCGACCCCATAAAGTATATATATTCTGGCTCAGGATCAACAGCCGAGTCGATATAGCCATATCCGTCTGTCCGTCTGTCTGTCCGTGTGAAAATCTGGATCTCAGCTATTATAAGAGCTAGGATAACCAAATTTGGTGACAATATGTGTTATTATTGCACGCTGATCAAGTTTATTTTGGATTTTGGCCACGCCCCTTCCGACCCCGCAAATCGAAATAACATTGATAACATGCTGCCGGCAGCGCTGCTTGCAGCATTGTGCCGAATCGTGTGTGCGTGTACGGTGGTGAAATGGGTTAAGTTGTGGACTGCAAAACGAACAGTACTATTATGCATTTACGGGTTCGAGTCCCGCCCGCATCAAAAATTAAATGTGTGCAAAAATGTTTTTTTTTTATACCCGCTACTCATAGAGTAGAAGGGTATTATAACTTTGTTCAAACCGAAAATGTATGTAACAGGCGGAAGGAGACACCTCCGACCCCATAAAGTATATATATTCTGGCTCAGGATCAACAGCCGAGTCGATATAGCCATGTCCGTCTGTCCGTCTGTCCGTCTGGACGTGTAGATCTCAGCTATTACAAAAGGTAGAGACACCTAATTTCCTGTATACCATAGGTAGATCGAGTTTATTTTCAATTTTCGATGTCGCGCCGACCGCCCACGCAAAACGATAATTACGATTATTAGGAAAAGTATTGAAGTTATGGCTTTCTGCTTTGGTACAAACATAGATAATTACAATATAAATCTATTTTCAAAATTACAATCCGATCGAACAATAAACACAGAAGATATTCATCTAAACGTTTTCTATAGTTACACTCTTTGCGCCTTTGCAGCATATCGTGACGTCATTGTCAAATTTCCACATTTTTCCTAAATTTGCGTATTATTTAAATTTCATTAAGAATATTTAAAGCTTTTAAAAATGTTTTAAAAATATTAACTGTCAATTTTCTTAATTTCAAAATATTTAAAAATTTCTATAATTTATTAAAATTTTTTTTTTATACTTCCCACTTTTCCAAAGTTCCATAATTTTTAAAATTGCTTATCAATGAAAAAGGGATTAACTCTTTGTTTCCCTTTTGATTTTTTTGCCTTTCTTATCATTTCTAATATTCTAATATTATATTCTAATATTCAGTTACTACTGTATTTAGTTAGTGGTTTCGGCACCTTTAGCAGTTAGAGATGTTGTGCCAGCGCTGACACTTTTGATTGAATTCCCAGCAGCATGCGTTGCAAGACTCCCCATACAGCACCAACTGCCTGCGCCAACTACCTGTGCCTGCATCTGCGTGTACGTCGGCGTCGATTGTAATTAACACGCTGGGATCAATCAGCAAACTTTAAAACTGAACGCCACACAGCAGTCAGCTCGAATGAATCCATCAAACGTATCAATCATGATGACAGGTCACAGTGCGAGCACAGTATAACTGGAAAAGACCAGGCCAGACCAGACACAGGCAGGACCAGGCAACAGACAACAGGCAGCAGGTCCAGTTTTAGCTTTTCCTAACATGTCTGTGAAACGTCTCAGTTGTTGTTTTTGTTGTAGATGGCGTTGCCTCACTTGTGAAGTCTCCACGCGCGTTGCGCCCATTAAATTCGAATAATCTTAGTTGTTGTTGCTTTTTATACCCGCTACTCATAGAGTAGAAGGGTATTATAACTTTGTTCAAACCGTTCAATGCTTGCAGCATTGTGCCGAATCGTGTGTGCGTGTACGGTGGTGAAATGGGTTAAGTTGTGGACTGAAAAACAAACAGTACTATTATGCATTTACGGGTTCGAGTCCCGCCCGTATCAAAAATTAAATGTGTGCAAAAATGTTTTTTTTTTTTATTTTATATTTTGACTTTGTATTAATATTATATGTCCCTTTTACGGTCAAAATATGATTGTAGCCGTTTTTTTGCTCCGCAAATAAATTTTGTACAAGCAGCTGGGTTGCGGGTATATTACAGTCGAGCACACTTGACTGTAGCTTTCTTACTTGTTAAAAGTTAGAGTACTCTAGAACACTTTCCATTCAATTATATTAAGAGGTATTAAAAGGGCACATATCGTTTTTTACATGCACGTATTCGATTTATAGTCTTCAACAGGTAGAATTATTACTTTTACTGTTTAAGTGATAAATCTTGGATTTTTTTTGGTACCTGAATAAAAGTTATACGTTTTCAATAGTTTTTACTCTTTTTGCCGGCAGCGCTGCTTGCAGCATTGTGCCGAATGGTGTGTGCGTATACGGTGGAGAAATGGGTTAACTTGTGGACTGCATAACGAACAAAACTATTATGCATTTATGGGTTCGAGTCCCACCCGCATCAAAAATTAAATGTGTGCAAAAATTTATTTTTATACCCGCTACTCATAGAGTAGAAGGGTATTATAACTTTGTTCAAACCAAAAATGTATGTAACAGGCAGAAGGAGACACTTTCGACCCCATAAAGTATATATATTCTGGCTCAGGATCAACAGCCGAGTCGATATAGCCATATCCGTCTGTCCGTCTGTCTGTCCGTGTGAAAATCTGGATCTCAGCTATTATAAGAGCTAGGATAACCAAATTTGGTGACAATATGTGTTATTATTGCACGCTGATCAAGTTTATTTTGGATTTTGGCCACGCCCCCTTCCGACCCCGCAAATCGAAATAACATTGATAACATGCTGCCGGCAGCGCTGCTTGCAGCATTGTGCCGAATCGTGTGTGCGTGTACGGTGGTGAAATGGGTTAAGTTGTGGACTGCAAAACGAACAGTACTATTATGCATTTACGGGTTCGAGTCCCGCCCGCATCAAAAATTAAATGTGTGCAAAAATGTTTTTTTTTATACCCGCTACTCATAGAGTAGAAGGGTATTATAACTTTGTTCAAACCGAAAATGTATGTAACAGGCGGAAGGAGACACCTCCGACCCCATAAAGTATATATATTCTGGCTCAGGATCAACAGCCGAGTCGATATAGCCATGTCCGTCTGTCCGTCAGTCCGTCTGTACGTCTAGATCTCAGCTATTACAAAAGGTAGAGACACCTAATTTCCTGTATACCATAGGTAGATCGAGTTTATTTTCAATTTTTGATGTCGCGCCCACCGCCCACGCAAAACGATAATTACGATTATTAGAAAAAGTATTGAAGTTATGGTTTTCTGCTTTGGTACAAGCATAGATAATTACAATATAAATCTATTTTCAAAATTACAATCCGATCGAACAATAAACACAGAAGATATTCATCTAAACGTTTTCCATAGTTACACTCTTTGCGCCTTTGCAGCATATCGTGACGTCATCGTCAAATTTCCACATTTTTTCTAAATTTGCGTATTATTTAAAATTCATTAAGAATATTTAAAGCTTTTAAAAATGTTTTAAAAATATTAACTGTCAATTTTCTTAATTTCAAAATATTTAAAAATTTCTATAATTTATTAAAAATTTTTTTTTATACTTCCCACTTTTCCAAAGTTCCATAATTTTTAAAATTGCTTATCAATGAAAAAGGGATTAACTCTTTGTTTCCCTTTTGATTTTTTTGCCTTTCTTATCATTTCTTATATTCTAATATTCTATTCTAATATTCAGTTACCACTGTATTTAGTTAGTGGTTTCGGCACCTTTAGCAGTAAGAGATGTTGTGCCAGCGCTGACACTTTTGATTGAATTCCCAGCAGTCAGCCCAGTCGGCGTCGATTGTAATCAACACGCTGGGATCAATCAGCAAACTTTAAAACTGAACGCCACACAGCAGTCAGCTCGAATGAATCCATCAAACGTATCAATCATGATGACAGGTCACAGTGCGAGCACAGTATAACTGGAAAAGACCAGGCCAGACCAGACACAGGCAGGACCAGGCAACAGGCAGCAGGTCCAGTTTTAGCTTTTCACGGTGCTTGTGTGAGACGCTGCAGGTAGGCAGGCAGGCAGGCAGCATCAGCCCAACTGATTTGAAATTCTAAAGTGATTTTGATTACTTGAGGTATTGATATTTATACTTGTACGTTGATTAGATAGTTGAAGGCTTGTTAGATGCATGTCAGCAGCAGCAGCGGCCTCAGACCGGTCTCACTGGCTGCATGTCTTGATCTTGGTCTCTACGTCTCCATTTTCGTCTGCATCTGCGTGATGCGCCTGGCTTGATGTTGATTATAATTTAATTATAAGCAATCTGTAACAAGTAAATGGCTTGCATGGTGCTCTCACTCCATGGCACTCCTGGTCATGGCGCATAATTTAGCAGGCAGGTGTGAAAAAGCTTCATTAGCCCGCTGCATGACTAATAATAGTCATGGGCCGGTCACATTCTGCTCTCTTGCCACATTTGCCACCGGCACAAACCATACTTAATCTCAATCTGCTTGGCTTGGGCAGCCACGATGTCTGCTAACGAAAGTTGCAGACATTTGAGTGACTGAAGCAAGGCAAAATGCTGTAGAAATTTCCCCTTGCGATTTGCGGCTAATCCCATGGAAAATAATATAGACAGAGAGGTATTCTCTCTTAAGACTTGCTGGCTTTATATGTAGAATTTGTAGCAAGGAGGTACCAAGCGATACAATTCTATTAAAACGATTCAAGTAGGCTGAGTTGCTTCTGTCTTAATTTCTGACTACGTAAGCTCTCAATGTGTTCGGATTTTCAGTCCGCTCTCAGCTCTCAATTGAGACTGGACTGGGTTTTTTTTTCTCTGGGTGAGACTGGAATCTCTTTTTTTTTCTCAGGGTGGGACTGGAATCTCTTTTTTTTATAACTCTTTTTTTTTTCGTAGTGCATTTGCATTAAAGTATGCCTTTTTTTAACAAGTAGAGCAATTCTCTTCATTTTTGGATAAGTACACAAAAATGTTTCATATCATCGTTTTTTTTTTTATACGCGGTACTTCTGCAGCAATGGCTTAAGCTTGGGCATGCTCTTGACGCTCAACTTGTGTGTCTCAAAGAGTGAGATTGTCGCCTGCGAATAATCGTTGCCATAGAGTTTGCCCATGGCCAGAGCCAGATCGCGCTGGGTGAAGCCGAGCTCGATGCGACGCTGCTTGAAGGTCTTCGCAAACTGATCGAGCTCCATAACTATTCAACAAATTATTTAATTTCTTTTTTACACTAACTGAATTTTTGAATTTTTGGTCTTGGTTTACTATATTGTTTGTTTCCTTGTTTGCTTTGTTTTCAATCTATAGTAATGTTTGCTTTGTTTTCAGTCTATAGTAATAATATATTTAATTTAATATCTTTTCTATAACGACTTTTAAATATATTTGGTAAAACTTTTAACTAAATTTTAAATATATATACAGTGGTGGCCTTTTATTTAGCACACTATTTAGCAGCACACTTCAACATGAATTTTTACCGATTGTATAGTGAATAGTTCACCAATTTTTTTCTGGTTGTTGCCTTATTAGTTGATAAGATGTACCGTTACTTTCAGCCTTTCAGTTTGAATGAATTAACTATGATTTTCAGCTGGACATGAGTTTAGCACACTTATACTTTTTTTTATTAATTTATTAAGTAGAATGAGAAAACATAAGAAAGGGGACTAATATTTTGTTGGATATCCTTTGTGTTTGATAACTACATCCAATCTTCTGTGCTGACTCTCCACTGAAGCAGCGCATCTATTCTGCGGAATACTGTACCACGCTTCTCGGATAACTATTCACAAATCATTCAAACTGCCCAGATTTTTGGTGCGAATGTGCTGCTCAACATCATTCTAGAGATTCTCTATCGGATTGAGGTCCGGTGACTGAGCTGGCCACTTCAGCGTAACAACTTGATGCTCCTAAAGGCAACTTTTCATAAGCCGTGAAGTGTGCTTAGGATCGTTGTCGTGCATAAAACGCCATGATAATGGCATATTGCCCTCGGAATATGGCACCATTATATCCTCTATAATTTCTTTATAGACGTATTGGTCCATACGAGTGTCTATCTGGTAAATCATTGATACATATTTTTTAATAACATTTAAATTTTTAATTAAAATAAATAGGTAATACTAAATATTCGAGTCCTTAAAAGAAAGAACAAAGAAAATAAAAAAAGAAACGAAAAAATAGAAAAAGAAGAAACAAAATTTTTTTCTTTTCTAGAAAGAAAAAGAAAATTTGGTAACAATCGGATAATAAACACAGAATAAACTGCTTGCAGCATTGTGCCGAATCGTGTGTTCGTGTACGGTGGTGAAATGGGTTAAGTTGTGGACTGAAAAACAAACAGTACTATTATGCATTTACGGGTTCGAGTCCCGCCCGCATCAAAAATTAAATGTGTGCAAAAATGTTTTTTTCTTTATTTTATATTTTGACTTTGCATAAATATTATAAGTCCATAGCCTTTTACGGTCAAAATATGATTGTAGCCCATTTTTTGTTCCGCAAATAAATTATGCACAAGCAGCTGGGTAGCGGGTATATTACAGTCGAGCACACTCGACTGTAGCTTTCTTACTTGTTTTTTCATCAATCTCCCCACTTGAGGTATTGATATTTTGACTTGTACGTTGATTTGATAGTTGTTAGATGCATGTCAACAGCAGCAGCGGCCTCAGACCGGTCTCACTGGCTGCATGTGTTGGTCTTGGTCTCTACGTCTCCATTTTCGTCTGGATCTGCGTGATGCGCCTGGCTTGATGTTGATTATAATTTAATTATAAGCAATCTGTAACAAGTAAATGGCTTGCATGGTGCTCTCACTCCATGGCACTCCTGGTCATGGCGCATAATTTAGCAGGCAGGTGTGAAAAAGCTTCATTAGCTTAGACGTCTCAGTCCGAGCCCGCTGCATGACTAATAATAGTCATGGGCCGGTCACACAGAAGTTATTCAGCTTAACGTTTTCCATAGCTGTAGGCAGCGCTGCCGACAGCGCTGCTTGCAGCATTGCGCCGAATCGTGTGTGCGTGTACGGTGGTGAAATGGGTTAAGTTGTGGACTGAAAAACGAACAGTACTATTATGCATTTTCGGGTTCGAGTCCCGCCCGCATCAAAAATTAAACGTGTGCAAAAATGTTTTTTTTTTTTTATTTTATATTTTGACTTTGCATAAATATTATAAGTCCATAGCCTTTTACGGTCAAAATATGATTGTAGCCGTTTTTTTGTTCCGCAAATAAATTATGTACAAGCAGCTGGGTAGTGGGTATATTACAGTCGAGCACACTCGACTGTAGCTTTCTTACTTGTTAAATATGCATTAATTGGTGGTCGTGCATTTTAGTTCAAATTTTTATACCCGCTACTCATAGAGTAGAAGGGTATTTTAACTATGTAACAGGCAGAAGGAGACACCTCCGACACCATTAAATATATATATTCTGGCTCAGGATCAACAGCCGAGTCGATATAGCCATGTCCGTCTGTCCGTCTGTCTGTCCGTGTGAAAATTTAGATCTCAGCTATTATAAGAGCTAGCACTACCAAATTTGGTGACAATATGTGTTATTTTTGCACGCTGATTAAGTTTATTTTGGATTTTGGCCGCGCCCCCTTCCGCACGTTAAATCGAAAAAACATTGATTACAAGCGGACCCCATAAAGTATATGTGTTCTGGCTCAAGATCAACAGTCGAGTCGATATAGCCATGTCCGTCTGTCTGTTGACCACGCCCCTTCCGCACCCGTAAATCGAAAAAAAAATGATTACAGGCGCAATTTTTGTGCCACATTGTTCATTCAGCTAGCTAGATGATCTCTGAAAATTTGGTAACAACCGGATAACAAATACAGAAGTTCTTCAACTCAACATTTTCCATAGATAAAGCAGCGCTGCCGGCAGTTATTCTTTATTTGTACAGGAAATAATAAGAATGCCTTACAATGCAAATTTTTGCTGTTGTTGGATAACAGCGTAAGTAGCTTAGTGGAAAAGCGATGAACTCCTGAACCGACAGTCCCATGGTTCGATTCCCAGTTCATGCCGCTTAAGCTTTTTCTTTTTTTTTTTTGTAGACTTATACTTTAATTTTTAAATATGCAATAATTGGTGGTCGTGCATTTTAGTTAAAATTTTTTTAATGGCTCACAATGAACTTAGTTAACAAGTGGAGAAGTGACAGTCTCTTAAATCAGCTGTGTGCGTTTGTTAGAGCGGAGCTTTTTCTTATATTTTTATATTTTTATTTTTTATTTAATTGTATGTTTAAGTTATGAGAATAAATAGCAAAATCAACACGCATCATGCATTCAGACTTTGTTTTTATCGTGCAGGAATTTCCGAATGGTCTCATAATGTCATTTGGCAAAATTTGCGTAATGGCTTAATGACGGAATGGAGAAGTGGTGGACCTCTTAGGTAATGGGTCCAAGGTTCGATTCCCGCATGAATGCGTGTCATGGTGGGGGAGATCGAGCTTTTCTTATTTTCTGCAAAGAAAAGTTTTTGCCTCCCTTTTTGAGCTACCTTCATGAAACTTTGTATACATGTTTCTTAATGCTGCCCGCTGTAAATAAGTCGGAACGAGCCGGTACGGACTGATACATCGTATAGATGCCATAGAACCTATCGGTCGTTTTTTAAAACAAAGTTTTTTAAAAGTTAGAGTACTCTAGAACACTTTCCATTCAATTATATTAAGAGGTATTAAAAGGGCACATATCGTTTTTTACATGCACGTATTCGATTTATAGTCTTCAACAGGTAGAATTATTACTTTTACTGTTTAAGTGATAAATCTTGGATTTTTTTTGGTACCTGAATAAAAGTTATACGTTTTCAATAGTTTTTACTCTTTTTGCCGGCAGCGCTGCTTGCAGCATTGTGCCGAATAGTGTGTGCGTGTACGGTAGAGAAATGGGTTAACTTATGGACTGCATAACGAACAAAACTATTATGCATTTATGGGTTCGAGTCCCACCCGCATCAAAAATTAAATTTGTGCAAAAAATTAATTTTTTTTATTTTAGATTTAGACTTTGCATAAATATTGTAAGTCCATGGCCTTTTACGGTCAAAATATGATTGTAGCCGTTCTTTATTGTTCCGCAAATAATTTTGATGTACGAGCAGCTGGGTAGCGGGTATATTACAGTCGAGCACACTCGAATTTAGATTTCTTACTTGTTTTTTATTTAATTGTATGTTTAAGTTAAGAGAATAAATAGCAACAACAACACGCATCATTCAGACTTTGTTTTTGTCGTACAAGAATTTCCGAATGGTCTCATGCGTGTCATGGTGGGAGAGATCGAATTGTTCTAAGTTTTTTCCTCCCTTTTTGTCCGTCTCAGCTATTATAAGAGCTAGAACGCTGATCAAGTTTATTTTGGATTTTGGCCACGCCCCCTTCCGCCCGCTTAAATCTAAAAAACTTTTTCTGGCTCAAGATCAACAGTCGAGTCGATATAGCCATGTCCGTCTGTCTGTTGACCATGCCCCTTCTGCCCCCGCAATTCGAAAAAACATTGATAACAAGTGCAATTTTGATGCCATATTGTTCATTTTCGGTTTACATGATAACTATAGCTAGCCAGATGATCTCTGAAAATTTGGTAACAATCGGATAATAAACACAGAAGTTATGCAGCTTAACGTTTTCCATAGCTGTAAGCAGCGCTGCCGGCAGCGCTGCTTGCAGCATTGTGCAGAATCGTGTGTGCGTGTACGGTGGTGAAATGGGTTAAGTTGTGGACTGCAAAACGAACAGTACTATTATGCATTTACGGGTTCGAGTCCCGCCCGCATCAAAAATTAAATGTGTGCAAAAATGTTTTTTTATACCCGCTACTCATAGAGTAGAAGGGTATTATAATTTTGTTTAAACCGAAAATGTATGTAACAGGCAGAAGGAGACACCTCCGACCCCATAAAGTATATATATTCTGGCTCAGGATCAACAGCCGAGTCGATATAGCCATGTCCGTCTGTCCGTCTGTACGTCTAGATCTCAGCTATTACAAAAGGTAGAGACACCTAATTTCCTGTATAGGTAGATCGAGTTTATTTTCAATTTTCGATGTCGCGCCCACCGCCCACGCTTAACGATAATTACGATTATTAGGAAAAGTATTGAAGTTATGGCTTTCTGCTTTGGTATAAACATAGATAATTAGAATATAAATCTATTTTCAATATTACAATCCGATCGAACAATAAACACAGAAGATATTCATCTAAACGTTTTCCATAGTTACACTCTTTGCGCCTTTGCAGCATATCGTGACGTCATCGTCAAATTTCCACATCTAAATTTGCGTATTATTTAAAATTCATTAAGAATATTTAAAGCTTTTAAAAACGTTTTAAAAATATTAACTGTCAATTTTCTTATTTTTTAAAATATTTAAAAATTTCTATAATTTATTAAAATTTTTTTTATACTTCCCACTTTTCCAAAGTTCCATAATTTTTAAAATTGCTTATCAATGAAAAAGGGATTAACTCTTTGTTTCCCTTTTGATTTTTTTTGCCTTTCTTATCATTTCTAATATTCTAATATTCTATTCTAATATTTAGTTAGTGGTTTCGGCACCTTTAGCAGTAAGAGATGTTGTGCCAGCGCTGACACTTTTGATTGAATTCCCAGCAGCATGCGTTGCAAGACTCCCCATACAGCGCCAACTGCCTGCGCCAACTATCTGTGCCTGCATCTGCGTGTACGTCGGCGTCGATTGTAATCAACACGCTGGGATCAATCAGCAAACTTTAAAACTGAACGCCACACAGCAGTCAGCTCGAATGAATCCATCAAACGTATCAATCATGATGACAGGTCACAGTGCGAGCACAGTATAACTGGAAAAGACCAGGCCAGACCAGACACAGGCAGGACCAGGCAACAGGCAGCAGGTCCAGTTTTAGCTTTTCCTAACATGTCTGTGAAACGTCTCAGTTGTTGTTTTTGTTGTAGTTGGCGTTGCCTCACTTGTGAAGTCTTCACGCGCGTTGCGCCCATTAAATTCGAATAATCTTAGTTGTTGTTGCTTTTTTTTTCATCAATCTCCCCACTCTGGACTCAAGTTGCAACTGTCGCATATAGCAGCTGGACACGGTGCTTGTGTGAGACGCTGCAGGCAGGCAGGCAGCATCAGCCCAACTGATTTGAAATTCTAAAGTGATTTTGATTACTTGGGGTATTGATATTTTGACTTGTACGTTGATTAGATAGTTGAAGGCTTGTTAGATGCATGTCAGCAGCAGTAGCGGCCTCAGACCGGTCTCACTGGCTGCATGTCTTGGTCTTGGTCTCTACGTCTCCATTTTCGTCTGCATCTGCGTGATGCGCCTGGCTTGATGTTGATTATAATTTAATTATAAGCAATCTGTAACAAGTAAATGGCTTGCATGGTGCTCTCACTCCATGGCACTCCTGGTCATGACGCATAATTTAGCAGGCAGGTGTGAAAAAGCTTCATTAGCTTAGACGTCTCAGTCCGAGCCCGCTGCATGACTAATAATAGTCATGGGCCGGTCACATTCTGCTCTCTTGCCACATTTGCCACCGGCACAAACCATACTTATTCTCAATCTGCTTGGCTTGAGAGCAACGATGTCTGCTAACGAAAGTTGCAGACATTTGAGTGACTGAAGCAAGGCAAAATGCTGTAGAAATTTCCCCTTGCGATTTGCGGCTAATCCCATGGAAAATAGAATAGACAGAGAGGTATTCTCTCTTAAGCTTTGCTGGCTTTATATGTAGAATTTGTAGCAAGGAGGTACCAAGCGATACAATTCTATTAAAACGATTCAAGTAGGCTGAGTTGCTTCTGTCTTAATTTCTGACTACGTAAGCTCTCAATGTGTTCGGATTTTCAGTCCGCTCTCAGCTCTCAATTGAGACTGGACTGGGTTTTTTTTTTCTCTGGGTGAGACTGGAATCTCTTTTTTTTTCTCAGGGTGGGAGCGGAATCTCTTTTTTTTTATAACTCTTCTTTTTTTTCGTAGTGCATTTGCATTAAAGTATGCCTTTTTTTAACAAGTAGAGCAATTCTCTTCATTTTTGGATAAGTACACAAAAATGTTTCATATCATCGTTTTTTTTTATACCCGGTACTTCTGCAGCAATGGCATAGCTTGCGCATGCTCTTGACGCTCAACTTGTGTGTCTCAAAGAGTGAGATTGTCGCCTGCGAATAATCGTTGCCATAGAGTTTGCCCATGGCCAGAGCCACATCGCGCTGGGTGAAGCCGAGCTCGATGCGACGGTGCTTGAAGGTCTTCGCAAACTGATCGAGCTCCATAACTATTCAACAAATTATTTAATTTCTTTTTACACTAACTGAATTTTTGAATTTTTGGTCTTGGTTTACTATATTGTTTGTTTCCTTATTTGCTTTGTTTTTAATCTATAGTAATGTTTGCTTTGTTTTCAATCTATAGTAATAATATATTTAATTTAATATCTTTTCTATAACGACTTTTAAATATATTTGGTAAAACTTTTAACTGAATTTTAAATATATATACAGTGGTGGCCTTTTATTTAGCACACTATTTAGCAGCACACTTCAACATGAATTTTTACCGATTGTATAGTGAATAGTTCACCAATTTTTTTTCTGGTTGTTGCCTTATTAGTTGATAAGATGTACCGTTACTTTCAGCCTATTCCCTTTCGTCGTTTTTTTTTCTGCGTTGGTTTGAATGAATTAACTATGATTTTCAGCTGGACATGAGTTTAGCACACTTATACTTTTTTTTTTATTAATTTATTAAGTAGAATGAGAAAACATAAGAAAGGGGACTAATATTTTGTTGGATATCCTTTGTTTTTGATAACTACATCCAATCTTCTGTGCTGACTCTCCACTAAAGCAGCGCATCTGTTCTGCGGAATACTGTACCACGCTTCTCGGATAACTATCCACAAATCATTCAAACTGCCCAGATTTTTGGTGCGAATGTGCTGCTCAACATCATTCTAGAGATTCTCTATCGGATTGAGGTCCGGTGACTGAGCTGGCCACTTCAGCGTAACAACTTGATGCTCCTAAAGGCAACTTTTCATAAGCCGTGAAGTGTGCTTGTCGTGCATAAAACGCCATGATAATGGCATATTGTCCTCGGAATATGGCACCATTATATCCTCAATAATTTCTTTTCAGCGACATTAAAAAAGCCGCACTGATATTTTTCACGTATTTTGTAGTTTGCTTTCCTGGGGTTCTTTCAAAAATGATTCTTTTGGTCTAATTTAATTTTTTAGAGGTAGTTAGTATATTTTTAAACATAATTTTATACCAAATATTTTGGCAGACAAGTAACATGATTGGAAATTATTTTTTTCCCGTGCCCTCTTTAGTTTGCTACGTTTTTGCCAGTACGACAATATTCAGTAAATTAATTTTATAAATCATACTAAAGTTTTTATTCAACAAATGATAATTTTTTCCATTGATATTCTTTAAAGGTGAGTTACTTATGCAAAGTTCTTTGCGAAGGAACATTAAATTAATATTTTTTTATTTTTTTTTAGTACTACGTAGTACCGCCTTTGGCCCTTATAACACTATTTATTCTTCTTGGTATCGAATCATATAAATTCTGCAAATATTCATTTGTGATGTCTTTGTACCATACTTTTTCTATGATTTCCACGTAATTCTACCATAGTTTTGGGCTTCCGCTTTGCTATTTTTTTGCTCATAAGGGCCCATACATTTTCTATTGGATTAAGGTCAGGGCTCTTTCCCAAATTATCCTTGAAAATGGTTACCTTCATTTAAAAAAACATTGAAATTTTATTAAATTGTTATTCAATTTTATAAATAATGCATTAGAACAACAAAATCTCATTGAGTTACTTACAGAACGTGCCCTATGGCAAGGTGCGGAATCGTCCTGAAAAATTGGGTCATTTTCGTGCTCGGAAATTGATTCTACGGAAGGCACGACTCCATCCAAAATAATCTTCTTGTATTTCTGCATTGGCCATACCCTCGAGCATTAAAATTGACTCACATTTATATTTGGATATGCACCCCCATATCATAATATAAGGTGAATGCTTGACGGTGGCCACACAGCATTTTTCGTCATATCGCTCACCCACTTTACGCCTGACTCTGCAGAAGCCATCGTGTCCAATAAGGTTGAACTTGGACTCATCTGAAAACATCACTCTTGACCATTCAGATGCACCCCAATTTTGCTTTTCCTTTGCCCAATTTAACCAATTTTTTTTCATTCGACTGTTCAGAAATGGTTTTTTTGCAGGTGTTCTTGAAAGTAAGACCACTTCGTTCAGCCGACGTTGTACAGTGCGGGCCGATATTTCTCTTCCAAATTCTTGGTTTACCTCAGATGCTATTTCTACAGCAGTTTTAAAACGATCCTGGAGACTCATTTTCGCAATATGACGATCTTCCCGAGTAGTGGTGCACCTGGTCATTCCTGATCCTTCTTTTCGATCTACCACCCTGGTCTCACGATATTTTTTTAAAAATCGACACACTGAGCTTTCATTGCATTGTGTTTGAGCTGGAATTTCGCGATTCGACACATTTTGCTCAGATAATGCAATAATTTTCGATTTTCTTGCACGGTCAACTGTTTCCCCTTTGGCATGATTTCTGACGTACCAGCGCAAAGAAATGATCCCTTTGAAAAATTCTGTGAACTGTGTTGTTAAACTACCAAAACTTTGTAGAAAACATTTAAGGGGACTCCCAAAAAAATATATGCATGCATAGAAAGACATTTAGGGGAATCCCAGGTTAGAGAAGTCAAAAATTCAAAATTTTTCGAAGTGCGGCTTTTTTGCTGTCGCTGAGTGTATTGGTCCATACGAGTGTCTATCCGGTAAATCATTAATACATATTTTTTAATAACATTTAAATTTTTAATTAAAATAAATAGGTAATACTAAATATGCGAGTCCTTAAAAGAAAGAACAAAGAAAATAAAAAAAAGAAACGAAAAAATAGAAAAAAAAGAAAGAAAATTTCTTTCTTTTCTAGAAAGAAAAAGAAAATTTGGTAACAATCGGATAATAAACACAGAAGTTATTCAGCTTAACGTTTTCCATAGCTGTAAGCAGCGCTGCCGGCAGCGCAGCATTGTGCCGAATCGTGTGTGCGTGTACGGTGGTGAAATGGGTTAAGTTGTGGACTGAAAAACGAACAGTACTATTATGCATTTACGGGTTCGAGTCCCGCCCGCATCAAAAATTAAATGTGTGCAAAAATGTTTTTTTTTTTATTTTATATTTTGACTTTGCATAAATATTATAAGTCCATAGCCTTTTACGGTCAAAATATGATTGTAGCCCATTTTTTGTTCCGCAAATAAATTATGTACAAGCAGCTGGGTAGCGGGTATATTACAGTCGAGCACACTCGACTGTAGCTTTCTTTTTTGTTAAATTTGCATTAATTGGTGGTCGTGCATTTTAGTTAAAATTTTTATACCCGCTACTCATAGAGTAGAAGGGTATTATAACTATGTAACAGGCAGAAGGAGACACCTCCGACACCATAAAATATATATATTCTGGCTCAGGATCAACAGCCGAGTCGATATAGCCATGTCCGTCTGTCTGTCCGTGTGAAAATCTAGATCTCAGCTATTATAAGAACTAGGACTACCAAATTTGGTGACAATATGTGTTATTATTGCACGCTGATTAAGTTTATTTTGGATTTTGGCCACGCCCCCCCTTCCGCCCGGTAAATCGAAAAAACATTGATTACAAGCGCAATTTTGATGCCATATTGTTCATTTTACATGATAACTATAGCTAGCCAAATGATCTCTGAAAATTTGGTAACAATCGGATAAGAAACATAGAAGTTGTTCAGCTTAACGTTTTCCATAGCTGTAAGCAGCGCTGCCGGCAGCGCTGCTTGCAGCATTATGCCGAATCGTGTGTACATGTACAGTGGTGAAATGGGTTAAGTTGTGGACTGCAAAACGAACAGTACTATTATGCATTTACGGGTTCGAGTCCCGCCCGCATCAAAAATTAAATGTGTGCAAAAATGTTTTTTTTTTTTATTTTATATTTTGACTTTGCATAAATATTATAAGTCCGTAGCCTTTTACGGTCAAAATATGATTGTAGCCGTTCTCTTGTTCCGCAAATAAATTATGTACAAGCAGCTAGGTAGCGGGTATATTACAGTCGAGCACACTCGACTGTAGCTTTCTTACTTGTTTTTATTTTAGATTTTGACTTATTGTATATATTGTAAGTCCATGGCCTTTTACGGTCAAAATATGATTGTAGCCGTTCTTTATTGTTCTGCAAATAATTTTGATGTACGAGCAGCTGGGTAGCGGGTATATTACAGTCGAGCACACTCGAATTTAGATTTCTTACTTGTTTTTTATTTAATTGTATGTTTAGTCGCAGCTATTATAAGAGCTAGAACTACCAAATTTGGTGACAAAATGTGTTATGATTGCACGCTGATCAAGTTTATTTTGGATTTTGGCCACGCCCCCTTCCGCCCGTTAAATCTATAAAACATTGATTACAAGCGGACCCCATAAAGTATATGTGTTCTGGCTCAAGATCAACAGTCGAGTCGATATAGCCATGTCCGTCTGTCTGTTGACCACGCCCCTTCCGCACCCGTAAATCGAAAAAAAAAAAATGATTACAGGCGCAATTTTTGTGCCACATTGTTCATTCAGCTAGCTAGATGATCTCTGAAAATTTGGTAACAACCGGATAACAAATACAGAAGCTATTCAACTTAACATTTTCCATAGATAAAGCAGCGCTGCCGGCAGTTATTCTTTATTTGTACAGGAAATAATAAGAATGCCTTACAATGCAAATTTTTGCTGTTGTTGGATAACAGCGTAAGTAGCTTAGTGGAAAAGCGATGAACTCCTGAACCGACAGTCCCATGGTTCGATTCCCAGTTCATGCCGCTTAAGCTTTTTCTTTTTTTTTTTGTAGACTTATACTTTAATTTTTAAATATGCATTAATTGGTGGTCGTGCATTTTAGTTAAAATTTTTTTAATGGCTCACAATGAACTTAGTTAACAAGTGGAGAAGTGACAGTCTCTTAAATCAGCTGTGTGCGTTTGTTAGAGCGGAGCTTTTTCTTATATTTTTATATTTTTATTTTTTATTTAATTGTATGTTTAAGTTATGAGAATAAATAGCAAAATCAACACGCATCATGCATTCTGACTTTGTTTTTATCGTGCAGGAATTTCCGAATGGTCTCATAATGTCATTTGGCAAAATTTGCGTAATGGCTTAATGACGGAATGGAGAAGTGGTGGACCTCTTAGGTAATGGGTCCAAGGTTCGATTCCGCATGAATGCGTGTCATGGTGGGGGAGATCGAGCTTTTCTTATTTTCTGCAAAGAAAAGTTTTTGCCTCCCTTTTTGAGCTACCTTCATGAAACTTTGTATACATGTTTCTTAATGCTGCCCGCTGTAAATAAGTCGGAACGAGCCGGTACGGACTGATACATCGTATAGATGCCATAGAACCTATCGGTCGTTTTTTAAAACAAAGTTTTTTAAAAGTTAGAGTACTCTAGAACACTTTCCATTCAATTATATTAAGAGGTATTAAAAGGGCACATATCGTTTTTTACATGCACGTATTCGATTTATAGTCTTCAACAGGTAGAATTGTTACTTTTACTGTTTAAGTGATAAATCTTGGATTTTTTTTGGTACCTGAATAAAAGTTATACGTTCTCAATAGTTTTTACTCTGTTTGCCGGCAGCGCTGCTTGCAGCAGTGTTCCGAATAGTGTGTGCGTGTACTGTGGAGAAATGGGTTAACTTGTGGACTGCATAACGAACAAAACTATTATGCATTTATGGGTTCGAGTCCCACCCGCATCAAAAATTAAATGTGTGCAAAAAATTAATTTTTTTTATTTTAGATTTTGACTTTGCATAAATATTGTAAGTCCATGGCCTTTTACGGTCAAAATATGATTGTAGCCGTTCTTTATTGTTCCGCAAATAATTTTGATGTACGAGCAGCTGGGTAGCGGGTATATTACAGTCGAGCACACTCGAATTTAGATTTCTTACTTGTATTTTATTTAATTGTATGTTTAAGTTAAGAGAATAAATAGCAACAACAACACGCATCATTCAGACTTTGTTTTTGTCGTGCAAGAATTTCCGAATGGTCTCATGCGTGTCATGGTGGGAGAGATCGAACTGTTCTAAGTTTTTTTCCTCCCTTTTTGTCCGTCTCAGCTATTATAAGAGCTAGAACTACCAAATTTGGTGACAAAATTAGATTTTGGGCACGCCCCCTTCCGCCCGCTTAAATCTAAAAAACATTGATTACAAGCGGACCCCATAAAGTATATGTGTTCTGGCTCAGTCGAGTCGATATAGCCATGTCCGTCTGTCAGTTGACCACGCCCCTTCCGCACCCGTAAATCGAAAAAAATGAAAACAGGCGCAATTTTTGTGCCACATTGTTCATTCAGCTAGCTAGATGATCTCTGAAAATTTGGTAACAACCGGATAACAAATATAGAAGTTATTCAACTCAACATTTTCCATAGAAAAAGCAGCGCTGCCGGCAGTTATTCTTTATTTGCGATGAACTCCTGAACCGACAGTCCCATGGTTCGATTGCCAGTTCATGCCGCTTAAGCTTTTTCTTTTTTTTTTTTGTAGACTTATACTTTAATTTTTATACCCGCTACTCATAGAGTAGATGGGTATTATAACTTTGTTCAAACCGAAAATGTATGTAACAGGCAGAAGGAGACATCTCCGACCCCATAAAGTATATATATTCTGGCTCAGGATCAACAGCCGAGTCGATATAGCCATGTCCGTCTGTCCGTCTGTCCGTCTGTCTGTCCGTGTGAAAATCTAGATCTCAGCTATTATAAGAGCTAGGACAACCAAATTTGGTGACAATATGTGTTATTATCGCACGCTGATCAAGTTTATTTTGGATTTTGGCCACGCCCCCTTCTGCCCCCGCAAATCGAAAAAACATTGGTAACAAGTGCAATTTTGATGCCATGTTGTTCATTTTCGGTTTACATGATAACTATAGCTAGCCAGATGATCTCTGAAAATTTGGTAACAATTGGATAATAAACACAGAAGTTATTCAGCTTAACGTTTTCCATAGCTGTAAGCAGCGCTGCCGGCAGCGCTGCTTGCAGCATTGTGCCGAATCGTGTGTGCGTGTACGGTGGTGAAATGGGTTAAGTTGTGGACTGCAAAACGAACAGTACTATTATGTATTTACGGGTTCGAGTCCCGCCCGCATCAAAAATTAAATGTGTACAAAAATGTTTTTTTTTTATACCCGCTACTCATAGAGTAGAAGGGTATTATAACTTTGTTCAAACCGAAAATGTATGTAACAGGCAGAAGAAGACACCTCCGACCCCATAAAGTATATATATTCTGGCTCAGGATCAACAGCCGAGTCGATATAGCCATGTCCGTCTGTCCGTCAGTCCGTCTGTACGTCTAGATCTCAGCTATTACAAAAGGTAGAGACACCTAATTTCCTGTATACCATAGGTAGATCGAGTTTATTTTCAATTTTCGATGTCGCGCCCACCGCCCACGCTTAACGATAATTACGATTATTAGGAAAAGTATTGAAGTTATGGCTTTCTGCTTTGGTATAAACATAGATAATTACAATATAAATCTATTTTCAAAATTACAATCCGATCGAACAATAAACACAGAAGATATTCATCTAAACGTTTTCCATAGTTACACTCTTTGCGCCTTTGCAGCATATCGTGACGTCATCGTCAAATTTCCACATTTTTTCTAAATTTGCGTATTATTTAAAATTCATTAAGAATATTTAAAGCTTTTAAAAATGTTTTAAAAATATTAACTGTCAATTTTCTTAATTTCAAAATATTTAAAAATTTCTATAATTTATTAAAATTTTTTTTTATACTTCCCACTTTTCCAAAGTTCCATAATTTTTAAAATTGCTTATCAATGAAAAAGGGATTAACTCTTTGTTTCCCTTTTGATTTTTTTTGCCTTTCTTATCATTTCTAATATTCTAATATTCTATTCTAATATTCAGTTACCACTGTATTTAGTTAGTGGTTTCGGCACCTTTAGCAGTAAGAGATGTTGTGTCAGCGCTGACACTTTTGATTGAATTCCCAGCAGCATGCGTTGCAAGACTCCCCATACAGCGCCAACTGCCTGCGCCAACTATCTGTGCCTGCATCTGCGTGTACGTCGGCGTCGATTGTAATCAACACGCTGGGATCAATCAGCAAACTTTAAAACTGAACGCCACACAGCAGTCAGCTCGAATGAATCCATCAAACGTATCAATCATGATGACAGGTCACAGTGCGAGCACAGTATAACTGGAAAAGACCAGGCCAGACCAGACACAGGCAGGACCAGGCAACAGGCAGCAGGTCCAGTTTTAGCTTTTCCTAACATGTCTGTGAAACGTCTCAGTTGTTGTTTTTGTTGTAGTTGGCGTTGCCTCACTTGTGAAGTCTCCACGCGCGTTGCGCCCATTAAATTCGAATAATCTTAGTTGTTGTTGCTTTTTTTTTCATCAATCTCCCCACTCTGGACTCGAGTTGCAACTGTCGCATATAGCAGCTGGACACGGTGCTTGTGTGAGACGCTGCAGGTAGGCAGGCAGCATCAGCCCAACTGATTTGAAATTCTAAAGTGATTTTGATTACTTGAGGTATTGATATTTTGACTTGTACGTTGATTAGATAGTTGAAGGCTTGTTAGATGCATGTCAGCAGCAGCAGCGGCCTCAGACCGGTCTCACTGGCTGCATGTCTTGGTCTTGGTCTCTACGTCTCCATTTTCGTCTGCATCTGCGTGATGCGCCTGGTTTGGTGATGATTATAATTTAATTATAAGCAATCTGTAACAAGTAAATGGCTTGCATGGTGCTCTCACTCCATGGCACTCCTGGTCATGGCCCATAATTTAGCAGGCAGGTGTGAAAAAGCTTCATTAGCTTAGACGTCTCAGTCCGAGCCCGCTGCATGACTAATAATAGTCATGGGCCGGTCACATTCTGCTCTCTTGCCACATTTGCCACCGACACAAACCATACATATCAATCTGCTTGGCTTGGGCAGCCGCGATGTCTGCTAACGAAAGTTGCAGACATTTGAGTGACTGAAGCTAGGCAAAATGCTGTAGAAATTTCCCCTTGCGATTTGCGGCTAATCCCATGGAAAATAATATAGACAGAGAGGTATTCTCTCTTAAGACTTGCTGGCTTTATATGTAGAATTTGTAGCAAGGAGGTACCAAGCGATACAATTCTATTAAAACGATTCAAGTAGGCTGAGTTGCTTCTGTCTTAATTTCTGACTACGTAAGCTCTCAATGTGTTCGGATTTTCAGTCCGCTCTCAGCTCTCAATTGAGACTGGACTGGGTTTTTTTTTCTCTGGGTGAGACTGGAATCTCTTTTTTTTCTCAGGGTGGGACTGGAATCTCTTTTTTTTATAACTCTTCTTATTTTTCGTAGTGCATTTGCATTAAAGTATGCCTTTTTTTAACAAGTGCAGCAATTCTCTTTATTTTTGGATAAGTACACAAAAATGTTTCATATCATCGTTTTTTTTTTTATACCCGGTACTTCTGCAGCAATGGCTTAAGCTTGCGCATGCTCTTGACGCTCAACTTGTGTGTCTCAAAGAGTGAGATTGTCGCCTGCGAATAATCGTTGCCATAGAGTTTGCCCATGGCCAGAGCCACATCGCGCTGGGTGAAGTTGAGCTCGATGCGACGCTGCTTGAAGGTCTTCGCAAACTGATCGAGCTCAATAACTATCCAACAAATTATTTAATTTCTTTTTTACACTAACTGAATTTTTTGAATTTTTGGTCTTGATTGACTATATTGTTTGTTTCCTTGTTTGCTTTGTTTTCAATCTATAGTAATAATATATTTAATTTAATATCTTTTCTATAACGACTTTTAAATATATTTGGTAAAACTTTTAACTAAATTTTAAATATATATACAGTGGTGGCCTTTTATTTAGCACACTATTTAGCAGCACACTTCAACATGAATTTTTACCGATTGTATAGTGAATAGTTCACCAATTTTTTTCTGGTTGTTGCCTTATTAGTTGATAAGATGTACCGTTACTTTCAGCCTATTCCCTTTCGTCGTTTTTTTTCTGCGTTGGTTTGAATGAATTAACTATGATTTTCAGCTGGACATGAGCTTAGCACACTTATACTTTTTTTTTATTAATTTATTAAGTAGAATGAGAAAACATAAGAAAGGGGACTAATATTTTGTTGGATATCCTTTGTTTTTGATAACTACATCCAATCTTCTGTGCTGACTCTCCACTAAAGCAGCACATCTGTTCTGCGGAATACTGTACCACGCTTCTCGGATAACTATCCACAAATCATTCAAACTGCCCAGATTTTTGGTGCGAATGTGCTGCTCAACATCATTCTAGAGATTCTCTATCGGATTGAGGTCCGGTGACTGAGCTGGCCACTTCAGCGTAACAACTTGATGCTCCTAAAGGCAACTTTTCATAAGCCGTGAAGTGTGCTTGTCGTGCATAAAACGCCATGATAATGGCATATTGTCCTCGGAATATGGCACCATTATATCCTCTATAATTTCTTTATAGACGTATTGGTCCATACGAGTGTCTATCCGGTAAATCATTGATACATATTTTTTAATAACATTTAAATTTTTAATTAAAATAAATAGGTAATACTAAATATGCGAGTCCCTAAAAGAAAGAACAAAGAAAATAAAAAAAGAAACGAAAAAATAGAAAAAAAAGAAAGAAAATTTCTTTCTTTTCTAGAAAGAAAAAGAAAATTTGGTAACAATCGGATACTAAACACAGAAGTTATTCAGCTTAACGTTTTCCATAGCAGCGCTGCTTGCAGCATTGTGCCGAATAGTGTGTGCGTGTACGGTGGTGAAATGGGTTAAGTTGTGGACTGAAAAACGAACAGTACTATTATGCATTTACGGGTCCGAGTCCCGCCCGCATCAAAAATTAAATGTGTGCAAAAATTTTTTTTTTTTTATTTTATATTTTGATTTTGCATAAATATTATAAGTCCATAGCCTTTTACGGTCAAAATATGATTGTAGCCCATTTTTTGTTCCGCAAATAAATTATGTACAAGCAGCTGGGTAGCGGGTATATTACAGTCGAGCACTATCGACTGTAGCTTTCTTACTTGTTTAAAACAATGTTTTTTAAAAGTTAGAGTACTCTAGAACACTTTCCATTCAATTATATTAAGAGGTATTAAAAAGGCACATATCGTTTTTTACATGCACGTATTCGATTTATAGTCTACAATAGGTAGAATTATTACTTTTACTGTTTAAGTGATAACTCTTGGATTTTTTTTGGTACCTGAATATAAGTTATACGTTCTCAATAGTTTTTACTCTTTTTGCCGGCAGCGCTGTGCCGAATTGTGTGTGCGTGTACGGTGGAGAAATGGGTTAACTTGTGGACTGCATAACGAACAAAACTATTATGCATTTATGGATTCGAGTCCCACCCGCATCAAAAATTAAATGTGTGCAAAGAATTTATTTTTATACCCGCTACTCATAGAGTAGAAGGGTATTATAACTTTGTTCAAACCGAAAATGTATGTAACAGGCAGAAGGAGACACCTCCGACCCCATAAAGTATATATATTCTGGCTCAGGATCAACAGCCGAGTCGATATAGCCATGTCCGTCTGTCCGTCTGTCTGTCAGTGTGAAAAGCTAGATCTCAGCTATTATAAGAGCTAGGACAACCAAATTTGGTGACAATATGTGTTATTATTGCACGCTGATCAAATTTATTTTGGATTTTGGCCACGCCCCCTTCCGCCCCCGCACATCGAAAAAACATTGATAACAAGTGCAATTTTGATGCCATATTGTTCATTTTCGGTTTACATGATAACTATAGCTAGCCAGATGATTTGGTAACAATCGGATAATAAACACAGAAGTTATTCAGCTTAACGTTTTCCATAGCTGTAAGCAGCGCTGCCGGCAGCGCTGCTTGCATCATTGTGCCGAATCGTGTGTGCGTGTACGGTGGTGAAATGGGTTAAGTTGTGGACTGCAAAACGAACAGTACTATTATGCATTTACGGGTTCGAGTCCCGCCCGCATCAAAAATTAAATGTGTGCAAAAATGTTTTTTTTTTTTATACCCGCTACTCATAGAGTAGAAAGGTATTATAACTTTGTTCAAACCGAAAATGTATGTAACAGGCAGAAGGAGACACCTCCGACCCCATAAAGTATATATATTCTGGCTCAGGATCAACAGCCGAGTCGATATAGCCGTGTCCGTCTGTCCGTGTGTCCGTATGTCCGTCTGTCCGTCTGTCCGTCTGTACGTCTAGATCTCAGCTATTACAAAAGGTAGAGACACCTAATTTCCTGTACACCATAGGTAGATCGAGTTTATTTTCAATTTTCGATGTCGCGCCCACCGCCCACGCAAAACGATAATTACGATTATTAGGAAAAGTATTGAAGTTATGGCTTTCTGCTTTGGTATAAACATAGATAATTACAATATAAATCTATTTTTTAAAATTACAATCCGATCGAACAATAAACACAGAAGATATTCATCTAAACGTTTTCCATAGTTACACTCTTTGCGCCTTTGCAGCAAGTGGGAATTGGTTCCAGCAAGAATACTCGTAGTGGTAATAAGTATTAGATCTTCCGATACTTCTACATTGCAGCCCTGAATAAAATGCAACCCTAGACAAGAGCAAGCTATCGATAGAAAGGGAGTCGAGTGAAAAAGTTGCCAAGAGCGGTTGTTCATAAAGCTACATAATTTCGTCATAAGTCTTAATAATTAAATGTGAAATTCGTATAAGCTCATTTACTTGTTGAATAAAAACCATATAAATAAAGAACTACAAATTGGGAGCTCGTCCGGGATGAGCTTAAGTGTAAAGGCAAAATTTGTGCATATGACGCAGTTCGTTTTGGTAGCAAGCAGTGAACGGTAAAAAAGAACCGTTGCATGATCGACGCTGGAACAAACGCGAGCAACAGAATACAGAATTCTCGAAGAAGTTTCGAGAGACGGCAGAGGCAAAGTTGCTGCTTAAGTTGGCAGAAGCAGAACTGGTGCATACGTCGGCAGAGGCAAAGTTGCTGCATAAGTTGGCAGAAGCAGAACTGGTGCATACGTCGGCAGAGGAAAAGTTGCTGCTTAAGTTGGCAGAAGCAGAACTGGTGCATACGTCGGCAGAGGCAAAGTTGCTGCTTAAGTTGGTAGAAGCAGAGCTGGAGCGTTCGTCGACAGAGGGAAAGTTGCTGCTAAAGTTGGTAGAAGCAGAGCTAAAGCGTGCGTCGACAGAGGCAAAGTTGCTGCTTAAGTTGGTAGAAGCAGACCTGGAGCGTGCATCGACAGAGGCAAAGTTGCTGCTTAAGTTGGTAGAAGCAGAGCTGAAGAGTACGTCTACAGAGACATTGTTGTTGTTTGCAGCGACAGAAGCAGAGCTGCGGTGTGCGTCGTCAGAGGCAGAGCTTGAAGCGAACGTCAGCAGAGGCAGAACTGGTGCGTACAGTCGACAGAGGCAGAGTTGCTGTTTGCGTCGACAGAAGCAGTGTTTCTGTGTGAGTAAGCAGAGGCAGGACTTGGTGCGAACGTCGACAGAGGCAAAGCTTGATACGATCGTCGGCAGAGACAGCGCAGTTGCGTGAAACTACAGAGGCAAAGCTGGTGCGAGCATCGACAGAGGCAGTACTAGTGTAAGGTTACGTTAAGTAACAGTAGTATTGTGTTGTATAATTTTACGTATTTGATTGTTTGCTAACCATTTCAAAATGCAACTTGACGAGATCTTGACACTTCGCGTAGCAGATTTGAGGTTAAAGTTAGCAGTGTTGGCACTACCAACAAGTGGAAGGAAACTAGAGTTGCAAAATAGATTGCTTACACATTTTGGAATTCAGGATGAAGAGGAAAGCGATTCAGATGAAGTTCAATCCGTGGTTGCAGAGCGAAATTTAGCTGAAGATCAAAGAGTAGACAATGGCAGGTCATGGTTCACTCTCAAAGATGTAGAAGGCAGCGTATCTAGTTTCTCTGGAACAGGAAGTCCTGATGTAGAACAATGGATCGATGAGTTAGAAAGTTGTTCAACTACTGTCCAGTGGAGTGATTTGCAGCTGCTTATCTATTCGAAACAGATGCTTACAGGAGCGGCTAAACTGTTTGTGCGTAGTGAGGCGAATATTCGTAGTTGGACTGTTTTGAAGGCTAAGTTGAGGGAAGAGTTTTCAGTCAAAGTGTCATCAGCTGAGGTTCATAGAAGATTGGACCAGCGTCAGCAGAGAAAAGACGAAGCATTATTTGAATATTTGTATGCTCTGAAAGAAATCGCAAAGCCAGTTAATATTGATGAGCCAAGTTTAATTGACTATTACATAAAGGGTATTCCTGATTCGAAAGGGAATAAGATAATGTTATATCAGGCTAGAAATATACAGGAACTAAAACATCAAATCGAGATATATCAGAAAGCTAGATCTGGCAAATCAAATCAATCAGCTGGGGAACGTCAGGAGCAAAAGAAAGATCAAGGCAAAGGTCAGGTTAGGTCTGGATCATCCAGGAAATGTTTCAAATGCGGCGATAGTTCCCACGTAATGAAAGACTGTAAGAAAACAGATTTTGTTTGCTTTAAATGTGGTCAGGCAGGACATCGAGCAGCACAATGTGCAGCAAAAACAGATGTCAAGAAAGAAACAAATGCTAATGTAGTTCAAGAGAATAAAATAGGAGTGCCATTAGGCAGTGAATTTACTCTATCAGGTCTTGAATTGAAGAGCATTGTTTACAAAAAGATTATATTTAAAGGTTTGGTTGACACGGGCGCTGATTTGTGCTTAATGCGCAGACAAGTTTTCGTGAGTCTAGGAGCAGCAGAAATAACTGGTAAAGGAAAGAGTTTGACGGGAATTGGAGAAAGTCGTATTTTAACATTTGGAAGTATTATTATATTCGTTCTAATAGATGATATTTCAATGGAAGTAGAGTTTTATGTTGTTCAAGATCAGGATATAGGTTTCGATGCTATTTTAGGAAGGACAATTTTGGACACTGTCGATATGAAGGTTACCAAAAGTGGTACTCACTTTAATATCAGGATGAAAACTGAAGATAGAGGTAAAATTAGGAATGCACAGATATTTGATCGTCAGGCGAATGATGAATTTCGAAGCATGTGTGTGGAAGAGCTTAAAGCCACTTCTAAGGTAGATCTATCTCATCTTAGTTGGCCTGAAGCTAAAACGGTATTGGAGATGATCGAACAATATTGCCCAATCCGTAACACAAATGCCCCTGTCGAGATGAAAATTGTTTTGAAAGATGACATCCCAGTTTATCAGCATCCCAGGCGACAGTCGTATAGTGACCAAAACTTTGTAGATGAGCAGGTGCGGGAATGGTTAAAAGAAGGTATAATACAGCCAAGTACATCCGAGTATGCTTCGCCCGTAGTCCTGGTGGCTAAGAAAAATGGGAAAAAGCGTCTATGCTGCGACTATCGCAAATTAAATGAGAAAATTATTAGAGATAATTTTCCGATGGCACACATGGACAATGTCTTAGACAAACTTCAGAATGCGAAGATATATACAACATTGGATTTGACCAATGGGTTTTTCCATGTGCCCGTAGAAGTAGGTTCAAGAAAATACACTTCGTTCGTGACTCAAAGTGGGCAGTACGAATTTTTATTTGTACCGTTTGGCATTTCGAATTCGCCTGCAGTTTTTACTAGGTTTATAATGTCTGTTTTACGAGAGTTGCTCGCTAGTGGAATTGTAATACTTTACATGGATGATGTTATTGTGCCTAGTAATGATGTTGATGAGGGGATAAGAAAATTGAAGCAAGTGTTAGAAGTATCTTCTCAGAATGGGCTACGAATTAATTGGGGCAAATGCCAGATATTACATCAGATAGTCAATTTTGTGGGATATATCGTTCAAGATGGAACCATAACCCCAAGCAAAGAAAAGATACAGGCCGTTACAGAATTTCCGGAACCCAAAGATAAAAAGGGTATACAACGTTTTTTAGGGTTAACATCTTATTTTAGAAAATTCATAAATGGATATGCAGCTATTGCTAAGCCATTGTCAGATCTTTTAAGGCAAGATGCTAAGTTCGGATTCACAGAAGTTCAGCGGAAGGCATTTGAAGAACTAAAATTAGCTTTAGTTAGTGAGCCAGTATTAAAGCTGTATAACCCGAAGTTGCGAACAGAGATTCACACAGATGCTTCGAAGTATGGGTATGGGGCAGTATTATTACAAAAAGATCAAGAGGATAATATGTTTCACCCTGTACAATTTATGAGTCGGAAAACTAAGCCATGTGAGGAGAATTACAGTTCGTATGAGCTAGAGGTTTTAGCAATAATAGCAGCTTTAATGAAATGGCGCGTGTATGTTCTTGGCATATCTTTTACCATAGTAACTGATTGTAACGCGTTCATGATGACCATGAAAAAGAAAGAGGTTCCTTTAAGAGTGGCACGTTGGGCATTATATTTGCAAGATTTTGATTATAAGATAGAACATCGTTCAGGGTCTAAGTTAAAGCATGCTGATGCTTTGAGCCGAGTGTCTTGTTATTTTATAACAGATACCCTGATCCATCGATTGAGAGAGGCCCAGCTGCAAGATGAGTGGATAAGAGGGGTTAGAGAATTGGTCGCTAAAGATTTTTATATTCAAAATCAGGTACTATTTAAAGACCCAAATAAAGAACTCATAGTAGTTCCTGGTCAGATGGAAAACGAGATAATTGTTTCTGCTCAAAACCAAGGTCATTTCTCGGCAGCAAAAACACAAGATTTAGTGGAAAAATCGTATTACATTCCAAAATTGAAAGAAAACGTTTCTCGTGTTGTAGATAGTTGTGTTCGTTGCATAATAGTAAACGCGAAATCTGGTAAAAAGGAAGGGTTTTTGACAGCAATCGATAAGGGTAATGTACCGTTTGTTACATACCATATTGACCATGTTGGCCCAATGGAACTAACTAATAAGCGATATAATCACATTTTAGTCGTGGTAGATGGGTTTTCGAAATATGTTTGGTTGTATCCAACCCGTAGTACAGGTGTTGATGAGGTTATAGAGTGCTTGAAAAAACAAGCAGTTAATTTTGAGAACCCCTACAGAATTGTCTCGGGCAGAGGTTCCGCATTTACCTCGAATTCCTTTAAAGAATATTGTGAAAATGAAAATATTCAGCATATGCTCATTGCCACCGGTGTACCTCGTGGAAATGGTCAGGTGGAACGGATGCACAAGCTTGTAGTTCCAATGTTGTCTAAGTTAAGTAATGACAATCCAGGATTATGGTATAAGAAATTAGGACAAGTTCAGCAAATGATAAATAATACAGAGCCAAGAAGCACAAAAATAGCACCTTTTAAGTTAATGACTGGAGTAGATATGCGCGTCGCCGATTATAAGGAGCTAAAGGATTTAGTAAGCCAATTCATGATTAGAGAGTTAGAAGAAAAGCGTGAAAATTTGCGGCAAGAAGCTCGTGAAAACATTAGGGATATACAGGAAGAAAATAAAAAAGCATTTGATTTAAAAAGAAAGCAACAGAAACAGTATAATATTAATGATTTGGTAGCCATAAAAAGGACTCAGTACGGAGTAGGGCTTAAGCTGAAAGGTAAATATTTAGGCCCATATAAAGTGGTTGAGATCAAAGATCATGGGAGATATGAGGTTGAAAAGATAGGAGACAATGAAGGTCCTATAAAAACAATTACAGTTGCAGAGTATATGAAACCATGGCTTGATCCATTCGAGGCGAATGTCCTGTCAGGAGGGCCGATTGTGGGAATTGGTTCCAGCAAGAATACTCGTAGTGGTAATAAGTATTAGATCTTTCGATACTTTTATATTGCAGCCCTGAATAAAATGCAACCCTAGACAAGAGCAAGCTATCGATAGAAAGGGAGTCGAGTGAAAAAGTTGCCAAGAGCGGTTGTTCATAAAGCTACATAATTTCGTCATGTCTTAATAATTAAATGTGAAATTCGTATAAGCTCATTTACTTGTTGAATAAAAACCATATAAATAAAGAACTACAGCATATCGTGACGTCATCGTCAAATTTCCACATTTTTCCTAAATTTGCGTATTATTTAAAATTTATTAAGAATATTTAAAGCTTTTAAAAATGTTTTAAAAATATTAACTGTCAATTTTCTTAATTTCAAAATATTTAAAAATTTCTATAATTTATTAAAAATTTTTTTTTATACTTCCCACTTTTCCAAAGTTCCATAATTTTTAAAATTGCTTATCAATGAAAAAGGGATTAACTCTTTGTTTCCCTTTTGATTTTTTTGCCTTTCTTATCATTTCTAATATTCTAATATTCTATTCTAATATTCAGTTACCACTGTATTTAGTTAGTGGTTTCGGCACCTTTAGCAGTAAGAGATGTTGTGCCAGCGCTGACACTTTTGATTGAATTCCCAGCAGCATGCGTTGCAAGACTCCCCATACAGCGCCAACTGCCTGCGCCAAATACCTGTGCCTGCATCTGCGTGTACGTCGGCGTCGATTGTAATCAACACGCTGGGATCAATCAGCAAACTTTAAAACTGAACGTCACACAGCAGTCAGCTCGAATGAATCCATCAAACGTATCAATCATGATGACACAGTGTCACAGTGCGAGCACAGTATAACTGGAAAAGACCAGGCCAGACCAGACACAGGCAGGACCAGGCAGCAGGCAGCAGGTCCAGTTTTAGCTTTTCCTAACATGTCTGTGAAACGTCTCAGTTGTTGCTTTTGTTGTAGTTGGCGTTGCCTCACTTGTGAAGTCTCCACGCGCGTTGCGCCCATTAAATTCGAATAATCTTAGTTGTGTCATGGCGCATAATTTAGCAGGCAGGTGTGAAAAAGCTTCATTAGCTTAGACGTCTCAGTCCGAGCCCGCTGCATGACTAATAATAGTCATGGGCCGGTCACATTCTGCTCTCTTGCCACATTTGCCACCGGCACAAACCATACTTATTCTCAATCTGCTTGGCTTGGGCAGCCGCGATGTCTGCTAACGAAAGTTGCAGACATTTGAGTGACTGAAGCAAGGCAAAATGCTGTAGAAATTTCCCCTTGCGATTTGCGGCTAATCCCATGGAAAATAATATAGACAGAGAGGTATTCTCTCCTAAGACTTGCTGGCTTTATATGTAGAATTTGTAGCAAGGAGGTACCAAGCGATACAATTCTATTAAAACGATTCAAGTAGGCTGAGTTGCTTCTGTCTTAATTTCTGACTACGTAAGCTCTCAATGTGTTCGGATTTTCAGTCCGCTCTCAGCTCTCAATTGAGACTGGACTGGGTTTTTTTTCTGGGTGAGACTGGAATCTCTTTTTTTTCTCAGGGTGGGACTGGAATCTCTTTTTTTATAACTCTTCTTTTTTCGTAGTGCATTTGCATTAAAGTATGCCTTTTTTTAAAAAGTAGAGCAATTTTCTTCATTTTTGGATAAGTACACAAAAATGTTTCATATCATCGTTTTTTTTTTTATACCCGGTACTTCTGCAGCAATGGCTTAAGCTTGCGCATGCTCTGACGCTCAACTTGTGTGTCTCAAAGAGTGAGATTGTCGCCTGCGAATAATCGTTGCCATAGAGTTTGCCCATGGCCAGAGCCACATCGCGCTGGGTGAAGCCGAGCTCGATGCGACGCTGCTTGAAGGTCTTCGCAAACTGATGGAGCTCCATAACTATTCAACAAATTATTCAATTTCTTTTTTACACTAACTGAATTTTTTGAATTTTTGGTTTTGGTTTACTATATTGTTTGTTTGCTTTGTTTTCAATCTATAGTAATGTTTGCTTTGTTTTCAATCTATAGTAATAATATATTTAATTTAATATCTTTTCTATAACGACTTTTAAATATATTTGGTAAAACTTTTAACTAAATTTTAAATATATATACAGTGGTGGCCTTTTATTTAGCACACTATTTAGCAGCACACTTCAACATGAATTTTTACCGATTGTATATTGAATAGTTCACCAATTTTTTTCCTGGTTGTTGCCTTATTAGTTGATAAGATGTAAAGTTACTTTCAGCCTATTCCCTTTCGTCGTTTTTTTTCTGCGTTGGTTTGAATGAATTAACTATGATTTTCAGCTGGACATGAGTTTAGCACACTTATACTTTTTTTTTTATTAATTTATTAAGTAGAATGAGAAAACATAAGAAAGGGGACTAATATTTTGTTGGATATCCTTTGTTTTTGATAACTACATCCAATCTTCTGTGCTGACTCTCCACTAAAGCAGCACATCTGTTCTGCGGAATACTGTACCACGCTTCTCGGATAACTATCCACAAATCATTCAAACTGCCCAGATTTTTGGTGCGAATGTGCTGCTCAACATCATTCTAGAGATTCTCTATCGGATTGAGGTCCGGTGACTGAGCTGGCCACTTCAGCGTAACAACTTGATGCTCCTAAAGGCAACTTTTCATAAGCCGTGAAGTGTGCTTAGGATCGTTGTCGTGCATAAAACGCCATGATAATGGCATATTGTCCTCGGAATATGGCACCATTATATCCTCTATAATTTCTTTATAGACGTATAGGTCCATACGAGTGTCTATCCGGTAAATCATTGATACATATTTTTTAATAACATTTAAATTTTTAATTAAAATAAATAGGTAATACTAAATATGCGAGTCCTTAAAAGAAAGAACAAAGAAAATAAAAAAAAGAAACGAAAAAATAGAAAAAAAGAAAGAAAATTTCTTTCTTTTCTAGAAAGAAAAAGAAAATTTGGTAACAATCGGATAATAAACACAGAAGTTATTCAGCTTAACGTTTTCCATAGCTGTAAGCAGCGCTGCCGGCAGCGCTGCTTGCAGCATTGTGCCGAATCGTGTGTGCGTGTACGGTGGTGAAATGGGTTAAGTTGTGGACTGAAAAACGAACAGTACTATTATGCATTTACGGGTTCGAGTCCCGCCCGCATCAAAAATTAAATGTGTGCAAAAATGTTTTTTTTTTTTATTTTTTTTTTTTTATTTTATATTTTGACTTTGCATAAATATTATAAGTCCATAGCCTTTTACGGTCAAAATATGATTGTAGCCCATTTTTTGTTCCGCAAATAAATTATGTACAAGCAGCTGGGTAGCGGGTATATTACAGTCGAGCACTCTCGACTGTAGCTTTCTTACTTGTTTTTTCATCAATCTCCCCACTCTGGACTCGAGTTGCAACTGTCGCATATAGCAGCTGGACACGGTGCTTGTGTGAGACGCTGCAGGCACTCAGGCAACATCAGCCCAACTGATTTGAAATTCTAAAGTGATTTTGATTACTTGAGGTATTGATATTTATACTTGTACGTTGATTAGATAGTTGAAGGCTTGTTAGATGCATGTCAGCAGCAGCAGCGGCCTCAGACCGGTCTCACTGGCTGCATGTCTTGATCTTGGTCTCTACGTCTCCATTTTCGTCTGCATCTGCGTGATGCGCCTGGCTTGATGTTGATTATAATTTAATTATAAGCAATCTGTAACAAGTAAATGGCTTGCATGGTGCTCTCACTCCATGGCACTCCTGGTCATGGCGCATAATTTAGCAGGCAGGTGTGAAAAAGCTTCATTAGCTTAGACGTCTCAGTCCGAGCCCGCTGCATGACTAATAATAGTCATGGGCCGGTCACATTCTGCTCTCTTGCCACATTTGCCACCGGCACAAACCATACTTATTCTCAATCTGCTTGGCTTGGGCAGCCACGATGTCTGCTAACGAAAGTTGCAGACATTTGAGTGACTGAAGCAAGGCAAAATGCTGCCCATGGAAAATAATATAGACAGAGAGGTATTCTCTCTTAAGACTTGCTGGCTTTATATGTAGAATTTGTAGCAAGGAGGTACCAAGCGATACAATTCTATTAAAACGATTCAAGTAGGCTGAGTTGCTTCTGTCTTAATTTCTGACTACGTAAGCTCTCAATGTGTTCGGATTTTCAGTCCGCTCTCAGCTCTCAATTAAGACTGGACTGGGTTTTTATATCCGCTACTCATAGAGTAGAAGGGTATTATAACTTTGTTCATTGTAATTGTAATCAACACGCTGGGATCAATCAGCAAACTTTAAAACTGAACGCCACATAGCAGTCAGCTCGAATGAATCCATCAAACGTATCAATCATGATGACAGGTCACAGTGCGAGCACAGTATAACTGGAAAAGACCAGGCCAGACCAGACACAGACAGGACCAGGCAACAGGCAGCAGGTCCAGTTTTAGCTTTTCCTAACATGTCTGTGAAACGTCTCAGTTGTTGTTTTTGTTGTAGTTGGCGTTGCCTCACTTGTGAAGTCTCCACGCGCGTTGCGCCCATTAAATTCGAATAATCTTAGTTGTTGTTGCTTTTTTTTCATCAATCTCCCCACTCTGGACTCGAGTTGCAACTGTCGCATATAGCAGCTGGACACGGTGCTTGTGTGAGACGCTGCAGGCAGGCAGGCAGCATCAGCCCAACTGATTTGAAATTCTAAAGTGATTTTGATTACTTGGGGTATTGATATTTTGACTTGTACGTTGATTAGATAGTTGAAGGCTTGTTAGATGCATGTCAGCAGCAGTAGCGGCCTCAGACCGGTCTCACTGGCTGCATGTCTTGGTCTTGGTCTCTACGTCTCCATTTTCGTCTGCATCTGCGTGATGCGCCTGGCTTGATGTTGATTATAATTTAATTATAAGCAATCTGTAACAAGTAAATGGCTTGCATGGTGCTCTCACTCCATGGCACTCCTGGTCATGGCGCATAATTTAGCAGGCAGGTGTGAAAAAGCTTCATTAGCCCGCTGCATGACTAATAATAGTCATGGGCCGGTCACATTCTGCTCTCTTGCCACATTTGCCACCGGCACAAACCATACTTATTCTCAATCTGCTTGGCTTGGGCAGCCACGATGTCTGCTAACGAAAGTTGCAGACATTTGAGTGACTGAAGCAAGGCAAAATGCTGTAGAAATTTCCCCTTGCGATTTGCGGCTAATCCCATGGAAAATAGAATAGACAGAGAGGTATTCTCTCTTAAGCTTTGCTGGCTTTATATGTAGAATTTGTAGCAAGGAGGTACCAAGCGATACAATTCTATTAAAACGATTCAAGTAGGCTGAGTTGCTTCTGTCTTAATTTCTGACTACGTAAGCTCTCAATGTGTTCGGATTTTCAGTCCGCTCTCAGCTCTCAATTGAGACTGGACTGGGTTTTTTTTTTCTCTGGGTGAGACTGGAATCTCTTTTTTTTTCTCAGGGTGGGAGCGGAATCTCTTTTTTTTTATAACTCTTCTTTTTTTTCGTAGTGCATTTGCATTAAAGTATGCCTTTTTTTAACAAGTAGAGTAATTCTCTTCATTTTTGGATAAGTACACAAAAATGTTTCATATCATCGTTTTTTTTTTATACCCGGTACTTCTGCAGCAATGGCATAGCTTGCGCATGCTCTTGACGCTCAACTTGTGTGTCTCAAAGAGTGAGATTGTCGCCTGCGAATAATCGTTGCCATAGAGTTTGCCCATGGCCAGAGCCACATCGCGCTGGGTGAAGCCGAGCTCGATGCGACGGTGCTTGAAGGTCTTCGCAAACTGATCGAGCTCCATAACTATTCAACAAATTATTTAATTTCTTTTTTACACTAACTGAATTTTTTGAATTTTTGGTCTTGGTTTACTATATTGTTTGTTTCCTTATTTGCTTTGTTTTCAATCTATAGTAATGTTTGCTTTGTTTTCAATCTATAGTAATAATATATTTAATTTAATATCTTTTCTATAACGACTTTTAAATATATTTGGTAAAACTTTTAACTGAATTTTAAATATATATACAGTGGTGGCCTTTTATTTAGCACACTATTTAGCAGCACACTTCAACATGAATTTTTACCGATTGTATAGTGAATAGTTCACCAATTTTTTTTCTGGTTGTTGCCTTATTAGTTGATAAGATGTACCGTTACTTTCAGCCTATTCCCTTTCGTCGTTTTTTTTTCTGCGTTGGTTTGAATGAATTAACTATGATTTTCAGCTGGACATGAGTTTAGCACACTTATACTTTTTTTTTATTAATTTATTAAGTAGAATGAGAAAACATAAGAAAGGGGACTAATATTTTGTTGGATATCCTTTGTTTTTGATAACTACATCCAATCTTCTGTGCTGACTCTCCACTAAAGCAGCGCATCTGTTCTGCGGAATACTGTACCACGCTTCTCGGATAACTATCCACAAATCATTCAAACTGCCCAGATTTTTGGTGCGAATGTGCTGCTCAACATCATTCTAGAGATTCTCTATCGGATTGAGGGCAGAAGGAGACACCTCCGACACCATAAAATCTATATATTCTGGCTCAGGATCAACAGCCGAGTCGATATAGCCATGTCCGTCTGTCCGTGTGAAAATCTAGATCTCAGCTATTATAAGAGCTAGGACAACCAAATTTGATGACAATATGTGTTATTATTGCACGCTGATCAAGTTTATTTTGGATTTTGGCCACGCCTCTTCCGCCCCCGCAAATCGAAAAAACATTGATAACAAGCGCAATTTTGATGCCATATTGTTCATTTTCGGTTTACATGATAACTATAGCTAGCCAAATGATCTCTAAAAATTTGGTAGCAATCGGATAATAAACACAGAAGTTATTTAGCTTAACGTTTTCTATAGCTGTAAGCAGCGCTGCCGGCAATGCGCTGCTTGCAGCATTGTGCCGAATCGTGTGTGCATGTCCAGTGGTGAAATGGGTTAAGTTGTGGACTGCAAAACGAACAGTACTATTATGCATTTATGGGTTCGAGTCCCGCCCGCATCAAAAATTAAATGTGTGCAAAAATGTTTTTTTTTTTTATTTTATATTTTGACTTTGCATAAATATTATAAGTCCACAGCCTTTTACGGTCAAAATATGATTGTAGCCGTTTCCTTGTTCCGCAAATAAATTATGTACAAGCAGCTAGGTAGCGGGTATATTACAGTCGAGCACACTCGACTTGTTTTTTTTAGACTTATACTTTAAATTTTAAATATGCACTAATTGGTGGTCGTGCATTTTAGTTAAAAATTTTTTAATGGCTCACAATGAACTTAGTTAACAAGTGGAGAAGTGACAGTCTCTTAAATCAGCTGTGTGTAGATCGAGCTTTTCTTATTTTCTGCAAAGAAAAGTTTTTGCCTCCCTTTTTGAGCTACCTTCATGAAACTTTGTATACATGTTTCTTAATGCTGCCCGCTGTAAATAAGTCGGAAAGAGCCGGTACGGACCGATACATCGTATAGATGCCATAGAACCTATTGGTCGTTTTTTAAAACAAAGTTTTTTAAAAGTTAAAGTACTCTAGAACACTTTCCATTCAATTATATTAAGAGGTATTAAAAGGGCATATATCGTTTTTTACATGCACGTATTCGATTTATAGTCTTCAACAGGTAGAATTATTACTTTTACTGTTTAGGTGATAAATCTTGGATTTTTTTTGGTACCTGAATAAAAGTTATACTTTTCAATAGTTTTTACTCTTTTTGCCGGCAGCGCTGTTTGCAGCAGTGTGCCGAATAGTGTGTGCGTGTACTGTGGAGAAATGGGTTAACTTGTGGACTGCATAACGAACAGAACTTTTATTTAAAAATTCAAAATAAACTTGATAAGCGTGCAATCATAACACATTTTGTCACCAAATTTGGTAGTTCTAGCTCTTATAATAGCTGGGATCTAGATTTTCACACGGAAAGACAGACGGACAAAAAGGGATGCAAAAAAATTAGAACAGTTCGATCTCTCCCACCATGACACGCATGAGACCATTCGGAAATTCTTGCACGACAAAAACAAAGTCTGAATGCATGATGCGTGTTGTTGTTGCTATTTATTCTCATAACTTAAATATACAATTAATTAAAAAAACAAGTAAGAAAGCTACATTCGAATTAGCTCAACTGTAATATACCCGCTACCCAGCTGCTCGTACATCAAAATTATTTGCGGAACAATAGAGAACGGCTACAATCATATTTTGACCGTAAAAGGCCATGGACTTACAATATTTATGCAAAGTCAAAATCTAAAATAAAACAAGTAAGAAAGCTACAGTCGAGTGTGCTCGACTGTAATATACCCGCTACCTAGCTGCTTGTACATAATTTATTTGCGGAACAAAAAAACGGCTACAATCATATTTTGACCGTAAAAGGCTATGGACTTATAATATTTATGCAAAGTCAAAATATAAAGTAAAACAAGTAAGAAAGCTACAGTCGAGTGTGCTCGACTGTATTATACCCGCTACCCAGCTGCTTGTACATAATTTATTTGCGGAAGAAAAAATGGGCTACAATCATATTTTGACCGTAAAAGGCTATGGACTTATAATATTTATGCAAAGTCAAAATATAAAATGAAAAAAAAAAAAACATTTTTGCACACATTTAATTTTTGATGCGGGCGGGACTCGAACCCGTAAATGCATAATAGTACTGTTCGTTTTGCAGTCCACAACTTAACCCATTTCACCACCGTACACGCACACACGATTCGGCACAATGCTGCAAGCAGCGCTGCCGGCTCCTAGCTCTTATAATAGCTGGGATCTAGATTTTCACACGGACAGACAGACGGACAAACGGACATGGCTATATCGACTCGGCTGTTGATCCTGAGCCAGAATATATATACTTTATGGGGTCGGAGGTGTCTCCTTCTGCCTGTTACATACATTTTCGGTTTGAACAAAGTTATAATACCCTTCTACTCTATGAGTAGCGGGTATAAAAAAAAAAAACATTTTTGCACACATTTAATTTTTGATGCGGGCGGGACTCGAACCCGTAAATGCATAATAGTACTGTTCGTTTTGCAGTCCACAAATTAACCCATTTCACCACCGTACACGCACACACGATTCGGCACAATGCTGCAAGCAGCGCTGCCGGCAGCGCTGCTTACAGCTATGGAAAACGTTAAGCTGAATAACTTCTGTGTTTATTATCCGATTGTTACCAAATTTTCAGAGATCATCTGGCTATCTATAGTTATCATGTAAACCGAAAATAAACAATATGGTATCAAAATTGCACTTGTTATCAATGTTTTTTCGATTTGCGGGGGCGGAAGAGGCGTGGCCAAAATCCAAAATAAACTTGATCAGCGTGCAATAATAACACATATTGTCATCAAATTTGGTTGTCCTAGCTCTTATAATAGCTGGGATCTAGATTTTCACACGGACAGACAGACGGACAAACGGACATGGCTATATCGACTCGGCTGTTGATCCTGAGCCAGAATATATATACTTTATGGGGTCGGAGGTGTCTCCTTCTGCCTGTTACATACATTTTCGGTTTGAACAAAGTTATAATACCCTTCTACTCTATGAGTAGCGGGTATAAAAAGCAACAACAACTAAGATTATTCGAATTTAATGGGAGGCAACGCCAACTACAACAAAAACAACAACTGAGACGTTTCACAGACATGTTAGGAAAAGCTAAAGCTACGTTTGATGGATTCATTCGAGCTGACTGCTGTGTGGCGTTCAGTTTTAAAGTTTGCTGATTGATCCCAGCGTGTTGATTACAATCGACGCCGACGTACACGCAGATGCAGGCACAGGTAGTTGGCGCAGGCAGTTGGCGCTGTATGGGGAGTCTTGCAACGCATGCTGCTGGGAATTCAATCAAAAGTGTCAGCGCTGGCACAACATCTCTTACTGCTAAAGGTGCCGAAACCACTAACTAAATACAGTGGTAACTGAATATTAGAATAGAATATTAGAATATTAGAAATGATAAGAAAGGCAAAAAAAAATCAAAAGGGAAACAAAGAGTTAATCCCTTTTTCATTGATAACCAATTTTAAAAATTATGGAACTTTGGAAAAGTGGGAAGTATAAAAAAAAAATTTTAATAAATTATAGAAATTTTTAAATATTTTGAAATTAAGAAAATTGACAGTTAATATTTTTAAAACATTTTTAAAAGCTTAAAATGTTCTTAATGAAATTTAAATAATACGCAAATTTAGGAAAAATGTGGAAATTTGACGATGACGTCACGATATGCTGCAAAGGCGCAAAGAGTGAAACTATGGAAAACGTTTAGATGAATATCTTCTGTGTTTATTGTTCGATCGGATTGTAATTTTTAAAATAGATTTATATTGTAATTATCTATGTTTACACCAAAACAGAAAGCCATAACTTCAATACTTTTCCTAATAATCGTAATTATCGTTTTGCGTGGGCGGTGGGCGCGACATCGAAAATTGAAAATAAACTCGATCTACCTATAGTATACAGGAAATTATGTGTCTCTACCTTTTGTAATAGCTGAGATCTAGACATACAGACGGACAAACGGACAGACGGACATGGCTATATCGACTCGGCTGTTGATCCTGAGCCAGAATATATATACTTTATGGGGTCGGAGGTGTCTCCTTCTGCCTGTTACATACATTTTCGGTTTGAACAAAGTTATAATACCCTTCTACTCTATGAGTAGCGGGTATAAAAAAAAAAAAACATTTTTGCACACATTTAATTTTTGATGCGGGCGGGACTCGAACCCGTAAATGCATAATAGTACTGTTCGTTTTGCAGTCCACAAATTAACCCATTTCACCACCGTACACGCACACACGATTCGGCACAATGCTGCAAGCAGCGCTGCCGGCAGCGCTGCTTACAGCTATGGAAAACGTTAAGCTGAATAACTTCTGTGTTTATTATCCGATTGTTACCAAATTTTCAGAGATCATCTGGCTAGCTATAGTTATCATGTAAACCGAAAATAAACAATATGGTATCAAAATTGCACTTGTTATCAATGTTTTTTCGATTTGCGGGGGCGGAAGAGGCGTGGCCAAAATCCAAAATAAACTTGATCAGCGTGCAATAATAACACATATTGTCATCAAATTTGGTTGTCCTAGCTCTTATAATAGCTGGGATCTAGATTTTCACACGGACAGACAGACGGACAAACGGACATGGCTATATCGACTCGGCTGTTGATCCTGAGCCAGAATATATATACTTTATGGGGTCGGAGGTGTCTCCTTCTGCCTGTTACATACATTTTCGGTTTGAACAAAGTTATAATACCCTTCTACTCTATGAGTAGCGGGTATAAAAAGCAACAACAACTAAGATTATTCGAATTTAATGGGAGGCAACGCCAACTACAACAAAAACAACAACTGAGACGTTTCACAGACATGTTAGGAAAAGCTAAAGCTACGTTTGATGGATTCATTCGAGCTGACTGCTGTGTGGCGTTCAGTTTTAAAGTTTGCTGATTGATCCCAGCGTGTTGATTACAATCGACGCCGACGTACACGCAGATGCAGGCACAGGTAGTTGGCGCAGGCAGTTGGCGCTGTATGGGGGAGTCTTGCAACGCATGCTGCTGGGAATTCAATCAAAAGTGTCAGCGCTGGCACAACATCTCTTACTGCTAAAGGTGCCGAAACCACTAACTAAATACAGTGGTAACTGAATATTAGAATAGAATATTAGAATATTAGAAATGATAAGAAAGGCAAAAAAAATCAAAAGGGAAACAAAGAGTTAATCCCTTTTTCATTGATAAGCAATTTTAAAAATTATGGAACTTTGGAAAAGTGGGAAGTATAAAAAAAAATTTTAATAAATTATAGAAATTTTTAAATATTTTGAAATTAAGAAAATTGACAGTTAATATTTTTAAAACATTTTTAAAAGCTTTAAAATGTTCTTAATGAAATTTAAATAATACGCAAATTTAGGAAAAATGTGGAAATTTGACGATGACGTCACGATATGCTGCAAAGGCGCAAAGAGTGAAACTATGGAAAACGTTTAGATGAATATCTTCTGTGTTTATTGTTCGATCGGATTGTAATTTTTAAAATAGATTTATATTGTAATTATCTATGTTTACACCAACGCAGAAAGCCATAACTTCAATACTTTTCCTAATAATCGTAATTATCGTTTTGCGTGGGCGGTGGGCGCGACATCGAAAATTGAAAATAAACTCGATCTACCTATGGTATACAGGAAATTATGTGTCTCTACCTTTTGTAATAGCTGAGATCTAGACATACAGACGGACAAACGGACAGACGGACATGGCTATATCGACTCGGCTGTTGATCCTGAGCCAGAATATATATACTTTATGGGGTCGGAGGTGTCTCCTTCTGCCTGTTACATACATTTTCGGTTTGAACAAAGTTATAATACCCTTCTACTCTATGAGTAGCGGGTATAAAAAAAAAAAACATTTTTGCACACATTTAATTTTTGATGCGGGCGGGACTCGAACCCGTAAATGCATAATAGTACTGTTCGTTTTGCAGTCCACAAATTAACCCATTTCACCACCGTACACGCACACACGATTCGGCACAATGCTGCAAGCAGCGCTGCCTGGCAGCGCTGCTTACAGCTATGGAAAACGTTAAGCTGAATAACTTCTGTGTTTATTATCCGATTGTTACCAAATTTTCAGAGATCATCTGGCTAGCTATAGTTATCATGTAAACCGAAAATAAACAATATGGTATCAAAATTGCACTTGTTATCAATGTTTTTTCGATTTGCGGGGGCGGAAGAGGCGTGGCCAAAATCCAAAATAAACTTGATCAGCGTGCAATAATAACACATATTGTCATCAAATTTGGTTGTCCTAGCTCTTATAATAGCTGAGATCTAGATTTTCACACGGACCGACAGACGGACAAACGGACAGACGGACATGGCTATATCGACTCGGCTGTTGATCCTGAGCCAGAATATATATACTTTATGGGGTCGGAGGTGTCTCCTTCTGCCTGTTACATACATTTTCGGTTTGAACAAAGTTATAATACCCTTCTACTCTATGAGTAGCGGGTATAAAAAAAAAAACATTTTTGCACACATTTAATTTTTGATGCGGGCGGGACTCGAACCCGTAAATGCATAATAGTACTGTTCGTTTTGCAGTCCACAAATTAACCCATTTCACCACCGTACACGCACACACGATTCGGCACAATGCTGCAAGCAGCGCTGCCGGCAGCGCTGCTTACAGCTATGGAAAACGTTAAGCTGAATAACTTCTGTGTTTATTATCCGATTGTTACCAAATTTTCAGAGATCATCTGGCTAGCTATAGTTATCATGTAAACCGAAAATAAACAATATGGTATCAAAATTGCACTTGTTATCAATGTTTTTTCGATTTGCGGGGGCGGAAGAGGCGTGGCCAAAATCCAAAATAAACTTGATCAGCGTGCAATAATAACACATATTGTCATCAAATTTGGTTGTCCTAGCTCTTATAATAGCTGGGATCTAGATTTTCACACGGACAGACAGACGGACAAACGGACATGGCTATATCGACTCGGCTGTTGATCCTGAGCCAGAATATATATACTTTATGGGGTCGGAGGTGTCTCCTTCTGCCTGTTACATACATTTTCGGTTTGAACAAAGTTATAATACCCTTCTACTCTATGAGTAGCGGGTATAAAAAGCAACAACAACTAAGATTATTCGAATTTAATGGGAGGCAACGCCAACTACAACAAAAACAACAACTGAGACGTTTCACAGACATGTTAGGAAAAGCTAAAGCTAAGTTTGATGGATTCATTCGAGCTGACTGCTGTGTGGCGTTCAGTTTTAAAGTTTGCTGATTGATCCCAGGTAGTTGGCGCAGGCAGTTGGCGCTGTATGGGGAGTCTAGCAACGCATGCTGCTGGGAATTCAATCAAAAGTGTCAGCGCTGGCACAACATCTCTTACTGCTAAAGGTGCCGAAACCACTAACTAAATACAGTGGTAACTGAATATTAGAATAGAATATTAGAATATTAGAAATGATAAGAAAGGCAAAAAAAATCAAAAGGGAAACAAAGAGTTAATCCCTTTTTCATTGATAACCAATTTTAAAAATTATGGAACTTTGGAAAAGTGGGAAGTATAAAAAAAAATTTTAATAAATTATAGAAATTTTTAAATATTTTGAAATTAAGAAAATTGACAGTTAATATTTTTAAAACATTTTTAAAAGCTTTAAATGTTCTTAATGAAATTTAAATAATACGCAAATTTAGGAAAAATGTGGAAATTTGACGATGACGTCACGATAACCTGCAAAGGCGCAAAGAGTGAAACTATGGAAAACGTTTAGATGAATATCTTCTGTGTTTATTGTTCGATCGGATTGTAATTTTTAAAATAGATTTATATTGTAATTATCTATGTTTACACCAAAGCAGAAAGCCATAACTTCAATACTTTTCCTAATAATCGTAATTATCGTTTTGCGTGGGCGGTGGGCGCGACATCGAAAATTGAAAATAAACTCGATCTACCTATGGTATACAGGAAATTAGGTGTCTCTACCTTTTGTAATAGCTAAGATCTAGACGTACAGACGGACAAACGGACAGACGGACATGGCAATATCGACTCGGCTGTTGATCCTGAGCCAGAATATATATACTTTATGGGGTCGGAGGTGTCTCCTTCTGCCTGTTACATACATTTTCGGTTTGAACAAAGTTATAATACCCTTCTACTCTATGAGTAGCGGGTATAAAAAAAAAAAAACATTTTTGCACACATTTAATTTTTGATGCGGGCGGGACTCGAACCCGTAAATGCATAATAGTACTGTTCGTTTTGCAGTCCACAAATTAACCCATTTCACCACCGTACACGCACACACGATTCGGCACAATGCTGCAAGCAGCGCTGCCGGCAGCGCTGCTTACAGCTATGGAAAACGTTAAGCTGAATAACTTCTGTGTTTATTATCCGATTGTTACCAAATTTTCAGAGATCATCTGGCTAGCTATAGTTATCATGTAAACCGAAAATAAACAATATGGTATCAAAATTGCACTTGTTATCAATGTTTTTTCGATTTGCGGGGGCGGAAGAGGCGTGGCCAAAATCCAAAATAAACTTGATCAGCGTGCAATAATAACACATATTGTCATCAAATTTGGTTGTCCTAGCTCTTATAATAGCTGAGATCTAGATTTTCACACGGACAGACAGACGGACAGACGGACAAACGGACAGACGGACATGGCTATATCGACTCGGCTGTTGATCCTGAGCCAGAATATATATACTTTATGGGGTCGGAGGTGTCTCCTTCTGCCTGTTACATACATTTTCGGTTTGAACAAAGTTATAATACCCTTCTACTCTATGAGTAGCGGGTATAAAAAAAAAAAAACATTTTTGCACACATTTAATTTTTGATGCGGGCGGGACTCGAACCCGTAAATGCATAATAGTACTGTTCGTTTTGCAGTCCACAAATTAACCCATTTCACCACCGTACACGCACACACGATTCGGCACAATGCTGCAAGCAGCGCTGCCGAGCAGCGCTGCTTACAGCTATGGAAAACGTTAAGCTGAATAACTTCTGTGTTTATTATCCGATTGTTACCAAATTTTCAGAGATCATCTGGCTAGCTATAGTTATCATGTAAACCGAAAATAAACAATATGGTATCAAAATTGCACTTGTTATCAATGTTTTTTCGATTTGCGGGGGGCGGAAGAGGCGTGGCCAAAATCCAAAATAAACTTGATCAGCGTGCAATAATAACACATATTGTCATCAAATTTGGTTGTCCTAGCTCTTATAATAGCTGGGATCTAGATTTTCACACGGACAGACAGACGGACAAACGGACATGGCTATATCGACTCGGCTGTTGATCCTGAGCCAGAATATATATACTTTATGGGGTCGGAGGTGTCTCCTTCTGCCTGTTACATACATTTTCGGTTTGAACAAAGTTATAATACCCTTCTACTCTATGAGTAGCGGGTATAAAAAGCAACAACAACTAAGATTATTCGAATTTAATGGGAGGCAACGCCAACTAAAACAAAAACAACAACTGAGACGTTTCACAGACATGTTAGGAAAAGCTAAAGCTACGTTTGGTGGATTCATTCGAGCTGACTGCTGTGTGGCGTTCAGTTTTAAAGTTTGCTGATTGATCCCAGCGTGTTGATTACAATCGACGCCGACGTACACGCAGATGCAGGCACAGGTAGTTGGCGCAGGCAGTTGGCGCTGTATGGGGAGTCTTGCAACGCATGCTGCTGGGAATTCAATCAAAAGTGTCAGCGCTGGCACAACATCTCTTACTGCTAAAGGTGCCGAAACCACTAACTAAATACAGTGGTAACTGAATATTAGAATAGAATATTAGAATCTTAGAAATGATAAGAAAGGCAAAAAAAATCAAAAGGGAAACAAAGAGTTAATCCCTTTTTCATTGATAAGCAATTTTAAAAATTATGGAACTTTGGAAAAGTGGGAAGTATAAAAAAAAATTTTAATAAATTATAGAAATTTTTAAATATTTTGAAATTAAGAAAATTGACAGTTAATATTTTTAAAACATTTTTAAAAGCTTAAAATGTTCTTAATGAAATTTAAATAATACGCAAATTTAGGAAAAATGTGGAAATTTGACGATGACGTCACGATATGCTGCAAAGGCGCAAAGAGTGAAACTATGGAAAACGTTTAGATGAATATCTTCTGTGTTTATTGTTCGATCGGATTGTAATTTTTAAAATAGATTTATATTGTAATTATCTATGTTTACACCAAAGCAGAAAGCCATAACTTCAATACTTTTCCTAATAATCGTAATTATCGTTTTGCGTGGGCGGTGGGCGCGACATCGAAAATTGAAAATAAACTCGATCTACCTATGGTATACAGGAAATTATGTGTCTCTACCTTTTGTAATAGCTGAGATCTAGACATACAGACGGACAAACGGACAGACGGACATGGCTATATCGACTCGGCTGTTGATCCTGAGCCAGAATATATATACTTTATGGGGTCGGAGGTGTCTCCTTCTGCCTGTTACATACATTTTCGGTTTGAACAAAGTTATAATACCCTTCTACTCTATGAGTAGCGGGTATAAAAAAAAAAAAACATTTTTGCACACATTTAATTTTTGATGCGGGCGGGACTCGAACCCGTAAATGCATAATAGTACTGTTCGTTTTGCAGTCCACAAATTAACCCATTTCACCACCGTACACGCACACACGATTCGGCACAATGCTGCAAGCAGCGCTGCCGGCAGCGCTGCCGGCAGCGCTGCTTACAGCTGTGGAAAACGTTAAGCTGAATAACTTCTGTGTTTATTATCCGATTGTTACCAAATTTTTAGAGATCATCTGGCTAGCTATAGTTATCATGTAAACCGAAAATGAATAATATGGTATCAAAATTGCACTTGTTATCAATGTTTTTTCGATTTGCGGGGGCGGAAGAGGCGTGGCCAAAATCCAAAATAAACTTGATCAGCGTGCAATAATAACACATATTGTCATCAAATTTGGTTGTCCTAGCTCTTATAATAGCTGGGATCTAGATTTTCACACGGACAGACAGACGGACAAACGGACATGGCTATATCGACTCGGCTGTTGATCCTGAGCCAGAATATATATACTTTATGGGGTCGGAGGTGTCTCCTTCATTTTCGGTTTGAACAAAGTTATAATACCCTTCTACTCTATGAGTAGCGGGTATAAAAAGCAACAACAACTAAGATTATTCGAATTTAATGGGAGGCAACGCCAACTACAACAAAAACAACAACTGAGACGTTTCACAGACATGTTAGGAAAAGCTAAAGCTACGTTTGATGGATTCATTCGAGCTGACTGCTGTGTGGCGTTCAGTTTTAAAGTTTGCTGATTGATCCCAGGTAGTTGGCGCAGGCAGTTGGCGCTGTATGGGGAGTCTTGCAACGCATGCTGCTGGGAATTCAATCAAAAGTGTCAGCGCTGGCACAACATCTCTTACTGCTAAAGGTGCCGAAACCACTAACTAAATACAGTGGTAACTGAATATTAGAATAGAATATTAGAATATTAGAAATGATAAGAAAGGCAAAAAAAATCAAAAGGGAAACAAAGAGTTAATCCCTTTTTCATTGATAACCAATTTTAAAAATTATGGAACTTTGGAAAAGTGGGAAGTATAAAAAAAAAATTTTAATAAATTATAGAAATTTTTAAATATTTTGAAATTAAGAAAATTGACAGTTAATATTTTTAAAACATTTTTAAAAGCTTTAAATGTTCTTAATGAAATTTAAATAATACGCAAATTTAGGAAAAATGTGGAAATTTGACGATGACGTCACGATAACCTGCAAAGGCGCAAAGAGTGAAACTATGGAAAACGTTTAGATGAATATCTTCTGTGTTTATTGTTCGATCGGATTGTAATTTTTAAAATAGATTTATATTGTAATTATCTATGTTTACACCAAAGCAGAAAGCCATAACTTCAATACTTTTCCTAATAATCGTAATTATCGTTTTGCGTGGGCGGTGGGCGCGACATCGAAAATTGAAAATAAACTCGATCTACCTATGGTATACAGGAAATTAGGTGTCTCTACCTTTTGTAATAGCTAAGATCTAGACGTACAGACGGACATGGCAATATCGACTCGGCTGTTGATCCTGAGCCAGAATATATATACTTTATGGGGTCGGAGGTGTCTCCTTCTGCCTGTTACATACATTTTCGGTTTGAACAAAGTTATAATACCCTTCTACTCTATGAGTAGCGGGTATAAAAAAAAAAAAACATTTTTGCACACATTTAATTTTTGATGCGGGCGGGACTCGAACCCGTAAATGCATAATAGTACTGTTCGTTTTGCAGTCCACAAATTAACCCATTTCACCACCGTACACGCACACACGATTCGGCACAATGCTGCAAGCAGCGCTGCCGGCAGCGCTGCTTACAGCTATGGAAAACGTTAAGCTGAATAACTTCTGTGTTTATTATCCGATTGTTACCAAATTTTCAGAGATCATCTGGCTAGCTATAGTTATCATGTAAACCGAAAATAAACAATATGGTATCAAAATTGCACTTGTTATCAATGTTTTTTCGATTTGCGGGGGCGGAAGAGGCGTGGCCAAAATCCAAAATAAACTTGATCAGCGTGCAATAATAACACATATTGTCATCAAATTTGGTTGTCCTAGCTCTTATAATAGCTGGGATCTAGATTTTCACACGGACAGACAGACGGACAAACGGACATGGCTATATCGACTCGGCTGTTGATCCTGAGCCAGAATATATATACTTTATGGGGTCGGAGGTGTCTCCTTCTGCCTGTTACATACATTTTCGGTTTGAACAAAGTTATAATACCCTTCTACTCTATGAGTAGCGGGTATAAAAAAAAAAAACATTTTTGCACACATTTAATTTTTGATGCGGGCGGGACTCGAACCCGTAAATGCATAATAGTACTGTTCGTTTTGCAGTCCACAAATTAACCCATTTCACCACCGTACACGCACACACGATTCGGCACAATGCTGCAAGCAGCGCTGCCGGCAGCGCTGCTTACAGCTATGGAAAACGTTAAGCTGAATAACTTCTGTGTTTATTATCCGATTGTTACCAAATTTTCAGAGATCATCTGGCTAGCTATAGTTATCATGTAAACCGAAAATAAACAATATGGTATCAAAATTGCACTTGTTATCAATGTTTTTTCGATTTGCGGGGGCGGAAGAGGCGTGGCCAAAATCCAAAATAAACTTGATCAGCGTGCAATAATAACACATATTGTCATCAAATTTGGTTGTCCTAGCTCTTATAATAGCTGGGATCTAGATTTTCACACGGACAGACAGACGGACAAACGGACATGGCTATATCGACTCGGCTGTTGATCCTGAGCCAGAATATATATACTTTATGGGGTCGGAGGTGTCTCCTTCTGCCTGTTACATACATTTTCGGTTTGAACAAAGTTATAATACCCTTCTACTCTATGAGTAGCGGGTATAAAAAGCAACAACAACTAAGATTATTCGAATTTAATGGGAGGCAACGCCAACTACAACAAAAACAACAACTGAGACGTTTCACAGACATGTTAGGAAAAGCTAAAGCTACGTTTGATGGATTCATTCGAGCTGACTGCTGTGTGGCGTTCAGTTTTAAAGTTTGCTGATTGATCCCAGCGTGTTGATTACAATCGACGCCGACGTACACGCAGATGCAGGCACAGGTAGTTGGCGCAGGCAGTTGGCGCTGTATGGGGAGTCTTGCAACGCATGCTGCTGGGAATTCAATCAAAAGTGTCAGCGCTGGCACAACATCTCTTACTGCTAAAGGTGCCGAAACCACTAACTAAATACAGTGGTAACTGAATATTAGAATAGAATATTAGAATCTTAGAAATGATAAGAAAGGCAAAAAAAAATCAAAAGGGAAACAAAGAGTTAATCCCTTTTTCATTGATAAGCAATTTTAAAAATTATGGAACTTTGGAAAAGTGGGAAGTATAAAAAAAAATTTTTAATAAATTATAGAAATTTTTAAATATTTTGAAATTAAGAAAATTGACAGTTAATATTTTTAAAACATTTTTAAAAGCTTAAAATGTTCTTAATGAAATTTAAATAATACGCAAATTTAGGAAAAATGTGGAAATTTGACGATGACGTCACGATATGCTGCAAAGGCGCAAAGAGTGAAACTATGGAAAACGTTTAGATGAATATCTTCTGTGTTTATTGTTCGATCGGATTGTAATTTTTAAAATAGATTTATATTGTAATTATCTATGTTTACACCAAAGCAGAAAGCCATAACTTCAATACTTTTCCTAATAATCGTAATTATCGTTTTGCGTGGGCGGTGGGCGCGACATCGAAAATTGAAAATAAACTCGATCTACCTATGGTATACAGGAAATTATGTGTCTCTACCTTTTGTAATAGCTGAGATCTAGACATACAGACGGACAAACGGACAGACTGACATGGCTATATCGACTCGGCTGTTGATCCTGAGCCAGAATATATATACTTTATGGGGTCGGAGGTGTCTCCTTCTGCCTGTTACATACATTTTCGGTTTGAACAAAGTTATAATACCCTTCTACTCTATGAGTAGCGGGTGTAAAAAAAAAAACATTTTTGCACACATTTAATTTTTGATGCGGGCGGGACTCGAACCCGTAAATGCATAATAGTACTGTTCGTTTTGCAGTCCACAACTTAACCCATTTCACCACCGTACACGCACACACGATTCGGCACAATGCTGCAAGCAGCGCTGCCGGCAGCGCTGCTTACAGCTGTGGAAAACGTTAAGCTGAATAACTTCTGTGTTTATTATCCGATTGTTACCAAATTTTTAGAGATCATCTGGCTAGCTATAGTTATCATGTAAACCGAAAATGAATAATATGGTATCAAAATTGCATTTGTTATCAATGTTTTTTCGATTTGCGGGGGCGGAAGAGGCGTTGCCAAAATCCAAAATAAACTTGATCAGCGTGCAATAATAACACATATTGTCACCAAATTTGGTTGTCCTAGCTCTTATAATAGCTGAGATCTAGATTTTCACACGGACAGACAGACGGACAGACGGACAGACGGACATGGCTATATCGACTCGGCTGTTGATCCTGAGCCAGAATATATATACTTTATGGGGTCGGAGGTGTCTCCTTCTGCCTGTTACATACATTTTCGGTTTGAACAAAGTTATAATACCCTTCTACTCTATGAGTAGCGGGTATAAAAAAAAAAACATTTTTGCACACATTTAATTTTTGATGCGGGCGGGACTCGAACCCGTAAATGCATAATAGTACTGTTCGTTTTGCAGTCCACAAATTAACCCATTTCACCACCGTACACGCACACACGATTCGGCACAATGCTGCAAGCAGCGCTGCCGGCAGCGCTGCTTACAGCTATGGAAAACGTTAAGCTGAATAACTTCTGTGTTTATTATCCGATTGTTACCAAATTTTCAGAGATCATCTGGCTAGCTATAGTTATCATGTAAACCGAAAATAAACAATATGGTATCAAAATTGCACTTGTTATCAATGTTTTTTCGATTTGCGGGGGCGGAAGAGGCGTGGCCAAAATCCAAAATAAACTTGATCAGCGTGCAATAATAACACATATTGTCATCAAATTTGGTTGTCCTAGCTCTTATAATAGCTGAGATCTAGATTTTCACACGGACCGACAGACGGACAAACGGACAGACGGACATGGCTATATCGACTCGGCTGTTGATCCTGAGCCAGAATATATATACTTTATGGGGTCGGAGGTGTCTCCTTCTGCCTGTTACATACATTTTCGGTTTGAACAAAGTTATAATACCCTACTACTCTATGAGTAGCGGGTATAAAAAAAAAACATTTTTGCACACATTTAATTTTTGATGCGGGCGGGACTCGAACCCGTAAATGCATAATAGTACTGTTCGTTTTGCAGTCCACAAATTAACCCATTTCACCACCGTACACGCACACACGATTCGGCACAATGCTGCAAGCAGCGCTGCCGAGCGCTGCTTACAGCTATGGAAAACGTTAAGCTGAATAACTTCTGTGTTTATTATCCGATTGTTACCAAATTTTCAGAGATCATCTGGCTAGCTATAGTTATCATGTAAACCGAAAATAAACAATATGGTATCAAAATTGCACTTGTTATCAATGTTTTTCGATTTGCGGGGGCGGAAGAGGCGTGGCCAAAATCCAAAATAAACTTGATCAGCGTGCAATAATAACACATATTGTCATCAAATTTGGTTGTCCTAGCTCTTATAATAGCTGGGATCTAGATTTTCACACGGACAGACAGACGGACAAACAGACATGGCTATATCGACTCGGCTGTTGATCCTGAGCCAGAATATATATACTTTATGGGGTCGGAGGTGTCTCCTTCTGCCTGTTACATACATTTTCGGTTTGAACAAAGTTATAATACCCTTCTACTCTATGAGTAGCGGGTATAAAAAGCAACAACAACTAAGATTATTCGAATTTAATGGGAGGCAACGCCAACTACAACAAAAACAACAACTGAGACGTTTCACAGACATGTTAGGAAAAGCTAAAGCTACGTTTGATGGATTCATTCGAGCTGACTGCTGTGTGGCGTTCAGTTTTAAAGTTTGCTGATTGATCCCAGAAAGTAGTTGGCGCAGGCAGTTGGCGCTGTATGGGGAGTCTTGCAACGCATGCTGCTGGGAATTCAATCAAAAGTGTCAGCGCTGGCACAACATCTCTTACTGCTAAAGGTGCCGAAACCACTAACTAAATACAGTGGTAACTGAATATTAGAATAGAATATTAGAATATTAGAAATGATAAGAAAGGCAAAAAAAATCAAAAGGGAAACAAAGAGTTAATCCCTTTTTCATTGATAACCAATTTTAAAAATTATGGAACTTTGGAAAAGTGGGAAGTATAAAAAAAAAAATTTTAATAAATTATAGAAATTTTTAAATATTTTGAAATTAAGAAAATTGACAGTTAATATTTTTAAAACATTTTTAAAAGCTTTAAATGTTCTTAATGAAATTTAAATAATACGCAAATTTAGGAAAAATGTGGAAATTTGACGATGACGTCACGATATGCTGCAAAGGCGCAAAGAGTGAAACTATGGAAAACGTTTAGATGAATATCTTCTGTGTTTATTGTTCGATCGGATTGTAATTTTTAAAATAGATTTATATTGTAATTATCTATGTTTACACCAAAGCAGAAAGCCATAACTTCAATACTTTTCCTAATAATCGTAATTATCGTTTTGCGTGGGCGGTGGGCGCGACATCGAAAATTGAAAATAAACTCGATCTACCTATGGTATACAGGAAATTAGGTGTCTCTACCTTTTGTAATAGCTAAGATCTAGACGTACAGACGGACAAACGGACAGACGGACATGGCAATATCGACTCGGCTGTTGATCCTGAGCCAGAATATATATACTTTATGGGGTCGGAGGTGTCTCCTTCTGCCTGTTACATACATTTTCGGTTTGAACAAAGTTATAATACCCTTCTACTCTATGAGTAGCGGGTATAAAAAAAAAAAACATTTTTGCACACATTTAATTTTTGATGCGGGCGGGACTCGAACCCGTAAATGCATAATAGTACTGTTCGTTTTGCAGTCCACAAATTAACCCATTTCACCACCGTACACGCACACACGATTCGGCACAATGCTGCAAGCAGCGCTGCCGGCAGCGCTGCTTACAGCTATGGAAAACGTTAAGCTGAATAACTTCTGTGTTTATTATCCGATTGTTACCAAATTTTCAGAGATCATCTGGCTAGCTATAGTTATCATGTAAACCGAAAATAAACAATATGGTATCAAAATTGCACTTGTTATCAATGTTTTTTCGATTTGCGGGGGCAGAAGAGGCGTGGCCAAAATCCAAAATAAACTTGATCAGCGTGCAATAATAACACATATTGTCATCAAATTTGGTTGTCCTAGCTCTTATAATAGCTGGGATCTAGATTTTCACACGGACAGACAGACGGACAAACGGACATGGCTATATCGACTCGGCTGTTGATCCTGAGCCAGAATATATATACTTTATGGGGTCGGAGGTGTCTCCTTCTGCCTGTTACATACATTTTCGGTTTGAACAAAGTTATAATACCCTTCTACTCTATGAGTAGCGGGTATAAAAAAAAAAAAACATTTTTGCACACATTTAATTTTTGATGCGGGCGGGACTCGAACCCGTAAATGCATAATAGTACTGTTTGTTTTGCAGTCCACAAATTAACCCATTTCACCACCGTACACGCACACACGATTCGGCACAATGCTGCAAGCAGCGCTGCCGGCAGCGCTGCTTACAGCTATGGAAAACGTTAAGCTGAATAACTTCTGTGTTTATTATCCGATTGTTACCAAATTTTCAGAGATCATCTGGCTAGCTATAGTTATCATGTAAACCGAAAATAAACAATATGGTATCAAAATTGCACTTGTTATCAATGTTTTTTCGATTTGCGGGGGCGGAAGAGGCGTGGCCAAAATCCAAAATAAACTTGATCAGCGTGCAATAATAACACATATTGTCATCAAATTTGGTTGTCCTAGCTCTTATAATAGCTGGGATCTAGATTTTCACACGGACAGACAGACGGACAAACGGACATGGCTATATCGACTCGGCTGTTGATCCTGAGCCAGAATATATATACTTTATGGGGTCGGAGGTGTCTCCTTCTGCCTGTTACATACATTTTCGGTTTGAACAAAGTTATAATACCCTTCTACTCTATGAGTAGCGGGTATAAAAAAAAAACATTTTTGCACACATTTAATTTTTGATGCGGGCGGGACTCGAACCCGTAAATGCATAATAGTACTGTTCGTTTTGCAGTCCACAAATTAACCCATTTCACCACCGTACACGCACACACGATTCGGCACAATGCTGCAAGCAGCGCTGCCGGCAGCGCTGCTTACAGCTATGGAAAACGTTAAGCTGAATAACTTCTGTGTTTATTATCCGATTGTTACCAAATTTTCAGAGATCATCTGGCTAGCTATAGTTATCATGTAAACCGAAAATAAACAATATGGTATCAAAATTGCACTTGTTATCAATGTTTTTTCGATTTGCGGGGGCGGAAGAGGCGTGGCCAAAATCCAAAATAAACTTGATCAGCGTGCAATAATAACACATATTGTCATCAAATTTGGTTGTCCTAGCTCTTATAATAGCTGAGATCTAGATTTTCACACGGACCGACAGACGGACAAACGGACAGACGGACATGGCTATATCGACTCGGCTGTTGATCCTGAGCCAGAATATATATACTTTATGGGGTCGGAGGTGTCTCCTTCTGCCTGTTACATACATTTTCGGTTTGAACAAAGTTATAATACCCTTCTACTCTATGAGTAGCGGGTATAAAAAAAAAAAAACATTTTTGCACACATTTAATTTTTGATGCGGGCGGGACTCGAACCCGTAAATGCATAATAGTACTGTTCGTTTTGCAGTCCACAAATTAACCCATTTCACCACCGTACACGCACACACGATTCGGCACAATGCTGCAAGCAGCGCTGCTTGGCAGCGCTGCTTACAGCTATGGAAAACGTTAAGCTGAATAACTTCTGTGTTTATTATCCGATTGTTACCAAATTTTCAGAGATCATCTGGCTAGCTATAGTTATCATGTAAACCGAAAATAAACAATATGGTATCAAAATTGCACTTGTTATCAATGTTTTTTCGATTTGCGGGGGCGGAAGAGGCGTGGCCAAAATCCAAAATAAACTTGATCAGCGTGCAATAATAACACATATTGTCATCAAATTTGGTTGTCCTAGCTCTTATAATAGCTGGGATCTAGATTTTCACACGGACAGACAGACGGACAAACGGACATGGCTATATCGACTCGGCTGTTGATCCTGAGCCAGAATATATATACTTTATGGGGTCGGAGGTGTCTCCTTCTGCCTGTTACATACATTTTCGGTTTGAACAAAGTTATAATACCCTTCTACTCTATGAGTAGCGGGTATAAAAAGCAACAACAACTAAGATTATTCGAATTTAATGGGAGGCAACGCCAACTACAACAAAAACAACAACTGAGACGTTTCACAGACATGTTAGGAAAAGCTAAAGCTACGTTTGATGGATTCATTCGAGCTGACTGCTGTGTGGCGTTCAGTTTTAAAGTTTGCTGATTGATCCCAGGTAGTTGGCGCAGGCAGTTGGCGCTGTATGGGGAGTCTTGCAACGCATGCTGCTGGGAATTCAATCAAAAGTGTCAGCGCTGGCACAACATCTCTTACTGCTAAAGGTGCCGAAACCACTAACTAAATACAGTGGTAACTGAATATTAGAATAGAATATTAGAATATTAGAAATGATAAGAAAGGCAAAAAAAAATCAAAAGGGAAACAAAGAGTTAATCCCTTTTTCATTGATAACCAATTTTAAAAATTATGGAACTTTGGAAAAGTGGGAAGTATAAAAAAAAAATTTTAATAAATTATAGAAATTTTTAAATATTTTGAAATTAAGAAAATTGACAGTTAATATTTTTAAAACATTTTTAAAAGCTTTAAATGTTCTTAATGAAATTTAAATAATACGCAAATTTAGGAAAAATGTGGAAATTTGACGATGACGTCACGATATGCTGCAAAGGCGCAAAGAGTGAAACTATGGAAAACGTTTAGATGAATATCTTCTGTGTTTATTGTTCGATCGGATTGTAATTTTTAAAATAGATTTATATTGTAATTATCTATGTTTACACCAAAGCAGAAAGCCATAACTTCAATACTTTTCCTAATAATCGTAATTATCGTTTTGCGTGGGCGGTGGGCGCGACATCGAAAATTGAAAATAAACTCGATCTACCTATGGTATACAGGAAATTAGGTGTCTCTACCTTTTGTAATAGCTAAGATCTAGACGTACAGACGGACAAACGGACAGACGGACATGGCAATATCGACTCGGCTGTTGATCCTGAGCCAGAATATATATACTTTATGGGGTCGGAGGTGTCTCCTTCTGCCTGTTACATACATTTTCGGTTTGAACAAAGTTATAATACCCTTCTACTCTATGAGTAGCGGGTATAAAAAAAAAAAAACATTTTTGCACACATTTAATTTTTGATGCGGGCGGGACTCGAACCCGTAAATGCATAATAGTACTGTTCGTTTTGCAGTCCACAAATTAACCCATTTCACCACCGTACACGCACACACGATTCGGCACAATGCTGCAAGCAGCGCTGCCACAGCGCTGCTTACAGCTATGGAAAACGTTAAGCTGAATAACTTCTGTGTTTATTATCCGATTGTTACCAAATTTTCAGAGATCATCTGGCTAGCTATAGTTATCATGTAAACCGAAAATAAACAATATGGTATCAAAATTGCACTTGTTATCAATGTTTTTTCGATTTGCGGGGGCGGAAGAGGCGTGGCCAAAATCCAAAATAAACTTGATCAGCGTGCAATAATAACACATATTGTCATCAAATTTGGTTGTCCTAGCTCTTATAATAGCTGAGATCTAGATTTTCACACGGACCGACAGACGGACAAACGGACAGACGGACATGGCTATATCGACTCGGCTGTTGATCCTGAGCCAGAATATATATACTTTATGGGGTCGGAGGTGTCTCCTTCTGCCTGTTACATACATTTTCGGTTTGAACAAAGTTATAATACCCTTCTACTCTATGAGTAGCGGGTATAAAAAAAAAAACATTTTTGCACACATTTAATTTTTGATGCGGGCGGGACTCGAACCCGTAAATGCATAATAGTACTGTTCGTTTTGCAGTCCACAAATTAACCCATTTCACCACCGTACACGCACACACGATTCGGCACAATGCTGCATATGGAAAACGTTAAGCTGAATAACTTCTGTGTTTATTATCCGATTGTTACCAAATTTTCAGAGATCATCTGGCTAGCTATAGTTATCATGTAAACCGAAAATAAACAATATGGTATCAAAATTGCACTTGTTATCAATGTTTTTTCGATTTGCGGGGGCGGAAGAGGCGTGGCCAAAATCCAAAATAAACTTGATCAGCGTGCAATAATAACACATATTGTCATCAAATTTGGTTGTCCTAGCTCTTATAATAGCTGAGATCTAGATTTTCACACGGACAGACAGACGGACAAACGGACAGACGGACATGGCTATATCGACTCGGCTGTTGATCCTGAGCCAGAATATATATACTTTATGGGGTCGGAGGTGTCTCCTTCTGCCTGTTACATACATTTTCGGTTTGAACAAAGTTATAATACCCTTCTACTCTATGAGTAGCGGGTATAAAAAAAAAAACATTTTTGCACACATTTAATTTTTGATGCGGGCGGGACTCGAACCCGTAAATGCATAATAGTACTGTTCGTTTTGCAGTCCACAAATTAACCCATTTCACCACCGTACACGCACACACGATTCGGCACAATGCTGCAAGCAGCGCTGCCGGCAGCGCTGCTTACAGCTATGGAAAACGTTAAGCTGAATAACTTCTGTGTTTATTATCCGATTGTTACCAAATTTTCAGAGATCATCTGGCTAGCTATAGTTATCATGTAAACCGAAAATAAACAATATGGTATCAAAATTGCACTTGTTATCAATGTTTTTTCGATTTGCGGGGGCGGAAGAGGCGTGGCCAAAATCCAAAATAAACTTGATCAGCGTGCAATAATAACACATATTGTCATCAAATTTGGTTGTCCTAGCTCTTATAATAGCTGGGATCTAGATTTTCACACGGACAGACAGACGGACAAACGGACATGGCTATATCGACTCGGCTGTTGATCCTGAGCCAGAATATATATACTTTATGGGGTCGGAGGTGTCTCCTTCTGCCTGTTACATACATTTTCGGTTTGAACAAAGTTATAATACCCTTCTACTCTATGAGTAGCGGGTATAAAAAGCAACAACAACTAAGATTATTCGAATTTAATGGGAGGCAACGCCAACTACAACAAAAACAACAACTGAGACGTTTCACAGACATGTTAGGAAAAGCTAAAGCTACGTTTGATGGATTCATTCGAGCTGACTGCTGTGTGGCGTTCAGTTTTAAAGTTTGCTGATTGATCCCAGGTAGTTGGCGCAGGCAGTTGGCGCTGTATGGGGAGTCTTGCAACGCATGCTGCTGGGAATTCAATCAAAAGTGTCAGCGCTGGCACAACATCTCTTACTGCTAAAGGTGCCGAAACCACTAACTAAATACAGTGGTAACTGAATATTAGAATAGAATATTAGAATATTAGAAATGATAAGAAAGGCAAAAAAATCAAAAGGGAAACAAAGAGTTAATCCCTTTTTCATTGATAACCAATTTTAAAAATTATGGAACTTTGGAAAAGTGGGAAGTATAAAAAAAAAATTTTAATAAATTATAGAAATTTTTAAATATTTTGAAATTAAGAAAATTGACAGTTAATATTTTTAAAACATTTTTAAAAGCTTTAAATGTTCTTAATGAAATTTAAATAATACGCAAATTTAGGAAAAATGTGGAAATTTGACGATGACGTCACGATATGCTGCAAAGGCGCAAAGAGTGAAACTATGGAAAACGTTTAGATGAATATCTTCTGTGTTTATTGTTCGATCGGATTGTAATTTTTAAAATAGATTTATATTGTAATTATCTATGTTTACACCAAAGCAGAAAGCCATAACTTCAATACTTTTCCTAATAATCGTAATTATCGTTTTGCGTGGGCGGTGGGCGCGACATCGAAAATTGAAAATAAACTCGATCTACCTATGGTATACAGGAAATTAGGTGTCTCTACCTTTTGTAATAGCTAAGATCTAGACGTACAGACGGACAAACGGACAGACGGACATGGCAATATCGACTCGGCTGTTGATCCTGAGCCAGAATATATATACTTTATGGGGTCGGAGGTGTCTCCTTCTGCCTGTTACATACATTTTCGGTTTGAACAAAGTTATAATACCCTTCTACTCTATGAGTAGCGGGTATAAAAAAAAAAAACATTTTTGCACACATTTAATTTTTGATGCGGGCGGGACTCGAACCCGTAAATGCATAATAGTACTGTTCGTTTTGCAGTCCACAAATTAACCCATTTCACCACCGTACACGCACACACGATTCGGCACAATGCTGCAAGCAGCGCTGCCAAGCAGCGCTGCTTACAGCTATGGAAAACGTTAAGCTGAATAACTTCTGTGTTTATTATCCGATTGTTACCAAATTTTCAGAGATCATCTGGCTAGCTATAGTTATCATGTAAACCGAAAATAAACAATATGGTATCAAAATTGCACTTGTTATCAATGTTTTTTCGATTTGCGGGGGCGGAAGAGGCGTGGCCAAAATCCAAAATAAACTTGATCAGCGTGCAATAATAACACATATTGTCATCAAATTTGGTTGTCCTAGCTCTTATAATAGCTGAGATCTAGATTTTCACACGGACCGACAGACGGACAAACGGACAGACGGACATGGCTATATCGACTCGGCTGTTGATCCTGAGCCAGAATATATATACTTTATGGGGTCGGAGGTGTCTCCTTCTGCCTGTTACATACATTTTCGGTTTGAACAAAGTTATAATACCCTTCTACTCTATGAGTAGCGGGTATAAAAAAAAAAACATTTTTGCACACATTTAATTTTTGATGCGGGCGGGACTCGAACCCGTAAATGCATAATAGTACTGTTCGTTTTGCAGTCCACAAATTAACCCATTTCACCACCGTACACGCACACACGATTCGGCACAATGCTGCATATGGAAAACGTTAAGCTGAATAACTTCTGTGTTTATTATCCGATTGTTACCAAATTTTCAGAGATCATCTGGCTAGCTATAGTTATCATGTAAACCGAAAATAAACAATATGGTATCAAAATTGCACTTGTTATCAATGTTTTTTCGATTTGCGGGGGCGGAAGAGGCGTGGCCAAAATCCAAAATAAACTTGATCAGCGTGCAATAATAACACATATTGTCATCAAATTTGGTTGTCCTAGCTCTTATAATAGCTGAGATCTAGATTTTCACACGGACAGACAGACGGACAGACGGACAAACGGACAGACGGACATGGCTATATCGACTCGGCTGTTGATCCTGAGCCAGAATATATATACTTTATGGGGTCGAAGGTGTCTCCTTCTGCCTGTTACATACATTTTCGGTTTGAACAAAGTTATAATACCCTTCTACTCTATGAGTAGCGGGTATAAAAAAAAAAACATTTTTGCACACATTTAATTTTTGATGCGGGCGGGACTCGAACCCGTAAATGCATAATAGTACTGTTCGTTTTGCAGTCCACAACTTAACCCATTTCACCACCGTACACGCACACACGATTCGGCACAATACTGCAAGCAGCGCTGCCGGCGGCGCTGTTTACAGCTATGGAAAACGTTAAGCTGAATAACTTCTGTGGTTATTATCCGATTGTTACCAAATTTTCAGAGATCATCTGGCTAACTACAGTTATCATGTAAACCGAAAATGAACAATATGGCATCAAAATTGCACTTGTTATCAATGTTTTTTCGATTTGCGGGGGCGGAAGGGGGCGTGGCCAAAATCCAAAATAAACTTGATCAGCGTGCAATAATAACACATATTGTCACCAAATTTGGTTGTCCTAGCTCTTATAATAGCTGAGATCTAGATTTTCACACGGACAGACAGACGGACAGACGTACAGACCGACATGGCTATATCGACTCGGCTGTTGATCCTGAGCCAGAATATATATACTTTATGGGGTCGGAGGTGTCTCCTTCTGCCTTTTACATAGTTATAATACCCTTCTATTCTATGAGTAGCGGGTATAAAAATTTTAACTAAAATGCACGACCACCAATTAATGCATATTTATAAATTAAAGTATAAGTCTACAAAAAAAAAAGAAAAAGCTTAAGCGGCATGAACTGGGAATCGAACCATGGGACTGTCGGTTCAGGAGTTCATCGCTTTTCCACTAAGCTACTTACGCTGTTATCTAACAACTGCAAAAATTTGCATTGTAAGGCATTCTTATTATTTCCTGTACAAATAAAGAATAACTGCCGGCAGCGCTGCTTTATCTATGGAAAATGTTGAGTTGAATAACTTCTGTATTTGTTATCCGGTTGTTACCAAATTTTCAGAGATCATCTAGCTAGCTGAATGAACAATGTGGCACAAAAATTGCGCCTGTAATCAATTTTTTTCGATTTACGGGTGCGGAAGGGGCGTGGTCAACAGACAGACGGACATGGCTATATCGACTCGACTGTTGATCTTGAGCCAGAACACATATACTTTATGGGGTCCGAGATGTCTCCTTCTACCTGATAAGAAAGATTTCGGCAACACAGAACCTATCGAACGACATTCATTAATTTTTAGGATATCGCTATAAAAGCTTTCCTGGTATATGTCTAAGAATATCCATTATATGCTGTTAACATTTCTTAAAATATGGGCTTAGTTCCCAAAGTAACACAGGTAACGATGGCGCCACTACAAAAATGTCTTTAAATGTCTTAAGCTTTACACATGCTAGGACTGAAACGACAGTGACGTCACAATATGCCACAAAGGCGATCATTAACAAGTAAAGAAAGCTACAATCGAGCGCACCCGACAGTAAGGAACTATTCGACCAGTTTCCAAAGAAATTATCACATTTTTATTTCCTCTGCAAAAGTTCATATGCCACCTATTGTTAAAATTAGATCTATCTTTGAATAGCACGATCTACATATAAAAACGTTATAACAATCAGCTTTACACACGCTACGACTGAATCTAAGCAACGCGACGATGACTTCACGACATGCTGCAAAGGCGCAAGCAGCGGAACTACGGAAAACGTTTGATTGAATAACTCTTATGTTTATAATCCGATCGGCTTAAAATCTGGAATATATATGCATATTGTATAAATCTATACGTGTGTAAGAGCAAAACGTTGTACCAAATTTAATGTCTCTAACTTTTATAGTAGCTTAGATCAGTGTGTTCACCCAGAGTGACGGACATGGGTCAATCGACTCGGCTAGTGAACCTGCGCAAGAATTATATACTTTGTGTGGTTTGCCATGCCTTTTTTCTGTTACATTCATATGCTCAATGTTGGTAAACCACTTTTGGCCATTTTCAGCGGACGAATGGCATAACAGTTTGTAAAAAAATCCCTCTTTGAAATATGAAGTGTTTCTAATAATTTCTGAAACGGTATTTGGAATTTCGACGAAAGGTATTTCACTGTCAATCGTATCTATTTGGGGCTTGTTCAAAATATTAATTTATTGATAAAGAACAGACAAAATAATAGATTTGCGGCAGCTGATGTCTTTCTCCCGATAGCTAATTTCGTCGAAATTTTTATCTGTAAAGCCATTTTTGCCATTTTGTGCTTTTACTGTATTTTATGCAAGAAAACTTTTTTCGGGTAATTAAGTGCATGAGCTAGCTAGCGTGGTTGGTTAGGTTTAGGTCAATTTTGTCGTGGACCTTGATAATGCCGTATGGATGCATCTTGTAGAGCAGGAATTCAAACAAATACATCTGATAGTAGCACACATTGTGAATGGTTATGGCATAGGTCGAACAACACTCCAACCCCTACGAAAAGAAAATACGAAATTAATCTAACAGTACTCGGGATTATAAGGTACCTCCTTAAGTTTATACTGCAGAAAAGTAAAAAGCCAAAAGTCCTTGGATAGTCGCCCTGGAATCATGAAGTGCTCCAACGAAAGGGGCAGAAAACGATGCCGGCCCCATGAATCCCGTGAATCACCGGCAATTACCCCAGAAGACGCCAAGCATACACCCATTTCATAGTCTTCCGTTCCCGCTTGCTTTTCGCTACATCTGGCCGAATGAAATCCTTTCTCAACTAGTCGGCGCACTGCCTCTTTGCTTAGTACGTAGCCCGCTCCCCCGGACATGTATGTGACGTTATTTTCGTATATAAAGTTGCAGCCATAGTAAACAGGAATATTGGGACTCTTGGATTGAAGCATATATCGCATATTCTCCATAATGACGTAGGTGTCGTCATCCGCCTTAAAAAACCATTCGGCCTTGTATAAATAATGCCTGTATATATAGCGGAATGCCGCTTTCGTCTTTCCCCAGAGAAAGCCGTAGCCCTCAGTCACGTTAAGTCGAACACTATGCACTTCATCTGCGCTCTCCTGGCTCCGACTGCTGAATATAATCAGTTTGTTGCAGCGACGTCCCCAGGTCTGCCTGATAGATCTTTCCACCTTCTCGTATTTATGGGGGTAAGTCAGCACAAAACATAAAATGCGTACTTTTTTTAGCAACCGACGGGCAATAGTGTCATTAACCGACACACGTAAAGCTTGGGCATGTGTAGAGGACACAACGGGCATTCCTGGTAAATGTCCGTACGGGCGTAAATGATACAGCATAAAGTTAATTACGTGCAATTGGTTGGCAGTAACATATGGAAAAAGCATTGGATAGTTCGAAGTGCTTTCAAAACTCTGCGAAATTTATAAAGTTTTCGTTTACATATTTTCTATAGATATATATTTATATTTTTATTTTCGGTAGAACATAGCTAGATAAAATTTTATGGTATATATATATTTATGGTATGCAAAAAGTTCAAGAGCCAATAATAAAAGTGCGACGAAGGTTTTTTTCTCTTACTTTAAGTATAAAAGTATTCATTGATTATCTCATTTAATAAGTCGAAATCAGTAATTTTGAAAAAGTTGTAAAGGACCCCCACAATGTATAAGGTATTTCTTTTTGGAGAACAATATGCGGAAATAATTCAAAATGGTTTCTGTCAATCTCTATTAACATAGAAGAGTCCCCACGTGCTCCTAATATTTGCACATATAAAGTTTTGAATAACAAGTAAGAAACCAACATTCGAGTGTGCTCGACTGTAATATACCCGCTACCCAGCTGCTCGTACATCAAAATTATTTGCGGAACAATAAAGAACGGCCACAATCATATTTTGACCGTAAAAGGCCATGGACTTACAATATTTATGCAAAGTCAAAATCTAAAATAAAAAAAAAAATTTTTTTACACACATTTAATTTTTGATGCGGGTGGGACCTATAAATGCATAATAGTTCTGTTCGTTTTGCAGTCCAGAACTTAACAACAACTTGATTTCACCACCGTCCACGCACACACTATTCTGCACAATCAAATTCAGATCGATCGGTTCGATCTCTCCCACCATGACACGCATGAGACCATTCGGAAATTCTTGCACGACAAAAACAAAGTCTGAATGCATGATACGTGTTGTTGTTGCTATTTATTCTCATAACTTAAACATACTATTAAATAAAATATAAAAATTAAAAAATATAAGAACAAGTAAGAAAGCTGCATTCGAGTGTGCTTGACTGTAATATACCCGCTACCCAGCTGCTCGTACATCAAAATTATTTGCGGAACAATAAAGAACGGCTACAATCATATTTTGACAGTAAAAGGCCATGGACTTACAATATTTAAGCAGTGTCAAATTCTAAAATAAAAAAAATAAATTTTTTGCACACATTTAATTTTTGATGCGGGTTGGACTCGAACCCATAAATGCATAATAGTTTTGTTCGTTATGCAGTCCACAACTTAGCCCATTTCACCACCGTACACGCACACACTATTCGGCACAATGCTGCAAGCAGCGCTGCAGGCAAAAGGAGTAAAAAGTATTGAAAACGTATAACTTTTATTCAGGTATCAAAAAAATCCAAGACTTATCACTTAAACAGTAAAAATAATAATTCTACCTGTTGAAGACTATAAATCGAATACGTGCATGTAAAAAAGGATATGTGCCCTTTTAATACCTCTTTATATACTTGAATGGAATGTGTTCTAAAGCACTCTAACTTTTAATAAATTTTGTTAAAAAAACGACCGATAGGTTCTATGGCATCTATACGATGTATCGGTCCGTACCGGCTCGTTCCGACCTATTTACAGCGGGCAGCAATAAGAAACATGTATACAAAGTTTCATGAGGGGAGGCAAAAACTTTTCTTTGCAAAAAATAAGAAAAGCTCGATCTCCCCTTCATGACACGCATGCATGCGGAATCGAACCTTGGGACCCATTACCTAAGAGGTCCACCACTTCTCCATTCGGTCATTAAGCCATTACGAAAATTTTTCCAAAGTTACATTATGAGACCATTCGGAAATTCTTGCACGACAAAAACAAAGTCTGAATGCATGATGCGTGTTGTTGTTGCTATTTATTCATAAATAAAAATCATAAACATACAATTAAATAAAAAATAAAAATAAAAAATTATAAGAAAAAGCTGCGCTCTAACAATCGCACACAGCTGATTTAAGAGACTGTCACTTCTCCACTTGTTAACTAAGTTCATTGTGAGCCATTAAAAAAATTTTAAATAAATTGCACGACCACCAATTAATGCACATTCAAAAATTAAAGTATAAGTTCTTAAAAAAAAAAGAAAAAGCTTAAGCGGCGCATGAACTGGGAATCGAACCACGGGACTGTCGGTTCAGGAGTTCATCGCTTTTCCACTAAGCTACTGACGCTGTTATCCAACAACAGCAAAACAAAAAACAACAGGTCAAAATATGATTGTAGCCGTTTTTTTGTTCCGCAAATAAATTATGTACAAGCAGCTGGGTAGCGGGTATATTACAGTCGAGGACACTCGACTGTAGCTTTCTTACTTGTTTTAGATTTTGACTTTACATGAAAATTGTAAGTCCATGGCCTTTAACGGTCAAAATATGATTGTAGCCGTTCTTTATTGTTCCGCAAATAATTTTGATGTACGAGCAGCTGGGTAGCGGGTATATTACAGTCGAGCACACTCGAATGTAACTTTCTTACTTGTTTATTCAAAGAAAGTTAAAGAAGATATTCAAAAAAACCAAAGAAGGCTAACGGCAAAATATTCGTTGACTTTTACTTTTGAGTACTCTCCTGTTCGGAGTACACTTTCCGGTAAATGTATGGCCAAAACCAAAACTCCGAACGCAGAGTGTAGGGAAGCGCTTCTGGCGCGACTTGAAAGGGAAACATTTCACTTGAGTTTTTCTCTACGTCACTCAGACGATTTGGTAAATTGTCGGACAAGCAATTTTTAGTCAGCAGCATCTCAAGTGCGCCTCGGCTAAAGATATAATCTGTGGAGTCCCGTAAACTTACATGGGCGTAGGGAAAAGCAGCATGAAAGGCAGCAAAATATACGCTCCTAGCGGGTGAAAAGGGAGCTAGTGCGTAAAGCACATTTTCTATTATAACAAAACTGTCCACATGAACATGCAGCAACCAATCAAGATCCGAACGGTGTTTTTCATAAACACTGAGATATGCCTGCTTGAGCTGCTTTTCCGCAATAAAGTGCAGCCGATGACACCTGGTGCCCCAGGTGGCTGCAATATGCTTGGCCTTTTGCCGCTCGTGCTTGTTAGTCAGTTGCACCAGGCAGTCTATCCGAATTTTTTCATGAAGCCGCCGGGCTATGCCATTGTCGTCCAGCGTCTGGTTGCGAGAGCCTACGTTGAATTCGGTTACTTTCTCGCTGCAGGGAGGCTGCAAGTATTCAACCAAATAGCTTCCTGGCCAACTAAACGCATGGAGATATAGTTCCACGATGAGTGCCCAGTATATGCACATAGGCAGTAACATTTTTACACTTTCATTTAAAATATAATGAAACTCAGTGTCAAAATTTTTACAACTTTGACAGCCTTCAAAACATAAAAATTCTTTCAACGCGCCGAAGGTTTTATACCCTTTCATATCCATCTTTAAGTATAAATGTATTTATCGAAAAGAGTAATTTTTGAAAAAAGTGGTCACAGGTCAATGTAGAAGGTATTTGTTTTTAAAGAACAATATACCAAAATAAATCAAAATGGTTTCTTTCAATCTCTATTAACATAGAAGAGTTCCCACGATCTCCTAATATTTGCAATTCTAAAGTCTTGACTAAAAATGCTACGTTCGACAAAAGATAAGAAAAGAAGAAGAAGAAGAAGAAATTGCCACGGTTGCACAATTTTGACTAAAAGCATGTTAGCCTGAGCTGTTGAAAGTTTGTCTTGACCCGTGGGAACAATAAATTATATACACCATTTGATTCTAGAAACAAAATACTCATCGAAATAGCGAGTTGCTAATGGTCCATTGAAACAAAAAAAGCATAAGCTGATATTAATGCTGAAAAAATACTAGGAACTTTATTATTCCGTCGAGGAATTATATATAGCTAGTTTCTGAGGAAAGAAAAACCTATAATTGGAAGCTTTTATACATAAAAAGGCTACTTGAAAAAAAACCACTTGTTTGCAGGAGGCGCATGTCAAATCTATAGGAATCTTTAAATGATCCATAGAAAACGTTAAATGACTTTTATGTTTATTATTTATTATTACTTAATTGCATTCATCTATGTTCATACCAAAGAAGAAATCTGTAACTTTAATGCATTCCTAATATCATAAATTGTCGATTTGCTTGGGCGGTGAGCGCGGAATCCAAAATTAAAAAGCCTATGGTGTTTCTTTCTTTTACAATAGCTGAGATCCAAATATTTAAAAGGACAGACAGACGGAAACTAGTCTCTCAGTTTTAGAGCTATCTTGAGGAAACTTGGTATTCATGCTCCTCGTTTCTGCATGCTGTCAATAAGTCGAAACAATATGTGGTATAGCTGCCGATTGGACCGACATATCGTATAGTTGCAATAAAGCCTATGGGAAAAGTTGCATTATTTTTTAAGACCACGCTATTATACTTTTAGGTATGTCTAAATATGTTCTTTAAAAGCCTTGTAAATCTTATGATAGTTGGACTAATTTATCGTATAGCTGCCAAAGAACCTATGGGCCGAATTTAATTTTTTTTTAAGATATCGCTACCAAAGTTGTCCTATATATATATATATGTCTTAATATGTCCATTAAATGCTGTAAAAATTTTATTAAATTCGGACAGGTACATCGTTAAGCTGTCATAGAACCTATCGATCGATTTAACATTTGGAGTAACTGTATGGGTATGAGACTTTCGCTTTGCCGACGATTGCATTTCTGGTCTTATGTGTGTTTAATAATTATTAATATTTAATCAATTTAAATCTGGTTGCAACCGGGAAAAAAACAGAACTTTTTTATATCAGGTCCATAGCTGAACATAGCTATCTGTCCATCGTCTATCTACAACCTTGCAACTTTTATTAATGTTCTTAAGTTCGATTTCCTTTAAACGCGTCCTCCATACTAGCTCTATCATACGATTGCGGTTTTCTGGGTTTTCCTCAAACCTTTTGCAACAAATGTTTAGCTAAATAATTTCGCTTGCTTCTTTCCCCCAAACTAGTCGCAAGAAGTTTTTTATTAAACTTTTAATTTAACTTATTATATAGCCTAAATTAAATTTTAAATGTAAATTTTAGTTATTTGCACCATTTTTTTTTCTTTAGCCTGATCTATATTGATTTGAAATAAATAAAAAGTAAAAATGCATTTTAATTAAGTATTAAAAAAAATTATTGAGAATACAACTTTCTGCTGCGACACACGAAGAATGACAACGAATGTTGGTGACATGTTTGTAACGATTTCATGACATGTGTAAACCATGTGCAACCCATAACGAAAAATAGTTTTTTTTATACCGCTACTCATAGGGTAGAAGGGTATTATAACTTTGTTCAAACCGAAAATGTATGTAACAGGCAGAAGGAGACACCTCCGACCCTATAAAGTATATATCTTCTGGCTCAGGATCAACAGCCGAGTCGATATAGCCATGTCCGTCTGTCTGTCTGTCCGTCTGTCTGTCTGTCCGTCTGTCCGTTTGTCCGTTTGTCTGTCCGTGTGAAAATCTAGATCTCAGCTATTATAAGAGGTAGAACTACCAAATTTGGTGGCAGTATGTGTTATTATTGCACGCTGATCAAGTTTATTTTGGATTTTGGCCACGCCCCCTTCCGCCCCTGTAAATCGAAAAAAATTGATTTCAAACGCAATTTTGATGCCAAATTCTTCATTTTCGGTCTATATGATAACTATAGCTAGCCTGATGCTCTCTGAAAATTTGATAACAATGGGATAATAAACACAGAAGCTATTCAGTTTAACGTTTTCCCGAGCTGTAAACCGCGCTTACGGCAGCACAAATTCTTTATTTGTACAGGAACTAATAAGAATGCCATACAATGCAAATTTTTGCAGTTGTTGGATAACAGCGTCAGTAGCTTAGTGAAAAAGCGATGAACTCCTGAACCGACAGACCCGGGATTTGATTCCCAGTTCATGCCGCTTAAGCTTTTTCTTTTTTTTTTAAAACTTATACTTTAATTTTTGAATATGCATTAATTGGTGGTGCATTTTATTTCAAATTTTTTTAATGGCTCACAATGAACTTTGTTAACAAGTGGAGAAGTGACAGTCTCTTAAATCAGCTGTGTGCGATTGTTAGAGCGCAACTTTTTCTTATATTTTTATACCCGCTACTCATAGAGTAGAAGGGTATTATAACTTTGTTCAAACCGAAAATGTATGTAAGAGGCAGAAGGAGACACCTCCGACCCCACAAAGTATATATAGTCTAGCTCAGGATCAACAGCCGAGTCGATATAGCCATGTCCGTCTGTCCGTCTGTCTGTCCGTGTGAAAATCTAGATCTCAGCTATTATAAGAGCTAGGACAACCAAATTTGGTGACAATATGTGTTATTATTGCACGCCGATCAAGTTTATTTTGGATTTTGGCCACGCCCCCTTCCGCCCCCGCAAATCGAAAAAACATTGATAACAAGTGCAATTTTGATGCCATATTGTTCATTTTCGGTTTACATGATAACTATAGCTAGCCAGATGATTTGGTAACAATCGGATAATAAACACAGAAGTTATTCAGCTTAACGTTTTCCATAGCTGTAAGCAGCGCTGCCGGCAGTGGTGCTTGCAGCATTGTGCCGAATCGTGTGTGCGTGTACGGTGGTGAAATGAGTTAAGTTGTGGACTGCAAAACGAACAGTACTATTATGCATTTACGAGGGGCTCGAGTCCCGCCCGCATCAAAAATTAAATGTGTGCAAAAATGTTTTGTTTTTTTATACCCGCTACTCATAGAGTAGAAGGGTATTATAACTTTGTTCAAACCGAAAATGTATGTAACATGCAGAAGGAGACACCTCCGACCCCATAAAGTATATATATTCTGGCTCAGGATCAACAGCCGAGTCGATATAGCCATGTCCGTCAGTCCGTCTGTACGTCTAGATCTCAGCTATTACAAAAGGTAGAGACACATAATTTCCTGTATACCATAGGTAGATCGAGTTTACTTTCAATTTTTGATGTCTCGCCCACCGCTCACGCAAAACGATAATAACGATTATTAGGAAAAGCATTGAAGTTATGGCTTTCTGCTTTGGTATAAACATAGATAATTACAATATAAATCTATTTTCAAAATTACAATCCGATCGAACAATAAACACAGAAGATATTCATCTAAACGTTTTCCATAGTTACACTCTTTGCGCCTTTGCAGCATATCGTGACGTCATCGTCAAATTTCCACATTTTTCCTAAATTTGCGTATTATTTAAAATTCATTAAGAATATTTAAAGCTTTTAAAAATGTTTTAAAAATATTAACTGTCAATTTTCTTAATTTCAAAATATTTAAAAATTTCTATAATTTATTAAAATTTTTTTTTTTATACTCCCCACTTTTCCAAAGTTCCATAATTTTGAAAATTGCTTATCAATGAAAAAGGGATTAACTCTTTGTTTCCCTTTTGATTTTTTTGCCTTTCTTATCATTTCTAATATTCTAATATTCTATTCTAATATTCAGTTACCACTGTATTTAGTTAGTGGTTTCGGCACCTTTAGCAGTAAGAGATGTTGTGCCAGCGCTGACACTTTTGATTGAATTCCCAGCAGCATGCGTTGCAAGACTCCCCATACAGCCCCAACTGCCTGCGCCAACTACCTGTGCCTGCATCTGCGTGTACGTCGGCGTCGAATGTAATCAACACGCTGGGATCAATCAGCAAACTTTAAAACTGAACGCCACACAGCAGTCAGCTCGAATGAATCCATCAAACGTATCAATCATGATGACAGGTCACAGTGCGAGCACAGTATAACTGGAAAAGACCAGGCCAGACCAGACACAGGCAGGACCAGGCAACAGGCAGCAGGTCCAGTTTTAGCTTTTCCTAACATGTCTGTGAAACGTCTCAGTTGTTGTTTTTGTTGTAGTTGGCGTTGCCTCACTTGTGAAGTCTCCACGCGCGTTGCGCCCATTAAATTCGAATAATCTTAGTTGTTGTTGCTTTTTATACCCGCTACTCATACAGTAGAAGGGTATGTATGTAACAGGCAGAAAATGTATGTAACAGGCAGAAGGAGACACCTGCGACCCCATAAATTATATATATTCTGGCTCAGGATCAACAGCCGAGTCGATATAGCCATGTCCGTCTGTCCGTCTGTCTGTCCGTGTGAAAATCTAGATCTCAGCTATTATAAGAGCTAGGACTACCAAATTTGCTGATAGTATATGTTATTATTGCACGCTGATCAAGTTTATTTTGGATTTTGGCCACGCCCCCTTCCGCCCCCGTAAATCGAAAAAACATTTATTACAAGCGCAATTTTGATGCCATATTGTTCATTTTCGGTTTACATGATAACTATAGCTAGATAACTATGACCTCTGAAAATTTCGTAACAATCGGATAATAAACACAGAAGTTATTCAGCTTAACGTTTTCCACAGCTGTAAGCAGCGCTGCCGGCAGCGCTGCTTGTAGCATTGTGCCGAATCTTGTGTGCGTGAAATGGGTTAAGTTGTTGACTGCAAAACGAACAGTACTATTATGCATTTACGGGTTCGAGTACCGCCCGTATCACAAATTAAATGAAATAAAATGTTTTTTTTTATTTTAGATTTTGACTTTGCATAAATATTGTAAGTCCATAGCCTTTTACGGTGAAAATGTGATTGTAGCCGTTCTTTATTGTTCCGAAAATAATTTTGATGTACGAGCAGCTGGGTAGCGGGTATATTACAGTCGAGCACACTCGAATGTAGCTGTCTTACTTGTTTTATTTTTATTTTTTATTTAATTGTATGTTTATGATTTTTATTTATGAATAAATAGCAACAACAACACGCATCATGCATTCAGACTTTGTTTTTGTCGTGCAAGAATTTCCGAATGGTCTCATAATGTAACTTTCTCAAAATTTGCGTAATGGCTGAATGACCGAATGGAGAAGTGGTGGACCTCTTAGGTAATGGGTCCTAGGTTCCATTCCGCATGCATACGTGTCATGGTGGGGGAGATCGTACTTTCAAATTTTTTGCAAAGAAAAGTTTTTGCCTCCCTTTTTGAGCTACCTTCATGAAACTTTGTATACATGTTTCTTATTGCTGCCCGCTGTAAATAAGTCGGAAAGAGCCGGTACGAACCTATACATCGTATAGATGCCAAGGAACCTATCGGTTGTTTTTTTTAACAACATTTATTAAAAGTTAGACTGCTCAAAAACACTTTCCATTCAAGTATATAAAGAGGTATTAAAAGGGCACATATCCTTTTTTACATGCACGTATTCGATTTATAGTCTTCAACAGGTAGAATTATTATTTTTACTGTTTAAGTGATAAATCTTGGATTGTTGTGGTACCTGAATAAAATAATACTTTTTACTCCTTTTGCCGGCAGCGCTGCTTGCAGCATTGTGCCGAATCGTGTGTGCATGTACAGTGGTGAAATGGGTTAAGTTGTGGACTGCAAAACGAACAGTACTATTATGCATTTATGGGTTCGAGTCCCACTCGCATCAAAAGTTAAATGTGTGCAAAAAATATTTTTTTTTATTTTAGATTTTGACTTTGCATAAATATTGTAAGTCCATGGCCTTTAACGGTCAAAATATGATTGTAGCCGTTCTTTATTGTTCCGCAAATAATTTTGATGTACGAGCAGCTGGGTAGCGGGTATATTACAGTCGAGCACACTCAAATGTAGCTTTCTTACTTGTTTATTCAAAGAAAGTTAAAGAAGATATTCAAAAAAACCAAAGAAGGCTAACGGAAAAATATTCGTTGACTTTTACTTTTGAGTACTCACCTGTTCGGAGTACACTTTCCGGTAAATGTATGGCCAAAACCAAAACTCCGAACGCAGAGTGTAGGGAAGCGCTTCTGGCGCGACTTGAAAGGGAAACATCTCACTTGAGTTTTTCTTTACGTCACTCAGACAATTTGGTAAATTGTCGGACAAGCAACTTTTAGTCAGCAGCATCTCAAGTGCGCCTCGGCTAAAGATATAATCTGTGGAGTCCCGTAAACTCACATGGGCGTAGGGAAAAGCAGCATGAAAGGCAGCAAAGTATACGCTCCTAGCGGGTGAAAAGGGAGCTAGTGCGTAAAGCACATTTTCTATTATAACAAAACTGTCCACATGAACATGCAGCAACCAATCAAGATCCGAACGGTGTTTTTCATAAACACTGAGATATGCCTGCTTGAGCTGCTTTTCCGCAATAAAGTGCAGCCGATGACACCTGGTGCCCCAGGTGGCTGCAATATGCTTGGCCTTTTGCCGCTCGTGCTTGTTAGTCAGTTGCACCAGGCAGTCTATCCGAATTTTTTCATGAAGCCGCCGGGCTATGCGATTGTCGTCCAGCGTCTGGTTGCGAGAGCCTACGTTGAATTCGGTTACTTTCTCGCTGTAGGGAGGCTGCAAGTATTCAACCAAATAGCTTCCTGGCCAACTAAACGCATGGAGATATAGTTCCAAGATGAGTGCCCAGTATATGCACATAGGCAGTAACATTTTTACACTTTCATTTAAAATATAATGAAACTCAGTGTCAAAATTTTTACAACTTTGACAGCCTTCAAAACATAAAAATTCTTTCAACGCGCCGAAGGTTTTATACCCTTTCATATCCATCTTTAAGTATAAATGTATTTATCGAAAAGAGTAATTTTTGAAAAAAGTGGTCACAGGTCAATGTAGAAGGTATTTGTTTTTTAAAGAACAATATACCAAAATAAATCAAAATGGTTTCTTTCAATCTCTATTAACATAGAAGAGTTCCCACGATCTCCTAATATTTGCAATTCTAAAGTCTTGACTAAAAAATGCTACGTTCGACAAAAGATAAGAAAAGAAGAAGAAGAAGAAGAAATTGCCACGGTTGCACAATTTTGACTAAAAGCATGTTAGCCTGAGCTGTTGAAAGTTTGTCTTGACCCGTGGGAACAATAAATTATATACACCATTTGATTCTAGAAACAAAATACTCATCGAAATAGCGAGTTGCTAATGGTCCATTGAAACAAAAAAAGCATAAGCTGATATTAATGCTGAAAAAATACTAGGAACTTTATTATTCCGTCGAGGAATTCTATATAGCTAGTTTCTGAGGAAAGAAAAACCTATAATTGGAAGCTTTTATACATAAAAAGGCTACTTGAAAAAAAACCACTTGTTTGCAGGAGGCGCATGTCAAATCTATAGGAATCTTTAAATGATCCATAGAAAACGTTAAATGACTTTTATGTTTATTATTTATTATTACTTAATTGCATTCATCTATGTTCATACCAAAGAAGAAATCTGTAACTTTAATGCATTCCTAATATCATAAATTGTCGATTTGCTTGGGCGGTGAGCGCGGAATCCAAAATTAACAAGTAAGAAAGCTACAGTCGAGTGTGCTCGACTGTAATATACCCGCTACCTAGCTGCTTGTACATAATTTATTTGCGGAACAAAAAAAACGGCTACAATCATATTTTGACCGTAAAAGGCTATGGACTTATAATATTTATGCAAAGTCAAAATATAAAATAAAAAAAAAAAAACATTTTTGCACACATTTAATTTTTGATGCGGGTGGGACTCGAACCCGTAAATGCATAATAGTACTGTTCGTTTTGCAGTCCACAACTTAACTCATTTCACCACTGTACACGCACACACGATTCGGCACAATGCTGCAAGCAGCGCTGCCAGCAGCATGTAAACCGAAAATGAACAATATGGCATCAAAATTGCGCTTGTAATTAATGTTTTTTCGATTTACGGGGGCGGAAGGAGGCGTGGCCAAAATCCAAAAACTTGATCAGCGTGCAATAATAACACATATTGTCACCAAATTTGGTAGTCCTAGCTCTTATAATAGCTGAGATCTAGATTTTCACACGGACAGACAGACGGACAGACGGACAGACGGACAGACGGACATGGCTATATCGACTCGGATGTTTATCCTGAGCCAGAATATATATACTTTATGGGGTCGGAGGTGTCTCCTTCTACCTGTTACATACATTTTCGGTTTGAACAAAGTTATAATACCCTTCTACTCTATGAGTAGCGGGTATAAAAAGCCTATGGTGTTTCTTTCTTTTACAATAGCTGAGATCCAAATATTTAAAAGGACAGACAGACGGAAACTAGTCTCTCAGTTTTAGAGCTATCTTGATGAAACTTGGTATTCATGCTCCTCGTTTCTGCATGCTGTCAATAAGTCGAAACAATATGTCGTATAGCTGCCGATTGGACCGACATATCGTATAGTTGCCACGCTATTATACTTTTAGGTATGTCTAAATATGTTCTTTAAAAGCCTTGTAAATCTTATGATAGTTGGACTAATTTATCGTATAGCTGCCAAAGAACCTATGGGCCGAATTTAATTTTTTTTTAAGATATCGCTACCAAACTTATCCTATATATATATTTATATGTCTTAATATGTCCATTAAATGCTGTAAAAATTTTATTAAATTCGGACAGGTACATCGTTAAGCTTGTATAGAACCTATCGATCGATTTAACATTTGGAGTAACTGTATGGGTATGAGACTTTCGCTTTGCCGACGATTGCATTTCTGGTCTTATGTGTGTTTAATAATTATTAATATTCAAACAATTCAAATCTGGTTGCAACCGGGAAAAAAACAGAACTTTTTATATCAGGTCCATAGCTGAGCATAAAGATCACGCAAATCGATAATTTACGATTATCAGGAGAAGTATTGAATTTACAGATTTCTGCTTTGGTATGAACCTAGATAATTGCAATGTTAATCTATTCCCTAAAGTTCGATCGGACAGTAAGCACAGAAGTTATCCATGTAAACGTTTTCCATAGTTCCACTGCTTGCGCTTTTCCAGAACATCGTGATGTCATCGTCCCGATGCTTCAATTTAGTCTTAGCTTGTGTATAGCTGACTGCTACGACGTTTTCATATGTAGAAAATGTATCAAAGATACATACATCTTATTTAGACAATGGGTAGCAATTGAACTTATGCAGTGTTTTTTGATGGAAGTAAAAATGTGATAATTATTTTCAAAACTTGTCGAATGGTATCTTACTGTCGGGCACGCTCAATTGTAGCTCTTCTTACTTGTTTTACTCTCGGGTATCGTACAAATGAGCTTCGCGCTAATTTTTGCACGCTTGTGCAGCACCCGAACTAGCTTATGCGCATGGCTGCGGCTGCGCTGCGGCAGAATTTTGTGCCGAATACTCGCGAGTTATGGGTCGTATAAAAACATAACAAGTCATCGTGTAAGTCGAGGCCGTATATAAGGCCAGGAGCAGCAGCAGGAAGAATTTGAGGAAGAAGAGTGGGAGCCGGGAGCTTGGGCAGCGGAGTAGCGTCAGGTCGAAAGCCAAGCAAGGCGCAGCTGAATGAAAAATGTGTTGGATCAACGCTAGACAATGAAAAGCTTCAATATCCCACATGAACACACTCTACCCGAACAGGCCAAGTGCAGATGTTAGTGCTGTCTCACTCGCACTACAGCCACACCGTATTGGGTTGCATTTCGTCTTCCCGTAAATCGTTGGGAACATGCAACTTGAACTGAAATTGAATCCGACTGCAACGGAAGTTGAAATGTTGTGTTATGTGGCTATACTGAGAAAAACTTATTGCGCGATTTCATAAAGTTCTTGCGTAAAATTCATTGTGAATTAGCTAAGTTATTTAATAAGTACAAATCCACCTCTGCAGGGCGTGACAACTGTTGCTCTATGCTTTGATCAAACACTCCACAACTCCAAGTCCCGAAACTGTCCTGCCCCAAAGATGAATTTAACTGCAAAATTGCTGAAGCTATTTGTATCGCATGTCAGACGTGGGTCGTTGACGTCGTCGTTGGGCCTAGTGCTGCATTTGTTATTGCACTAAATATTTGATGTAATTTAACAAGCAACTTTATTACCCAGCCCCCTCTCTCACGAGGGTTATCTAATTGAGAACTCCACGCACAGACACTATTGTCAAGGCGAAGCACATGAGAAAAGCGAAAATCGAAATAGGTAGAATATGCTTGGTGCTACACATACTTTTCGCTTTTCGCAGTGTTTATGAAATACATTGTTATTTATTTAGCTATATAGTTACAGTTTTATTTTGCCTTAATCTATAATTAGCAGGGCATATAAATTGAATTGATCAGTTTGCGCTTTTTCACATTTACCCTGAGTTTACTTGATACTTGTTCAAAAAGTAAGGTGACTTTGTATTTTTAAGAAAAAGTATTTATTTATGTTGTCCCCTTCAAAGTAATTCCCCTCAGATAAAATACACTTATGCCAACGGTTTTTCCAATCCTTTATGCACTTCTCATAAGCACTTTTCGGTAAAGCCTTGAGCTCTTCAAGCGATGCAGTCTTTATCTCCTCAATCGATGCAATTCTTCGTACTTTCATAGGTCTCTTTAGTTTTGGGAACAAGAAAAAGTCACACGGGGTCAAATCCAGTGAATATGGTGGCTGAGGCATGATTGTGGGTTGCTTTTGGCCAAAAAATCTCTCAAAAGCAGGGGCGTCATCGTGATGCGAAAGCCATGAATTATTTTACCACAATTATTAAAATTTGGGCCACGCCTACGTCCGCCCCCGTAAATCGATAAACCGAATAGCAGCGCTATAATGAAGTTACCGAATTCGGTTTTAGTGTGTACCACCAAACGATCACTGAAAACTTGGTTCCGTTCGGATAATTATTACCTTGGCTGATGATCTGGGGCTCCGATTGGTTCGCAAGCTTAAATTTACTGAATACATTATTTCTATGGTCAATAAGGCCATGGTTGTCCTGGGCTTTATAAAGCGGTGGTCTAAGGAATTCAACGATCCTTATGTCACAAAAACGCTTTATACCTCTCTTATCCATCCTATTCTAGAGTATGGTTCATGCGTTTGGTGTCCTCAGTATTCGTTTTACAAGGGCAGCATTGAATCTGTGCAAAAGAATTTTTTAATTTTTTCCCTACGACTAATTGGGATGCAAACTTAAGATTACCGCCCATGCTTTGTGTACTCTTTAAAAATAACCTTATTCAAGGTGATATTGATAGTGATGTCTTGGTTAGCCAGTTATACTTCTCTGTCCCCTTTAGAAACTCTCGTAACTTCCTACCTCTAACACTTTCTCAGTGTAGGTCGAACTATGCTTTGCATGAACCCTTTAGGGTATTATGTTCGAACTATAACAACTTATATTTTATCATAGTTAATTCATATTCTGTAGAATTAAAATCTTGAATTATTTCTCATCTGTGTAGAAATTAGTTCTTACTAATGTATTTCCTCGTTTATCTTTCTTATATCCATAAACTATATATTTTTATTCACTATCTTAAGTCGGATTGTCATTTACGCTTTCTCCGGTCGATGGAGCGTACTAACAACTACCATCTAACTAACTTTTCTGATCTGATTGGGTTTTTCTGGGTTTTCCCCAATCCTTTGGCAACAAATGTTGGGTCAGTTTAAATAAATAAAATTTTAAATAATCCTTTGTTTACCCAGACTAGTCAAATTTTTTTTATAAAATTGTAATATTTACTTCATTTTTAATTTTAATTTTTTTTTTCAATCTTAATGATAATTTAATTATATGAAACAAGTAAGAAAGCTACAGTTGAGATTGCTCGACTGTAATATACCCGCTACCCAGCTGCTCGTACATCATTTATTTGCGGAACAAAAAAAAGGCTACAATCATATTTTGACCGTAAAAGGCTATGGACTTACAATATTTATGCAAAGTTAGATTCTAAAATAAAAAAAATATATATTTTTGCACACATTTAATTTTTGATGTGGGTGGGACTCGAACCTGTAAATGCATAATAGTACTGTTCATTTTGCAGTCCACAACTTAACCCATTTCACCACCGTACACGCACACACGATTCGGCACAATGCTGCAAGCGGCGCTGCCGGTATCGCTGCTTACAGCTATGGAAAACGTTAAGCTGCATAACGTCTGTGTTTATTATCCGATTGTTACCAAATTTTCAGAGATCATCTGGCTAGCTATAGTTATCATGTAAACCAAATATGAACAATATGGCATCAAAATTGCGCTTGTAATCAATTTTTCCCGATTTACAGGGGCGGAAGGGGGCGTGGCCAAAATCCAAAATAAACTTGATCAGCGTGCAATAATAACACATATTGTCACCAAATTTGGTTGTCCTAGCTCTTATAATAGCTGAGATCTAGATTTTCACACGGACAGACAGACGGACAGACGGACAGACGGACATGGCTATATCGACTCGGCTGTTGATCCTGAGCCAGAATATATATACTTTATGGGGTCGGAGGTGTCTCCTTCTGCCTGTTACATACATTTTCGGTTTGAACAAAGTTATAATACCCTTCTACTCTATGAGTAGCGGGTGTAAAAGGCCTATGGTGTTTCATTCTTTTACAATAGCTGAGATTCAAATATTTAAAAGGACAGACAGACGGAAACTAGTCTCTCAGTTTTAGAGCTATCTTGATGAAACTTGGTATTCATGCTCCTCGTTTCTGCATTCTGTCAATAAGTCGAAACAATATGTCGTATAGCTGCCGATTGGACCGACATATCGTATAGTTGCAATAAAACCTACGGGAAAAGTTGCATTATTTTTTAAGACCACGCTATTATACTTTTAGGTATGTCTAAATATGTTCTTTAAAAGCCTTGTAAATCTTATGATAGTTGGACTAATTTATCGTATAGCTGCCAAAGAACCTATGGGCCGAATTTAATTTTTTTTTAAGATATCGCTACCAAACTTATCCTATATATATATTTATATGTCTTAATATGTCCATTAAATGCTGTAAAAATTTTATTAAATTCGGACAGGTACATCGTTAAGCTTGTATAGAACCTATCGATCGATTTAACATTTGGAGTAACTGTATGGGTATGAGACTTTCGCTTTGCCGACGATTGCATTTCTGGTCTTATGTGTGTTTAATAATTATTAATATTCAAACAATTCAAATCTGGTTGCAACCGGGAAAAAAACAGAACTTTTTTATATCAGGTCCATAGCTGAGCATAAAGATCACGCAAATCGATAATTTACGATTATCAGGAGAAGTATTGAATTTACAGATTTCTGCTTTGGTATGAACCTAGATAATTGCAATGTTAATCTATTCCCTAAAGTTCGATCGGACAGTAAGCACAGAAGTTATCCATGTAAACGTTTTCCGTAGTTCCACTGCTTGCGCTTTTCCAGAACATCGTGATGTCATCGTCCCGATGCTTCAATTTAGCCTTAGCTTGTGTATAGCTGACTGCTACGACGTTTTCATATGTAGAAAATGTATCAAAGATACATACATCTTATTTAGACAATGGGTAGCAATTGAACTTATGCAGTGTTTTTTGATGGAAGTAAAAATGTGATAATTATTTTCAAAACTTGTCGAATGGTATCTTACTGTCGGGCACGCTCAATTGTAGCTCTTCTTACTTGTTTTACTCTCGGGTATCGTACAAATGAGCTTCGCGCTAATTTTGCACGCTTGTGCAGCACCCGAACTAGCTTATGCGCATGGCTGCGGCTGCGCTGCGGCAGAATTTTGTGCCGAATACTCGCGAGTTATGGGTCGTATAAAAACATAACAAGTCATCGTGTAAGTCGAGGCCGTATATAAGGCCAGGAGCAGCAGCAGGAAGAATTTGAGGAAGAAGAGTGGGAGCCGGGAGCTTGGGCAGCGGAGTAGCGTCAGGTCGAAAGCCAAGCAAGGCGCAGCTGAATGAAAAATGTGTTGCATCAACGCTAGACAATGAAAAGCTTCAATATCCCACATGAACACACTCCACCCGAACAGGCCAAGTGCAGATGTTAGTGCTGTATCACTCGCACTACAGCCACACCGTATTGGGTTGCATTTTGTCTTCCCGTAAACCGTTGGGAACATGCAACTTGTCTAGTGGCTACACAGGAACTGAAATTGAATCCGACTGCAACGGAAGCGGAAATGTTGTGTTATGTGGCTATACTGAGAAAACCTTATTGCGCGATTTCATAAAGTTCTTGCGTAAAATTCATTGTGAATTAGCTAAGTTATTTAATAAGTACAAATCCACCTCTGCAGGGCGTGACAACTGTTGCTCTATGCTTTGATCAAACACTCCACAACTCCAAGTCCCGAAATTGTCCTGCCCCAAAGATGAATTTAACTGCAAAATTGCTGAAGCTATTTGTATCGCATGTCAGACGTGGGTCGTTGACGTCGTCGTTGGGCCTAGTGCTGCATTTGTTATTGCACTAAATATTTGATGTAATTTAACAAGCAACTTTATTACCCAGCCCCCTCTCTCACGAGGGTTATCTAATTGAGAACTCCACGCACAGACACTATTGTCAAAGCGAAGCACATGAGAAAAGCGAAAATCGAAATAGGTAGAATATGCTTGGTGCTACACATACTTTTCGCTCGCAGTGTTTATGAAATACATTATTTATTAAGCTATATAGTTACAGATTTATTTTGCCTTAATCTATAATTAGCAGGGCATATAAATTGAATTGATCAGTTTGCGCTTTTTCACATTTACCCTGAGTTTACTTGATACTTGTTCAAAAAGTAAGGTGACTTTGTATTTTTAAGAAAAAGTATTTATTTATGTTGTCCCCTTCAAAGTAATTCCCCTCAGATAAAATACACTTATGCCAACGGTTTTTCCAATCCTTTATGCACTTCTCATAAGCACTTTTCGGTAAAGCCTTGAGCTCTTCAAGCGATGCAGTCTTTATCTCCTCAATCGATGCAATTCTTCGTACTTTCATAGGTCTCTTTAGTTTTGGGAACAAGAAAAAGTCACACGGGGTCAAATCCAGTGAATATGGTGGCTGAGGCATGATTGTGGGTTGCTTTTGGCCAAAAAATCTCTCAAAAGCAGGGGCGTCATCGTGATGCGAAAGCCATGAATTATTTTACCACAATTATTAAAATTTGGGCCACGCCTACGTCCGCCCCCGTAAATCGATAAACCGAATAGCAGCGCTATAATGAAGTTACCGAATTCGGTTTTAGTGTGTACCACCAAACGATCACTGAAAACTTGGTTCCGTTCGGATAATTATTACCTGGGCTGATGATCTGGGGCTCCGATTGGTTCGCAAGCTTAAATTTACTGAATACATTATTTCTATGGTCAATAAGGCCATGGTTGTCCTGGGCTTTATAAAGCGGTGGTCTAAGGAATTCAACGATCCTTATGTCACAAAAACGCTTTATACCTCTCTTATCCATCCTATTCTAGAGTATGGTTCATGCGTTTGGTGTCCTCAGTATTCGTTTTACAAGGAAAGCATTGAATCTGTGCAAAAGAATTTTTTAATTTTTTCCCTACGACTAATTGGGATGCAAACTTAAGATTACCGCCCATGCTTTGTGTACTCTTTAAAAATAACCTTATTCAAGGTGATATTGATAGTGATCTCTTGGTTAGCCAGTTATACTTCTCTGTCCCCTTTAGAAACTCTCGTAACTTCCTACCTCTAACACTTTCTCAGTGTAGGTCGAACTATGCTTTGCATGAACCCTTTAGGGTATTATGTTCGAACTATAACAACTTATATTATATCATAGTTAATTCATATTCTGTAGAATTAAAATCTTGAATTCTTTCTCATCTGTGTAGAAATTAGTTCTTACTAATGTATTTCCTCGTTTATCTTTCTTATATCCATAAACTATATATTTTTATTCACTATCTTAAGTCGGATTGTCAATTACGCTTCCTCCGGTCGATGGAGCGTACTAACAACTATCACCTAACTAACTTTTCTGATCTGATTGGGTTTTTCTGGGTTTTCCCCAATCCTTCGGCAACAAATGTTGGGTCAGTTTAAATAAATAAAATTTTAAATAATCCATTGTTCACCCAGACTAGTCGTAAAATTTTTGTTATAAAATTGTAATATTTACTTCATTTTTAATTTTAATTTTTTTTTAATCTTAATGATAATTTAATTATATGAAACAAGTAAGAAAGCTACAGTCGAGTGTGCTCGACTGTAATATACGCGCTACCCAGCTGCTCGTACATCATTTATTTGCGGAACAAAAAAACGGCTACAATCATATTTTGACCGTAAAAGGCTATGGACTTACAATATTTATGCAAAGTCAAATTCTAAAATAAAAAAAAAAAATATTTTTGCACACATTTAACTTTTGATGCGGGCGGGAGCGCTGCTTACAGCTATGGAAAACGTTAAGCTGAATAACTTTTGTGTTTATTATCCGATTGTTACCAAATTTTCAGAGATAATCTGGCTAGCTATAGTTATCATATAAACCGAAAATGAACAATATGGCATCAAAATTGCGCTTCTAATCAATTTTTTTTTATTTACAAGGGCGGAAGGGGGCGTGGCCAAAATCCAAAATAAACTTGATCAGCGTGCAATAATAGCACATTTTTCACCAAATTTGGTAGTTCTAGCTCTTATAATAGCTGAGATCTAGATTTTCACACGGACAGACAGACGGACAGACAGACGGACAGACGGACATGGCTATATCGACTCGGCTGTTGATCCTGAGCCAGAATATATATACTTTATGGGGTCGGACGTGTCTCCTTCTGCCTGTTACATACATTTTCGGTTTGAACAAAGTTATAATACCTTTCTACTCTATGAGTAGCGGGTATAAAAATTGTTCAATTGTTAAATCTTTTAAAATTTTATGTCGACTGCCATGGTTTGACGTTAAATAAATAAATAAATAAATAATGAACAGAAAAGTTATTCAACGTTCATATAGATTTTTACTGCGCACCCTGGAAGCAAGCAGCACTGCTTTTCTAAGCAGTTTTTTTTTTCCAAATGTTTGGACTGCTTGGCATCTAACTAAAAATATCTATATTTTTTTCTTTGAAAATTCTTAATGTGATTTTTTTTATAATTTTCCTAAATCCGTGGCCTTATACAGTCAACACTTGACTGAAGCCGTTCTTACTTCTTTTTTCTTCAATCTCGCAACAGTCTTGCTGTTATGAGCCGTTACGCTCAGGGTCATAAATTTCGCTCTCATTTTTGCACCATTGACGTTGACGTCGTCGTTGGCCCTAGTGCTGCATTTGTTATTGTGTAGTGTATCTAGCCTTCGTATATGTACAGTAAATACGAGGGTCGTTTGATAAGTCCGTGACTTTTTGAAAATATATTTTTTTCGTCAAAGAAGCGTTTTATTTCTCAACATAATCTCCTTTTAGCTCTATACATTTAGTCCAGCATTTTTCCAATTTTTTTATTCCTTCCAAATAATAGGTTTTCTCAAGGCCCTCAAAATAGTCGTTTGTTTCTGTGATGACCTCTTCATTTGACCCGAATCTCTTACCGCCGAGCCATTTCTTCATGTTTGGAAACAAAAAATAGTCACAGGGGGCTAAATCTGGAGAATATGCTGGATGGGGTAGCAGTTCGTAGCCCAATTTATGAAATTTTGCCATGCTGACTACACACGTGTGCACCCGTGCATTGTCCTGATGGAACAGCACTTTTTTTTCGCCAAATGCGGTCGTTTCTGCTTCAAATCAATATCGAATCTGTCCAAAAGCTCTGAATAATATTCGCCGGTGATCGTTTTACCCTTTTCAAGGTAATCGATGTGAATGATACCTTGTGCATCCCAAAAAACTGTGGCCATGACCTTGTTGGCCGACAGACCCACCTTGGCCTTCTTTGGTGCACGTTCACCCGGAGAAACCCACTGTCTTGATTGTTCTTTGGTCTCTGGTGTGGTGTGGTGGATCCATGTTTCGTCTACGGTAACGAAACGGCGCAAAAATTCGTTTGGATTGCGGTTGAACATCGCCAAACACTCCTTTGAAATGGTCACACGGTTGCGCTTATGGTCGTGTGTGAGCAATCGCGGCACCCATCGCGCGGAAAGCTTTTTCATGTCCAAATATTCATGTAAAATGTGATGTACCCGTTCAGTTGAGATGCCTACAGCCTCAGCTACCTCACGCACTTTCATTCTCCGATCATCCAATATCATTCCATGGATTTTGTCGACGATTTCTGGCATGACGACCTCTTTTGGGCGACCTCAACGTTCGGCATCACTTGTACTGGTACGACCACAACGGAACTCAGTAAACCATTTCTTAACCATTGAAATTGATGGTGCAGAGTCCCCATAATATTTATCAAGTCTTTCCTTGGTTTCGGTGATGGATTTTTTACGCAAAAAATAATGCTTAATTAGCACACGAAATTCACTTTTTTCCATTTTCGTTAAAATTCACGAGATCGTCTGCTTTCAATGCCTATAAAACGCAAACCAAAAAACGCAGCTTTCTCAAAATTTTACAGTCAGCTGTTAATCGATAACTGCTGACAGGAGCAGTGTTGTATTTAGAGCAGGTGCGCGGCAAATACAAAAAGTCACGGTCTTATCAAACGACCCTCGTACATTGTGACACTTTGTTATAATAAATAATAAACTAAACAAAAAGACCACCAACCATTACCCAAGCACTTCAGCTCTTGAAATACGATCTAACGCTTATACATAAGCCGCGGAGCGTGAGAATGCTGAGCATGCACTTTGCAGCTCAAGTGGTCAAGCTATACATAACATATGCATTCCTTCTGCATACATATGTATATGTATATATGCCCTTAAGAATACAAAGTCTTAAGTATACCATGTGCGGGTTAGCTGCGCCCAAAGACGGCATGATATGATTATTCGAATAAAAGTACTCAAACAGAGCAGACGCTCTGAAGTTACTAAAGGATAAAAATACTAATATTACATGGCGACCGTGACTCGGTCTCGAGTCCTGCTGTGAACCTCGGGTAACTTTATGTGTGATTAGTGATAATGTTGTGTGCAATTTGTGAAAAATTTTTTAAAATTATATACGTCTACGTACAGCTGTGTTCACAAAAATAGCAGTGCTCATTAGCTGCAACTACAATACCTGCAAAGAAAGCAATAACAACCACAACAACAACAGCATAAATTATTAACACACAGCAACACAAAGCGGCAATTGATGGCAGATGAGTCACAATTTTTTAATGCGCAACCCATAGTACAAAGGGACCTGCCAACGCTGGAACATAGGGAAATAATTAATTCAGAACAATGGTCTAAGTTGTCAAGACTATTAATCAAATTTCGATTTAACTTGATAGAAGTTAAAAGGAAATTTAGTTTGGAAATATCAATTCCAACAATACTAAATACCCCTTTAACGATTGATGCAGACGAACAATCTGAATCAATAGAAACAGAAGAAATTGATTTACAGGTCACCGAGTCGGAAGGATAAGAAGAAAAATATACCGACATCGAAGATAAAGACCTATTAAACCTAACAATTCCAGCTATATTAAAAATAGAAAACACAATGGCACAGTCCAATATTTATTTCCTAAATACAGCATCAAAACTTATACCTGACTTTGACGGTAAAGCTGAAAACTTAACAAGTTTTTTAGATGCTCTAAATGTAGTAAATTCAATCAAAGGACAACATGAGTCTCTAGCTGTTTCGGTTATAAAAACCATATTAAAAGGAACAGCAAGAAATCTGATAAGCAGTGAAACTACCATAGCACAGGTAATTTCGAGTCTTAAAAAAAGAATAAAACTGCCAACCAATATACAAAAGAGGTTGAGCATATGACAAAAGCTCTGGAAAGTGCATATATAAATGATGGACTTTCACTTGATCTAGCCAATAAATATAGCACACAGCATGCTATCAAGGCTATGACTACAAACTGTTTCATAGAGAAAGCAAAGCTTATAATGCAAGCCGGTACTTTCAACAATATGAACGATGCTATCTCAAAGTTCGTTGGTAGTAGTACCGACGCAACTTGAAAGAGCAACGCAGTATTGATCTGTCGTCAAAATAGAGGCAACCGTAATGGTAACTCAAATAGAGGCAGAAACAATGATGGAAATTATAACAATTACAACAGGAACAGATATAGTTACCGAGGATACCAAGGAGGCGGTAACCGCGGTAATAACAATTCCAGTCGAGGTAGAAATTATAACAACACAAATAACAGAAATAATAATGTTCGAGCAACACAGAGTGACTCGGAAAACTCCAATCAGCCCTTAGATGCTCAAAACAGAGCGTAAGGGTTCACGTCATAAATTTCGGCCTCAAAAGATTCATTACATTTCTTAGTTCAGCTTCAAAGAAAAAATTTAACATTCTTATTAGATACAGGAGCGGACATTTCGCACATAAAGGAAAATTCCGACATCTTCAGTGACATTGAAGAAGACCATGTTATAAATATACAAGGCATAGGAGAAGGAGTAATAAACTCCGAAGGCTTGGCCTTTGTAGAACTGCAAACTGGAGGATATAAAATCCCACACAGCTTTCATTTGGTTGACTCCAAATTTGCACTGCAGTGTGATAGGATTATAGGCCTAGATTTCATAAAAAAATATAACTGCAGTCTGCGAATAATGTTTTCATACCAAACCAGGAAATTTAACCAGGTATTTTTGTTGCTAACACTGTAGCAACTTCAGAAAGCATATACCGATACAGATCGGATAGTGGACGTGAAAGATTTAAAATTTGAGTCTCTATCAAATTACGAGATAGTAAAGGCCACTCCAAAGAATAGAGAAAAAGCAGTATTAACCCAATTGTCAGAGAATTTTCCAAAGCAATTTAAAAAAGAATTGATTGCGTTATGCACAGAATATAGCCATGTGTTCGGTTTAGATACCGAGCCCGTCACTACAAATAATTTTTACAAACAAAAATTATTTGTAGTAATTATTTGTAGTAACTAAAGAAGTCCGCATAGTAAGAGAAGTGAAATACAACAAGTAAGAAAGCTACAGTCGAGTGTGCTTGACTGTAATATACCCGCTACCCAGCTGCTTGTACATAATTTATTTGCGGAACAAAAAAACGGCTACAATCATATTTTGACCGTAAAAGGCTATGGACTTATAATATTTATGCAAAGTCAAAATATAAAATAAAAAAATAAAAAAAAAAAAACATTTTTGCACACATTTAATTTTTGATGCGGGCGGGACTCGAACCCGTAAATGCATAATAGTACTGTTCGTTTTGCAGTCCACAACTTAACCCATTTCACCACCGTGTGTGCGTGTAACACACGATTCGGCACAATGCTGCAAGCAGCGCTGCCGGCGGCGCTGCTTACAGCTGTGGAAAACGTTAAGCTGAATAACTTCTGTGTTTATTATCCGATTGTTTCTAAATTTTCAGAGATCATCTGGCTAGCTATAGTTATCATGTAAACCGAAAATGAACAATATGGCATCAAAATTGCACTTGTTATCAATGATTTCTCGATTTGCGGGGGCAGAAGGGGGCGTGGCCAAAATCCAAAATAAACTTGATCAGCGTGCAATAATAACACATATTGTCACCAAATTTGGTTGTCCTAGCTCTTATAATAGCTGAGATCTAGATTTTCACACGGACAGACAGACGGACAGACGGACATGGCCACATCGACTCGGCTGTTGATCCTGAGCCAGAATATATATACTTTATGGGGTCGGAGGTGTCTCCTTCTGCCTGTTACATACATTTTCGGTTTGAACAAAGTTATAATACCCTTCTACTCTATGAGTAGCGGGTATAACAAGTGCAATTTTGATGCCTATTGTTCATTTTCGGTTTACATGATAACTATAGCTAGCCAGATGATCTCTGAAAATTTGGTAACAATCGGATAATAAACACATTAGTTATTCAGCTTAACGTTTTCCACAGCTGTAAGCAGCGCCGCCGGCAGCGCTGCTTGCAGCATTGTGCCGAATCGTGTGTGCGTGTATGGTGGTGAAATGGGTTAAGTTGTGGACTGCAAAACGAACAGTACTATTATGCATTTACGGGTTCGAGTCCCGCCCGCATCAAAAATTAAATGTGTGCAAAAAGGTTTTTTTTTTATTTTATATTTTGACTTTGCATAAATATTATAAGTCCATAGCCTTTTACGGTCAAAATATGATTGTAGCCGTTTTTTTGTTCCGCAAATAAATTATGTACAAGCAGATGGGTAGCGGGTATATTACAGTCGAGCACACTCGACTGTAGCTTTCTTACTTGTCTAATCTAAACTTAGCTTCCTTAGCATAGTCATCTATGTTATATAACGGAGAAATGTTATCTACCGTATTATTATCTTTCGATTGTTCCAACTGTCTGGTGATGATGTGCTGTTGACGTTATGTTGTCAACTTTAAAATATTTGCACAGGTCACTAATTACAGAATTCTTATACTCGGTTCCCATGTCCGAAATGAACGTCTTCATTGGACCGAACGTCAGTACATAGGATTCAAATATTGCTTTTGTGACAGTATTTGCATTTTTATTCGGTACTGGAATGGCAACGAGATATTTTGTCAAATCACATATTAGTGTTATTGCATATTCATTACCATTTTCAGACCTGGGTAGTGGACCAATTGTATCCACTATTACTCTGTCGAAGGCACGTATTGAGGTATCAGTTATTGTTAAAGGGGTCTTTGTGTGGATTGTCGTTTTTGACATCTGACATTTTGGACATCTACGAAAATACTCTTTTATTTCACGAGTCATGTTTTTCCAATAGTAGTGTCTTCTTACTTTGGCCAAAGTTTTAGGTATGCCAGAATGACCTCCTTGCATTGGATTATCATGTAGTGTAGACATTATAACTTCTTTTTTTTACATTTTTAATTATGGTCACCGGATTGAGTAATCTTTTCTTTAATAATTTATTGCCCATTATTATGAAATTCTCTATTGAAACATGTTCAAAGATTCTTTCATGCGGTGCCAATTTTAGTTGAGTGATATTTTGCATAGCGGCCGGCAATTCGAGCCTTTGGAAAAACTGGCCTAAGTCTAGCATTCCATTAGTGTATAAATCACCAACATTTATTTTTGCAATAATTTTATTGCCTTGTTTGAAATAACATAGGCTTTCTTTCATACGCAAGGCCACTACTTTTCGTACATCGTCATTTTTAATGACTTCATATACTTTGGGCTTAGAAGCTTTTTCAAGATTTTGCCTAAGCAAGATTTCTTGTTTTTATACCCGCTACTCATAGAGTAGAAGGGTATTATAACTTTGTTCAAACCGAAAATGTATGTAAGAGGCAGAAGGAGACACCTCCGACCCCATAAAGTATATATATTCTGGCTCAGGATCAACAGCCGAGTCGATATAGCCATGTCCGTCTGTCCGTCTGTCTGTCCGTGTGAAAATCTAGATCTCAGCTATTATAAGAGTTAGGATAACCAAATTTGGTGACAATATGTGTTATTATTGCACGCTGATCAAGTTTATTTTGGATTTTGGCCACGCCCCCTTCCGCCCCCGCAAATCGAAAAAACATTGATAACAAGTGCAATTTTGATGCCATATTATTCATTTTCGGTTTACATGATAACTATAGCTAGCCAGATGATCTCTGAAAATTTGGTAACAATCGGATAATAAACACTGCTTGCAGCATTGTGCCGAATCGTGTGTGCGTGTACGGTGGTGTAATGGGTTAAGTTGTGGACTGCAAAACGAACAGTACTATTATGCATTTACGGGTTCGAGTCCCGCCCGCATCAAAAATTAAATGTGTGCAAAAATGTTTTTTTTTTTTTTATTTTATATTTTGACTTTGCATAAATATTATAAGTCCATAGCCTTTTACGGTCAAAATATGATTGTAGCCATTTTCTTGTTCCGCAAATAAATTATGTACAAGCAGCTGGGTAGCGGGTATATTACAGTCGAGCACACTCGACTGTAGCTTTCTTACTTGTTTATTCTTATCTGCGCAGATATTTTGTTGTCTACTTTGTTGGCTGGTAGTGACTTTCAGGACTTGGTATTGTATTTTTTTTAATTCCTTTATTGTAATTCATGACAGAGCTAATGCCACGAAGTTAACTTTGCCCTTTAGATACTCGACAGTGAAGTCGTATTCTTCGAGTTCTAATCGCATTCTTGTCAGTTTCGAGTTGGGATTGACCATAGAAAATAAATAAGTTAAAGGCCTGTGGTCTGTTTTCACTGTAAAGTGCTTGCCATAAATATATGGTCGAAAATGTACTATTGCCCAATGAATTGCTGTAAGCTCTTGTTCCGTAGTGCTTTTATTACTTTCTCCCTTAGTGAACGATCTTGACGCATAGGCTATGGGGAGTTGAACTCCATTGTGGTTTTGTGTTAATACAGCACCACAAGCCAGTTTACTTGCATCAGTTATTATGCAAAATTCTTTGCTGAAATCTGGGTATTGCAGCAATGTTGGTTACATGAGGTATTGGAATGCGTTTTCGCATTCACTTGTCCAAACAAATGGAACATTCTTTTTACATAATCTAGTTATGTGGCGTGAATAGTCGGCGAAATTTTTTATAAAACGTCTGTAATAATTGCAAAATGCAACGAATCTTCTAGTGCTGTCCGCGTCGTGCGGAACTGGATAATTTTAAATGACATCATATTTTTTGTCATCAGGCAAAAATTCCTTTATCTGTACACCTATTATGGAAAGGTCACTTCGTGCATGAAAAATGAGCACTTTTGTGGATGTAATTTCAGGTTATGGGCTCTGCATAGGTTAAAGACATCTGTCAAATTCTTGAACATATGCTTCTCAGAACAACCAATAACTATCAAATCATCCATGTACAAGAATGCCTGTGAAGGTTGAAGCCCTAAGAATGCTATTGTCATCATTCTCTGGAAAGAATTAGGTGCTATTTTTAATCCGAATGGTAATCGCGTGAAGCGATACGAACCATTGTCCGTAGAGAAAGACGTTATGTTTCTTGATTCCTCATCAAGTTCTATTTGGTGAGAAAGCAATTTTTTATTTATCTGCAGATAGTCGATTACTAGTCGCCATTTTTTATTCTCTGAGCCTGGTAAGGCTTTTTTGGGGACAAGTAAAAGTGGGCTATTATATTCAGACACTGAAGGCTCAACTATCTGGTCATTGATTAACTTCTCGACCTGTTTTTATACCCGCTACTCATAGAGTAGAAGGGTATTATAACTTTGTTCAAACCGAAAATGTATGTAACAGGCAGAAGGAGACACCTCCGACCCCATAAAGTATATATATTCTGGTTCAGGATCAACAGCCGAGTCGATATAGCCATGTCCGTCTGTCCGTCTGTCTGTCCGTGTGAAAATCTAGATCTCAGCTATTATAAGAGTTAGGATAACCAAATTTGGTGACAATATGTGTTATTATTGCACGCTGATCAAGTTTATTTTGGATTTTGGCCACGCCCCCTTCCGCCCCCGCAAATCGAAAAAACATTGATAACAAGTGCAATTTTGATGCCATATTATTCATTTTCGGTTTACATGATAACTATAGCTAGCCAGATGATCTCTGAAAATTTGGTAACAATCGGATAATAAACACAGAAGTTGTTCAGCTTAACGTTTTCCATAGCTGTAAGCAGCGCTGCCGGCAGCGCTGCTTGCAGCATTGTGCCGAATCGTGTGTGCGTGTACGGTGGTGAAATGGGTTACAAACAAAAATTATTTGTAGTAACGGGCTCGGTATCTAAACCGAACACATGGCTATATTCTGTGCATAACACAATCAATTCTTTTTTAAATTGCTTTGGAAAATTCTCTGACAATTGGGTTAATACTGCTTTTTCTCTATTCTTTGGAGTGGCCTTTACTATCTCGTAATTTGATAGAGACTCAAATTTTAAATCTTTCACGTCCACTATCCGATCTGTATCGGTATATGCCTTCTGAAGTTTCTGGGTTTTCCCCAATCCTTCTGCAATAAATGTTGGGTCAGTTAAAATAAATAAAATTTTAATTAATCCTTTGTTCACCCAGACTAGTCGTCAAATTTTTGTTATAAAATTGTAATATTTACTTCATTTTTAATTTTAATTTTTTTTTATCTTAATGATAATTTAATTATATGAAAAAATTGTTTAATTGTTAAATCTTTTAAAATTGTATGTCGACAGCCATAGGTTGACGTTAAATAATTAAATAAATAAATAATGAACATAAAAGTTATTCAACGTTCATATAGATTTTTACTGCGCACCCTGGAAGCAGCACTGCTTTTCTAAGCAGTTTTTTTTCCAAATGCTCGGACTGCTTGGCATCTAACTAAAAATTATTTATATTTTTTTCTTTGAAAATTCTCAATGTGATTTTTATACCCGCTACTCATAGAGTAGAAGGGTATTATAACTTTTTTCAAACCGAAAATGTATGTAACAGGCAGAAGGAGACACCACCGACCCCATAAAGTATATATATTCTGGCTCAGGATCAACAGCCGAGTCGATGTGGCCATGTCCGTCTGTCCGTCTGTCTGTCCGTGTGAAAATCTAGATCTCAGCTATTATAAGTGTTAAAACTACCAAATTTGGTGACAAAATGTGTTATTATTGCACGCTGATCAAGTTTATTTTGGATTTTGGCAACGCCCCCTTCCGCCCCCGTAATTCGAAAAAACATTGATTACATGCGCAATTTTGATGCCGGTTTACATGATAACTATAGTTAGCCAGATGATCTCTGAAAGTTTGGTAACAAGCCGATAATAAACATAGAAGTTATTCAGCTTAACGTTTTCCATAGCTGTAAGCAGCGCTGCCGGCAGTGCTGCTTGCAGCATTGTGCCGAATCGTATGTGCGTGTACGGTAGTGAAATGGGTTAAGTTGTGGACTGCAAAACGAACAGTACTATTATGCATTTACGGGTTCGAGTCCCGCCCGCATCAAAAATTAAATGTGTGCAAAAATGTTTTTTTTTTTATTTTAGATTTTGACTTTGCATAGATATTATAAGTCCATAGCCTTTTACGGTCAAAATTTGATTGTAGCCGTTTTTTTGTTCCGCAAGTAAATGATGTACGAGCAGCTGGGTAGCGGGTATATTACAGTCGAGCACACTCGACTGTAGCTTTATTACTTGTTTTTTCATAATTTTCCTAAATCCGTGGTCTTATACAGTCAACACTTGACTGAAGCCGCTTTTACTTCTTTTTTCTTCTATCTCGCAACAGTCTTGCTGTTATGAGCCGTTACGCTCAGGGTCATAAATTTCGCTCTCATTTTTGCACCATTTGACCATTGAAAATGGTCAAAAATGATATACTAAGTTTATGCAAATGTATGTAACAGGCAGAAGGAGGCGTGGCACTCCCCACAAAGTATATATATTCTGACTCAGGATCATCAGTCGAGTCGATTGAGCCCTGTTCGTATGTCTGACCGTCTGTCCGTCCGTCCTTCTGTCCGTTTGAACGTCTAGACCTCAGTTATTATAAAAGCTAGAGACACCATTTCACATGATCTACCATAGGTAGATCGAGTTTATTTTCAACTTTAATGCCACACCCACCGCCCACGCAATTAGATAATTTACGGTTATCAGAAGTATTGAAGTTATAGATTTCCAGAACATCGTTACGTCATCGTCCCGATGCTTCATTATACCATTCGACCATTGAAAATGGTCAAAAATTGTATACTAAGTTTGTGCAAAGGTAAGTAACAGGCAGCAGGAGACATTGCAGACCCCAAAAAGTATATATATTCTGGCTCAGGATCAAAGGCCGAGTCGATTGAGCCATCTCCATCTGTCCGTCTGTCGGTCTGTATGTCTGTCTGTCTGTCCGTCTATCTGTATGATGGTTCCTATAAACCATGCGCAGATGAAATTTATTTCAAATTTGAGGTGTCACGCCCAACGCCCACGCAAATCGATAGTTTACAAACATTAATGAAAGTACAGTTACGGACCCAATTTTGGCATGACGGTTCCTATAAAACATGCGCAGATGAAATTTATTTCAAATTTGATGTGCCACGCCCACCGCCAACGGAAATCGATTATTTGCGAATATTAAGGAAAGTATTTAGGTTACAGTTTTTTTAGAAAACGTAAAGATGCTGATAATATGTACCCATTCCCAAAATTACAATCCGATCGGGCAATAAATACAGAAGTTATTAAAGAAAACGTTTTTTATAGTTCCGTTGCCCGCGTCATTACATCACATCCTCTGCATCGTTTTTATACCCGCTACTCATAGAGTAAAAGGGTATTATAACTTTGTTCAAACCGAAAATGTATGTAACAGCCAGAAGGAGACACCTCCGACCCCATAAAGTATATATATTCTGGCTCAGGATCAACAGCCGAGTCGATATAGCCATGTCCGTCTGTCCGTCTGTCTGTCCATGTGAAGATCTAGATCTCAGCTATTATAAGAGTTAAAACTACCAAATTTGGTGACAAAATGTGTTATTATTGCACGCTGATCAAGTTTATTTTGGATTTTGGCTACGCCCCTTTCCGCCGCTATCAATGGAAAAAAATGATTACAAGTGCAATTTTGACGCTATATTGTTCATTTTCGGTTTATATGATAACTATATTTAGCCAGATGATCTCTAAAAGTTTGGTAACAATCGGATAATAAACACAGAAGTTATTCAGCTTAACGTTTTCCATAGCTGTAAGCAGCGGTGTCGGCAGCGTTTATGATTATTATTTATAAATAAATAGCAACAACAACACGCATCATGCATTCAGACTTAGTTTTTGTCGTGCAAGAATTTCCGAATGGTCTATAATGTAACTTTGGCAAAACGTAATGGCTGAATGACCAAATGGAGAAGTGGTGGACCTCTTAGGTAATGGGTCCAAGGTTCGATTCCGCATGCATGCGTGTCATGAAGGGGAGATCGAACTTTTCTTATTTTTTGCAAAGAAAAGTTTTTGCCTCCTTTTTGAGCTACCTTCATGAAACTTTGTATACATGTTTCTTATTGCTACCCGCTGTAACTAAGTCGGAACGAGCCGGTACGGACCGATACATCGTATAGATGCCATAGAACCTATCGGTCGTTTTTTAACAACATTTATTAAAAGTTAGAGGGCTCTAGAACACTTTCCATTCAAGTATATAAAGAGGTATTAAAAGGGCACATATCGTTTTTTACATGCACGTATTCGATTTGTAGTCTTCAACAGGTAGAATTATTATTTTTACTGTTTAATTATTATTTTTACTGTTTAAGTGATAAATCTTGGATTTTTGTTGTACCTGAATAAAAGTTATATGTTTTCAATAATTTTTACTCCTTTTGCCGGCAGCGTTGCAGCATTGTGCCGAATAGTGTGTGCGTGTACGGTGGTGAAATGGGTTAAGTTGTGGACTGCATAACGAACGAAACTATTATGCATTTATGGGTTCGAGTCCCACCCGCAACAAAAATTAAATGTGTGCAAAAAATTATTTTAATACCCGCTACTCATAGAGTAGAAGGGTATTATAACTTTGTTCAAACCGAAAATGTATGTTACAGGCAGAAGGAGACACCTCCGACCCCATAAAGTATATATATTCTGGCTCAGGATCAACAGCCGAGTCGATATAGCCATGTCCGTCTGTCCGTCTCTCCGTCTGTCCGTCTGTATGTCCGTGTGAAAATCTAGATCTCAGCTATTATAAGAGCTAGGACAACCAAATTTGGTGACAATATGTGTTATTATTGCACGCTGATCAAGTTTATTTTGGATTTTGGCCACGCCCCCTTCCGCCCCCGCAAATCGAAAAAAACATTGATAACAAGTGCAATTTTGATGCCATATTGTTTATTGGTTTACATGATAACTAAAGCTAGCCAGATGATCTCTGAAAATTTGGTAACAATCGGATAATAAACACAGAAGTTATTCAGCTTAACGTTTGTGCCGAATCGTGTGTGCGTGTACGGTGGTGAAATGGGTTAAGTTGTGGACTGCAAAACGAACAATACTATTATGCATTTACGGGTTCGAGTCCCGCCCGCATCAAAAATTAAATGTGTGCAAAAATGTTGTTGATCCTGAGCCAGAATATATACACTTTATGGGGTCGGAGGTGTCTCCTTCTGCCTGTTACATACATTTTCGGTTTGAACAAAGTTATAATACCCTTCTACTCTATGAGTAACGGGTATAACAAGTAAGAGAGCTACAGTCGAGTGTGCTCGACTGTAATATACCCGCTACACAGCTGCTTGTACATAATTTATTTGCGGAACAAGAAAATGGCTACAATCATATTTTGACCGTAAAAGGCTATGGACTTATAATATTTATGCAAAGTCAAAATATAAAATAAAAAAAAAAAACATTTTTGCACACATTTAATTTTTGATGCGGGCGGGACTCGAACCCGTAAATGCATAATAGTACTGTTCGTTTTTCAGTCCACAACTTAACCCATTTCACCACCGTACACGCACACACGATTCGGCACAATGCTGCAAGCGCTGCTTACAGCTATGGAAAACGTTAAGCTGAATAACTTTTGTGTTTATTATCCGATTGTTACCAAATTTTCTTTTTCTTTCTAGAAAAGAAAGAAATTTTCTTTCTTTTTTTTCTATTTTTTCGTTTCTTTTTTTTATTTTCTTTGTTCTTTCTTTTAAGGACTCGTATATTTAGTATTACCTATTTATTTTAATTAAAAATTTAAATGTTATTAAAAAATATGTATCAATGATTTACCGGATAGACACTCGTATGGACCAATACGTCTATAAAGAAATTATAGAGGATATAATGGTGCCATATTCCGAGGACAATATGCCATTATCATGGCGTTTTATGCACGACAACGATCCTAAGCACACTTCACGGCTTATGAAAAGTTGCCTTTAGGAGCATCAAGGACCTCAATCCGATAGAGAATCTCTAGAATGATGTTGAGCAGCACATTCACACCAAAAATCTGGGCAGTTTGAATGATTTGTGGATAGTTATCCGAGAAGCGTGGTACAGTATTCCGCAGAACAGATGCGCTGCTTTAGTGGAGAGTCAGCACAGAAGTTTGGATGTAGTTATCAAAAACAAAGGATATCCAACAAAATATTAGTCCCCTTTCTTATGTTTTCTCATTCTACTTAATAAATTAATAAAAAAAAGTATAAGTGTGCTAAACTCATGTCTCATGAAAATCATAGTTAATTCATTCAAACCAACGCAGAAAAAAAACGACGAAAGGGAATCGGCTAAAAGTAACTGTACATCTTATCAAGTAATAAGGCAACAACCAGAAAAAAATTGGTGAACTATTCACTATACAATCGGTAAAAATTCATGTTGAAGTGTGCTGCTAAATAGTGTGCTAAATAAAAGGCCACCACTGTATATATATTTAAAATTTAGTTAAAAGTTTTACCAAATATATTTAAGTCGTTATAGAAAAGATATTAAATTAAATATATTATTACTATAGATTGAAAACAAAGCAAACATTACTATAGGTTGAAAACAAAGCAAACAAGGAAACAAACAATATAGTAAACCAAGACCAAAAATTCAAAAAATTCAGTTAGTGTAAAAAAGAAATTAAATAATTTGTTGAATAGTTATGGAGCTCGATCAGTTTGCGAAGACCTTCAAGCACCGTCGCATCGAGCTCGGCTTCACCCAGCGCGATGTGGCTCTGGCCATGGGCAAACTCTATGGCAACGATTATTCGCAGGCGACAATCTCACTCTTTGAGACACACAAGTTGAGCGTCAAGAGCATGCGCAAGCTATGCCATTGCTGCAGAAGTACCGGGTATAAAAAAAAAACGATGATATGAAACATTTTTGTGTACTTATCCAAAAATGAAAAGAATTGCTCTACTTGTTAAAAAAAAGGCATACTTTAATGCAAATGCACTACGAAAAAAAAGAAGAGTTATAAAAAAAAAGGGATTCCAGTCCCACCCTGAGAAAAAAAAAGAGATTGCAGTCTCACCCAGAGAAAAAAAAAACCCAGTCCAGTCTCAATTGAGAGCTGAGAGCGGACCGAAAATCCGAACACATTGAGAGCTTACGTAGTCAGAAATTAAGACAGAAGCAACCCAGCCTACTTGAATCGTTTTAATAGAATTGTATCGCTTGGTACCTACTTGCTACAAATTCTACATATAAAGCCAGCAAGTCTTAAGAGAGAATACCTCTCTGTCTATATTATTTTCCATGGGATTAGCCGCAAATCGCAAGGGGAAATTTTTACAGCATTTTGCCTTGCTTCAGTCACTCAAATGTCTGCAACTTTCGTTAGCAGACATCGTGGCTGCCCAAGCCAAGCAGATTGAGAATAAGTATGGTTTATGCCGGTGGCAAATGTGGCAAGAGAGCAGAATGTGACCGGCCCATGACTATTATTAGTCATGCAGCGGGCTCGGACTGAGACGTCTAAGCTAATGAAGCTTTTTCACACCTGCCTGCTAAATTATGCGCCATGACCAGGAGAGCCATGGAGTGAGAGCACCATGCAAGCCATTTACTTGTTACAGATTGCTTATAATTAAATTATAATCAACATCAAGCCAGGCGCATCACGCAGATGCAGACGAAAATGGAGACGTAGAGACCAAGACCAAGACATGCAGCCAGTGAGACCGGTCTGAGGCCGCTGCTGCTGCTGACATGCATCTAACAAGCCTTCAACTATCTAATCAACGTACAAGTCAAAATATCAATACCTCAAGTAATCAAAATCACTTTAGAATTTCAAATCAGTTGGGCTGATGCTGCCTGCCTGCCTGCAGCGTCTCACACAAGCACCGTGTCCAGCTGCTATATGCGACAGTTGCAACTCGAGTCCAGAGTGGGGAGATTGATGAAAAAAAAAAACAACAACTAAGATTATTCGAATTTAATGGGCGCAACGCGCGTGGAGACTTCACAAGTGAGGCAACGCCAACTACAACAAAAACAACAACTGAGACGTTTCACAGACGTGTTAGGAAAAGCTAAAACTGGACCTGCTGCCTGTTGCCTGGTCCTGCCTGTGTCTGGTCTGGCCTGGTCTTTTCCAGTTATACTGTGCTCGCACTGTGACCTGTCATCATGATTGATACGTTTGATGGATTCATTCGAGCTGACTGCTGTGTGGCGTTCAGTTTTAAAGTTTGCTGATTGATCCCAGCGTGTTGATTACAATCGACGCCGACGTGCAGATGCAGGCACAGGTAGTTGGCGCAGGCAGTTGGCGCTGTATGGGGAGTCTTGCAACGCATGCTGCTGGGAATTCAATCAAAAGTGTCAGCGCTGGCACAACATCTCTTACTGCTAAAGGTGCCGAAACCACTAACTAAATACAGTGGTAACTGAATATTAGAATAGAATATTAGAAATGATAAGAAAGGCAAAAAAAATCAAAAGGGAAACAAAGAGTTAATCCCTTTTTCATTGATAAGCAATTTTAAAAATTATGAAACTTTGGGAAGTATAAAAAAAAAATTTTAATAAATTATAGAAATTTTTAAATATTTTGAAATTAAGAAAATTGACAGTAAATATTTTTTAAACATTTTTAAAAGCTTTAAATATTCTTAATGAAATTTAAATAATACGCAAATTTAGGAAAAATGTGGAAATTTGACGATGACGTCACGATATGCTGCAAAGGCGCAAAGAGTGTAACTATGGAAAACGTTTAGATGAATATCTTCTGTGTTTATTGTTCGATCGGATTGTAATTTTGAAAATAGATTTATATTGTAATTATCTATGTTTATACCAAAGCAGAACGCCATAACTTCAATACTTTTCCTAATAGTCGTAATTTTCGTTTTGCGTGGGCGGTGGGCGCGACATCAAAAATTGAAAATAAACTGGATCTACCTATGGTATACAGGAAATTAGGTGTCTCTACCTTTTATAATAGCTGAGATCTAGAAGTACAGACGGACAGACGGACATGGCTATATCGACTCGGCTGTTGATCCTGAGTCAGAATATATATACTTTATGGGGTCGGAGGTGTCTCCTTCTGCCTGTTACATACATTTGAACAAAGTTATAATACCCTTCTACTCTATGAGTAGCGGGTATAAAAAGAAAAACATTTTTGCACACATTTAATTTTTGATGCGGGCGGGACTCGAACCCGTAAATGCATGTGGGAATTGGTTCCAGCAAGAATACTCGTAGTGGTAATAAGTATTAGATCTTTCGATACTTTTATATTGCAGCCCTGAATAAAATGCAACCCTAGACAAGAGCAGAAAAAGCCTAGAAAAAAGGCGGTCGAGTGAGAAAGTTGCCAAGAGCGGTTGTTCATAAAGCTACATAATTTCGTCATAAGTCTTAATAATTAAATGTGAAATTCTTATAAGCTCTATTACTTGTTGAATAAAAACCATATAAATAAAGAACTACAAATTGGGGGCTCGTCCGGGATGAGCTTAAGTGTAAAGACAAAATTTGTGCATTAGACGCAGTTCGTTTTGGTAGCAAGCAGTGAACGGTAAAAAAGAACCGTTGGATGATCGACGCTGGAACAAACGCGAGCAACAGAATACCGAATTCTCGAAGAAGTTTCGAGAGTCGGCAGAGCCAAAGTTGCTGCTTAAGTTGGCAGAAGCAGAACTGGTGCATACGTCGGCAGAGGAAAAGTTGCTGCTTAAGTTGGCAGAAGCAGAACTGGTGCATACGTCGGCAGAGGAAAAGTTGCTGCTTAAGTTGGCAGAAGCAGAACTGGTGCATACGTCGGCAGAGGCAAAGTTGCTGCTTCAGTCGGTAGAAGCAGAGCTGGAGTGTGCGTCGACAGAGGCAAAGTTGCTGCTTAAGTTGGTAGAAGCAAAGCTGGAGAGTACGTCTACAGAGACATTGTTGTTGTTTGCAGCGACAGAAGCAGAGCTGCGGTGTGCGTCGTCAGAGGCAGAGCTTGAAGCGAACGTCAGCAGATTCCGCACTGGTGCATTAAATCAAGGCAGAACTGGTGCGTACAGTCGACAGAGGCAGAGTTGCTGTTTGCGTCGACAGAAGCAGTGTTTCTGTGTGAGTAAGCAGAGGCAGGACTTGGTGCGAACGTCGACAGAGGCAAAGCTTGATACGATCGTCGGCAGAGACAGCGCAGTTGCGTGAAACTACAGAGGCAAAGCTGGTGCGAGCATCGACAGAGGCAGTACTAGTGTAAGGTTACGTTAAGTAACAATAGTATTGTGTTGTATAATTTTACGTATTTGATTGTTTGCTAACCATTTCAAAATGCAACTTGACGAGATCTTGACACTTCGCGTAGCAGATTTGAGGTTAAAGTTAGAAGAGTTGGCGCTACCAACAAGTGGAAGGAAACTAGAGTTGCAAAATAGATTGCTTACACATTTTGGAATTCAGGATGAAGAGGAAAGCGATTCAGATGAAGTTCAATCCGTGGTTACAGAGCGAAATTTAGCTGAAGATCAAAGAGTAGACAATGGCAGGTCATGGTTCACTCTCAAAGATGTAGAAGGCAGCGTATCTAGTTTCTCTGGAACAGGAAGTCCTGATGTAGAACAATGAATCGATGATTTAGAAAGTTGTTCAACTACTGTCCAGTGAAGTGATTTGCAGCTGCTTATCTATTCGAAACAGATGCTTACAGGAGCGGCTAAACTGTTTGTGCGTAGTGAGGCGAATATTCGTAGTTGGACTGTTTTGAAGGCTAAGTTGAGGGAAGAGTTTTCAGTCAAAGTGTCATCAGCTGAGGTTCATAGAAGATTGGACCAGCGTCAGCAGAGAAAAGACGAATCATTATTTGAATATTTGTATGCTCTGAAAGAAATCGCAAAGCCAGTTAATATTGATGAGCTAAGTTTAATTGACTATTACATAAAGGGTATTCCTGATTCGAAAGGGAATAAGATAATGTTATATCAGGCTAGAAATATACAGGAACTAAAACATCAAATCGAGATATATCAGAAAGCTAGATCTGGCAAATCAAATCAATCAGCTGGGGAACGTCAGGAGCAAAAGAAAGATCAAGGCAAAGGTCAGGTTAAGTCTGGATCATCCAGGAAATGTTTCAAATGCGGCGATAGTTCCCACGTAATGAAAGACTGTAAGAAAACAGATTTGTTTGCTTTAAATGTGGTCAGGCAGGACACCGAGCAGCACAATGTGCAGCAAAAACAGATGTCAAGAAAGAAACAAATGCTAATGTAGTTCAAGAGAATAAAATAGGAGTGTCATTAGGCAGTGAATTTACTCTATCAGGTCTTGAATTGAAGAGCATTGTTTACAAAAAGATTATATTTAAAGGTTTGGTTGACACGGGCGCTGATTTGTGCTTAATGCGCAGACAAGTTTTCGTGAGTCTAAGAGCAGCAGAAATAACTGGTAAAGGAAAGAGTTTGACGGGAATTGGAGAAAGTCGTATTTTAACATTTGGAAGTATTATTATATCCGTTCTTATAGATGATATTTCAATGGAAGTAGAGTTTCATGTTGTTCAAGATCAGGATATCGGTTTCGATGCTATTTTAGGAAGGACAATTTTGGACACTGTCGATATGAAGGTTACCAAAAGTGGTACTCACTTTAATATCAGGATGAAAACTGAAGATGGAGGTAAAATTAGGAATACACAGATATTTGATCGTCAGGCGAATGATGAATTTCGAAGCATGTGTGTGGAAGAGCTTAAAGCAACTTCTAAGGTAGATCTATCTCATCTTAGTCGGTCTGAAGCTAAAACGGTATTGGAGATGATCGAACAATATTGCCCAATCCGTAACACAAATGGCCCTGTCGAGATGAAAATTGTTTTGAAAGATGACATCCCAGTTTATCAGCATCCCAGGCGACAGTCGTATAGTGACCAAAACTTTGTAGATGAGCAGGTGCGGGAATGGTTAAAAGAAGGTATAATACAGCCAAGTACATCCGAGTATGCTTCGCCCGTAGTCCTGGTGGCTAAGAAAAATGGGAAAAAGCGTCTATGCTGCGACTATCGCAAATTAAATGAGAAAATTATTAGAGATAATTTTCCGATGGCACACATGGACAATGTCTTAGACAAACTTCAGAATGCGAAGATATATACAACATTGGATTTGACCAATGGGTTTTTCCATGTGCCCGTAGAAGTAGGTTCAAGAAAATACACTTCGTTCGTGACTCAAAGTGGGCAGTACGAATTTTTATTTGTACCGTTTGGCATTTCGAATTCGCCTGCAGTTTTTACTAGGTTTATAATGTCTGTTTTACGAGAGTTGCTCGCTAGTGGAATTGTAATACTTTACATGGATGATGTTATTGTGCCTAGTAACGATGTTGATGAGGGGATAAGAAAATTGAAGCAAGTGTTAGAAGTATCTTCTCAGAATGGGCTACGAATTAATTGGGGCAAATGCCAGATATTACATCAGAGAGTCAATTTTTTGGGATATATCGTTCAAGATGGAACCATAACCCCAAGCAAAGAAAAGATACAGGCCGTTACAGAATTTCCGGAACCCAAAGATAAAAAGGGTATACAACGTTTTTTAGGGTTAACATCTTATTTTAGAAAATTCATAAATGGATATGCAGCTATTGCTAAGCCATTATCAGATCTTTTAAGGCAAGATGCTAAGTTGGGATTCACAGAAGTTCAGCGGAAGGCATTTGAAGAACTAAAATTAGCTTTAGTTAGTGAGCCAGTATTAAAGCTGTATAACCTGAAGTTGCGAACAGAGATTCACACAGAAGCTTCGAAGTATGGGTATGGGGCAGTATTATTACAAAAAGATCAAGAGGATAATATGTTTCACCCTGTACAATTTATGAGTCGGAAAACTAAGCCATGTAAGGAGAATTACAGTTCGTATGAGCTAGAGGTTTTAGCAATAATAGCAGCTTTAATGAAATGGCGCGTGTATGTTCTTGGCATATCTTTTACCATAGTAACTGATTGTAACGCGTTCATGATGACCATGAAAAAGAAAGAGGTTCCTTTAAGAGTAGCACGTTGGGCATTATATTTGCAAGATTTTGATTATAAGATAGAACATCGTTCAGGGTCTAAGTTAAAGCATGCTGATGCTTTGAGCCGAGTGTCTTGTTATTTTATAACAGATACCCTGATCCATCGATTGAGAGAGGCCCAGCTGCAAGATGAGTGGATAAGAGGGGTTAGAGAATTGGTCGCTAAAGATTTTTATATTCAAAATCTGGTACTATTTAAAGACCCAAATAAAGAACTCATAGTAGTTCCTGGTCAGATGGAAAACGAGATAATTGTTTCTGCTCATAACCAAGGTCATTTCTCGGCAGCAAAAACACAAGATTTTGTGGAAAAATCGTATTACATTCCAAAATTGAAAGGAAAAGTTTCTCGTGTTGTAGATAGTTGTGTTCGTTGCATAATAGTAAACGCGAAATCTGGTAAAAAGGAAGGGTTTTTGACAGCAATCGATTAGGGTAATGTACCGTTTGTTACATACCATATTGACCATGTTGGCCCAATGGAACTAACTAATAAGCGATATAATCACATTTTAGTCGTGGTAGATGGGTTTTCGAAATATGTTTGGTTGTATCCAACCCGTAGTACAGGTGTTGATGAGGTTATAGAGTGCTTGAAAAAACAAGCAGTTAATTTTGGGAACCCCTACAGAATTGTCTCGGACAGAGGTTCCGCATTTACCTCGAATTCCTTTAAAGAATATTGTGAAAATGAAAATATTCAGCATTTGCTCATTGCCACCGGTGTACCTCGTGGAAATGGTCAGGTGGAACGGATGCACAAGCTTGTAGTTCCAATGTTGTCTAAGTTAAGTAATGACAATCCAGGATTATGGTATAAGAAATTAGGACAAGTTCAGCAAATGATAAATAATACAGAGCCAAGAAGCACAAAAATAGCACCTTTTAAGTTAATGACTGGAGTAGATATGCGCGTCGCCGATTATAAGGAGCTAAAGGATTTAGTAAGCCAATTCATGATTAGAGAGTTAGAAGAAAAGCGTGAAAATTTGCGGCAAGAAGCTCGTGAAAACATTAGGGATATACAGGAAGAAAATAAAAAAGCATTTGATTTAAAAAGAAAGCAACAGAAACAGTATAATATTAATGATTTGGTAGCCATAAAAAGGACTCAGTACGGAGTAGGGCTTAAGCTGAAAGGTAAATATTTAGGCCCATATAAAGTGGTTGAGATCAAAGATCATGGGAGATATGAGGTTGAAAAGATAGGAGGCAATGAAGGTCCTATAAAAACAATTACAGTTGCAGAGTATATGAAACCATGGCTTGATCCATTCGAGGCGAATGTCCTGTCAGGAGGGCCGATTGTGGGAATTGGTTCCAGCAAGAATACTCGTAGTGGTAATAAGTATTAGATCTTTCGATACTTTTACATTTCAGCCCTGAATAAAATGCAACCCTAGACAAGAGCAGAAAAAAGCCTAGAAAAAATGCTGTCGAGTGCAAAAGTTGCCAAGAGCGGTTGTTCCCAAAGCTACATAATTTCGTCATAAGTCTTAATAATTAAATGTGAAATTCGTATAAGCTCTATTACTTGTTGAATAAAAACCATATAAATAAAGAACTACATGCATAATAGTACTGTACGTTTTGCAGTCCACAACTTAACCCATTTCACCACCGTACACGCACACACGATTCGGCACAATGCCGCAAGCAGCGCTGCCGGCAGCGCTGCTTACAGCTATGGAAAACGTTAAGCTGAATAACTAAAATAATAATAAAATGAGATCATCTGGCTAGCTATAGTTATCATGTAAACCGAAAATGAACAATATGGCATCAAAATTGCACTTGTTATCAATGTTTTTTCGATTTGCGCGGGCGGAAGGGGGCGTGGCCAAAATCCAAAATAAACTTGATCAGCGTGCAATAATAACACATATTGTCACCAAATTTGGTTGTCCTAGCTCTTATAATAGCTGAGATCTAGATTTTCACACGGACAGACAGACGGACAGACGGACATGGCTATATCGACTCGGCTGTTGATCCTGAGCCAGAATATATATACTTTATGGGGTCGGAGGTGTCTCCTTCTGCCTGTTACATACATTTTCGGTTTGAACAAAGTTATAATACCCTTCTACTCTATGAGTAGCGGGTATAATTACAATCCGATCGAACAATAAACACAGAAGATATTCATCTAAACGTTTTCCATAGTTACACTCTTTGCGCCTTTGCAGCATATCGTGACGTCATCGTCAAATTACCACAATTTTCCTAAATTTGAGTATTATTTAAATTTCATTAAGAATATTTAAAGCTTTTAAAAATGTTTAAAAAATATTAACTGTCAATTTTCTTAATTTCAAAATATTTAAAAATTTCTATAATTTATTAAAATTTTTTTTTTATACTTCCCAAAGTTCCATAATATTTAAAATTGCTTATCAATGAAAAAGGGATTAACTCTTTGTTTCCCTTTTGATTTTTTTTGCCTTTCTTATCATTTCTAATATTCTATTCTAATATTCAGTTACCACTGTATTTAGTTAGTGGTTTCGGCACCTTTAGCAGTAAGAGATGTTGTGCCAGCGCTGACACTTTTGATTGAATTCCCAGCAGCATGCGTTGCAAGACTCCCCATACAGCGCCAACTGCCTGCGCCAACTACCTGTGCCTGCATCTGCGTGTACGTCGGCGTCGATTGTAATCAACACGCTGGGATCAATCAGCAAACTTTAAAACTGAACGCCACACAGCAGTCAGCTCGAATGAATCCATCAAACGTATCAATCATGATGACAGGTCACAGTGCGAGCACAGTATAACTGGAAAAGACCAGGCCAGACCAGACACAGGCAGGACCAGGCAGCAGGCAGCAGGTCCAGTTTTAGCTTTTCCTAACATGTCTGTGAAACGTCTCAGTTGTTGTTTTTGTTGTAGTTGGCGTTGCCTCACTTGTGAAGTCTCTACGCGCGTTGCGCTCATTAAATTCAAATAATCTTAGTTGTTGTTGCTTTTTATACCCGCTACTCATAGAGTAGAAGGGTATTATAACTTTGTTCAAACCGAAAATGTATGTAACAGGCAGAAGGAGACACCTCCTCCACCTCCATAAAGTATATATATTCTGGCTCAGGATCAACAGCCGAGTCGATATAGCCATGTCCGTCTGTCCGTCTGTCTGTCCGTGTGAAAATCTAGATCTCAGCTATTATAAGAGCTAGGACAACCAAATTTGGTGACAATATGTGTTATTATTGCACGCTGATCAAGTTTATTTTGGATTTTGGCCACGCCCCCTTCTGCCCCCGCAAATCGAAAAAACATTGATAACAAGTGCAATTTTGATGCCATATTGTTCATTTTCGGTTTACATGATAACTATAGCTAGCCAGATGATCTCTGAAAATTTGGTAACAATCGATAATAAACACAGAAGTTATTCAGCTTAACGTTTTCCATAGCTGTAAGCAGCGCTCCCGCAGCGCTGCTTGCAGCATTGTGCCGAATCGTGTGTGCGTGTACGGTGGTGAAATGGGTTAAGTTGTGGACTGCAAAACGAACAGTACTATTATGCATTTACGGGTTCGAGTCCCGCCCGCATCAAAAATTAAATGTGTGCAAAAATGTTTTTTTTTTTATACCCGCTACTCATAGAGTAGAAAGGTATTATAACTTTGTTCAAACCGAAAATGTATGTAACAGGCAGAAGGAGACACCTCCGACCCCATAAAGTATATAAATTCTGGCTCAGGATCAACAGCCGAGTCGATATAGCCATGTCCGTCTGTCCGTCTGTACGTCTAGATCTCAGCTATTACAAAAGGTAGAGACACCTAATTTCCTGTATACCATAGGTAGATCGAGTTTATTTTCAATTTTCGATGTCGCGCCCACCGCCCACGCAAAACGATAATTACGATTATTAGGAAAAGTATTGAAGTTATGGCGTTCTGCTTTGGTATAAACATAGATAATTACAATATAAGTCTATTTTCAAAATTACAATCCGATCGAACAATAAACACAGAAGATATTCATCTAAACGTTTTCCATAGTTACACTCTTTGCGCCTTTGCAGTATATCGTGACGTCATCGTCAAATTTCCACATATTATTATTTATATATTATTTAAAATTCATTAAGAATATTTAAAGCTTTTAAAAATGTTTTAAAAATATTAACTGTCAACTTTCTTAATTGCAAAATATTTTAAAATTTCTATAATTTATTAAAAATTTTTTTTATACTTCCCACTTTTCCAAAGTTCCATAATTTTTAAAATTGCTTATCAATGAAAAAGGGATTAACTCTTTGTTTCCCTTTTGATTTTTTTTTTTGCCAGCGCTGACACTTTTGATTGAATTCCCAGCAGCATGCGTTGCAAGACTCCCCATACAGCGCCAACTGCGTGCGCCAACTACCTGTGCCTGCATCTGCGTGTACGTCGGCGTCGATTGTAATCAACACGCTGGGATCAATTAGCAAACTTTAAAACTGAACGCCACACAGCAGTCAGCTCGAATGAATCCATCAAACGTATCAATCATGATGACAGGTCACAGTGCGAGCATTAAATTCGAATAATCTTAGTTGTTGTTGCTTTTTTTTTCATCAATCTCCCCAGTCTGGACTCGAGTTGCAACTGTCGCATATAGCAGCTGGACACGGTGCTTGTGTGAGACGCTGTAGGCAGGCAGGCAGCATCAGCCCAACTGATTTGAAATTCTAAAGTGATTTTGATTACTTGAGGTATTGATATTTTGACTTGTACGTTGATTAGATAGTGGAAGGCTTGTTAGATGCATGTCAGCAGCAGCAGCGGCCTCAGACCGGTCTCACTGGCTGCATGTCTTGGTCTTGGTCTCTACGTCTCCATTTTCGTCTGCATCTGCGTGATGCGCCTGGCTTGATGTTGATTATAATTTAATTATAAGCAATCTGTAACAAGTAAATGGCTTGCATGGTGCTCTCACTCCATGGCACTCCTGGTCATGGCGCATAATTTAGCAGGCAGGTGTGAAAAAGCTTCTATTAGCTTAGACGTCTCAGTCCGAGTCCGCTGCATGACTAATAATAGTCATGGGCCGGTCACATTCTGCTCTCTTGCCACATTTGTCACCGGCACAAACCATACTTATTCTCAATCTGCTTGGCTTGGGCAGCCACGATGTCTGCTAACGAAAGTTGCAGACATTTGAGTGACTGAAGCAAGGCAAAATGCTGTAGAAATTTCCCCTTGCGATTTGCGGCTAATTCCATGGAAAATAATATAGACAGAGAGGTATTCTCTCTTAAGACTTGCTGGCTTTATATGTAGAATTTGTAGCAAGGAGGTACCAAGCGATACAATTCTATTAAAACGATTCAAGTAGGCTGAGTTGCTTCTGTCTTAATTTCTGACTACGTAAGCTATCAATGTGTTCGGATTTTCAGTCCGCTCTCAGCTCTCAATTGAGACTGGACTGGGTTTTTTTTTTCTCTGGGTGAGACTGGAATCTCTTTTTTTTTCTCAGGGTGGAACTGGAATCTCTTTTTTTTATAACTCTTCTTTTTTTCGTGGTGCATTTGCATTAAAGTATGTCTTTTTTTAACAAGTAGAGCAGTTCTCTTCATTTTTGGATAAGTACACAAAAATGTTTCATATCATCGTTTTTTTTTTATACCCGGTACTTCTGCAGCAATGGCTTAAACTTGCGCATGCTCTTGACGCTCAACTTGTGTGTTTCAAAGAGTGAGATTGTCGCCTGCGAATAATCGTTGCCATAGAGTTTGCCCATGGCCAGAGCCACATCGCGCTGGGTGAAGCCGAGCTCGATGCGACGGTGCTTGAAGGTCTTCGCAAACTGATCGAGCTCCATAACTATTCAACAAATTATTTAATTTCTTTTTTACACTGAATTTTTTGAATTTTTGGTCTTGGTTTACTATATTGTTTGTTTCCTTGTTTGCTTTGTTTTCAACCTATAGTAATGTTTGCTTTGTTTTCAATCTATAGTAATAATATATTTAATTTAATATCTTTTCTATAACGACTTAAATATATTTGGTAAAACTTTTAACTAAATTTTAAATATATATACAGTGGTGGCCTTTTATTTAGCACACTATTTAGCAGCACACTTCAACATGAATTTTTACCGATTGTATAGTGAATAGTTCACCAATTTTTTTTCTGGTTGTTGCCTTATTAGTTGATAAGATGTACAGTTACTTTTAGCCTATTCCCTTTCGTCGTTTTTTTTTTCTGCGTTGGTTTGAATGAATTAACTATGATTTTCAGCTGGACATGAGTTTAGCACACTTATACTTTTTTTTTATTAATTTATTAAGTAAAATGGGAAAACATAAGAAAGGGGACTAATATTTTGTTGGATATCCTTTGTTTTTGATAACTACATCCAATCTTCTGTGCTGACTCTCCACTAAAGCAGCGCATCTGTTCTGCGGAATACTGTACCACGCTTCTCGGATAACTATCCACAAATCATTCAAACTGCCCAGATTTTTGGTGCGAATGTGCTGCTCAACATCATTCTAGAGATTCTCTATCGGATTGAGGTCCGGTGACTGAGCTGGCCACTTCAGCGTAACAACTTGATGCTCCTAAAGGCAACTTTTCATAAGCCGTGAAGTGTGCTTAGGATCGTTGTCGTGCATAAAACGCCATGATAATGGCATATTGTCCTCGGAATATGGCACCATTATATCCTCTATAATTTCTTTATAGACGTATTGGTCCATACGAGTGTCTATCCGGTAAATCATTGATACATATTTTTTAATAACATTTAAATTTTTAATTAAAATAAATAGGTAATACTAAATATACGAGTCCTTAAAAGAAAGAACAAAGAAAATAAAAAAAGAAACGAAAAAATAGAAAAAAAAGAAAGAAAATTTCTTTCTTTTCTAGAAAGAAAAAGAAAATTTGGTAACAATCGGATAATAAACACAGAAGTTATTCAGCTTAACGTTTTCCATAGCTGTAAGCAGCGCTTGCAGCATTGTGCCGAATCGTGTGTGCGTGTACGGTGGTGAAATGGGTTAAGTTGTGGACTGAAAAACGAACAGTACTATTATGCATTTACGGGTTCAGTCCCGCCCGCCTCAAAAATTAAATGTGTGCAAAAATGTTTTTTTTTTTATTTTATATTTTGACTTTGCTTGCATGGTGCTCTCACTCCATGGCACTCCTGGTCATGGCGCATAATTTAGCAGGCAGGTGTGAAAAAGCTTCATTAGCTTAGACGTCTCAGTCCGAGCCCGCTGCATGACTAATAATAGTCATGGGCCGGTCACATTCTGCTCTCTTGCCACATTTGCCACCGGCACAAACCATACTTATTCTCAATCTGCTTGGCTTGGGCAGCCGCGATGTCTGCTAACGAAAGTTGCAGACATTTGAGTGACTGAAGCAAGGCAATATGCTGTAGAAATTTCCCCTTGCGATTTGCGGCTAATCCCATGGAAAATAATATAGACAGAGAGGTATTCTCTCTTAAGACTTGCTGGCTTTATATGTAGAATTTGTAGCAAGGAGGTACCAAGCGATACAATTCTATTAAAACGATTCAAGTAGGCTGAGTTGCTTCTGTCTTAATTTCTGAATACGTAAGCTCTCAATGTGTTCGGATTTTCAGTCCGCTCTCAGCTCTCAATTGAGACTGGACTGGGTTTTTTTTTTCTCTGGGTGAGACTGCAATCTCTTTTTTTTTCTCAGGGTGGGACTGGAATCTCTATTTTTTATAACTATTCTTTTTTTTTCGTAGTGCATTTGCATTAAAGTATGCCTTTTTTTAACAAGTAGAGCAATTCTCTTTATTTTTGGATAAGTACACAAAAATGTTTCATATCATCGTTTTTTTTTTATACCCGGTACTTCTGCAGCAATGGCTTAAGCTTGCGCATGCTCTTGACGCTCAACTTGTGTGTTTCAAAGAGTGAGATTGTCGCCTGCGAATAATTGTTGCCATAGAGTTTGCCCATGGCCAGAGCCACATCGCGCTGGGTGAAGCCGAGCTCGATGCGACGCTGCTTGAAGGTCTTCGCAAACTGATCGAGCTCCATAACTATTCAACAAATTATTTAATTTCTTTTTTACACTGAATTTTTTGAATTTTTGGTCTTGGTTTACTATATTGTTTGTTTCCTTGTTTGCTTTGTTTTCAACCTATAGTAATGTTTGCTTTGTTTTCAATCTATAGTAATAATATATTTAATTTAATATCTTTTCTATAACGACTTAAATATATTTGGTAAAACTTTTAACTAAATTTTAAATATATATACAGTGGTGGCCTTTTATTTAGCACACTATTTAGCAGCACACTTCAACATGAATTTTTACCGATTGTATAGTGAATAGTTCACCAATTTTTTTTCTGGTTGTTGCCTTATTAGTTGATAAGATGTACAGTTACTTTTAGCCTATTCCCTTTCGTCGTTTTTTTTTTCTGCGTTGGTTTGAATGAATTAACTATGATTTTCAGCTGGACATGAGTTTAGCACACTTATACTTTTTTTTTATTAATTTATTAAGTAAAATGAGAAAACATAAGAAAGGGGACTAATATTTTGTTGGATATCCTTTGTTTTTGATAACTACATCCAATCTTCTGTGCTGACTCTCCACTAAAGCAGCGCATCTGTTCTGCGGAATACTGTACCACGCTTCTCGGATAACTATCCACAAATCATTCAAACTGCCCAGATTTTTGGTGCGAATGTGCTGCTCAACATCATTCTAGAGATTCTCTATCGGATTGAGGTCCGGTGACTGAGCTGGCCACTTCAGCGTAACAACTTGATGCTCCTAAAGGCAACTTTTCATAAGCCGTGAAGTGTGCTTAGGATCGTTGTCGTGCATAAAACGCCATGATAATGGCATATTGTCCTCGGAATATGGCACCATTATATCCTCTATAATTTCTTTATAGACGTATTGGTCCATACGAGTGTCTATCCGGTAAATCATTGATACATATTTTTTAATAACATTTAAATTTTTAATTAAAATAAATAGGTAATACTAAATATACGAGTCCTTAAAAGAAAGAACAAAGAAAATAAAAAAAAAGAAACGAAAAAATAGAAAAAAAAGAAAGAAAATTTCTTTCTTTTCTAGAAAGAAAAAGAAAATTTGGTAACAATCGGATAATAAACACAGAAGTTATTCAGCTTAACGTTTTCCATAGCTGTAAGCAGCGCTTGCAGCATTGTGCCGAATCGTGTGTGCGTGTACGGTGGTGAAATGGGTTAAGTTGTGGACTGAAAAACGAACAGTACTATTATGCATTTACGGGTTCGAGTCCCGCCCGCATCAAAAATTAAATGTGTGCAAAAATGTTTTTTTTTTATTTTATATTTTGACTTTGCTTGCATGGTGCTCTCACTCCACGGCACTCCTGGTCATGGCGCATAATTTACCAGGCAGGTGTGAAAAAGCTTCATTAGCTTAGACGTCTCAGTCCGAGCCCGCTGCATGACTAATAATAGTCATGGGCCGGTCACATTCTGCTCTCTTGCCACATTTGCCACCGGCACAAACCATACTTATTCTCAATCTGCTTGGCTTGGGCAGCCGCGATGTCTGCTAACGAAAGTTGCAGACATTTGAGTGACTGAAGCAAGGCAATATGCTGTAGAAATTTCCCCTTGCGATTTGCGGCTAATCCCATGGAAAATAATATAGACAGAGAGGTATTCTCTCTTAAGACTTGCTGGCTTTATATGTAGAATTTGTAGCAAGAAGGTACCAAGCGATACAATTCTATTAAAACGATTCAAGTAGGCTGAGTTGCTTCTGTCTTAATTTCTGAATACGTAAGCTCTCAATGTGTTCGGATTTTCAGTCCGCTCTCAGCTCTCAATTGAGACTGGACTGGGTTTTTTTTTTCTCTGGGTGAGACTGCAATCTCTTTTTTTTTCTCAGGGTGGGACTGGAATCTCTTTTTTTTATAACTATTCTTTTTTTTCGTAGTGCATTTGCATTAAAGTATGCCTTTTTTTAACAAGTAGAGCAATTCTCTTTATTTTTGGATAAGTACACAAAAATGTTTCATATCATCGTTTTTTTTTTATACCCGGTACTTCTGCAGCAATGGCTTAAGCTTGCGCATGCTCTTGACGCTCAACTTGTGTGTTTCAAAGAGTGAGATTGTCGCCTGCGAATAATTGTTGCCATAGAGTTTGCCCATGGCCAGAGCCACATCGCGCTGGGTGAAGCCGAGCTCGATGCGACGCTGCTTGAAGGTCTTCGCAAACTGATCGAGCTCCATAACTATTCAACAAATTATTTAATTTCTTTTTTACAGTAACTGAATTTTTTGAATTTATGGTCTTGGTTTACTATATGTTTGTTTCCTTGTTTGCTTTGTTTTCAATCTATAGTAATGTTTGCTTTGTTTTCAATCTATAGTAATAATATATTTAATTTAACATCTTTTCTATAACGACTTTTAAATATATTTGGTAAAACTTTTAACTAAATTTTAAATATATATACAGTGGTGGCCTTTTATTTAGCACACTTTTTAACAGCACACTTCAACATGAATTTTTACCGATTGTATAGTAAATAGTTCACCAATTTTTTTTCTGGTTGTTGCCTTATTAGTTGATAAGATGTACAGTTACTTTCAGCCTATTCCCTTTCGTCGTTTTTTTTCTGCGTTGGTTTGAATGAATTAACTATGATTTTCAGCTGGACATGAGTTTAGCACACTTATACTTTTTTTTTATTAATTTATTAAGTAGAATGAGAAAACATAAGAAAGGGGACTAATATTTTTTGGATATCCTTTGTTTTTGATAACTACATCCAATCTTCTGTGCTGACTCTCCACTAAAGCAGCGCATCTGTTCTGCGGAATACTGTACCACGCTTCTCGGATAACTATCCACAAATCATTCAAACTGCCCAGATTTTTGGTGCGAATGTGCTGCTCAACATCATTCTAGAGATTCTCTATCGGATTGAGGTCCGGTGACTGAGCTGGCCACTTCAGCGTAACAACTTGATGCTCCTAAAGGCAACTTTTCATAAGCCGTGAAGTGTGCTTAGGATCGTTGTCGTGCATAAAACGCCATGATAATGGCATATTGTCCTCGGAATATGGCACCATTATATCCTCTATAATTTCTTTATAGACGTATTGGTCCATACGAGTGTCTATCCGGTAAATCATTGATACATATTTTTTAATAACATTTAAATTTTTAATTAAAATAAATAGGTAATACTAAATATGCGAGTCTTTAAAAGAAAGAACAAAGAAAATAAAAAAAGAAACGAATAAATAGAAAAAAAAGAAAGAAAATTTCTTTCTTTTCTAGAAAGAAAAAGAAAATTTGGTAACAATCGGATAATAAACACAGAAGTTATTCAGCTTAACGTTTTCCATAGCTGTAAGCAGCGCTGCCGGCAGCGCTGCTTGCAGCATTGTGCCGAATCGTGTATGCATGTACGGTGGTGAAATGGGTTAAGTTGTGGACTGAAAAACGAACAGTACTATTATGCATTTACGGGTTCGAGTCCCGCCCGCATCAAAAATTAAATGTGTGCAAAAATGTTTTTTTTTTATTTTATATTTTGACTTTGCATAAATATTATAAGTCCATAGCCTTTTACGGTCAAAATATGATTGTAGCCCATTTTTTGTTCCGCAAATAAATTATCTACAAGCAGCTGGGTAGCGGGTATATTACAGTCGAGCACACTCGACTGTAGCTTTCTTACTTGTTTTTATTTAAGATTTTGACTTTGCATAAATATTGTAAGTCCATGGCCTTTTACGGTCAAAATATGATTGTAGCCGTTCTTTATTGTTCCGCAAATAATTTTGATGTACGAGCAGCTGGGTAGCGGGTATATTACACTCGAGCACACTCGAATGTAGCTTTCTTACTTGTTTATCCATGTAAACGATTTGCGTAGTTCCACTGTTTGCCCTTTTGCAGAACATCGTGACGTCATCGTCCCGATGCTTTATTTCAGCCTTAGCTTGTGTATAGCTGACTGCTACGACGTGTTTATATGTAGATGTCGCTATTCAAAGAAACATACATCGAATTTAAGCAATAGGTTACATTTGAACTTATGCAATGTTTTTTGATGGAAGTAAAACTGTGATAATCTTTTTCAAAACTGGCCGAATGGTATCTTACTGTCGGGCGCGCTCGACTGCAGCTTTTCTTACTTGTACGGGTACCGTACAAATGAGCTTTGCGCAAATTTTTGCACGCTTGGGCAGCACCCGAACTCGCTTACGCTATGTGTGTGACGACTGCGCTGCGGCAGAATTTTTTGCCTTATACTCGCGAGGTATGGGTTTCCACTGCTGATGGATGTCTCTGGGGCAAACTAAATTAGCAGTTTGTGCGACAAGTGCGAGAGCATTTTGGGTGCCACAGGCACAAAAGAGATTGAACCAAGAGAGAGCAATACCAAGGTAGAGAGAGAGACAGAGAGACAGAGAGAGAGAGAGAGAAGGAGAGAGACACTGACTGACTAAAAAACTGACTGAGCGACGTACGCACACTTAGGTTTGTGCTCAAGTGCGTTGGGAAGTCAAATTGGCTTTGGAAGCTAGGGAATCACAGAAGTAGAGCAAAAACTACAAGCAAATTTTCATAAAACATGCAATACCTGTAATATACCCGCTACTCAGCTGCTCGTACATCAAAATTATTTGCGGAGAAGTAAAGAACGGCTACAATCATATTTTGACCGTAAAACGCCATAGACTTACAATATTTAGGCAAAGTCAAAATCTAAAATAGAAAAAAAATTTTTGATGCGGGTGGGACTTTTTATACCCGCTACTCATAGAGTAGAAGGGTATTATAACTTTGTTCAAACCGAAAATGTATGTAACAGGCAGAAGGAGACACCTTCGACCCAATAAAGTATATATATTCTGGCTCAGGATCAACAGCCGAGTCGATTTAGCCATGTCCGTCTGTCCGTCTGTCCATCTGTCTGTCTGTCCGTCTGTCCGTCTGTCTGTCCGTGTGAAAATCTAGATCTCAGCTATTATAAGAGCTAGAACTACAAAATTTGGTGACAGTATGTGTTATTATTGCACGCTGATCAAGTTTATTTTGGATTCTGGTCACGCTCCCTTCCGCACCTGTAAATCAAAAAAAATTGATGACAAGTGCAATTTTGATGCCATGTTGTTTATTTTCGGTTTATATGATAACTATATCTAGCCAGATGATCTCTAAAAGTTTGGTAACAATCGGATAATAAACATGGAAGTTATTCAGCTTACCGTTTTTCTTAGCTGTAAGCAGCGGTGCCGGCAGCGCTGCTTGCAGCATTGTGCCGAATCGTGTGTGCGTGTACGGTGGTGAAATGATTTAAGTTGTGGACTGCAAAACGAACAGTACTATTATGCATTTACGGGTTCGAGTCCCGCCCGCATCAAAAACTAAATGTGTGCAACAATATTTTTTTTTATACCCGCTACTCATAGTGTAGAAGGGTATTATAAGTTTGTTCAACCCGAAAATGTATGTAACAGGCAGAAGGAGACACCTCCGACCCCATAAAGTATATATATTCTGGCTCAGGATCAACAGCCGAGTCGATATTGCCATGTCCGTCTGTCCGCCTGACTGCCTGTCCGTCTGTCTGTCCGTGTGAAAATCTAGAACTCAGCTATTATAAGAGCTAGAACTACCAACTTTGGTGACAAAATGTGTTATTATTGAACGCTGATCAAGTTTATTTTGGATTTTGGCCACGTCCCCTTCCGCCCCTGTAAATCGAAAAAACATTGATTACAAGCGCAATTTTGATGCCATATTGTTCCATATGATAACTATAGCTAGCCTGATGATCTTTGAGAATTTGGTAACAATCGGATAATAAACACAGAAGCTATTCAGTTTAACGTTTTCCCCAGCTGTAAACCGCGCTTCCGGCAGTACAAATTCTTTATTTGTACAGGAAATAATAAGAATGTCATACAATGCAAATTTTTGCAGTTGTTGGATAACAGCGTCAGTAGCTTAGTAAAAAGCGATGAACTTCTGAACCGACAGGCCCGTGATTCGATTCCCAATTCATGCCGCTTAAGCTTTTTCTTTTTTTTTAAGAACTTATACTTTAATTCTTAAATATGCATTAATTGGTGGTGCATTTTATTTACATTTTTTTTAATGGCTTACAATAAACTTAGTTAACAAGTGGAGAAGTGACAGCTCTGTGCGATTGTTACAGCGCAGCTTTTTCTTATATTTTTTTATTTTTATTTTTTTATCGAATTATATGTTTATGATTACTATTTATGAATAAATAGCAACAACAACACGCATCATGGATTCAGACTTTGTTTTTGTCGTGCAAGAATTTCCGAATGGTCTCATAATGCAACTTTGGCTAAATTTGCGTAATGGCTGAATGACCGAATGGAGAAGTGGTGGACCTCTTAGGTAAGGGGTCCAAGGTTCGATTCCGCATGCATACGTGTCATTGTGGGGGAGATCGAACTTTTCTAATTTTTTCCATAAAAAGTTTTTGCCTCCCTTTTTGAGCTACCTTCATGAAACTTTGTATACATGTTTCTTAATGCTGCCCGCTGTAAATAAGTCGGAACGAGCCGGTACGGACCGATACATCGCATAGATGCCATAAAACCTATCGTTCGTTTCTTCAAACAAAATTTATTAAAAGTTAGAACACTTTCCATTCAAGTATATGAAGAGGTATCAAAAGGGTACATATCCTTTTTCACATGCACGTATTCGATTTAAAGTCTTCAACAGGTAGAGTTATTGTTTTTAATGTTTAAGTGATAAATCTTGGATTTTTTTGGTACCTGAATAAAAGTTATACGTTTTCAATACTTTTTACACCATTTGCCGGCAGCTCTGCTAGCAGCATTGTGCCGAATAGTGTGTGCGTGTACGGTGGTGAAATTGCATAAGTTGTGGACTGCAAAACGAACAGAACTATTATGCATTTACGGATTCGAGTCTCACCCGCATCAAAATTAAATGTGTGCAAAAAATTATTTTTTTTATTTTAGATTTTGACTTTGCATAAATATTGTAAGTCCATGGCCTTTTACGGTCAAAATATGATTGTGGCCGTTCTTTATTGTTCCGCAAACAATTTTCATGTAGGAGCAGCTGGGTAGCGGGTATATTACAGTCGAGCACATTCGAATGTAGCTTTCTTACTTGTTTTTTTATTTTAGATTTTGACTTTGCATAAATATTATAAGTCCATAGCCTTTTACGGTCAAAATATGATTGTAGTCGTTTTTTTTGTTCCGCAAATAATTTTGATTCACGAGCAGCTGGGTAGCGGGTATATTACAGTCGAGAACACTCGACTTGACTGTAGCTTTCTTACTTGTCCGATTTACAGGGGCGGATGGGGGCGTGGCCAAAATCCAAAATAAATTTGATCAGCGTACAATAATAACACATTTTGTCACCAAATTTGGTAGTTCCAGCTCTTATAATAGGCTGAGATCTAGATTTTCACACGGACAGACAGACGGACAGACGGACATGGCTATATCAACTCGGCTGTTGATCCTTAGCCAGAATATATATACTTTATGGGGTCGGAGGTGTCTCCTTCTGCCTGTTACAAACATTTTCGGTTTGTACAAAGTTATATTACCCTTCTACTCTATGAGTAGCGGGTATAATGATAGGTTTCTGATTACAAGCGCAATTTTGATGCCATATTGTTCATTTTCGGGTCACAGGATGACTATAGCTAGCCAGATGATCTCTGAAAATTTGGTAACAATCGGATAATAAACACAGAAGTTATTCAGCCTAACGCTGCCGGCAGCGCTGCTTGCAGCATTGTGCCGAATCGGGTGGATTGTGGACTGCAAAACGAACAGTACTATTATGCATTTACGGGTTCGAGTCCCGCCCGCATCAAAAATTAAATATATTCCGCAAATAAATGATGTACGAGCAGCTGGGTAGCGGGTATATTACAGTCGAGCACACTCGACTGTAGCTTTCTTACTTGTTTTTTAATACCTTCACATGGACCATGGACCATTACACAGGACCCTTATGTTTATGTATTAGCTTTCTAGCTACTCCTCCTGTTCTATCGAACCATAATGTAATCTCCTACTTTATACTGCGTGCTTGTTTTCTTCTTATTATTATATGTTTTTCATTATCACTCTGTGCTTTTAATTGTCTCTAGTCTCTAATTTCAATTAAGTCATCTAACTCTTCTAATTTTTGTCTTAACTCATCAATTACTTTTCCCGTTTGCTCAATTCCGAACAACATCTTGCTCGGAGATTGCGCTACACTTCTTTGTTTGGCATTATTCAACAAAAATTCCACGTCTTCAATAACTGCTCCCCAATGCAATCCATTTTCAATGTCAGTCATTTTAGCGATTATAGGCCCTACTATTGTATTGACTCCATTGGCCTGGGGTGAACCTGTCGCCTATATGTATGTGCTTAATATTATATTCTTCCATAAACTTTGCAAAATCTTTGGATGTAAAACAGCTGCCCCTATCTGATGCTATAAATTTCGGCCTGCTAGAATCACTTCTTTTGTGTTCGTTGTCTATGTTGCATATAACCTAACATATTTAGTTAATCCGTCTATTATTACAAACAGATGTTTCATATCCCTGCCGTTATCTACCGGTCCATAATGATCGATGTGTATTATCTCAAACGGCACGTTCCCCTTTGGAATGCTATGCAGCATTCCCTCTTCTTTTCCAGACTTTGGGCAAAACGGCACACATCTCAAATAAGTTCCTATATGCCTAACAACTTTTTCTTTTATATTCGAAAACCAATAAGTCTTAACAATAGCATCTATAACCTTATCTCTCCCTATGCGCCCTAATTCATTGTGATATTTGTAAAAAAATTTCTCTTCCATTTCTTCTGGCAGACAAAATAACAATCTTCCATCATTTGGCTTTCTATAAAGTACACCATTTCTCATTTCAACAAGTAAGAACCCAGCTGCTCGTACATCAAAATTATTTGCGAAACAATAAAGAACGGCTACAATCATATTTTGACCGTAAGAGGCCATGGACTTACAATATTTATACAAAGTCAAAATTTAAAATAAATAAAATCATTTTTTGCACACATTTAATTTTTGATGCGAGTGGGACTAGAGCCCGTAAATGCATAATAGTTCTGTTCGTTTTGCTATCCACACCTTAACCCATTTCACCATCGTACACGCACACACTATTCGGCACAATGCTGCAAGCAGAGCTGCCGGCAAAAGGAGTAAAATATATTGAAAACGTTTAACTTTTATTCAGGTACCAAAAAAATCCAAGATTTATCACTTAAACAGTAAAAATAATAATTCTACCTGTTGAGGACTATAAATCGAATACGTGCATGTAAAAAACGATATGTGCCCTTTTAATACCTCTTCATATACTTGAATGGAAAGTGTTCTAGAGCACTCTAGCTTTTAATAAATTTTGTTAAAAAACCGACCGATAGGTTCTATGGCATCTATACGATGTATCGGTCCGTACCGACTCGTTCCGACTAATTTACAGCGGCCAGCAATAAGAAACATGTATACAAAGTTTCATGAAGGTAGCTCAAAGAGGGAGGCAAAAACTTTTTTTGGAAAAAATAAGAAAAGTTCGATCTCCCCCACCATGACACGCCCATTACATAAAAGGTCCACCACTTCTCTATTCGGCCATTAAGCCATTACGCAAATCTTTCCAAAGTTACATTATGAGACCAATCGGAAATTCTTGCCCGACAAAAACAAAGTCCGAATGCATGATGCGTGTTGTTCTTGCTATTTATTTTCATAACTTAAACATACAATTAAAAAAAAACTTAAAATAAAAAATATAAGAAAAAGCTGCGCTCTAACACTCGTAGACATCTGATTTAAGAGACTGTCACTTCTTCACTTAACTAAGTTCATTGTGAGCCATTAAAAAATTTTAAACAAGTAAAAAAGCTACAGTCGAGTGTGCTCGACTGTTATATACCCGCTACCCAGCTGCTTGTACATAATTTATTTGCGGAACAAAAAAACGGCTAGAATCATATTTTGACCGTAAAAGGCTATGGACTTATAATATTTATGCAAAGTCAAAATATAAAATAAAAAAAAAAAAAACATTTTTGCACACATTTAATTTTTGATGCGGGCGGGACTCGAACCCGTAAATGCATAATAGTACTGTTCGTTTTGCAGTCCACAACTTAACCCATTTCACCACCGTACACGCACACACGATTCGGCACAATGCTGCAAGCAGCGCTGCCGGCAGCGCTGCTTACAGCTATGGAAAAAGTTAAGCTGAATAACTTCTGTGTTTATTATTCGATTGTTACCAAATTTTCAGAGATCATTTGGCTAGCTATAGTTATCATGTAAACCAAAAATGAACAATATATCATCAAAATTGCACTTGTTATCAATGTTTTTTCGATTTGCGGGGGCGGAAGGGGGCGTGGCCAAAATCCAAAATAAACTTGATCAGCGTGCAATAATAACACATATTGTCACCAAATTTGGTAGTCCTAGTTCTTATAGCTGAGATTTAGATTTTCACACGGACAGACAGACGGACAGACGGACATGGCTATATCGACTCGGCTGTTGATCCTGAGCCAGAATATATATACTTTATGGGGTCGGAGGTGTCTCCTCCTGCCTGTTACATACATTTTCGGTTTGAACAAAGTTATAATACCCTTCTACTCTATGAGTAGCGGGTATAATAAAATGCACGACCACTAATTAATGCATATTTAAAAATTAAAGTAAAAGTTCTTAAAAAAAGAAAAAACTTAAGCGGCATGAACTGGGAATCGAACCACGGGCCTGACACTGTTATCCAATAACTGCAAAAATTTGCATTATAAAGCATTCTTATTATTTCCTGTACAAATAAAGAATTTGCGCTGCCGGCAGCGCTGCTTACAGCTATGGAAAACGTTACGCTGAATAAGTTCTGTGTTTATTATACGATTGCTACCAAATTTTCAGAGATCATCTGGCTAGCTATAGTTATCATATAAACAAAAAATGAAGAATATAAAAATTATTGCGGAACAATAAAGAACAGCTACAATCATATTTTGACCGTAAAAGGCCATGGACTTACAATATTTATGCAAAGTCAAAATCTAAAATAGAAAAAAAATGTTTGATGCGGGTGGGACTCAAACCCGTAAATGCATAATAGTACTGTTCGTTTTGCAGCCCACAACTTAACCCATTTCACCACCGTACACGCACACACTATTCGGCACAATGCTGCATGTAGCGCTGCCGGCTGCGCTGCTTACAGCTATGGAAAACGTTAACCTGAATAAATTCTGTGTTTATTATCCGACTGTTACCAAATTTTCAGAGATCATCTGGCTAGCTATATTTATCATGTAAACCGAAAATGAACAATATGGTATCAAAATTGCGCTTGTAATCAATTTTTTTTCGATTTACAGGGGCGGAAGGGGGTGTGGCCAAAATCCAAAATGAACTTGATCAGCGTGCAATAATAACACATACTGTCAGAAAATTTGGTAGTCCTAGCTCTTATAATAGCTAAGATCTAGATTTTCATACGGACAGACAGACGGACATGGCTATATCGATTCGGCTGTTGATCCTGAGCCAGAATATAGATACATATTAGGTCGGAGGTGTCTCCTTCTGCCTCTTACATACATTTTCGGTTTGAACAAACTTATAATACCCTTCTACTCTATGAGTAGCGGGTAAAAAAATTTTAGCTTTCGTTTTCTCTAACTTTTTCCTAATATCTTTCAACTTATCATGTCTCATTTGACAAATAATTAAAGTATCTTCAAAACCATTAGTTTCTATCACTAATATGTTCGTATTTCTGCTTAATGCATCTACATGCTGCATATGCTTTCCTGCATAATGAACTACCTCAAAATCGTACTCTATTAGTTCTAATGCCCATCTCGCAATCCGAGGGTTTAATTCCACTCTATTTAACGTTAACGTTAATGCGTTGCAGTCCGCAACAATTGTAAATCTCTTTCCCTGTACATAAATTCTAAATCTTCCTAATGCATACAGGATGGCTAATGTTTCCAGTTCGAAACTATGATATTTGGCCTCATCCTTCGTCGTGGCTTTCGAGTAATAAAATATATATATATATATATATATATATATATATATATCCTTTGCAATAACACTGCACCAACACCTTGTGAACTTGCATCTGTATGTAACTCTATTTCATCCTTATAATAATATAAACCTAACACTTGAGCTTCCACTAACTTTTTCTTAAGTGTCTCAAAACATTCTAACTCTTTTTCCTCAAACCTATATTCTTTATCTTTCTTCAATAAGTCATATAAAGGTTTTGCAATACTTGAAAAACCCCTAATGAATCTTTTGAAATATGCACACAATCCCAAAAAGCTTCTAACACCATGCACCTTAACTGTTACTGGAAAATCCCTAATTGCTTCTAATCCCTTGTCATTGGCCTGTATTCCTCGCTTGTTATTAAAAGTCCTAAATATTGTACACTCGATTGCAGAAACTCACATTTGTCCATTCTTAGCTCTAATTTGTTCCTCGTTAATCTGTCAAAAACTTCTCTAAGTACTTGCATATGTCCCTTTATTTCTTTGCTAGCTATCATTATATCATCCATATATATATTAACTTTATCGTGCCTTATCATATCCTCGAAACTTCTATTAATAAATCTTTGAAAAACCACCGGTGCATTTTTCAGCCCCATTGGCTTCCTTAAAAATTCAAACTGTCCTAAAGGTATCATAGACGAAGTGTATTTGATTGATTCCTTATCAACAAAAACATGAAAGTAGCCATGTTTAAGATCTAACTTCGAAAATATCGTTTTATTTACTAATTTATCCAGCAAATCATCAATCAACGGCAGAGGATAATTATCTTTAACCGTCGTCTTATGAAGTTTTCTGTAATCAACACATAACCTTACATCTCCTGTTTTCTTTTTTACTAACACTATTGCAGATGAATACTCTGATTCACTCGGTTTAATGATTCCGTTTTCTAAATACTCATCTAAAATAATCTGAAATTTTTATTTTTCGGTATATGCTAATCTTCTCGGCGAACAACTAAACGGTTTCGAGTCCTCTAATTTCAGTTTTATCTCACATCGAATCTCCGGTTTTTATACCCGCTACTCATAGAGTAGAAGGGTATTATAACTTTGTTCAAACCGAAAATGTATGTAACAGGCAGAAGGAGACACCTCCGACCCCATAAAGCATATATATTCTGGCTCAGGATCAACAGCCGAGTCGATATAGCCATGTCCGTCTGTCCGTCTGTCCGTCTGTCTGTGTGTCCGTCTGTCCGTCTGTCTGTCCGTGTGAAAATCTAGATCTCAGCTATTATAAGAGCTAAAACTACCAAATTTGGTGACAAAATGTGTTATTATTGCACGCTGATCAAGTTTATTTTGGGTTTTGGCCACGCCCCCTTCCGCCCCTGTAAATCGAAAAAAAATGATTACAAGTGCAATTTTTATGCTATATTGTTCATTTTCGGTTTATACGATTAGTATATCTAGCCAGATGATCTCTAAAAGTTTGGTAACAATCGGATAATAAACACAGAAGTTATTCAGCTTAACGTTTTCCATAGCTGTAAGCAGCGGTGGCGGTAGCGTTTATGATTATTATTTATGAATAAATAGCAACAACAACACGCATCATGCATTCAGACGTTGTTTTTGTCGTGCAAGAGTTTCCGAATGGTCTCATAATGTAACTTTGGCAAAACGTAATGGCTGAATGACCGAATGGAGAAGTGGTGGACCTCTTTGGTAATAGGTCCAAGGTTCGATTCCGCATGCATACGTGTCATGGTGGGAGAGATCAATTTTTGCCTCCCTTTTTGAGCTACCTTAATGAAACTTTGTATACATGTTTCTTACTGCTGTCCGCTGTAAATAAGTCGGAACGAGCCGGTACGGACCGATACATCGTATAGATGCCATAGAACCTATCGGTCGTTTTTTTTTAACAACATTTATTAAAATTTTTAATATATCTAGAACACTTTCTATTCAAGTATATAAAGAGGTATTAAAAGGGCACATATCGTTTTTTACATGCACGTATTCGTATACATACAAGTAGATTTATTAGTTTTACTGTTTAAGTGATAAATCTTGGATTTTTGTGGTACCTGAATAAAAGTTATACGTTTTCAATACTTTTTACTTCTTTTGCCGGCAGCGCTGCTTGCAGCATTGTGCCGAATAGTGTGTGGGTGTACGGTTGTGAAATGGGTTAAGTTGTGGACTGCATAACGAACGAAACTATTATGCATTTATGGGTTCGAGTCCCACCCGCATCAAAAGTTAAATGTGTGCAAAAAATTATATTTTTTATTTTAGATTTTGACTTTGCCTAAATATTGTAAGTCCATGGTCTTTTACGGTCAAAATATGATTGTAGCCGTTCTTTATTGTTCCGAAAATAATTTTGATGTACGAGCAGCTGGGTAGCGGGTATACTACAGTCGAGCACACTCGAATGTAGCTTTCTTACTTGTTTTTGTCTTACTTTATTAACATAACAGTTTTCTACCAACTCAGTGAATTGACATCTCATATTATGATCTATTTGGTCACCTATTTTGTAATCAATTGATATATATCTATTACATTCATTTTAAACAATTCCCTGTGCACTGTGCTTGTTTCAAAATTTTCAGCTTTTCCTAATCTTTTTCTAACTTTGTGACTTATCATTTGATTTCCACTACTACCCTGACTAACACTATCGATTCGGCTGTTGATCCTGACCCAGAATATATATACTTTATGGGGTCGGAGGTGTATTCTTCTGCCTGTTACATACATTTTCGGTTTGAACAAACTTATAATACCCTTCTACTCTATGAGTAGCGGGTATAAAAATTTAAGCTTCTGTTTTCTCTAACTTTTTCCTAATATCTTTCAACTTATCATCTCATTTGACAAATAATTAAAGTATCTTCAAAACCATTAGTTTCTATCACTAATATGTTCGTATTTCTGCTTAATGCATCTGCATGCTGCATATGCTTTCCTGCATAATGAACTACCTCAAAATCGTACTCTAATAGTTCTAATGCCCATCTCGCAATCCGAGGGTTTAATTCCACTCTATTTAACGTTAACGTTAATGCGTTACAGTCCGTAATAATTTTAAATCTCTTTCCCTGTACATAAATTATAAATCTTCCTAATGCATACAGGATGGCTAATGTTTCCAGTTCGAAACTATGATATTTGGCCTCATCCTTCGTCGTGGCTTTCGAGTAATAAAATATAGGGTGCCATTTCTTATCCTCTTTCCTTTGCAATAACACTGCACCAAAACCTTGTGAACTTGCATCTGTATGTAACTCTATTTCATCCTTATAATAATATAAACCTAACACTTGAGCTTCCACTAACTTTTTCTTAAGTGTCTCAAAACATTCTAACTCTTTTTCCTCAAACCTAAATTCTTTATCTTTCTTCAATAAGTCATATAAAGGTTTTGCAATACTTGAAAAGCCCCTAATGAATCTTTTGAAATATGCACACAATCCCAAAAGGCTTCTAACACCATGCACCTTAACTGTTACTGGAAAATCCCTTATTGCTTCTAACACCTTGTCATTGGCCTGTATTCCTCGCTTTTTATTAAAAGTCCTAAATATTGTACACTCGACTGCAGAAACTCACATTTGTCCATTCTTAGCTCTAATTTGTTCCTCGTTAATCTGTCAAAAACTTCTCTAAGTACTTGCATATGTCCCTTTATTTCTTTGCTAGCTATCATTATATCATCCATATATATAATAACTTTATCCTGCCTTATCATATCCTCGAAACTTCTATTAATAAATCTTTGAAAAACCACCGGTGCATTTTTCAGCCCCATTGGCTTCCTTAAAAATTCAAACTGTCCTAAAGGTATCATAGACGAAGTGTATTTGATTGATTCCTTATCAACAAAAACATGAAAGTAGCCATGTTTAAGATCTAACTTCAAAAATATCGTTTTATTTACTAATTTATCCAACAAATCATCAATCAACGGCAGAGGATAATTATCTTTAACAGTCGTCTTATGAAGTTTTCTGTAATCAACACATAACCTTACATCTCCTGTTTTCTTTTTTACTAACACTATTGGAGATGAATACTCTGATTCACGCGGTTTAATAATTCCGTTTTCTAAATACTCATCTAAAATAATCTGCAATTTTTCTTTTTGAGTATATGCTAATCTTCTCTAATCTTAGTTTTATCTCACATCGAATCTCCGGTTTTTTTTGTCTTACTTTATTAACATAACAATTTTCTACCAACTCAGTGAATTGACATCTCATATTATGATCTATTTGGTCACCTATTTTGTAATCAATTGATATATATCTATCACATTAATTCCCAGTTCATGCCGCTTAAGCTTTTTCTTTTTTTTTTTAGGAACTTATACTTTAATTTTTGAATATGCAATAATTGTTGGTCGTGCATTTTATTTATTATTTTTATTATTTTTGATGTATTATTATTATTATTATTATTATTATTATTATTATTATTATTACTATTATTATTATTATTAATATTTTTATTATTATTATAATTATGAGAATTATACCCGCTACTCATAGAGCAGAATGGTAGTACAACTTTGTTCAAACCGAAAATGTATGTAACAGGCAGAAGGAGACACCTCCGACCCCATAAAGTATACATATTCTGGCTCAGGATCAACAGCCGAGTCGATATAGCCATGTCCGTCTATCTGTCTGTCCGTCTGTCTGTCCGTGTGAAAATCAAGATCTCCGCTATTATAAGAGCTAGAACTACCAAATTTGGTGTTATTATTGCACGCTGATGCCCGCCCCTGTAAATTTAAAAAAATTTATTACATGCGCTATTTTGATGCCATATTATTCATTTTCGGTTTATATGATAACTATAGCTAGCCAGATGATCTCTAAAAATTTGGTAACAATCGGATAATAAACACAGCAGTTATTCAGCTTAACGTTTTCCATTGCTGTAAGCAGCGCTGCCGACAGCGGAAATTCTTTATTTGTACAGGAAATACTAAGAATGCCTTACAATGCAAATTTTTGCAGTTGTTGGATAACAGCGTCAGAAGCTTAGTGGAAAAGCGATGAACTCCTGAACCGACAGGCCCGTGGTTCGATTCCCAGTTCATGCCGCTTAAGCTTTTTCTTTTTTTTTAAGAACTTATACTTTAATTTTTGAATATGCATTAATTGTTGGTCGTGCATTTTATTCAAAATTTTTTTAATGGCTCACAATGAATTTAGTTAACAAGTGGAAAAGTGACAGTCTCTTAAATCAGCTGTGTACGATTGGAAGACCGGACCTTTTTCTTATATTTTATTATTTTTATTTTTTATTTAATTATATGTTTAAGTTATGAGAATAAATAGCAACAACAACACGCATCATGCATTCAGACTTTGTTTTTATCGTGCAAGAATTTCGGAATGGTCTCATAATGTAACTTTGGCAAAATTTGCGTAATGCCTTAATGACCGAATGGAGAAGTTGTGGACCTCTTAGGTAATGGGTCCAAGGTTCGATTCCGCATGCATACGTGTCATGGTGGGGAGATCGAACTTTTCTAATTTTTTGCAAAGAAAAGTTTTTGCCTCCCTTTTTGAGCTATCTTCATGAAACTTTGTATACATGTTTCTTATTGCTGCCCGCTGTAAATAAGTCGGAACGAGCCGGTACGGACCGATACATCGTATAGATGCCATAGAACCTATCGGTCGTTTTTATACCCGCTACTCATAGAGTAGAAGGGTATTATAATTTTGTTCAAACCGAAAATGTATGTAGGAGGCAGAAGGAGACACCTCCGACCCCATAAAGTTTATATATTCTGGCTCAGGATCAACAGCCGAGTCGCTATAGCAATGTCCGTCTGTCCACCTGTCTATGTGTCCGTCTGTCCTTCTGTCTGTCCGTGTGAAAATCTAGATCTCAGCTATTAAAAGAGCTAGAACTATTAAATTTGGTGACAGTATGTGTTATTATTGCACGCTGATCTAGTTTATTTTGGATTTTGGCCACGCCCCCTTCCGCGCCTGTAAATAGAAAAAAAATTGATTACAAGCGCAATTTTGATTCCATGTTGTTCATTTTCGGTTTACATAATAACCCTAGCTAGCCAGATGATCTCTGTTATTCGGAATTGGATACCTGTCAGAGACTGTTATATCGTTATTATTATTATTTTGATAGTGTTACATAAGAATTCCTCTTTACTGGGTTTGACGGGTAGGGGCACAATAAGTTTAATGTGTGCAGGGATTTTAGAATCAACGGTGTTAAATTCAGGAGGAAAGGGTAACGAAATCATTTGCTGTATTTGGAAATTGTTGAGCGCCGTTTTTAAAAAAATTGGGGTATGTAGGATGATGCATTCATTATTATGTATGTTGGGGTTTGTGTTTCTAGATTGGTTATTGTACGAGTACGGCTGGTAGTTGCGGTTGTTCTGGCCGCCTCTATAGTTAGTGTTATTAGTGTTTTGGAATTGATAACGTTGGGGGTTATTCGGGGCGTTAAAATAAGGTGTCCTGTTATAGGACAAAGATTGTTCGACTTTGCATTGTTCATATGCTTGTTCGATATTCTTTGGGTCTTTGAGTTTAATTAAGGTATTTAAGGGTTTTCTTAGCCCTTTGATGAATATGTTCAAGCAAACTTGGTTATACAGAGTTTTCTTTGCTTCCATTACCGCAGGAGTTTGATTATCTAAATCAATGTTATGTAGTCCGAAAGTCGAGGGGCTTTCAGTATTAAATAGGTTCTTATGTTGCTGTCCATTATTGTAGCTGTTGTTGTTTGAATTGTTGTAGTCGTTTCTATTGTTTTGGCGTTGATTGTTGGGGTTTGTGTTTCTAGATTGGTTATTGTACGAGTACGGCTGGTAGTTGCGGTTATTCTGGCCGCCTCTATAGTTAGTGTTATTAGTGTTTTGGGATTGATAACGTTGGGGGTTATTCGGGGCGTTAAATTAAGGTGTCCTCTTATAGGACAAAGATGGTTCGACTTTGCATTGTTCATATGCTTGTTCGATATTCTTTGGGTCTTTGAGTTTAATTAAGGTCTTTAAGGGTTCTCTTTGCCCTTTGATGAATATGTTCAAGCAAACTTGGTTATACAGAGTTTTCTTTGCTTCCATTACCGCAGTAAGTTTTCCGTTGTATTGGAAGGATGAGAAAAGTTGGCTTTTTATTTTTGAAATTCCAAAGAAAAGTTGACCGAGTGAGAGGTTATCTTCGAATTGCTGAAGTTCGCTTAAAAGGCAAGCTTAAGTTTTCTTGTTTGCATACATTCGGGTGAGGTTACTTTTAATCTCATCCCATATCTATGGAGTGTTGGCGAGCTCTAGAGTTTCGTCTGCCCTTCCTATGATCTGTTTCTTATTGCCCTGAGTGTAAGAAGTCCGTAAGGTGTCTGGTCAGCACCCCTAATAAGCATTAGTATCTCTTCTACGCTGGTTATGAATCTATAAAGGTATTTGGGTGATCCGTAAAACGGGGGTAAGTGGCTGACAAAGGTCATAATGTCTTTAGGCTTGAATGTTGTTGCTAGGTTCCTATTAGTGTTGCTAACCGTAGGTTATAGTTTTTTGGCAATTTTTTCACATTGATTATGAACAAATTGTAAATGTTTATGTGTGTTGTGGTTTTATAAGTGTATATATATTGGTTTTAAATATTTATTTTGAGTGTTTAAAAGCTTGTATTGTAACTTAGTGTAGTTATTGTGTGTGATTGTGTATATTTTTGTATTTCTTAAAAATGAATATTTGTTCTGTAATGAGATTTATTTTTAATTTAAATTGACATTTGTTTATGCACTGATAAAGTAAAGAATCGTCTGTGGTTTCGAGTGACAATCATTGTTGGGGAAAAGAAAGGTTTTAGGGTTGTTAGGCAATGCTGTATGTTTGTATATTTTGCCATTTAGTGTATGACAATGAGTCTGATGCTGTATATACGTGGGGTTTGCTTATGTGCACTTAATGCAATATGATGCCTGGCCGGACTGGGTCGCGGCAGCGTCTGTCTCGTTAATATCACGCTGGCATGTTCATATTGGGTGTGTGCGTTTAGTCTTGTATGAATTTATGAATAATATATGTATGATTTGATCTGATGTATAGTCTGCTGTAGTTATCGAGTTTGAGTCTACAACAACGTATACTTTGTGAGTACATGAAGAGTTCTTTACTTTTGTATTCTTTGCTTTTCGTGTGTATGAGTGCATGTGTCTCATTTGATGTACGGTCTGCGATAGTTATCACGTTTGATTCTATGCGGACGTATACATTGTGAGTACATGATGTTCGGTCTGCGATAGTTATCACGTTTGATTTTATGCGGACGTATACATTGTGGGTACATATAGAGTTCTTTACTTTTGTATGTATTTTGTCTTGGTTGATTTTTATACCCGCTACTCATAGAGTATAAGGGTATTATAATTTTGTTCAAACCGAAAATGTATGTAGCAAGCAGAAGGAGACACCTCCGACCCCATAAAGTATATATATTCTGGCTCAGGATCAACAGCCGAGTCGATATAGCTATGTCCGTCTGTCTATCTGTCCGTCTGTCTGTCCGTGTGAAAATTTAGATCTCAGCTATTATAAGAGTCAGAACTACCAAATTTGCTGACAGTCTATGTTATTATTGCACGCTGATCAAGTTTATTTTGGATTTTGGCCACGCCCCCTTCCGCCCCTGTAAATCAAAAAAAACATTGATTACGCAATTTTGATGCCATATTGTTCATTTTCGGTTTACATAATAAATATAGCTAGCCAGATGATCTCTGAAAATTTGCTAACAATCGGATGATAAACACAGAAGTTATTCAGCTTAACGTTTTCCATAGCTGTAAGCAGCGCTGCCGGCAGCGCAAATTCTTTATTTGTACAGGAAATAATAAGAATGCCTAAAAATGCAAATTTTTGCAGTTGTTGGATAACAGCGTCCGTAGCTTAGTGGAAAAGCGATGAACTCCTGAACCGACAGGCCCGTGGTTCGATTCCCAGTTCATGCCGCTTAAGCTTTTCCTTTTTATACCCGCTACTCATAGAGTAGAAGGGTATTATAACTTTGTTCAAACCGAAAATGTATGTAACAGGCAGAAGGAGACACCTCCGACCCCATAAAGTATATATATTCTGGCTCAAGATCAACAGCCGAGTCGATATAGCCATGTCCGTCTGTCCGTCTGTCTGTCTGTCCGTCTGTCTGTCCGTGTGAAAATTTAGATCTCACCTATTATAAAAGCTAGAACTACCCAATTTGGTGACAGTATGTGTTATTATTGCACGCTGATCAAGTTTATTTTGGATTTTGGCCACGCCCCCTTCCGCCTCTGTAAATCGAAAAAAATTGTTTACAAGCGCAATTTTGATGCCATATTGTTCATTTTGGGTTTATATGATAACTATAGCTAGCCAGATGATCTCTGAAAATTTGGTAACAATCGGATAATAAACACAGAAGTTATTCAGCTTAACGTTTTCCATAGCTGCAAGCAGCGCTGCCGGCAGCGCAAATTCTTTATTTGTACAGGAAATAATAAGAATGCCTAACAATGCAAATTTTTGCAGTTGTTGGATAACAGCGTCCGTAGCTTAGTGGAAAAGCGATGAACTCCTGAACCGACAGGCCCGTGGTTCGATTCCCTGTTCATGCCGCTTAAGCTTTTTATACCCGCTACTCATAGAGTAGAAGGGTATTATAACTTTGTTCAAACCGAAAATGTATGTAACAGGCAGAAGGAGACACCTCCGACCCCATAAAGTATATATATTCTGGCTCAGGATCAACAGCCGAGTCGATATAGCCATGTCCGTCTGTCCGTCTGTCTGTCCGTGTGAAAATCTAGATCTCAGCTATTATAAGAGCTAGGACAACCAAATTTGGTGACAATATGTGTTATTATTGCACGCTGATCAAGTTTATTTTGGATTTTGGCCACGCCCCCTTCCGCCCCCGCAAATCGAAAAAACATTGATAACAAGTGCAATTTTGATGCCATATTGTTCATTTTCGGTTTACATGATAACTATAGCTATCCAGATGATCTGGTAACAATCGGATAATAAACACAGAAGTTATTCAGCTTAACGTTTTCCATAGCTGCCGGCAGCGCTGCTTGCAGCATTGTGCCGAATCGTGTGTGCGTGTACGGTGGTGAAATGGGTTAAGTTGTGGACTGCAAAACGAACAGTACTATTATGCATTTACGGGTTCGAGTCCCGCCCGCATCAAAAATTAAATGTGTGCAAAACTGTTTTATTTTTTTTATACCCGCTACTCATAGAGTAGAAGGGTATTATAACTTGGTTCAAACCGAAAATGTATGTAACAGGCAGAAGGAGACACCTCCTCTGGCTCAGGATCAACAGCCGAGTCGATATAGCCATGTTCGTCTGTCCGTCTGTCCGTCTGTACGTCTAGATCTCAGCTATTACAAAAGGTAGAGGCACCTAATACCATAGGTAGATCGAGTTTATTTTCAATTTTCGATGTCGCGCCCACCGCCCACGCAAAACGATAATTACGATTATTAGGAAAAGTATTGAAGTTATGGCTTTCTGCTTTGGTATAAACATAGATAATTACAATATAAATCTATTTTCAAAATTACAATCCGATCGAACAATAAACACAGAAGATATTCATCTAAACGTTTTCCATAGTTACACTCTTTGCGCCTTTGCAGCATATCGTGACGTCATCGTCAAATTTCCACATTTTTCCAAAATTTGCGTATTATTTAAAATTCATTAAGAATATTTAAAGCTTTTAAAAATGTTTTACAAATATTAACTGTCAATTTTCTTAATTTCAAAATATTTAAAAATTTCTATAATTTATTAAAATTTTTTTTTTATACTTCCCACTTTTCCAAAGTTCCATAATTTTTAAAATTGCTTATCAATGAAAAAGGGATTAACTCTTTGTTTCCCTTTTGATTTTTTTTTTGCCTTTCTTATCATTTATAATATTTTAATATTCTATTCTAATATTCAGTTACCACTGTATTTAGTTAGTGGTTTCGGCACCTTTAGCAGTAAGAGATGTTGTGCCAGCGCTGACACTTTTGATTGATTTCCCAGCAGCATGCGTTGCAAGACTCCCCATACAGCGCCAACTGCCTGCGCCAACTACCTGTGCCTGAATCTGCGTGTACGTCGGCGTCGATTGTAATCAACACGCTGGGATCAATCAGCAAACTTTAAAACTGAACGCCACACAGCAGTCAGCTCGAATGAATCCATCAAACGTATCAATCATGATGACAGGTCACAGTGCGAGCACAGTATAACTGGAAAAGACCAGGTAAGGTCCAGGCAACAGGCAGCAGGTCCAGTTTTAGCTTTTCCTAACATGTCTGTGAAACGTCTCAGTTGTTGTTTTTGTTGTAGTTGTCGTTGCCTCACTTGTGAAGTCTCCACGCGCGTTGCGCCCATTAAATTCGAATAATCTTAGTTGTTGTTGCTTTTTATACCCGCTACTCATAGAGTAGAAGGGTATTATAACTTTGTTCAAACCGAAAATGTACGTAACAGGCAGAAGGAGACACCTCCGACCCCATAAATTATATATATTCTGGCTCAGGATCAACAGCCGAGTCGATATAGCCATGTCCGTCTTTCCGTCTCTCCGTCTCTCTGTCTGTCCGTGTGAAAATCTAGATCTCAGCTATTATAAGAGCTAGGACAACCAAATTTGGTGACAATATGTGTTAGTATTGCACGCTGATCAAGTTTACTTTGGATTTTGGCCACGCCCCCTTCCGCCCCCGCAAATCGAAAAAACATTGATAACAAGTGCAATTTTGATGCCATGTTGTTCATTTTCGGTTTATATGATAACTATAGCTAGCCAGATGATCTCTGAAAATTTGGTAACAATCGGATAATAAACACATAAGTTATTCAGCTTACCGTTTTCCGTAGATGTAAGCAGCGCTGCCGGCACGTACCTGTACTATTATGCATTTACGGGTTCGAGTCCCGCCCGCATCAAAAATTAAATGTGTGCAAAAAATTATTTTTTTATTTTAGATTTTGACTTTGCATAAATATTGTAAGTCCATAGCCTTTTACGGTCAAAATGAATGAATGAATATGATTGTAGCCGTTTTTTTGCTCCGCAAATAAATGATGTACGAGCAGCTGGGTAGCGGGTATATTACAGTCGAGAGCACTCGACTGTAGCTTTCTTACTTGTTTTTAACAAAATTTATTAAAAGTTAAAGTGCTCCAGAACACTTTCCATTCAAGTATATAAAGAGGTATTAAAAGGGCACATATCGTTTTTTACATGCACGTATTCGATTTATAGTCTTCAACAGGTAGAATTATTATTTTTACTGTTTAAGTGATAAATCTTGGGTTTTTGTGGTACCTGAATAAAAGTTTTACGTTTTCAATACTTCTTACTCCTTTTGTCGGCAGCGCTGCTTGCAGCATTGTGCCGAATAGTGTGTGCGTGTACGGTGGTGAAATGGGTTAAGTTGTGGACTGCATAACGAATGAAACTATGAATGAATTTTGTAACAATCGGATAATAAACACAGAAGTTATTCAGCTTAACGTTTTCCATAGCTGTAAGCAGCGCTGCCGGCGCCTTTGCAGCATATCGTGACGTCATCGTCAAATTTCCACAGTTTTCCTAAATTTGCGTATTATTTAAATTTCATTAAGAATATTTAAAGCTTTTAAAAATGTTTTACAAATATTAACTGTCAATTTTCTTAATTTCAAAATATTTAAAAATTTCTATAATTTATTAAAATTTTTTTTTATACTTCCCACTTTTCCAAAGTTCCATAATTTTTAAAATTGCTTATCAATGAAAAAGGGATTAACTCTTTGTTTCCCTTTTGATTTTTTTTGCCTTTCTTATCATTTCTAATATTCTAATATTCTATTCTAATATTCAGTTACCACTGTATTTAGTTAGTGGTTTCGGCACCTTTAGCAGTAAGAGATGTTGTGCCAGCGCTGACACTTTGATTGAATTCCCAGCAGCATGCGTTGCAAGACTCCCCATACAGCGCCAACTGCCTGCGCCAACTACCTGTGCCTGCATCTGCGTGTACGTCGGCGTCGATTGCAATCAACACGCTGGGATCAATCAGCAAACTTTAAAACTGAACGCCACACAGCAGTCAGCTCGAATGAATCCATCAAACGTATCAATCATGATGACAGGTCACAGTGCGAGCACAGTATAACTGGAAAAGACCAGGCCAGACCAGACACAGGCAGGACCAGATAACAGGCAGCAGGTCCAGTTTTAGCTTTTCCTAACATGTCTGTGAAACGTCTCAGTTGTTGTTTTTGTTGTAGTTGGCGTTGCCTCACTTGTGAAGTCTCTACGCGCATTGCGCTCATTAAATTCGAATAATCTTAGTTGTTGTTGCTTTTTATACCCGCTACTCATAGAGTAGAAGGGTATTATAACTTTGTTCAAACCGAAAATGTATGTAACAAGCAGAAGGAGACACCTCCGACCCCATAAAGTATATATATTCTGGCTCAGGATCAGCAGCCGAGTCGATATAGCCATGTCCGTCTGTCCGTCTGTCTGTCCGTGTGAATATCTAGATCTCAGCTATTATAAGAGCTAGAACTACCAAATTTGATGACAGTATGTGTTATTATTGCACGCTGATCAAGTTTATTTTGGATTTTGGCCACGCCCCCTTCCGCCCCTGAAAATCGAAAAAAATTGATAACAAGCCCAATTTTGATGCCATATAGTTCATTTTCGGTTTATATGATAACTATAGCTAGCCAGATGATCTCTGAAAATTTGGTAACAATCGGATAATAAACACATAAGTTATTCAGCTTACCGTTTTCCGTAGATGTAAGCAGCGCTGCCGGCACGTACCTGTACTATTATGCATTTACGGGTTCGAGTCCCGCCCGCATCAAAAATTAAATGTGTGCAAAAAATTATTTTTTTATTTTAGATTTTGACTTTGCATAAATATTGTAAGTCCATAGCCTTTTACGGTCAAAATGAATGAATGAATATGATTGTAGCCGTTTTTTTTGCTCCGCAAATAAATGATGTACGAGCAGCTGGGTAGCGGGTATATTACAGTCGAGAGCACTCGACTGTAGCTTTCTTACTTGTTTTTAACAAAATTTATTAAAAGTTAAAGTGCTCCAGAACACTTTCCATTCAAGTATATAAAGAGGTATTAAAAGGGCACATATCGTTTTTTACATGCACGTATTCGATTTATAGTCTTCAACAGGTAGAATTATTATTTTTACTGTTTAAGTGATAAATCTTGGGTTTTTGTGGTACCTGAATAAAAGTTTTACGTTTTCAATACTTTTTACTCCTTTTGTCGGCAGCGCTGCTTGCAGCATTGTGCCGAATCGTGTGTGCGTGTACGGTGGTGAAATGGGTTAAGTTGTGGACTGAAAAACGAACAGTACTATTATGCATTTACGGGTTCGAGTCCCGCCCGCATCAAAAATTAAATGTGTGCAAAAATGTTTTTTTTTTTTATTTTATATTTTGACTTTGCATAAATATTATAAGTCCATGGCCTTTTACGGTCAAAATATGATTGTAGCCGTTCTTTATTGTTCTGCAAATAAATAATGTACGAGCAGCTGGGTAGCGGGTATATTACAGTCGACAACACTCGACTGTAGCTTTCTTACTTGTTTTTTTATAGTCTCTAGTTTTTTGGAGTTTGGCTTTATTCCGTACGCAGTTACAACATGTCCGAGGTACTCGATTTCCTTTTTAAGGAATTCTGATTTGTCTATCTGTAATTTTAAATTTACCTGTACAAGTTTTTCGAATACCGACTTTGGGTGCCCAATGTGCTGTTGAAGGGATGCTGAAAATATCACGATATCGTCAAGATAAACTAAGCAACATTCGCCAATTAACTCTTTTAGTACGTTATCCTAGACTCTCTTGAAAGTTGCCGGGAAATTTGTTAATCCGAACGGCATTCTTGTAAACTCATAGTGGCCACCTACTGATGTATGATGCCGGCATAGGATATTTATCTTTTACCGTTTTGTCGTTAAGTTTCTGAAATCTACTACCATTCTTCATTTGGGTTGGTCCGAAGCGTCTATCTTCTTGGGGAGCAACCACACTGGGGCACTCCAAGGGGAATGGCTGTTACGAATAATATCTTGTTCTAAAAGTTTCTGAATCTGTTTACTAATTTCTATTTTCCCGCATTGGGTGTATTTAAATGGTCTTGAATAAATTGGGAATTCGTCTGTCGTGGGGATAAAATGTTTAATTTGGTTTGAGAATGATAGTCTGTCCGTTTCTTTGTGAAAAATCTTTGGGAATTGGCAAAGTAGTTTTTCAATTCAACTTCCCCTTCCTTATTTAAATGTTCAATGCGTAAATGGTTAAAATCTATCTTATTATTTGTTTGTTCGTCCGTTATTAATGTAGTCACGTTAACTTCTACAAATTCGTCGGTTTTTCCATTCTTCTACTGTCAATGGTGAATCTTAGTAAATCTTCTGTTCTTTGTCTGAATAGTTGACTACTTCCATGTAACTAACATTATCTTTTGCTTTATATAATCCTTCTGTCACTAACACATTTTTAGATATTTCAACTTCTTTTCAATTAAATTCCCCTTCTTTTATGTTAACCGGAAGAGTTACCACTGTTTTTGCTTGTGGCTCTAGTAGATAAACTTGCGTTGTCCTATTCTGTTTTAATATAATTGGTATTTGAGCGGACTCGGTGCGTAACACCAGATTTTTAAATCAATATTTGCTTTAAGACGTGACAACAAATCAATGCCTAGTAGACCATCAAAGTAGTAATGAAATTTGAACAACAGAAATGTAAATGTTATATTTGTCTTAAATTCTTTTAAGCCTTTAAATTCTGCTTTTTTCTTTAATGTGTATTCGTTCAGAACTGTTTTGATTGGTATACCCGCTACTCATAGAGTAGAAGGGTATTATAACTTTGTTCAAATCGAAAATGTATGTAACAGGCAGAAGGAGACACCTCCAACCTCATAAAGTATATATATTCTGGTTCAGGATCAACAGCCGAGTCGATATAGCCATGTCTGTCTGTCCGTGTGAAAATCTAGATCTCAGCTATTATAAGAGCTAAGACTTCCAAATTTGGTGATAATATGTGTTATTATTGCACGCTGATCAAGTTTATTTTGGATTTTGGCCACGCCCCCTTTCGCCCCCGTAAATCGAAAAATCATTGAATACAAGCGCAATTTTGATGCCATTATGTTAATTTTCGGTTTACATGATAACTATAGCTAGCCAGATGATCTCTGAAAATTTGGTAACAATCGGATAATAAACACAGAAAGTTATTCAGCTTAAAGCTTTCCATAGCTGTAGCATTGTGCCGAATCGTGTGTGCGTGTACGGTGGTGAAATGGGTTAAGTTGTTGACTGCAAAACGAACAGTACTATTATGCATTAACGGGTTCGAGTCCCGCCCGCATCAAAAATTAAATGTGTGCAAAAATGTTTTTTTATACCCGCTACTCATAGAGTAGAAGGGTATTATAACTTTGTTCAAACCGAAAATGTATGTAACAGGCAGAAGGAGACACCTCCGACCCCATAAAGTATATATATTCTGGCTCAGGATCAACAGCCGAGTCGATGTGGCCATGTCCGTCTATCCGTCTGTCTGTCTGTCCGTCTGTCTGTCTGTCCGTCTGTCTGTCTGTCCGTCTGTCTGTCCGTGTGAAAATCTAGATCTCAGCTATTATAAGAGCTAGGACTACCAAATTTGGTGACAATATGTGTTATTATTGCACGCTGATTAAGTTTATTTTGGATTTTGGCCACGCCCCCTTCCGCCCCTGTAAATCGAAAAAAAATGATTACAAGTGCAATTTTGATGCTATATTGTTCATTTTCGGTTTATATGATAACTATATCTAGGCAGGTGATCCCTAAAAGTTTAGTAACAATCGGATAATAAACACAGAAGTTATTCAGCTTAACGTTTTCCATAGCTGTAAGCAGCGGTGCCGGCAGCGTTCATGATTATTATTTATGAATAAATAGCAACAACAACACGCATCATGCATTCAGACTTTGTTTATGTCGTGCAAGAATTTTCGAATGGTCTCATAATGTAACTTTGGCAAAACGTATTGGCTGAATGACCGAATGGAGAAGTGGTGGACCTCTTAGGTAATGGGTCCAAGGTTCGATTCCGCATGCATACGTGTCATGGTGGGGGAGATCAAACTTTTCTAATTTTTTGCAAAGAAAAGTTTTTGCCTCCCTTTTTGAGCTACCTTCATGTCGGAACGAGCTGGTACGGACCGATACATCGTATAGATGCCATAGAACCTATCGGTCGTTTTTTTTAACAACATTTATTAAAAGTTAGAGTGCTCTAGAACACTTTCTATTCAAGTATATAAAGAGGTATTAAAAGGGCACATATCGTTTTTTACATGCACGTATTCGATTTTTAGTCTTCAACAGGTAGAATTATTATTTTTACTGTTTAAGTGATAAATCTTGGATTTTTTTGGTACCTGAATAAAAGTTATACGTTTTCAATACATTTTACTCCTTTTGTCGGCAGCGCTGCTTGCAGCATTGTGCCGAATAGTGTGTGCGTGTACGGTGGTGAAATGGGTTAAGTTGTGGACTGCATAACGAACGAAACTATTATGCATTTATGGGTCCGAGTCCCACCCGCATCAAAAGTTAAATGTGTGCAAAAAATTATTATTTTTATTTTAGATTTTGACTTTGCATAAATATTGTAAGTCCATAGCCTTTTACGGTCAAAATATGATTGTAGCCGCTTTTTTTAGTTCCGCAAATAAATGATGTACGAGCAGCTGGGTAGCGGGTATATTACAGTCGAGCACACTCAAATGTAGCTTTCTTACTGGTTTTTTTTTAAGAACTAATACCTTAATTTTTGAATATGCATTAATTGGTGGTCGTGCATTTTATTTAAAATTTTTTTAATGGCTCACAATGAACTTTGTTAACAAGTGGAGAAGTGACAGTCTCTTAAATCAGCAGTGTGCGATTGTTAGAGCGCAGCTTTTTCTTATATTTTTTTATTTTTATTTTTTATTATACCCGCTACTCATAGAGTAGAAGGGTATTATAACTTTGTTCAAACCGAAAATGTATGTAACAGGCAGAAGGAGACACCTCCGACCCCATAAAGTATATATATTCTGGCTCAAGATCAACAGCCGAGTCGATATAGCCATGTCCGTCTGTCTATCTGTCCGTCTCTCTGTCCGTGTGAAAATCTAGATCTCAGCTATTATAAGAGCTAGGACTACCAAATTTGGTGTCTGAATGTGTTATTATTGCACGCTGATCAAGTTTATTTTGGATTTTGGCCACGCCCCCTTCCGCCCCCGTAAATTGAAAAAACATTAATTACAAGCGCAATTTTTAAGACATATTGTTAATTTTCGGTTTACATGATATCTGTAGCTAGCTAGATGATCTCTAAAACTTTGGTAACAATCGGATAATAAACACAGAAGTTATTCAGCTTAACGTTTTCCATAGCTGTAAGCAGCGTTGCCGGCAGCGCAAATTCTTTATTTGTACGGGAAATAATAAGAATGCCTTACAATGCAAATTTTTGCAGTTGTTGAATAACAGCGTCAGTAGCTTTGTGGAAAAGCGATGAACTTCTGAACCGACAGGCTCACGATTCGATTCCCAGTTCATGCCGCTTAAGCTTTTTATACCCGCTACTCATAGAGTAGAAGGGTATTATAACTTTGTTCAAACCGAAAATGTATGTAACAGGCAGAAGGAGACACCTCCGACCCCATAAAGTATATATATTCTGGCTCAGGATGAACAGCCGAGTCGATATGGCCATGTCCGTCTGTCCGTCTGTCTGTCCGTGTGAAAGTCTGGATCTCAGCTATTATAAGAGCTAGAACTACCAAATTTGGTGACAGAATGTGTTATTATTGCACACTAGTCAAGTTTATTTTGGATTTTGGCCACGCCCCCTTCCGCCCCTGGAAATCCAAAAAAATTGATTACAAGTGCAATTTTGATGCCATATTATTCATTTTCGGTTTATATGATAACTATATATCTAGGCAGATGATCTCTAAAAGTTTGGTAACAATCGGATAGTAAGCACAGAAGTTATTCAGCTTAACGTCTTCCATAGCTGTAAGCAGCGGTGCCGGCAGCGCTGCTTGCAGCATTGTGCCGAATCGTGTGTGCGTGTACGGTGGTGAAATGGGTTAAGGTGTGGACTGCAAAACGAACAGTACTATTATGCATTTACGGGTTCGAGTCCCGCCCGCATCAAAAATTAAATGTGTGCAAAAATGTTTTTTTTATACCCGCTACTCATAGAGTAGAAGGGTATTATAACTTTGTTCAAACCGAAAATTTGGTAACAATCGGATAATAAACACAGAAGTTATTTAGCTTAACGTTTTCCATAGCTGTAAGTAGCGCTGCCGGCAGCTCAAATTCTATATTTGTACAGGAAGTAATAAGAATGCCTTACAATGCAAATTTTTGCAGTTGTTGAATAACAGAGTCAGTAGCTTTGTGGAAAAGCGATGAACTTCTGAACCGACAGGCTCACGATTCGATTCCCAGTTCATGCCGCTTAAGCTTTTTCTTTTTTTTTTTAAGAACTTATACATTAATTTTTGAATATGCATTAATTGGTGGTCGTGCATTATATTTAAAATTTTTTTATTGGCTCACAATGAAACTTAGTTAACAAGTGGAGAAGTAACAGTCTCTTAAATCAGCGATTGTTAGAGCGCAGCTTTTTCTTATATTTTTTTATTTTTAATTTTTATTATACCCGCTACTCATAGAGTAGAAGGGTATTATAACTTTGTTCAAACCGAAAATGTATGTAACAGGCAGAAGGAGACACCTCCGACCCCATAAAGTATATATATTCTGGCTCAGGATCAACAGCCGAGTCGATATAGCCATGTCCGTCTGTCCGTCTGTCTGTCTGTCCGTCTGTCTGTCCGTGTGAAAATCTAGATCTCAGCTATTATAAGAGCTAGGACTACCAAATTTGGTGACAATATGTGTTATTATTGCACGCTGATTAAGTTTATTTTGGATTTTGGCCACGCCCCCTTCCGCCCCTGTAAATCGAAAAAAAATGATTACAAGTGCAATTTTGATGCTATATTGTTCATTTTCGGTTTATATGATAACTATATCTAGGCAGGTGATCCCTAAAAGTTTAGTAACAATCGGATAATAAACACAGAAGTTATTCAGCTTAACGTTTTCCATAGCTGTAAGCAGCGGTGCCGGCAGCGTTCATGATTATTATTTATGAATAAATAGCAACAACAACACGCATCATGCATTCAGACTTTGTTTATGTCGTGCAAGAATTTTCGAATGGTCTCATAATGTAACTTTGGCAAAACGTATTGGCTGAATGACCGAATGGAGAAGTGGTGGACCTCTTAGGTAATGGGTCCAAGGTTCGATTCCGCATGCATACGTGTCATGGTGGGGGAGATCAAACTTTTCTAATTTTTGCAAAGAAAAGTTTTTGCCTCCCTTTTGAGCTACCTTCATGTCGGAACGAGCTGGTACGGACCGATACATCGTATAGATGCCATAGAACCTATCGGTCGTTTTTTTTAACAACATTTATTAAAAGTTAGAGTGCTCTAGAACACTTTCTATTCAAGTATATAAAGAGGTATTAAAAGGGCACATATCGTTTTTTACATGCACGTATTCGATTTTTAGTCTTCAACAGGTAGAATTATTATTTTTACTGTTTAAGTGATAAATCTTGGATTTTTTTGGTACCTGAATAAAAGTTATACGTTTTCAATACATTTTACTCCTTTTGTCGGCAGCGCTGCTTGCAGCATTGTGCCGAATAGTGTGTGCGTGTACGGTGGTGAAATGGGTTAAGTTGTGGACTGCATAACGAACGAAACTATTATGCATTTATGGGTCCGAGTCCCACCCGCATCAAAAGTTAAATGTGTGCAAAAAATTATTATTTTTATTTTAGATTTTGACTTTGCATAAATATTGTAAGTCCATAGCCTTTTACGGTCAAAATATGATTGTAGCCGCTTTTTTTAGTTCCGCAAATAAATGATGTACGAGCAGCTGGGTAGCGGGTATATTACAGTCGAGCACACTCAAATGTAGCTTTCTTACTGGTTTTTTTTTAAGAACTAATACCTTAATTTTTGAATATGCATTAATTGGTGGTCGTGCATTTTATTTAAAATTTTTTTAATGGCTCACAATGAACTTTGTTAACAAGTGGAGAAGTGACAGTCTCTTAAATCAGCAGTGTGCGATTGTTAGAGCGCAGCTTTTTCTTATATTTTTTTATTTTTATTTTTTATTATACCCGCTACTCATAGAGTAGAAGGGTATTATAACTTTGTTCAAACCGAAAATGTATGTAACAGGCAGAAGGAGACACCTCCGACCCCATAAAGTATATATATTCTGGCTCAAGATCAACAGCCGAGTCGATATAGCCATGTCCGTCTGTCTATCTGTCCGTCTCTCTGTCCGTGTGAAAATCTAGATCTCAGCTATTATAAGAGCTAGGACTACCAAATTTGGTGTCTGAATGTGTTATTATTGCACGCTGATCAAGTTTATTTTGGATTTTGGCCACGCCCCCTTCCGCCCCCGTAAATTGAAAAAACATTAATTACAAGCGCAATTTTTAAGACATATTGTTAATTTTCGGTTTACATGATATCTGTAGCTAGCTAGATGATCTCTAAAACTTTGGTAACAATCGGATAATAAACACAGAAGTTATTCAGCTTAACGTTTTCCATAGCTGTAAGCAGCGTTGCCGGCAGCGCAAATTCTTTATTTGTACGGGAAATAATAAGAATGCCTTACAATGCAAATTTTTGCAGTTGTTGAATAACAGCGTCAGTAGCTTTGTGGAAAAGCGATGAACTTCTGAACCGACAGGCTCACGATTCGATTCCCAGTTCATGCCGCTTAAGCTTTTTTATACCCGCTACTCATAGAGTAGAAGGGTATTATAACTTTGTTCAAACCGAAAATGTATGTAACAGGCAGAAGGAGACACCTCCGACCCCATAAAGTATATATATTCTGGCTCAGGATGAACAGCCGAGTCGATATGGCCATGTCCGTCTGTCCGTCTGTCCGTCTGTCTGTCCGTGTGAAAGTCTGGATCTCAGCTATTATAAGAGCTAGAACTACCAAATTTGGTGACAGAATGTGTTATTATTGCACACTAGTCAAGTTTATTTTGGATTTTGGCCACGCCCCCTTCCGCCCCTGGAAATCCAAAAAAATTGATTACAAGTGCAATTTTGATGCCATATTATTCATTTTCGGTTTATATGATAACTATATATCTAGGCAGATGATCTCTAAAAGTTTGGTAACAATCGGATAGTAAGCACAGAAGTTATTCAGCTTAACGTCTTCCATAGCTGTAAGCAGCGGTGCCGGCAGCGCTGCTTGCAGCATTGTGCCGAATCGTGTGTGCGTGTACGGTGGTGAAATGGGTTAAGGTGTGGACTGCAAAACGAACAGTACTATTATGCATTTACGGGTTCGAGTCCCGCCCGCATCAAAAATTAAATGTGTGCAAAAATGTTTTTTTTTTATACCCGCTACTCATAGAGTAGAAGGGTATTATAACTTTGTTCAAACCGAAAATTTGGTAACAATCGGATAATAAACACAGAAGTTATTTAGCTTAACGTTTTCCATAGCTGTAAGTAGCGCTGCCGGCAGCTCAAATTCTATATTTGTACAGGAAGTAATAAGAATGCCTTACAATGCAAATTTTTGCAGTTGTTGAATAACAGAGTCAGTAGCTTTGTGGAAAAGCGATGAACTTCTGAACCGACAGGCTCACGATTCGATTCCCAGTTCATGCCGCTTAAGCTTTTTCTTTTTTTTTTTAAGAACTTATACATTAATTTTTGAATATGCATTAATTGGTGGTCGTGCATTATATTTAAAATTTTTTTATTGGCTCACAATGAAACTTAGTTAACAAGTGGAGAAGTAACAGTCTCTTAAATCAGCGATTGTTAGAGCGCAGCTTTTTCTTATATTTTTTTATTTTTAATTTTTATTATACCCGCTACTCATAGAGTAGAAGGGTATTATAACTTTGTTCAAACCGAAAATGTATGTAACAGGCAGAAGGAGACACCTCCGACCCCATAAAGTATATATATTCTGGCTCAGGATCAACAGCCGAGTCGATATAGCCATGTCCGTCTGTCCGTCTGTCTGTCTGTCCGTCTGTCTGTCCGTGTGAAAATCTAGATCTCAGCTATTATAAGAGCTAGGACTACCAAATTTGGTGACAATATGTGTTATTATTGCACGCTGATTAAGTTTATTTTGGATTTTGGCCACGCCCTCTTCCGCCCCTGTAAATCGAAAAAAAAATGAATACAAGTGCAATTTTGATGCTATATTGTTAATTTTCGGTTTATATGATAACTATATCTAGCCAGATGATCCCTAAAAGTTTAGTAACAATCGGATAATAAACACAGAAGTTATTCAGCTTAACGTTTTCCATAGCTGTAAGCAGCGGTGCCGGCAGCGTTCATGATTATTATTTATGAATAAATAGCAACAACAACACGCATCATGCATTCAGACTTTGTTTCTGTCGTGCAAGAATTTTCGAATGGTCTCATAATGTAACTTTGGCAAAACGTAATGGCTGAATGACCGAATGGAGAAGTGGTGGACCTCTTAGGTAATAGGTCCAAGGTTCGATTCCGCATGCATACGTGTCATGGTGGGGGAGATCAAACTTTTCTAATTTTTTGCAAAGAAAAGTTTTTGCCTCCCTTTTGGAGCTACCTTCATGTCGGAACGAGCTGGTACGGACCGATACATCGTATAGATGCCATAGAACCTATCGCTCGTTTTTTTTAACAACATTTATTAAAAGTTAGAGTGCTCTAGAACACTTTCCATTCAAGTATATAAAGAGGTATTAAAAGGGCACCTATCGTTTTTTACATGCACGTATTCGATTTTTAGTCTTCAACAGGTAGAATTATTATTTTTACTGTTTAAGTGATAAATCTTGGATTTTTTTGGTACCTGAATAAAAGTTATACGTTTTTAATACATTTTACTCGTTTTGCCGGCAGCGCTCCTTGCTGCATTGTGCCGAATAGTGTGTGCGTGTACGGTGGTGAATTGGGTTAAGTTGTGGACTGCAAAATGAACAGATCTATTATGCATTTACGGGTTCGAGCCCCAACCGCATCAAAAATTAAATGTGTGCAAAAAACTATTTTTTTTTATTTTAGATTTTGACTTTGCATAAATATTGTAAGTCCATAGCCTTTTACGGTCAAAATATGATTGTAGCCGTTTTTTTTTTTGTTCCGCAAATAAATGATGTACGAGCAGCTGGGTAGCGGGTATATTACAGTCGAGCACACTCAAATGTAGCTTTCTTACTGGTTTTTTTTTAAGAACTAATACTTTAATTTTTGAATATGCATTAATTGGTGGTCGTGCATTTTATTTAAAAATTTTTTAATGGCTCACAATGAACTTTGTTAACAAGTGGAGAAGTGCCAGTCTCTTAAATCAGCGCAGCTTTTTCCTGTATATTTTTATGTTTATTTTTTATTTAATTGTATGTTTAAGTTATGAGAATAGATATGAACAAAAACACGCATCATGCATTCAGACTTTCTTTTTGTCGTGCAAGAAATTCCGAATGGTCTCATAATGTAACTTTGTCAAAATTTGCGTAATGGCCTAATGGCCGAATGGAGTAGTGGTGGACCTTTTAGGTAATGGGTCCAAGGTTCGATTCCGCATGCATGCGTGTCAGGGTGGGGGAGATAGAACTTTTCTTATTTTTTGCAAGGAAAAGTTTTTGCCTCCCTTTTTGAGCTACCTTCGTGAAACTTTGTATACATGTTTCTTATTGCTGCCCGCTGTAACTAAGTCGAAACGAGCCGGTACGGACCGATACATCGTATAGATGCCATTGACGTATCGGTCGTTTTTATACCCGCTACTCATAGAGTAGAAGGGTATTATAACTTTGTTCAAACCGAAAATGTATGTAACAGGCAGAAGGAGACACCTCCGACCCCATAAAGTATATATATTCTGGCTCAGGATCAACAGCCGAGTCGATATAGCCATGTCCGTCTGTCCGTCTGTCTGTCCGTGTGAAAATCTAGATCTCAGCTATTATAAGAGATAGGACAACTAAATTTGGTGACAATATGCGTTATTATTGCACGCTGATCAAGTTTATTTGGGATTTTGGTCACGCCCCCTTCCGCCCCCGCAAATCGAAAAAACATTGAAAACAAGTGCAATTTTGATGCCATGTTGTTCATTTTCGGTTTCCATGATAACTACAGCTAGCCAGATGATCTCTGAAAATTGGTTAACATACGGATAATAAACACAGAAGTTATTCAGCTTAACGTTTTCCATAGCTGTAAGCAGCGCTGCCGGCAGCGCTGCTTGCAGCATTGTGCCGAATCGTGTGTGCGTGTACGGTGGTGAAATGGGTTAAGTTGTGGACTGCAAAACGAACAGTACTATTATGCATTTACGGGTTCGAGTCCCGCCCGCATTAAAAATTAAATGTGTGCAAAAATGTTTATACCCGCTACTCATAGAGTAGAAGGGTATTATAACTTTGTTCAAACCGAAAATGTATGTAACAGGCAGAAGGAGACACCTCCGACCCCATAAAGTGTATATATTCTGGCTCAGGATCAACAGCCGAGTCGATATAGCCATGTCCGTCTGTCCGTCTGTCTATCTGTCCGTCTGTCTGTCCGTGTGAAAATCTAGATCTTAGCTATTATAAGAGCTAGGACTACCAAATGTGGTGACTGTATGTGTTATTATTGCACGCTGATCAAGTTTATTTTGGACTTTGGCCACGCCCCCTTCCGCCCCCGTAAATTGAAAAAAACATTAATTACAAGCGCAATTTTTAAGCCATATTATTAATTTTCGGTTTACATGATATCTGTAGCTAGCTAGATGATCTCTAAAACTTTGGTAACAATCGGATAATAAACACAGAAGTTATTCAGCTTAACGTTTTCCATAGCTGTAAGCAGCGTTGCCGGCAGCGCAAATTCTTTATTTGTACGGGAAATAATAAGAATGCCTTACAATGCAAATTTTTGCAGTTGTTGAATAACAGCGTCAGTAGCTTTGTGGAAAAGCGATGAACTTCTGAACTGACAGGCTCACGATTTGATTCCCAGTTCATGCCGCTTAAGCTTTTTATACCCGCAACTCATAGAGTAGAAGGGTATTATAACTTTGTTCAAAGCGAAAATGTATGTAACAGGCAGAAGGAGACACCTCCGACCCCATAAAGTATATATATTCTGGCTCAGGATCAACAGCCGAGTCGATATAGCCATGTCCGTCTGTCCGTCTGTCTGTCTGTCCGTCTGTCTGTCCGTGTGAAAATCTGGATCTCAGCTATTATAAAAGCTAGAACTACCAAATTTGGTGACAGTATGTGTTATTATTGCACGCCGATCAAGTTTATTTTGGATTTTGGCCACGCCCCCTTCCGCCCCCGCAAATCGAAAAAACATTGATAACAAGTGCAATTTTGATGCCATATTGTTCATTTTTGGTTCACATGATAACTATAGCTATCCAGATGATCTGGTAACAATCGGATAATAAACACAGAAGTTATTCAGCTTAACGTTTTCCATAGCTGCCGGCAGCGCTGCTTGCAGCATTGTGCCGAATCGTGTGTGCGTGTACGGTGGTGAAATGGGTTAAGTTGTGGACTGCAAAACGAACAGTACTATTATGCATTTACGGGTTCGAGTCCCGCCCGCATCAAAAATTAAATGTGTGCAAAAATGTTTTTTTTTATACCCGCTACTCATAGAGTAGAAGGGTATTATAACTTTGTTCAAACCAAAAATTTGGTAACAATCGGATAATAAACACAGAAGTTATTTAGCTTAACGTTTTCCATAGCTGTAAGTAGCGCTGCCGGCAGCTCAAATTCTATATTTGTACGGGAAGTAATAAGAAAGCCTTACAATGCAAATTTTTGCAGTTGTTGAATAACAGCGTCAGTAGCTTTGTGGAAAAGCGATGAACTTCTGAACCGACAGGCTCACGATTCGATTCCCAGTTCATGCCGCTTAAGCTTTTTCTTTTTTTTTTTAAGAACTTATACATTAATTTTTGAATATGCATTAATTGGTGGTCGTGCATTATATTTAAAATTTTTTTATTGGCTCACAATGAACTTAGTTAACAAGTGGAGAAGTAACAGTCTCTTAAACCAGCGATTGTTAGAGCGCAGCCTTTTCTTATATTATTTTATTTTTAATTTTTATTATACCCGCTACTCATAGAGTAGAAGGGTATTATAACTTTGTTCAAAGCGAAAATGTATGTAACAGGCAGAAGGAGACACCTCCGACCCCATAAAGTATATATATTCTGGCTCAGGATCAACAGCCGAGTCGATATAGCCATGTCCGTCTGTCCGTCTGTCTGTCTGTCCGTCTGGACTACCAAATTTGGTGACAATATGTGTTATTATTGCACGCTTATCAAGTTTATTTTGGATTTTGGCCACGCCCCCTTCCGCCCCTGTAAATCGAAAAAAAATGAATACAAGTGCAATTTTGATGCCATATTGTTCATTTTCGATTTACATGATAACTATAGCTAGCCAGATGATCCCTAAAAGTTTAGTAACAATCGGATAATAAACACAGAAGTTATTCAGCTTAACGTTTTCCATAGCTGTAAGCAGCGGTGCCGGCAGCGTTCATGATTATTATTTATGAATAAATAGCAACAACAACACGCATCATGCATTCAGACTTTGTTTATGTCGTGCAAGAATTTTCGAATGGTCTCATAATGTAACTTTGGCAAAACGTAATGGCTGAATGACCGAATGGACAAGTGGCGGACCTCTTAGGAAATGGGTCCAAGGTTCGATTCCGCATGCATACGTGTCATGGTGGGGGAGATCAAACTTTTCTAATTTTTTGCAAAGAAAAGTTTTTGCCTCCCTTTTTGAGCTACCTTCATGTCGGAACGAGCTGGTACGGACCGATACATCGTATAGATGCCATAGAACCTATCGGTCGTTTTTTTTAACAACATTTATTAAAAGTTAGAGTGCTCTAGAACACTTTCTATTCAAGTATATAAAGAGGTATTAAAAGGGCACATATCGTTTTTTACATGCACGTATTCGATTTTTAGTCTTCAACAGGTAGAATTATTATTTTTACTGTTTAAGTGATAAATCTTGGATTTTTTTGGTACCTGAATAAAAGTGATACGTTTTTAATACATTTTACTCGTTTTGCCGGCAGCGCTCCTTGCTGCATTGTGCCGAATAGTGTGTGCGTGTACGGCGGTGAATTGGGTTAAGTTGTGGACTGCAAAATGAACAGATCTATTATGCATTTACGGGTTCGAGCCCCAACCGCATCAAAAATTAAATGTGTGCAAAAAATTATTTTTTTTATTTTAGATTTTGACTTTGCATAAATATTGTAAGTCCATAGCCTTTTACGGTCAAAATATGATTGTAGCCGTTTTTTTTTTTGTTCCGCAAATGAATGGTGTACGAGCAGCTGGGTAGCGGGTATATTACAGTCGAGCACACTCGAATGTAGCTTTCTTACTTGTTCTTTTTATACCCGCTACTCATAGAGTAGAAGGGTTTTATAACATTGTTCAAACCGAAAATGTATGTAACAGACAGAAGGAGACACCTCCGACCCCATAAAGTATATATATTCTGGCTCAGGATCAACAGTCGAGTCGATATAGCCATGTCCGTCTGTCCGTCTGTCCGTCTGTCTGTCTGTCCGTCTGTCCGTCTGTCTGTCCGTGTGAAAATCTAGATCTCAGCTATTATAAGAGATAGGACAACCAAATTTGGTGACAATATGTATTATTATTACACGCTGATCAACTTTATTTTGGATTTTGGCCACGCCCCCTTCCGCCCCCGCAAATCGAAAAAAAATTGATTACAACCGCAATTTTGATGCCATATTGTTCATTTTCGGTTACATGATAACTACAGCTAGCCAGATGATCTCTGAAAATTTGGTTACAATCGGATAATAAACACAGAAGTTATTCAGCTTAACGTTTTCCATAGCTGTAAGCAGCGCTGCCGGCAGCGCTGCTTGCAGCATTGTGCCGAATCGTGTGTGCGTGTACGGTGGTGAAATGGGTTAAGTTGTGGACTGCAAAACGAACAGTACTATTATGCATTTACGGGTTCGAGTCCCGCCCGCATCAAAAATTAAATGTGTGCAAAAATGTTTATACCCCCTACTCATAGAGTAGAAGGGTATTATAACTTTGTTCAAACCGAAAATGTATGTAACAGGCAGAAGGAGACACCTCCGACCCCATAAAGTATATATATTCTGGCTCAGGATCAACAGCCGAGTCGATATAGCCATAACCGTCTGTCCGTCTGTCTGTCCGTGTGAAAATCTAGATCTCAGCTATTATAAGAGATAGGACAACCAAATTTGGTGACATAATGTGTTATTATTGCACGCTGATCAAGTTTATTTTGGATTTTGGCCACGCCCCCTTCCGCCCCCGCAAATCGAAAAAACATTGATAACAAGTGCAATTTTAATGCCATGTTGTTCATTTTCGGTTTACATGATAAATACACCTAGCCAGATGATCTCTGTAAATTTGGTAACAATCGGATAATAAACACAGAAGTTATTCAGCTTAATGTTTTCCATAGCTGTAAGCAGCGCTGCCGGCAGCGCTGCTTGCAGCATTGTGCCGAATAGTGTGTGCGTGTACGGTGGTGAAATGGGTTAAGTTGTGGACTGCATAACGAACAAAACTATTATGCATTTACGGGTTCGAGTCCCGCCCGCATCAAAAATTAAATGTGTGCAAAAATGTTTATACCCGCTACTCATGGAGTAGAAGGGTATTATAACTTTGTTCAAACCGAAAATGTATGTAACAGGCAGAAGGAGACACCTCCGACCCCATAAAGTATAAATATTCTGGCTCAGGATCAACAGCCGAGTCGATATAGCCATGTCCGTCTGTCCGTCTGTCTGTCCGTGTAAAAATCTAGATCTCAGCTATTATAAGAGCTAGGACAACTAAATTTGGTGACAATATGTGTTATTATTGCACGCTGATCAAGTTTATTTGGGATTTTGGCCACGCCCCCTTCCGCCCCCGCAAATCGAAAAAACATTGAAAACAAGTGCAATTTTAATGCCATGTTGTTCATTTTCGGTTTACATGATAAGTACTGCTAGCCAGATGATCTCTGAAAATTGGGTAACAATCGGATAATAAACACAGAAGTTATTCAGCTTAACGTTTTCCATAGCTGTAAGCAGCGCTGCCGGCAGCGCTGCTTGCAGCATTGTGCCGAATCGTGTGTGCGTGTACGGTGGTGAAATGGGTTAAGTTGTGGACTGCATAACGAACAAAACTATTATGCATTTACGGGTTCGAGTCCCGCCCGCATCAAAAGTTAAATGTGTGCAAAAATGTTTATACCCGCTACTCATAGAGTAGAAGGGTATTATAACTTTGTTCAAACCGAAAATGTATGTAACAGGCAGAAGGAGACACCTCCGACCCCATAAAGTATATATATTCTGGTTCAGGATCAACAGCCGAGTCGATATAGCCATGTCCGTCTGTCCGTCTGTCTGTCCGTGTGAAAATCTAGATCTCAGCTATTATAAGAGCTAGGACAACTAAATTTGGTGACAATATGTGTTATTATTGCACGCTGATCAAGTTTATTTGGGATTTTGGCCACGCCCCCGCAAATCGAAAAAACATTGAAAACAAGTGCAACGTTTTCCATAGCTGTAAGCAGCGCTGCCGGCAGCGCTGTTCAAACCGAAAATGTTTGTAACAGGCAGAAGGAGACACCTCCGACCCCATAAAGTATATATATTCTGGCTCAGGATCAACAGCCGAGTCGATATAGCCATATCCGTCTGTCCGTCTGTCTGTCTGTCCGTCTGTCTGTCCATGTGAAAATCTAGATCTCAGCTATTATAAGAGCTAGAACTACCAAATTTGGTGACAGTATGTGTTATTATTGCACGCTGATCAAGTTTATTTTGGATTTTGGCCACGCCCCCTTCCGCCCCTGTAAATCGAAAAAAATTGATTACAAGCGTAGCCACCAGCAAGACGTACAGCTGCAAAAGGGACTGCAGCTGCTTATTTATAGCAACCAAACAACAACACCAAACTACCCCAATAGCCCAAACCTTTACAAGGCTGTGCGATTTGTTGCTGTTGTAGTTGTTGTTGTTGTTGTTGTGAGTGGGCGTCGTGTAATTGGCACCAGCCGCATCAAGTGCAAGGTAACACGACACAGTTGCTTTTGTTGTTGATGTTCTTGTTGGACCATCAGTCCTTCGCGTCCCCGCTTCAAAGTCAAGACTATCAGTACGAATAATGGAGCCAAGCGCAACTGGAGCCAATATACCCGCTGCTGTCACCGCCGCTACTGCGCCGGCAGCTGCAACAACAAGCACCAAGCGTGCCACACAGCCAGGACGCAAGAAGTCTGGGCCAAAGCTCGAACTGAGTGAGGCCCAAAAATCGGATATCAAGGAAGCATTCGATTTGTTCGACAACGAGTCCACGGGCTACATTGAGGTTAAGGAGCTAAAGGTGGCCATTCGAGCGTTGGGCTTCGAGCCCAAAAAGGAAAAAATCAAACGGATGATAGCAGAAATTGATAAGGATGGCAGCGGTCGCATAGCGTTCAATGACTTTCTACACCTGATGACCATGAAGATGGCCGAAAAGGACACGAAAGAGGAGATATAGAAGGCCTTCCGCCTGTTCGATGACAACGAAACGGGTAAAATCTCATTTAGCAAGTAAGAAAGCTACAGTCGAGTGTTCTCGACTGTAATATACCCGCTATCCAGCTGCTCGTACATCATTTATTTGCGGAACAAAAAAAAAACGGCTACAATCATATTCATTCATTCATTTTGACCGTAAAAGGCTATGGACTTACAATATTTATGCAAAGTCAAAATCTAAAATAAAAACAAGTAAGAAAGCTACAGTCGAGTGTGCTCGACTGTAATATACCCGCTACCCAGCTGCTTGTACATAATTTATTTGCGGAACAAAAAAATGGCTACAATAATATTTTGACCGTAAAAGGCTATGGACTTATAATATTTATGCAAAGTCAAAATATAAAATAAAAAAAAAACAAGTAAGAAAGCTACATTCGAGTGTGCTCGACTGTAATATACCCGCTACCCAGCTGCTCGTACATCAAAATTATTTTCGGAACAATAAAGAACGGCTACAATCACATTTTGACCGTAAGAGGCTATGGACTAACAATATTTATGCAAAGTCAAAATACAAAAAAAAACATTTTATTTCATTTAATTTTTGATGCGGGTGGTACTCGAACCCGTAAATGCATAATAGTACTGTTCGTTTTGCAGTCAACAACTTAACCCATTTCACGCACACAAGATTCGGCACAATGCTACAAGCAGCGCTGCCGGCAGCGCTGCTTACAGCTATGGAAAACGTTAAGCTGAATAACTTCTGTGTTTATTATCCGATTGTTACCAAATTTTCAGAGGTCATTTGGCTAGCTATATTTATCATGTAAACCGAAAATGAACAATATGGCATCAAAATTGCGCTTGTAATCAATGTTTTTTCGATTTAGCGTGGCGGAAGGGGGCGTGGCCAAAATCCAAAATAAACTTGATCAGCGTGCAAAAATAACACATATTGTCACCAAATTTGGTAGTCCTAGCTCTTATAATAGCTGAGATCTAGATTTTCACACGGACAGACAGAGAGACGGAGAGACGGAAAGACGGACATGGCTATATCGACTCGGCTGTTGATCCTGAGCCAGAATATATATAATTTATGGGGTCGGAGGTGTCTCCTTCTGCCTGTTACGTACATTTTCGGTTTGAACAAAGTTATAATACCCTTCTACTCTATGAGTAGCGGGTATAAAAAGCAACAACAACTAAGATTATTCGAATTTAATGGGCGCAACGCGCGTGGAGACTTCACAAGTGAGGCAACGACAACTACAACAAAAACAACAACTGAGACGTTTCACAGACATGTTAGGAAAAGCTAAAACTGGACCTGCTGCCTGTTGCCTGGACCTGGCCTGGTTTTTTCCAGTTATACTGTGCTCGCACTGTGACCTGTCATCATGATTGATACGTTTGATGGATTCATTCGAGCTGACTGCTGTGTGGCGTTCAGTTTTAAAGTTTGCTGATTGATCCCAGCGTGTTGATTACAATCGACGCCGACGTACACGCAGATGCAGGCACAGGTAGTTGGCGCAGGCAGTTGGCGCTGTATGGGGGAGTCTTGCAACGCATGCTGCTGGGAATTCAATCAAAAGTGTCAGCGCTGGCACAACATCTCTTACTGCTAAAGGTGCCGAAACCACTAACTAAATACAGTGGTAACTGAATATTAGAATATTAGAAATGATAAGAAAGGCAAAAAAAAAATCAAAAGGGAAACAAATAGTTAATCCCTTTTTCATTGATAAGCAATTTTAAAAATTATGGAACTTTGGAAAAGTGGGAAGTATAAAAAAAAAATTTTAATAAATTATAGAAATTTTTAAATATTTTGAAATAAAGAAAATTGACAGTTAATATTTTTAAAACATTTTTAAAAGCCATGTTGTTCATTTTCGGTTTACATGATAAGTACTGCTAGCCAGATGATCTCTGAAAATTGGGTAACAATCGGATAATAAACACAGAAGTTATTCAGCTTAACGTTTTCCATAGCTGTAAGCAGCGCTGCCGGCAGCGCTGCTTGCAGCATTGTGCCGAATAGTGTGTGCGTGTACGATGGTGAAATGGGTTAAGTTGTGGACTGCATAACGAACAAAACTATTATGCATTTACGGGTTCGAGTCCCGCCCGCATCAAAAGTTAAATGTGTGCAAAAATGTTTATACCCGCTACTCATAGAGTAGAAGGGTATTATAACTTTGTTCAAACCGAAAATGTATGTAACAGGCAGAAGGAGACACCTCTGACCCCATAAAGTGTATATATTCTGGTTCAGGATCAACAGCCGAGTCGATATAGCCATGTCCGTCTGTCCGTCTGTCTGTCCGTGTGAAAATCTAGATCTCAGCTATTATAAGAGCTAGGACAACTAAATTTGGTGACAATATGTGTTATTATTGCACGCTGATCAAGTTTATTTGGGATTTTGGCCACGCCCCCGCAAATCGAAAAACATTGAAAACAAGTGCAATTTTGATGTCATGTTGTTCATTTTCGGTTTACATGATAAGTACAGCTATCCAGATGATCTCTGAAAATTGGGTAACAATCGGATAATAAACACAGAAGTTATTCAGCTTAACGTTTTCCATAGCTGTAAGCAGCGCTGCCGGCAGCGCTGTTCAAACCGAAAATGTTTGTAACAGGCAGAAGGAGACACCTCCGACCCCATAAAGTATATATATTCTGGCTCAGGATCAACAGCCGAGTCGATATAGCCATATCCGTCTGTCCGTCTGTATGTCTGTCCGTCTGTCTGTCCATGTGAAAATCTAGATCTCAGCTATTATAAGAGCTAGAACTACCAAATTTGGTGACAGTATGTGTTATTATTGCACGCTGATCAAGTTTATTTTGGATTTTGGCCACGCCCCCTTCCGCCCCTGTAAATCGAAAAAAATTGATTACAAGCGTAGCCACCAGCAAGACGTACAGCTGCAAAAGGGACTGCAGCTGCTTATTTATAGCAACCAAACAACAACACCAAACTACCCCAATAGCCCAAACCTTTACAAGGCTGTGCGATTTGTTGCTGTTGTAGTTGTTGTTGTTGTTGTTGTGAGTGGGCGTCGTGTAATTGGCACCAGCCGCATCAAGTGCAAGGTAACACGACACAGTTGCTTTTGTTGTTGATGTTCTTGTTGGACCATCAGTCCTTCGCGTCCCCGCTTCAAAGTCAAGACTATCAGTACGAATAATGGAGCCAAGCGCAACTGGAGCCAATATACCCGCTGCTGTCACCGCCGCTACTGCGCCGGCAGCTGCAACAACAAGCACCAAGCGTGCCACACAGCCAGGACGCAAGAAGTCTGGGCCAAAGGTCGAACTGAGTGAGGCCCAAAAATCGGATATCAAGGAAGCATTCGATTTGTTCGACAACGAGTCCACGGGCTACATTGAGGTTAAGGAGCTAAAGGTGGCCATTCGAGCGTTGGGCTTCGAGCCCAAAAAGGAAAAAAATCAAACGGATGATAGCAGAAATCGATAAGGATGGCAGCGGTCGCATAGCGTTCAATGACTTTCTACACCTGATGACCATGAAGATGGCCGAAAAGGACACGAAAGAGGAGATATAGAAGGCCTTCCGCCTGTTCGATGACAACGAAACGGGTAAAATCTCATTTAGCAAGTAAGAAAGCTACAGTCGAGTGTTCTCGACTGTAATATACCCGCTATCCAGCTGCTCGTACATCATTTATTTGCGGAACAAAAAAAAAACGGCTACAATCATATTCATTCATTCATTTTGACCGTAAAAGGCTATGGACTTACAATATTTATGCAAAGTCAAAATCTAAAATAAAAACAAGTAAGAAAGCTACAGTCGAGTGTGCTCGACTGTAATATACCCGCTACCCAGCTGCTTGTACATAATTTATTTGCGGAACAAAAAAATGGCTACAATCATATTTTGACCGTAAAAGGCTATGGACTTATAATATTTATGCAAAGTCAAAATATAAAATAAAAAAAAACAAGTAAGAAAGCTACATTCGACTGTGCTCGACTGTAATATACCCGCTACCCAGCTGCTCGTACATCAAAATTATTTTCGGAACAATAAAGAACGGCTACAATCACATTTTGACCGTAAGAGGCTATGGACTAACAATATTTATGCAAAGTCAAAATACAAAAAAAAACATTTTATTTCATTTAATTTTTGATGCGGGCGGTACTCGAACCCGTAAATGCATAATAGTACTGTTCGTTTTGCAGTCAACAACTTAACCCATTTCACGCACACAAGATTCGGCACAATGCTACAAGCAGCGCTGCCGGCAGCGCTGCTTACAGCTATGGAAAACGTTAAGCTGAATAACTTCTGTGTTTATTATCCGATTGTTACCAAATTTTCAGAGGTCATTTGGCTAGCTATATTTATCATGTAAACCGAAAATGAACAATATGGCATCAAAATTGCGCTTGTAATCAATGTTTTTCGATTTAGCGTGGCGGAAGGGGGCGTGGCCAAAATCCAAAATAAACTTGATCAGCGTGCAAAAATAACACATATTGTCACCAAATTTGGTAGTCCTAGCTCTTATAATAGCTGAGATCTAGATTTTCACACGGACAGACAGAGAGACGGAGAGACGGAAAGACGGACATGGCTATATCGACTCGGCTGTTGATCCTGAGCCAGAATATATATAATTTATGGGGTCGGAGGTGTCTCCTTCTGCCTGTTACGTACATTTTCGGTTTGAACAAAGTTATAATACCCTTCTACTCTATGAGTAGCGGGTATAAAAAGCAACAACAACTAAGATTATTCGAATTTAATGGGCGCAACGCGCGTGGAGACTTCACAAGTGAGGCAACGACAACTACAACAAAAACAACAACTGAGACGTTTCACAGACATGTTAGGAAAAGCTAAAACTGGACCTGCTGCCTGTTGCCTGGACCTGGCCTGGTTTTTTCCAGTTATACTGTGCTCGCACTGTGACCTGTCATCATGATTGATACGTTTGATGGATTCATTCGAGCTGACTGCTGTGTGGCGTTCAGTTTTAAAGTTTGCTGATTGATCCCAGCGTGTTGATTACAATCGACGCCGACGTACACGCAGATGCAGGCACAGGTAGTTGGCGCAGGCAGTTGGCGCTGTATGGGGAGTCTTGCAACGCATGCTGCTGGGAATTCAATCAAAAGTGTCAGCGCTGGCACAACATCTCTTACTGCTAAAGGTGCCGAAACCACTAACTAAATACAGTGGTAACTGAATATTAGAATATTAGAAATGATAAGAAAGGCAAAAAAAAAATCAAAAGGGAAACAAATAGTTAATCCCTTTTTCATTGATAAGCAATTTTAAAAATTATGGAACTTTGGAAAAGTGGGGAAGTATAAAAAAAAATTTTAATAAATTATAGAAATTTTTAAATATTTTGAAATAAAGAAAATTGACAGTTAATATTTTTAAAACATTTTTAAAAGCCATGTTGTTCATTTTCGGTTTACATGATAAGTACTGCTAGCCAGATGATCTCTGAAAATTGGGTAACAATCGGATAATAAACACAGAAGTTATTCAGCTTAACGTTTTCCATAGCTGTAAGCAGCGCTGCCGGCAGCGCTGCTTGCAGCATTGTGCCGAATAGTGTGTGCGTGTACGATGGTGAAATGGGTTAAGTTGTGGACTGCATAACGAACAAAACTATTATGCATTTACGGGTTCGAGTCCCGCCCGCATCAAAAGTTAAATGTGTGCAAAAATGTTTATACCCGCTACTCATAGAGTAGAAGGGTATTATAACTTTGTTCAAACCGAAAATGTATGTAACAGGCAGAAGGAGACACCTCTGACCCCATAAAGTGTATATATTCTGGTTCAGGATCAACAGCCGAGTCGATATAGCCATGTCCGTCTGTCCGTCTGTCTGTCCGTGTGAAAATCTAGATCTCAGCTATTATAAGAGCTAGGACAACTAAATTTGGTGACAATATGTGTTATTATTGCACGCTGATCAAGTTTATTTGGGATTTTGGCCACGCCCCCGCAAATCGAAAAAACATTGAAAACAAGTGCAATTTTGATGTCATGTTGTTCATTTTCGGTTTACATGATAAGTACAGCTATCCAGATGATCTCTGAAAATTGGGTAACAATCGGATAATAAACACAGAAGTTATTCAGCTTAACGTTTTCCATAGCTGTAAGCAGCGCTGCCGGCAGCGCTGTTCAAACCGAAAATGTTTGTAACAGGCAGAAGGAGACACCTCCGACCCCATAAAGTATATATATTCTGGCTCAGGATCAACAGCCGAGTCGATATAGCCATATCCGTCTGTCCGTCTGTATGTCTGTCCGTCTGTCTGTCCATGTGAAAATCTAGATCTCAGCTATTATAAGAGCTAGAACTACCAAATTTGGTGACAGTATGTGTTATTATTGCACGCTGATCAAGTTTATTTTGGATTTTGGCCACGCCCCCTTCCGCCCCTGTAAATCGAAAAAAATTGATTACAAGCGTAGCCACCAGCAAGACGTACAGCTGCAAAAGGGACTGCAGCTGCTTATTTATAGCAACCAAACAACAACACCAAACTACCCCAATAGCCCAAACCTTTACAAGGCTGTGCGATTTGTTGCTGTTGTAGTTGTTGTTGTTGTTGTTGTGAGTGGGCGTCGTGTAATTGGCACCAGCCGCATCAAGTGCAAGGTAACACGACACAGTTGCTTTTGTTGTTGATGTTCTTGTTGGACCATCAGTCCTTCGCGTCCCCGCTTCAAAGTCAAGACTATCAGTACGAATAATGGAGCCAAGCGCAACTGGAGCCAATATACCCGCTGCTGTCACCGCCGCTACTGCGCCGGCAGCTGCAACAACAAGCACCAAGCGTGCCACACAGCCAGGACGCAAGAAGTCTGGGCCAAAGGTCGAACTGAGTGAGGCCCAAAAATCGGATATCAAGGAAGCATTCGATTTGTTCGACAACGAGTCCACGGGCTACATTGAGGTTAAGGAGCTAAAGGTGGCCATTCGAGCGTTGGGCTTCGAGCCCAAAAAGGAAAAAATCAAACGGATGATAGCAGAAATCGATAAGGATGGCAGCGGTCGCATAGCGTTCAATGACTTTCTACACCTGATGACCATGAAGATGGCCGAAAAGGACACGAAAGAGGAGATATAGAAGGCCTTCCGCCTGTTCGATGACAACGAAACGGGTAAAATCTCATTTAGCAAGTAAGAAAGCTACAGTCGAGTGTTCTCGACTGTAATATACCCGCTATCCAGCTGCTCGTACATCATTTATTTGCGGAACAAAAAAAAAACGGCTACAATCATATTCATTCATTCATTTTGACCGTAAAAGGCTATGGACTTACAATATTTATGCAAAGTCAAAATCTAAAATAAAAACAAGTAAGAAAGCTACAGTCGAGTGTGCTCGACTGTAATATACCCGCTACCCAGCTGCTTGTACATAATTTATTTGCGGAACAAAAAATGGCTACAATCATATTTTGACCGTAAAAGGCTATGGACTTATAATATTTATGCAAAGTCAAAATATAAAATAAAAAAAACAAGTAAGAAAGCTACATTCGAGTGTGCTCGACTGTAATATACCCGCTACCCAGCTGCTCGTACATCAAAATTATTTTCGGAACAATAAAGAACGGCTACAATCACATTTTGACCGTAAGAGGCTATGGACTAACAATATTTATGCAAAGTCAAAATACAAAAAAAAACATTTTATTTCATTTAATTTTTGATGCGGGCGGTACTCGAACCCGTAAATGCATAATAGTACTGTTCGTTTTGCAGTCAACAACTTAACCCATTTCACGCACACAAGATTCGGCACAATGCTACAAGCAGCGCTGCCGGCAGCGCTGCTTACAGCTATGGAAAACGTTAAGCTGAATAACTTCTGTGTTTATTATCCGATTGTTACCAAATTTTCAGAGGTCATTTGGCTAGCTATATTTATCATGTAAACCGAAAATGAACAATATGGCATCAAAATTGCGCTTGTAATCAATGTTTTTTCGATTTAGCGTGGCGGAAGGGGGCGTGGCCAAAATCCAAAATAAACTTGATCAGCGTGCAAAAATAACACATATTGTCACCAAATTTGGTAGTCCTAGCTCTTATAATAGCTGAGATCTAGATTTTCACACGGACAGACAGAGAGACGGAGAGACGGAAAGACGGACATGGCTATATCGACTCGGCTGTTGATCCTGAGCCAGAATATATATAATTTATGGGGTCGGAGGTGTCTCCTTCTGCCTGTTACGTACATTTTCGGTTTGAACAAAGTTATAATACCCTTCTACTCTATGAGTAGCGGGTATAAAAAGCAACAACAACTAAGATTATTCGAATTTAATGGGCGCAACGCGCGTGGAGACTTCACAAGTGAGGCAACGACAACTACAACAAAAACAACAACTGAGACGTTTCACAGACATGTTAGGAAAAGCTAAAACTGGACCTGCTGCCTGTTGCCTGGACCTGGCCTGGTTTTTCCAGTTATACTGTGCTCGCACTGTGACCTGTCATCATGATTGATACGTTTGATGGATTCATTCGAGCTGACTGCTGTGTGGCGTTCAGTTTTAAAGTTTGCTGATTGATCCCAGCGTGTTGATTACAATCGACGCCGACGTACACGCAGATGCAGGCACAGGTAGTTGGCGCAGGCAGTTGGCGCTGTATGGGGAGTCTTGCAACGCATGCTGCTGGGAATTCAATCAAAAGTGTCAGCGCTGGCACAACATCTCTTACTGCTAAAGGTGCCGAAACCACTAACTAAATACAGTGGTAACTGAATATTAGAATATTAGAAATGATAAGAAAGGCAAAAAAAAAATCAAAAGGGAAACAAAGAGTTAATCCCTTTTTCATTGATAAGCAATTTTAAAAATTATGGAACTTTGGAAAAGTGGGAAGTATAAAAAAAATATTTTAATAAATTATAGAAATTTTTAAATATTTTAAAATAAAGAAAATTGACAGTTAATATTTTTAAAACATTTTTAAAAGCTTTAAATATTCTTAATGAATTTTAAATAATACGCAAATTTAGGAAAAATGTGGAAATTTGACGATGACGTCACGATATGCTGCAAAGGCGCAAAGAGTGTAACTATGGAAAACGTTTAGATGAATATCTTCTGTGTTTATTGTTCAATCGGATTGTAATTTAGATTTATATTGTAATTATCTATGTTTATACCAAAGCAGAAAGCCATAACTTCAATACTTTTCCTAATAATCGTAATTATCGTTTTGCGTGGGCGGTGGGCGCAACATCGAAAATTGAAAATAAACTCGATCTACCTATGGTATACAGGAAATTATATGTCTCTACCTTTTGTAATAGCTGAGATTTAGACGTACAGACGGACAGACGGACAGACGGACATGGCTATATCGACTCGGCTGTTGATCCTGAGCCAGAATATATATACTTTATGGGGTCGGAGGTGTCTCCTTCTGCCTGTTACATACATTTTCGGTTTGAACAAAGTTATAATACGCTGCCGGCAGCGCTACTTACAGCTATGGAAAACGTTAAGCTGAATAACTTCTGTGTTTATTATCCCATTGTTACCAAATTTTCAGAGATCATCTGGCTAGCTGTAGTTATCATGTAAAACGAAAAGGAACAATATGGTATCAAAATTGCACTTGTTATCAATGTTTTTTCGATTTGCGGGGGCGGAAGGGGGCTTGGCCAAAATCCAAAATAAACTTGATCAGCGTGCAATAATAACACATATTGTCACCAAATTTGGTTGTCCTAGCTCTTATTATAGCTGAGATCTAGATTTTCACACGGACAGACAGACGGACAGACGGACATGGCTATATCGACTCGGCTGTTGATCCTGAGACAGAATATATATACTTTATGGGGTCGGAGATGTCTCCTTCTACCTGTTACATACATTTTCGGTTTGAACAAAGTTATAATACCCTTCTACTCTATGAGTAGCGGTTATAAAAAAAAAAAAACATTTTTGCACACATTTAATTTTTGATGCGGGCGGGACTCGAACCCGTAAATGCATAATAGTACTGTTCGTTTTGCAGTCCACAACTTAACCCATTTCACCACCGTACACGCACACACGATTCGGCACAATTCTGCAAGCAGCGCTGCCGGCAGCGCTGCTTACAGCTATGGAAAACGTTAAGCTGAATAGCTTCTGTGTTTATTATCCGATTGTAACCAAATTTTCAGAGATCATCTGGCTAGCTGTAGTTATCATGTAACCGAAAATGAACAATATGGCATCAAAATTGCGGTTGTAATCAATTTTTTTGCGATTTGCGGGGGCGGAAGGGGGCGTGGCCAAAATCCCAAATAAACTTGATCAGCGTGCAATAATAACACACTTTGTCACCAAATTTGGTAGTTCTAGCTCTTATAATAGCTGAGATCTAGATTTTCACACGGACAGACAGACGGACAGACGGACATGGCTATGTCGACTCGGCTGTTGATCCCGAGCCAGAATATGTATACTTTATGGGGTCGGAGGTGTCTCCTTCTGCCTGTTACATACATTTTCGGTTTGAACAAAGTTATAATACCCTTCTACTCTATGAGTAGCGGGTATAAAAAGAACAAGTAAGAAAGCTACATTCGACTGTAATATACCCGCTACCCAGCTGCTCGTACATCAAAATTATTTACGGAACAATAAAGAACGGCTACAATCATATTTTGACCGTAAAAGGCCATGGACTTACAAGATTTATGCAAAGTCAAAATCTAAAATTAAAAAAAATAATTTTTTGCACACATTTAACATTTGATGCGAGTGGGACTCGAACCCAAAAATGCATAATAGTTTCGTTTGTTATGCAGTCCACAACTTAACCCATTTCACCACCGTACACGCACACATTATTCCGCACAATGCTGCAAGCAGCGCTGCCGGCAAAAGGAGTAAAAAGTATTGAAAACGTATAACATTTATTCAGGTACCAAAAAAATCCAAGATTTATCACTTGAACACTAAAAATTAGAATTCTACCTGTTGAGGACTATAAATCGAATACGTGCATGTAAAAAACGATATGTGCTCTTTTAATACCTCTTTATATACTTGAATGGAAAGTGTTCTAGAGCACTCTAACTTTTAATCAATTTTGTTAAAAAAAAACGACCGATAGGTTCTATGGCATCTATACGATGTATCGGTCCGTACCGGCTCGTTCCGACTTATTTACAGCGGCAGCAATAAGAAACATGTATACAAAGTTTCATTAAGGTAGCTTAAAAAGGGAGGCAAAAACTTTTCTTTACAAAAAATTAGAAAAGTTCGATCTCCCCCACCATGACACGTTTGCATGCGGAATCGAACTTTGGACCCATTACCTAAGAGGTCCACCACTTCTCCATTCGGCCATTAAGCCATTACGCAAATTTTGCCAAAGTTACATTATGAGACCATTCGGAAATTCTTGCACGACAAAAACAAAGTCTGAAAGCATGATGCGTGTTTTTGTTGATATATATTCTCATAACTTAAACATACAATTAAATAAAAAATAAAAATAAAAAAATATAAGAAAAAGCTGCGCTCTAACAATCGCACACAGCTAATTTAAGAGACTGTCACTTCTCCACTTGTTAACTAAGTTCATTGTGAGCCATTAAAAAAATTTTAAATAAAATGCACGACCACCAATTAATGCATATTCATAAATTAAAGTATTAGTTCTTAAAAAAAAAAGAAAAAGCTTTCGATTTACAGGGGCGGAAGGGGGCGTGGCCAAAATCCAAAATAATCTTGATCAGCGTGCAATAATAACACATTTTGTCACCAAATTTGGTAGTTCTAGCTCCTATAATAGCTGAGATCTAGGTTTTCACACGGACAGACAGACAGACAGACGGACAGACGGACAGACAGACAGACGGACATGGCTATATCGACTCGGCTGTTGATCCTGAGCCAGAATATATATACTTCATGTGGTCAGAGGTGTCTCCTTTTGTCTGTTACATACATTTTCGGTTTGAACAAAGTTATAATACCCTTCTACTCTATGAGTAGCGGGTATAAAAAGAACAAGTAAGAAAGCTACATTCGAGTGTGCTCGACTGTAATATACCCGCTACCCACCTGCTCGTACATCAAAATTATTTGCGGAACAATAAAGCTTTCGATTTACAGGGGCGGAAGGGGGCGTGGCCAAAATCCAAAATAAACTTGATCAGCGTGCAATAATAACACACTTTGTCACCTAATTTGGTAGTTCTAGCTCCTATAACAGCTGAGATCTAGGTTTTCACACGGACAGACAGACGGACAGACGGACAGACAGACAGACGGACAGACGGACAGACGGACATGGCTATATCGACTCGACTGTTGATCCTGAGCCAGAATATATATACTTTATGGGGTCGGAGGTGTCTCCTTCTGTCTGTTACATACATTTTCGGTTTGAACAATGTTATAAAACCCTTCTACTCTATGAGTAGCGGGTATAAAAAGAACAAGTAAGAAAGCTACATTCGAGTGTGCTCGACTGTAATATACCCGCTACCCAGCTGCTCGTACATCAAAATTATTTGCGGAACAATAAAGAACGGCTACAATCATATTTTGACCGTAAAAGGCCATGGACTTACAATATTTATGCAAAGTCAAAATCTAAAATAAAAAAAAATAATTTTTTGCACACATTTAATATTTAATGCGGGTGGGACTCGAACCCATAAATGCATAATAGTTTCATTTGTTATGCAGTCCACAACTTAACCCATTTCACCACCGTACACGCACACACTATTCGGCACAATGCTGGAAGCAGTGCTGCCGACAAAAGGAGTAAAAAGTATTAAAAACGTATAACTTTTATTCAGGTACCACAAAAACCCAAGATTTATCACTTAAACAGTAAAAATAATAATTCTACCTGTTGAAGACTATAAATCGAATACGTGCATGTAAAACACGATATGTGCCCTTTTAATACCTCTTCATATACTTGAATGGAAACTGTTCTGGAGCACTCTAACTTTTAATAAATTTTGTTAAAAAAAACGACCGATAGGTTCTATGGCATCTATACGATGTATCGGTCCGTACCGGCTCGTTCTGACTTATTTACAGCGGCAGCAATACGAAACATGTATACAACGTTTCATGAAGGTAGCTCAAAAAGGGAGGCAAAAACTTTTCATTGCAAAAAATTAAAAAAAAGTTCGATCTCCCCCACCATGACACGTATGCATGCGGAATCGAACCTTGGACCCATTACCTAAGAGGTCCACCACTTCTCCATTCGGTCATTCAGCCATTACGCAAATTTTGCCAAAGTTACATTATGAGACCATTCGGAAGTTCTTGCACGACAAAAACAAAGTCTGAATGCATGATGCTTGTTGATGTTGCTATTTATTCATAAATAATAATCATAAAAACATAATTAAATAAAAAATAAAAATAAAACAAGTAAGAAAGCTACAGTCGAGTGTGCTCGACTGTAATATACCCGCTACCCAGCTGCTTGTACATAATTTATTTGCGGAACAAAAAAACGGCTACAATCATATTTTGACCGTAAAAGGCTATGGACTTATAATATTTATGCAAAGTCAAAATATAAAATAAAAAAAGAAAAACATTTTTGCACACATTTAATTTTTGATGCGGGCGGGACTCGAACCCGTAAATGCATAATAGTACTGTTCGTTTTGCAGTCCACAACTTAACCCATTTCACCACCGTACACGCACACACGATTCGGCACAATGCTGCAAGCTATGGCTACAGCTACAGCTATGGAAAACGTTAAGCTGAATAACTTCTGTGTTTATTATCCGATTGTTACCAAATTTTCAGAGATCATCAGACAGACAGACAGACAGACGGACAAACGGACATGGCTATATCGACTCGGCTGTTGATCCTGAGCCAGAATATATATACTTTATGGGGTCGGAGGTGTCTCCTTCTGCCTGTTACATACATTTTCGGTTTGAACAAAGTTATAATACCCTTCTACTCTATGAATAGCGGGTATAAAAATATAAGAAAAAGCTGCGCTCTAACAATCGCACAGAGCTGATTTAAGAGACTGTCACTTCTCCACTTGTTAACAAAGTTCATTGTGAGCCATTAAAAAAATTTTAAATAAAATGCAGCACCAATTAATGCATATTTAAAAATTAAAGTATAAGTTCTTAAAAAAAAAAAAAAAAGCTTAAGCGGCATGAATTGGGAATCGAATCACGGGCCTGTCGGTTCAGGAGTTCATCGCTTTTTCACTAAGCTACTAACGCTGTTATCCAACAACTGCAAAAATTTGTATTGTATGGCATTCTTAATATTTCCTGTACAAATAAAGAATTTGCGCTGCGGGCAGCGCTGCTTACAGCTATGGAAAACGTTAAACTGAATAGCTTCTGTGTTTATTATCCGATTTTTACCAAATTTTCAGAGATCATCAGGCTAGCTATAGTTATCATATGGAACAATATGGCATCAAAATTGCGCTTGTAATCAATTTTTTTCGATTTACAGGGGCGGAAGGGGGCGTGGGCAAAAACCAAAATAAACTTGACCAGCGTGCAATAATAACACATACTCTCACCAAATTTGGTAGTTCTAGCTTTTATAATAGCGGAGGTCCAGATTTTCACACGGACAGACAGACGGACAGACGGACAGACAGACAGACGGACAGACGGACAGACGGACATGGCTATATCGACTCGGCTGTTGATCCTGAGCCAGAATATATATACTTTATGGGGTCGGAGGTGCCGCCTTCTGCCTGTTACATACATTTTCGGTTTGAACAAAGTTATAATACCCTTCTACTCTATGAGTAGCGGGTATAAAAAGCTTAAGCGGTATGAACTGGGAATCGAACCACGGGCCTGTCGGTTCACGAGTTCATCGCTTTTCCACTAAGCTACTGGCGCTGTTATCCAACAACTGCAAACATTTGCACTGTATGGCATTCTTATTATTTAATGAACAAAAAAAGAATTTGCGCTGCCGGCAGCGCAGCTTACAGCTATGGAAAACGTTAAGCTGAATAACTTTTATGTTTATTATCCGATTGTTACCAAATTTTTAGAGATCATCAGACAGACAGACAGACAGACAGACAGACAGACAGACGGACAAACGGACATGGCTATATCGACTCGGCTGTTGATCCTGAGCCAGAATATGTATACTTTATGGGGTCGGAGGTGTCTCCTTCTGCCTGTTACATACATTTTCGGTTTGAACAAAGTTATAATACCCTTCTACTCTATGAGTAGCGGGTATAAAAAGAACAAGTAAGAAAGCTACATTCGAGTGTGCTCGACTGTAATATACCCGCTACCCACCTGCTCGTACATCAAAATTATTTGCGGAACAATAAAGCTTTCGATTTACAGGGGCGGAAGGGGGCGTGGCCAAAATCCAAAATAAACTTGATCAGCGTGCAATAATAACACAATTTGTCACCTAATTTGGTAGTTCTAGCTCCTATAATAGCTGAGATCTAGGTTTTCACACGGACAGACAGACAGACAGACAGACGGACAGACGGACAGACAGACAGACGGACAGACGGACATGGCTATATCGACTCGACTGTTGATCCTGAGCCAGAATATATATACTTTATGTGGTCGGAGGTGTCTCCTTCTGTCTGTTACATACATTTTCGGTTTGAACAAAGTTATAAAACCCTTCTACTCTATGAGTAGCGGGTATAAAAAGAACAAGTAAGAAAGCGACATTCGAGTGTGCTCGACTGTAATATACCCGCTACCCAGCTGCTCGTACATCAAAATTATTTGCGGAACAATAAAGAACGGCTACAATCATATTTTGACCGTAAAATGCCATGGACTTACAATATTTATGCAAAGTCAAAATCTAAAATAAAAAAAAATAATTTTTTGCACACATTTAATATTTAATGCAGGTGGGACTCGAACCCATTAATGCATAATAGTTTCATTTGTTATGCAGTCCACAACTTAACCCATTTCACCACCGTACACGCACACACTATTCGGCACAATGCTGCAAGCAGTGCTGCCGACAAAAGGAGTAAAAAGTATTAAAAACGTATAACTTTTATTCAGGTACCACAAAAACCCAAGATTTATCACTTAAACAGTAAAAATAATAATTCTACCTGTTGAAGACTATAAATCGAATACGTGCATGTAAAACACGATATGTGCCCTTTTAATACCTCTTCATATACTTGAATGGAAAGTGTTCTGGAGCACTCTAACTTTTAATAAATTTTGTTCTATGGCATCTATACGATGTATCGGTCCGTACCGGCTCGTTCTGACTTATTTACAGCGGCAGCAATAACATGTATACAAAGTTTCATGAAGGTAGCTCAAAAAGGGAGGCAAAAACTTTTCTTTGCAAAAAATTAAAAAAAAGTTCGATCTCCCCCACCATGACACGTATGCATACGGAATCGAACCTTGGACCCATTATCTAAGAGGTCCACCACTTCTCCATTCGGTCATTCAGCCATTACGCAAATTTTGCCAAAGTTACATTATGAGACCATTCGGAAGTTCTTGCACGACAAAAACAAAGTCTGAATGCATGATGCTTGTTGATGTTGCTATTTATTCATAAATAATAATCATAAAAACATAATTAAACAAAAAATAAAAATAAAACAAGTAAGAAAGCTACAGTCGAGTGTGCTCGACTGTAATATACCCGCTACATAGCTGCTTGTACATAATTTATTTGCGGAACAAAAAAACGGCTACAATCATATTTTGACCGTAAAAGGCTATGGACTTATAATATTTATGCAAAGTCAAAATATAAAATAAAAAAAAAAAACATTTTTGCACACATTTAATTTTTGATGCGGGCGGGACTCGAACCCGTAAATGCATAATAGTACTGTTCGTTTTGCAGTCCACAACTTAACCCATTTCACCACCGTACACGCACACACGATTCGGCACAATGCTGCAAGCAGCGCTGCCGGCAGCGCTGCTTACAGCTATGGAAAACGTTAAGCTGAATAACTTCTGTGTTTATTATCCGATTGTTACCAAATTTTCAGAGATCATCAGACAGACAGACAGACGGACAAACGGACATGGCTATATCGACTCGGCTGTTGATCCTGAGCCAGAATATATATACTTTATGGTGTCGGAGGTGTCTCCTTCTGCCTGTTACATACATTTTCGGTTTGAACAAAGTTATAATACCCTTCTACTCTATGAGTAGCGGGTATAAAAAGCTTAAGCGGCATGAACTGGGAATCGAACCACGGGCCTGTCGGTTCAGGAGTTCATCGCTTTTCCACTAAGCTACTGACGCTGTTATCAAACAACTGCAAAAATTTGCATTGTTAGGCATTCTTGTTATTTCCTGTACAAATAAAGAATTTGCGCTGCTGGCAGCGCTGTTTACAACTTATGGAAAACGTTAACCTGAATAGCTCTGTGTTTATTATTCGATTGTTACCAAATTTTCAGAGATCATCTGGCTTGCTATAGTTATCATATAAACCGAAAATGAACAGTATGGGATCATAATTGCGCTTGTAATCAATTTTTTTTCATTTACAGCGGCAGAAGGGGGCGTGGCCAAAATCCCAAATAAACTTGATCAGCGCGCAATAATAACACACTTTGTCACCTAATTTGGTAGTTTTAGCTCTTATAATAGCTGAAATCTAGATTTTCACACGGACAGACAGACGGACAGACAGACGGACGCGACAGACGGACATGGCTATGTCGACTCGGCTGTTGATCCTGAGCCAGAATGTGTATACTTTATGGGCTCGGAGGTGTCTCCCTTCTGCCTGTTACATACATTTTCGGTTTGAACAAAGTTATAATACCCTTCTACTCTATGAGTAGCGGGTATAAAAAGAACAAGTAAGAAAGCTACATTCGAGTGTGCTCGACTATAACATACCCGCTACCCAGCTGCTCGTACATCAAATTATTTGCAGAACAATAAAGAACAGCTACAATCATATTTTGACCGTAAAAGGCCATGGACTTACAATATTTATGCAAAGTCAAAATCTAAAATAAAAAAAATAATTTTTTGCACACATTTAACATTTGATGCGGGTGGGACTCGAACCCATAAATGCATAATAGTTTCGTTCGTTATGCAGTCCACAACTTAACCCATTTCACCACCGTACACGCACACACTATTCGGTACAATGCTGCAAGCAGCGCTGCCGACAAAAGGAGTAAAAAGTATTGAAAACTTATAACTTTTATTCAGGTACCACAAAAACCCAAGATTTATCACTTAAACAGTAAAAATAATAATTCTACTTGTTGAAGACTATAAATCGAATACGTGCATGTAAAAAACGATATGTGCCCTTTTAATACCTCTTTATATACTTGAGTGGAAATTGTTCTGGAGCACTCTAACTTTTAATAAATTTTGTTAAAAAAACGACCGATAGGTTCTATGGCATCTATACGATGTATCGGTCCGTACCGGCTCGTTCCAACTTATTTACAGCGGCAGCAATAAGAAACATGTATACAAAGTTTCATGAAGGTAGCTCAAAAAGAGAGGCAAAAACTTTTCTTTGCAAAAAATTAGAAAAGTTCGATCTCCCCCACCATGACACTTATGCATGCGGAATCGAACCTTGGACCCATTACCTAAGAGGTCCACCACTTCTTTATTCGATCATTCAGCCATTACGCAAATTTTGCCAAAGTTACATTATGAGACCATTCGGAAATTCTTGCATGACAAAAACAAAGTCTGAATGCGTGATGCGTGTTGTTGTTGCTATTTATTTATAAATAATAATCATAAACATATAATTAAATAAAAAATAAAAATAAAAAATATAAGAAAAAGCTGCGCTCTAACAATCGCACAGAGCTGATTAAAGAGACTGTCACTTCTCCACTTGTTAACTAAGTTCATTGTGAGCCATTAAAAAAATTTTAAATAAAATGCAGCACCAATTAATGCATATTCAAAAATTAAAGTATAAGTTCTTAAAAAAAAAAAAGAAAAAGCTTAAGCGGCATGAATTGGGAATCGAATCAAGGGCCTGTCGGTTCAGGAGTTCATCGCTTTTCCACTAAGCTACTGACGCTGTTATCCAACAACTGCAAAAATTTGCATTGTATGGCATTCTTATTATTTACTGTACAAATAAAGAATTTGCGCTGCGGGCAGCGCTGCTTACGACTATGGAAAACGGTAAACTGAATAGCTTCTGTGTTTATTATCCGATTGTTACAAATTTTCAGAGATCATCAGGCTAGCTATGGTTATCATATGGAACAATATGGCATCAAAATTGCGCTTGTAATCAATTTTTTTCGATTTAGAGGACGGAAGGCGGCGTGGTCAAAATCCAAAATAAACTTGACCAGCGTGCAATAATAACACATACTGTCACCAAATTTGGTAGTTCTAGCTTTTATAATAGCTGAGATCCAGATTTTCACACGGACAGACAGACGGACAGACAGACAGACGGACAGACGGACATGGCTATATCGACTCGGCTGTTGATCCTGAGCCAGAATATATATACTTTATGGGGTCGGAGGTGTCTCCTTCTGCCTGTTACATACATTTTCGGTTTGAACAAAGTTATAATACCCTTCTACTCTATGAGTAGCGGGTATAAAAAGCTTAAGCGGTATGAACTGGGAATCGAACCACGGGCCTGTCGGTTCACGAGTTCATCGCTTTTCCACTAAGCTACTGGCGCTGTTATGCAACAACTGCAAACATTTGCACTGTATGGCATTCTTATTATTTAATGAACAAAAAAAGAATTTGCGCTGCCGGCAGCGCTGCTTACAGCTATGGAAAACGTTAAGCTGAAAAACTTTTGTGTTTATTATCCGATTGTTACCAAATTTTTAGAGATCATCAGACAGACAGACAGACAGACAGACGGACAAACGGACATGGCTATGTCGACTCGGCTGTTGATCCTGAGCCAGAATATGTATACTTTATGGGCTCGGAGGTGTCTCCTTCTGCCTGTTACATACATTTTCGGTTTGAACAAAGTTATAATACCCTTCTACTCTATGAGTAGCGGGTATAAAAAGCTTAAGCGGCATGAACTGGGAATCGAACCACGGGCCTGTCGGTTCAGGAGTTCATCGCTTTTCCACTAAGCTACTGACGCTGTTATCAAACAACTGCAAAAATTTGCATTGTTAGGCATTCTTGTTATTTCCTGTACAAATAAAGAATTTGCGCTGCTGGCAGCGCTGTTTACAGCTATGGAAAACGTTAACCTGAATAGCTCTGTGTTTATTATTCGATTGTTACCAAATTTTCAGAGATCATCTGGCTTGCTATAGTTATCATATAAACCGAAAATGAACAGTATGGGATCATAATTGCGCTTGTAATCAATTTTTTTTTCATTTACAGCGGCAGAAGGGGGCGTGGCCAAAATCCCAAATAAACTTGATCAGCGCGCAATAATAACACACTTTGTCACCTAATTTGGTAGTTTTAGCTCTTATAATAGCTGAAATCTAGATTTTCACACGGACAGACAGACGGACAGACAGACGGACGGACAGACGGACATGGCTATGTCGACTCGGCTGTTGATCCTGAGCCAGAATGTGTATACTTTATGGGCTCGGAGGTGTCTCCTTCTGCCTGTTACATACATTTTCGGTTTGAACAAAGTTATAATACCCTTCTACTCTATGAGTAGCGGGTATAAAAAGAACAAGTAAGAAAGCTACATTCGAGTGTGCTCGACTATAACATACCCGCTACCCAGCTGCTCGTACATCAAAATTATTTGCAGAACAATAAAGAACAGCTACAATCATATTTTGACCGTAAAAGGCCATGGACTTACAATATTTATGCAAAGTCAAAATCTAAAATAAAAAAAATAATTTTTTGCACACATTTAACATTTGATGCGGGTGGGACTCGAACCCATAAATGCATAATAGTTTCGTTCGTTATGCAGTCCACAACTTAACCCATTTCACCACCGTACACGCACACACTATTCGGTACAATGCTGCAAGCAGCGCTGCCGAACAAAAGGAGTAAAAGTATTGAAAACTTATAACTTTTATTCAGGTACCACAAAAACCCAAGATTTATCACTTAAACAGTAAAAATAATAATTCTACTTGTTGAAGACTATAAATCGAATACGTGCATGTAAAAAACGATATGTGCCCTTTTAATACCTCTTTATATACTTGAGTGGAAATTGTTCTGGAGCACTCTAACTTTTAATAAATTTTGTTAAAAAAACGACCGATAGGTTCTATGGCATCTATACGATGTATCGGTCCGTACCGGCTCGTTCCAACTTATTTACAGCGGCAGCAATAAGAAACATGTATACAAAGACAAAAACAAAGTCTGAATGCGTGATGCGTGTTGTTGTTGCTATTTATTTATAAATAATAATCATAAACATATAATTAAATAAAAAATAAAAATAAAAAATATAAGAAAAAGCTGCGCTCTAACAATCGCACAGAGCTGATTAAAGAGACTGTCACTTCTCCACTTGTTAACTAAGTTCATTGTGAGCCATTAAAAAAATTTTAAATAAAATGCAGCACCAATTAATGCATATTCAAAAATTAAAGTATAAGTTCTTAAAAAAAAAAAAGAAAAAGCTTAAGCGGCATGAATTGGGAATCGAATCAAGGGCCTGTCGGTTCAGGAGTTCATCGCTTTTCCACTAAGCTACTGACGCTGTTATCCAACAACTGCAAAAATTTGCATTGTATGGCATTCTTATTATTTACTGTACAAATAAAGAATTTGCGCTGCGGGCAGCGCTGCTTACGGCTATGGAAAACGGTAAACTGAATAGCTTCTGTGTTTATTATCCGATTGTTACCAAATTTTCAGAGATCATCAGGCTAGCTATGGTTATCATATGGAACAATATGGCATCAAAATTGCGCTTGTAATCAATTTTTTTCGATTTAGAGGGACGGAAGGCGGCGTGGTCAAAATCCAAAATAAACTTGACCAGCGTGCAATAATAACACATACTGTCACCAAATTTGGTAGTTCTAGCTTTTATAATAGCTGAGATCCAGATTTTCACACGGACAGACAGACAGACAGACGGACAGACGGACATGGCTATATCGACTCGGCTGTTGATCCTGAGCCAGAATATATATACTTTATGGGGTCGGAGGTGTCTCCTTCTGCCTGTTACATACATTTTCGGTTTGAACAAAGTTATAATACCCTTCTACTCTATGAGTAGCGGGTATGAAAAAAGAAAAAGCTTAAGCGACATGAACTGGGAATCGAATCACGGGCCTGTCGGTTCAGGAGTTCATCGCTTTTCCACTAAGCTATTGACGCTGTTATCCATCAACTGCAAAAATTTGCATTGTATGGCATTCTTATTATTTCCTGTATAAATAAAGAATTTGCGCTGCCGGCAGCGCTGTGTACAGCTATGGAAAACGGTAAACTGAATAACTTCTGTGTTTATTATTCGATTGTTACCAAATTTTCAGAGATCATTAGGCTAGCTATAGTTACACATAAACCGAAAATGAACAATATGGCATCAAAATTACACTTGTAATCAGTTTTTTTTTCGATTTACAGGGGCGGAAGGAGGCGTGGCCAAAATCCAAAATAAACTTGATCAGCGTGCAATAATAACACATTTTGTCACCAAATTTGGTAGTTCTAGCTCCTATAATAGCTGAGATCTAGGTTTTCACACGGACAGACAGACAGACAGACGGACAGACAGACAGACAGACAGACGGACAGACGGACATGGCTATATCGACTCGGCTGTTGATCCTGAGCCAGAATATGTATACTTTATGGGGTCGGAGGTGTCTCCTTCTGCCTGTTACATACATTTTCGGTTTGAACAAAGTTATAATACCCTTCTACTCTATGAGTAGCGGGTATAAAAAGCAAAGCGGCATGAACTGGGAATCGAACCACGGGCCTGTCGGTTCAGGAGTTCATCGCTTTTCCACTAAGCTACTGACGCTGTTATCAAACAACTGCAAAAATTTGCATTGTTAGGCATTCTTGTTATTTCCTGTACAAATAACGAATTTGCGCTGCTGGCAGCGCTGTTTACAGCTATGGAAAACGTTAACCTGAATAGCTCTGTGTTTATTATTCGATTGTTACCAAATTTTCAGAGATCATCTGGCTTGCTATAGTTATCATATAAACCGAAAATGAACAGTATGGGATCATAATTGCGCTTGTAATCAATTTTTTTTTTCAATTACAGCGGCAGAAGGGAGCGTGGCCAAAATCCCAAATAAACTTGATCAGCGCGCAATAATAACACACTTTGTCACCTAATTTGGTAGTTCTAGCTCTTATAATAGCTGAGATCTAGATTTTCACACGGACAGACAGACGGACAGACAGACGGACGGACAGACGGACATGGCTATGTCGACTCGGCTGTTGATCCTGAGCCAGAATATGTATACTTTATGGGCTCGGAGGTGTCTCCTTCTGCCTGTTACATACATTTTCGGTTTGAACAAAGTTATAATACCCTTCTACTCTATGAGTAGCGGGTATAAAAAGAACAAGTAAGAAAGCTACATTCGAGTGTGCTCGACTATAACATACCCGCTACCCAGCTCCTCGTACATCAAAATTATTTGCAGAACAATAAAGAACAGCTACAATCATATTTTGACCGTAAAAGGCCATGGACTTATAATATTTATGCAAAGTCAAAATATAAAATAAAAAAACAAAACATTTTTGCACACATTTAATTTTTGATGCGGGCGGGACTCGAACCCGTAAATGCATAATAGTACTGTTCGTTTTGCAGTCCACAACTTAACCCATTTCACCACCGTACACGCACACACGATTCGGCACAATGCTGCAAGCAGCGCTGCCGGCAGCGCTGCTTACAGCTATGGAAAACGTTAAGCTGAATAACTTCTGTGTTTATTATCCGATTGTTACCAAATTTTCAGAGATCATCAGACAGACAGACAGACAGACGGACAAACGGACGTGGCTATATCGACTCGGCTGTTGATCCTGAGCCAGAATATATATACTTTATGGGGTCGGAGGTGTCTCCTTCTGCCTGGTACATACATTTTCGGTTTGAACAAAGTTATAATACCCTTCTACTCTATGAGTAGCGGGTATAAAAAGCTTAAGCGGTATGAACTGGGAATCGAACCACGGGCCTGTCGGTTCACGAGTTCATCGCTTTTCCACTAAGCTACTGGCGCTGTTATGCAACAACTGCAAACATTTGCACTGTATGGCATTCTTATTATTTAATGAACAAAAAAAGAATTTGCGCTGCCGGCAGCGCTGCTTACAGCTATGGAAAACGTTAAGCTGAATAACTTTTGTGTTTATTATCCGATTGTTACCAAATTTTTAGAGATCATCAGACAGACAGACAGACAGACAGACGGACAAACGGACATGGCTATGTCGACTCGGCTGTTGATCCTGAGCCAGAATATGTATACTTTATGGGGTCGGAGGTGTCTCCTTCTGCCTGTTACATACATTTTCGGTTTGAACAAAGTTATAATACCCTTCTACTCTATGAGTAGCGGGTATAAAAGCTTAAGCGGCATGAACTGGGAATCGAACCACGGGCCTGTCGGTTCAGGAGTTCATCGCTTTTCCACTAAGCTACTGACGCTGTTATCAAACAACTGCAAAAATTTGCATTGTTAGGCATTCTTGTTATTTCCTGTACAAATAAAGAATTTGCGCTGCTGGCAGCGCTGTTTACAGCTATGGAAAACGTTAACCTGAATAGCTCTGTGTTTATTATTCGATTGTTACCAAATTTTCAGAGATCATCTGGCTTGCTATAGTTATCATATAAACCGAAAATGAACAGTATGGGATCATAATTGCGCTTGTAATCAATTTTTTTTTCATTTACAGCGGCAGAAGGGGCGTGGCCAAAATCCCAAATAAACTTGATCAGCGAGCAATAATAACACACTTTGTCACCTAATTTGGTAGTTTTAGCTATTATAATAGCTGAAATCTAGATTTTCACACGGACAGACAGACGGACAGACAGACGGACGGACAGACGGACATGGCTATGTCGACTCGGCTGTTGATCCTGAGCCAGAATGTGTATACTTTATGGGCTCGGAGGTGTCTCCTTCTGCCTGTTACATACATTTTCGGTTTGAACAAAGTTATAATACCCTTCTACTCTATGAGTAGCGGGTATAAAAAGAACAAGTAAGAAAGCTACATTCAAGTGTGCTCGACTATAACATACCCGCTACCCAGCTGCTCGTACATCAAAATTATTTGCAGAACAATAAAGAACAGCTACAATCATATTTTGACCGTAAAAGGCCATGGACTTACAATATTTAACATTTGATGCGGGTGGGACTCGAACCCATAAATGCATAATAGTTTCGTTCGTTATGCAGTCCACAACTTAACCCATTTCACCACCGTACACGCAAACACTATTCGGTACAATGGTGCAAGCAACGCTGCCGACAAAAGGAGTAAAAAGTATTGAAAACTTATAACTTTTATTCAGGTACCACAGAAACCCAAGATTTATCACTTAAACAGTAAAAATAATAATTCTACTTGTTGAAGACTTTAAATCGAATACGTGCATGTAAAAAACGATATGTGCCCTTTTATATACTTGAATGGAAATTGGTCTGGAGCACTCTAACTTTTAATAAATTTTGTTAAAAAAACGACCGATAGGTTCTATGGCATCTATACGATGTATCGGTCCGTACCGGCTCATTCCGACTTATTTACAGCGGGCAGCAATAAGAAACGTGTATACTAAGTTTCATGAAGGTAGCTCAAAAAGAGAGGCAAAAACTTTTCTTTGCAAAAAATTAGAAAAGTTCGATCTCCCCCACCATGACACTTATGCATGCGGAATCGAACCTTGGACCCATTACCTAAGAGGTCCACCACTTCTCCATTCGATCATTCAGCCATTACGCAAATTTTGCCAAAGTTACATTATGAGACCATTCGGAAATTCTTGCATGACAAAAACAAAGTCTGAATGCGTGATGCGTGTTGTTGTTGCTATTTATTTATAAATAATAATCATAAACATATAATTAAATAAAAAATAAAAATAAAAAATATAAGAAAAAGCTGCGCTCTAACAATCGCACAGAGCTGATTAAAGAGACTGTCACTTCTCCACTTGTTAACTAAGTTCATTGTGAGCCATTAAAAAAATTTTAAATAAAATGCAGCACCAATTAATGCATATTCAAAAATTAAAGTATAAGTTCTTAAAAAAAAAAAGAAAAAGCTTAAGCGGCATGAATTGGGAATCGAATCACGGGCCTGTCGGTTCAGGAGTTCATCGTTTTTTCACTAAGCTACTGACGCTGTTATCCAACAACTGCAAAAATTTGCATTGTAATGCATTCTTATTATTTACTGTACGAATAAAGAATTTGCGCTGCGGGCAGCGCTGCTTACGGCTATGGAAAACGGTAAACTGAATAGCTTCTGTGTTTATTATTCGATTGTTACCAAATTTTCAGAGATCATCAGGCTAGCTATAGTTACACATAAACCGAAAATGAACAATATGGCATCAAAATTACACTTGTAATCAGTTTTTTTTCGATTTACAGGGGCGGAAGGGGGCGTGGCCAAAATCCAAAATAAACTTGATCAGCGTGCAATAATAACACATTTTGTCACCAAATTTGGTAGTTCTAGCTCCTATAATAGCTGAGATCTAGGTTTTCACACGGACAGACAGACAGACAGACGGACAGACAGGCAGACGGACAGACGGACAGACGGACATGGCTATATCGACTCGGCTGTTGATCCTGAGCCAGAATATGTATACTTTATGGGGTCGGAGGCGTCTCCTTCTGCCTGTTACATACATTTTCGGTTTGAACAAAGTTATAATACCCTTCTACTCTATGAGTAGCGGGTATAAAAAGCTTAAGCGGCATGAACTGGGAATCGAACCACGGGCCTGTCGGTTCAGGAGTTCATCGCTTTTCCACTAAGCTACTGACGCTGTTATCAAACAACTGCAAAAATTTGCATTGTTAGGCATTCTTGTTATTTCCTGTACAAATAAAGAATTTGCGCTGCTGGCAGCGCTGTTTACAGCTATGGAAAACGTTAACCTGAATAGCTCTGTGTTTATTATTCGATTGTTACCAAATTTTCAGAGATCATCTGGCTTGCTATAGTTATCATATAAACCGAAAATGAACAGTATGGGATCATAATTGCGCTTGTAATCAATTTTTTTTTTCATTTACAGCGGCAGAAGGGAGCGTGGCCAAAATCCCAAATAAACTTGATCAGCGCGCAATAATAACACACTTTGTCACCTAATTTGGTACTTCTAGCTCTTATAATAGCTGAGATCTAGATTTTCACACGGACAGACAGACGGACAGACAGACGGACGGACAGACGGACATGGCTATGTCGACTCGGCTGTTGATCCTGAGCCAGAATATGTATACTTTATGGGCTCGGAGGTGTCTCCTTCTGCCTGTTACATACATTTTCGGTTTGAACAAAGTTATAATACCCTTCTACTCTATGAGTAGCGGGTATAAAAAGCTTAAGCGGCATGAACTGGGAATCGAACCACGGGCCTGTCGGTTCAGGAGTTCATCGCTTTTCCACTAAGCTACTGACGCTGTTATCAAACAACTGCAAAAATTTGCATTGTTAGGCATTCTTGTTATTTCCTGTACAAATAAAGAATTTGCGCTGCTGGCAGCGCTGTTTACAGCTATGGAAAACGTTAACCTGAATAGCTCTGTGTTTATTATTCGATTGTTACCAAATTTTCAGAGATCATCTGGCTTGCTATAGTTATCATATAAACCGAAAATGAACAGTATGGGATCATAATTGCGCTTGTAATCAATTTTTTTTTCATTTACAGCGGCAGAAGGGGGCGTGGCCAAAATCCCAAATAAACTTGATCAGCGCGCAATAATAACACACTTTGTCACCTAATTTGGTAGTTCTAGCTCTTATTATAGCTGAGATCTAGATTTTCACACGGACAGACAGACGGACAGACAGACGGACATGGCTATGTCGACTCGGCTGTTGATCCTGAGCCAGAATATGTATACTTTATGGGGTCGGAGGTGTCTCTTTCTGCCTGTTACATACATTTTCGGTTTGAACAAAGTTATAATACCCTTCTACTCTATGAGTAGCGGGTATAAAAAGAACAAGTAAGAAAGCTACATTCGAGTGTGCTCGACTATAACATACCCGCTACCCAGCTGCTCGTACATCAAAATTATTTGCAGAACAATAAAGAACAGCTACAATCATATTTTGACCGTAAAAGGCTATGGACTTACAATATTTATGCAAAGTCAAAATCTAAAATAAAAAAAATAATTTTTTGCACACATTTAACATTTGATGCGGGTGGGACTCGAACCCATAAATGCATAATATTTTCGTTCGTTATGCAGTCCACAACTTAACCCATTTCACCACCGTACACGCACCCACTATTCGGCACAATGCTGCAAGCAGCGCTGCCGACAAAAGGAGTAAAAAGTATTGAAAACGTATAACTTTTATTCAGGTACCACAAAAACCCAAGATTTATCACTTAAACAGTAAAAATAATAATTCTACCTGTTGAAGACTATAAATCGAATACGTGCATGTAAAAAACGATATGTGCCCTTTTAATACCTCTTTATATACTTGAATGGAAAGTGTTCTGGAGCACTCTAACTTTTAATAAATTTTGTTAAAAAAACGACCGATAGGTTCTATGGCATCTATGCGATGTATCGGTCCGTACCGGCTCGTTCCGACTTATTTACAGCGGCAGCAATAAGAAACATGTATACAAAGTTTCATGAAGGTAGCTCAAAAAGAGAGGCAAAAACTTTTCTTTGCAAAAAATTAGAAAAGTTCGATCTCCCCCACCATGACACTTATGCATGCGGAATCGAACCTTGGACCCATTACCTAAGAGGTCCACCACTTCTCCATTCGATCATTCAGCCATTACGCAAATTTCGCCAAAGTTACATTATGAGACCATTCGGAATTTCTTGCATGACAAAAACAAAGACTGAATGCGTGATGTGTGTTGTTGTTGCTATTTATTCATAAATAATAATCATAAACATATAATTAAATAAAAAATAAAAATAAAAAAATATAAGAAAAAGCTGCGCTCTAACAATCGCACAGAGCTGATTTAAGAGACTGTCACTTCTCCACTTGTTAACTAAGTTCATTGTGAGCCATTAAAAAAATTTTAAATAAAATGCAGCACCAATTAATGCATTTTCAAAAATTAAAGTATAAGTTCTTAAAAAAAAAAAGAAAAAGCTTAAGCGGCATGAATTGGGAATCGAATCACGGGCCTGTCGGTTTAGGAGTTCATCGTTTTTTCACTAAGCTACTGACGCTGTTATCCAACAACTGCAAAAATTTGCATTGTAATGCATTCTTATTATTTACTGTACAAATAAAGAATTTGCGCTGCGGGCAGCGCTGCTTACAGCTATGGAAAACGTTAAACTGAATAGCTTCTGTATTTATTATCCGATTGTTACCAAATTTTCAGAGATAATCAGGCTAGCTATAGTTATCATATGGAACAATATGGCATCAAAATTGCGCTTGTAATCAATTTTTTTTGATTTACAGGGACGGAAGGCGGCGTGGCCAAAATCCAAAATAAATTTGACCAGCGTGCAATAATAACACATACTGTCACCAAATTTGGTAGTTCTAGCTTTATAATAGCTGAGATCCAGATTTTCACACGGACGGACTGACGGACAGACAGACAGACGGACAGACGGACATGGCTATATCGACTCGGCTGTTGATCCTGAGCCAGAATATATATATACTTTATGGGGTCGGAGGTGTCTCCTTCTGCCTGTTACATACATTTTCGGTTTGAACAAAGTTATAATACCCTTCTACTCTATGAGTTGCGGATATAAAAAAAGAAAAAGCTTGAGCGACATGAACTGGGAATCGAATCACGGGCCTGTCGGTTCAGGAGTTCATCGCTTTTCCACTAAGCTATTGACGCTGTTATCCAACAACTGCAAAAATTTGCATTGTATGGCATTCTTATTATTTCCTGTATAAATAAAGAATTTGCGCTGCCGGCAGCGCTGTTTACAGCTATGGAAAACGGTAAACTGAATAACTTCTGTGTTTATTATTAGATTGTTACCAAATTTTCAGAGATCATCAGGCTAGCTATAGTTACACTTAAACCGAAAATGAACAATATGGCATCAAAATTACACTTGTAATCAGTTTTTTTTTCGATTTACAGGGGCGGAAGGGGGCGTGGCCAAAATCCAAAATAAACTTGATCAGCGTGCAATAATAACACATACTCTCACCAAATTTGGTAGTTCTAGCTCTTATAATAGATGAGATCTAGATTTTCACACGGACAGACTGACGGACAGACAGACAGACGGACAGACGGACATGGCTATGTCGACTTGGCTGTTGATCCTGAGCCAGAATATATATACTTTATGGGGTCGGAGGTATCTCCTTCTGCCTGTTACATACATTTTCGGTTTGAACAAAGTTATAATACCCTTCTACTCTATGAGTAGCGGGTATAAAAAGCTTAAGCGGCATGAACTGGGAATCGAACCACGGGCCTGTCGGTTCAGGAGTTCATCGCTTTTCCACTAAGCTACTGACGCTGTTATCAAACAACTGCAAAAATTTGCATTGTTAGGCATTCTTGTTATTTCCTGTACAAATAAAGAATTTGCGCTGCTGGCAGCGCTGTTTACAGCTATGGAAAACGTTAACCTGAATAACTCTGTGTTTATTATTCGATTGTTACCAAATTTTCAGAGATCATCTGGCTAGCTATAGTTATCATATAAACCGAAAATGAACAATATGGGATCATAATTGCGCTTGTAATCAATTTTTTTTTTGATTTACAGCGGCAGCAGGGGCGTGGCCAAAATCCAAAATAAACTTGACCAGCGTGCAATAATAACACATACTGTCACCAAATTTGGTAGTTCTAGCTTTTATAATAGCTGAGATCCAGATTTTCACACGGACAGACAGACGGACAGACGGACATGGCTATGTCGACTTGGCTGTTGATCCTGAGCCAGAATATATATACTTTATGGGGTCGGAGGTATCTCCTTCTGCCTGTTACATACATTTTCGGTTTGAACAAAGTTATAATACCCTTCTACTCTATGAGTAGCGGGTATAAAAAGCTTAAGCGGCATGAACTGGGAATCGAACCACGGGCCTGTCGGTTCAGGAGTTCATCGCTTTTCCACTAAGCTACTGACGCTGTTATCAAACAACTGCAAAAATTTGCATTGTTAGGCATTCTTGTTATTTCCTGTACAAATAAAGAATTTGCGCTGCTGGCAGCGCTGATTACAGCTATGGAAAACGTTAACCTGAATAACTCTGTGTTTATTATTCGATTGTTACCAAATTTTCAGAGATCATCTGGCTAGCTATAGTTATCATATAAACCGAAAATGAACAATATGGGATCAAAATTGCGCTTGTAATCAATTTTTTTTTGATTTACAGCGGCAGAAGGGAGCGTGGCCAAAATCCAAAATAAACTTGACCAGCGTGCAATAATAACACATACTGTCACCAAATTTGGTAGTTCTAGCTTTTATAATAGCTGAGATCCAGATTTTCACACGGACAGACAGACGGACAGACAGACAGACGGACTGACGGACATGGCTATATCGACTCGGCTGTTGATCCTGAGCCAGAATATATATATACTTTATGGGGTCGGAGGTGTCTCCTTCTGCCTGTTACATACATTTTCGGTTTGAACAAAGTTATAATACCCTTCTACTCTATGAGTAGCGGGTACAAAAAAAGAAAAAGCTTAAGCGACATGAACTGGGAATCGAATCACGGGCCTGTCGGTTCAGGAGTTCATCGCTTTTCCACTAAGCTATTGACGCTGTTATCCAACAACTGCAAAAATTTGCATTGTATGGCATTCTTATTATTTCCTGTATAAATAAAGAATTTGCGCTGCCGGCAGCGCTGTTTACAGCTATGGAAAACGGTAAACTGAATAACTTCTGTGTTTATTATTCGATTGTTACCAAATTTTCAGAGATCATCAGGCTAGCTATAGTTACACTTAAACCGAAAATGAACAATATGGCATCAAAATTACACTTGTAATTAGTTTTTTTTCGATTTACAGGGGCGGAAGGGGGCGTGGCCAAAATCCAAAATAAACTTGATCAGCGTGCAATAATAACACATACTCTCACCAAATTTGGTAGTTCTAGCTCTTATAATAGATGAGATCTAGATTTTCACACGGACAGACAGCATCGACTCGGCTGTTGATCCTGAGCCAGAATATGTATATACTTTATGTGGTCGGAGGTGTCTCCTTCTTCCTGTTACATACATTTTCGGTTTGAACAAAGTTATAATACCCTACTATTCTATGAGTAGCGGGTATAAAAAGACCAAGTAAGAAAGCTACATTCGAGTGTGCTCGACTGTAATAAAGCCGCTACCTATCTGCTCGTACATCAAAATTATTTGCGGAACAATAAGGAACGGCTACAATCATATTTTGACCGTAAAAGGCCATGGACTTACAATATTTATGCAAAGTCAAAATCTAAAATAAAAAAAAATAATTTTTTGCACACATTTAATTTTTGATGCGGGTGGGACTCGAACCCATAAATGCATAAAAGTTTCGTTTGTTATGCAGTCCACAACTTAACCCATTTCACCACCGTACACGCACACACTATTCGGCACAATGCTGCAAGCAGTGCTGCCGACAAAAGGAGTAAAAAGTATTGAAAACGTATAACTTTTATTCAGGTACCACAAAAACCCAAGATTTATCACTTAAACAGTAAAAATAATAATTCTACCTGTTGAAGACTATAAATCGAATACGTGCATGTAAAAAACGATATGTGCCCTTTTAATACCTCTTTATATACTTGAATGGAAAGTGTTCTGGAGCACTCTAACTTTTAATAAATTTTGTTAAAAAAAACGACCGATAGGTTCTATGGCATCTATACGATGCATCGGTCCGTACCGGCTCGTTCCGACTTATTTACAGCGGCAGCAATAAGAAACATGTATACAAAGTTTCATGAAGGTAGCTCAAAAAGCGAGGCAAAAACTTTTCTTTGCAAAAAATTAAAAAAAAGTTCGATCTCCCCCACCATGACACGTATGCATGCGGAATCGAACCTTGGACCCATTACCTAAGAGGTCCACCACTTCTCCATTCGGTCATTCAGCCATTACGCAAATTTTGCCAAAGTTACATTATGAGACCATTCGGAAATTCTTGCACGACAAAAACAAAGTCTGAATGCATGATGCTTGTTGTTGTTGCTATTTATTCATAAATAATAATCATAAACATATAATTAAATAAAAAATAAAAATAAAAATATATAAGAAAAAGCTGCGATCTAACAATCGCACAGAGCTGATTTAAGAGACTGTCACTTCTCCACTTGTTAACAAAGTTCATTGTGAGCCATTAAAAAAATTTTAAATAAAATGCAGCACAAATTAATGAATATTCAAAAATTAAAGTATAAGTTCTTAAAAAAAAAAAAGAAAAAGCTTAAGCGGCATGACTTGGGAATCGAATCACGGGCCTGTCGGTTCAGGAGTTCATCGTTTTTTCACTAAGCTACTGACGCTGTTATCCAACAACTGCAAAAATTTGCATTGTATGGCATTCTTATTATTTACTGTACAAATAAAGAATTTGCGCTGCGGGCAGCTATTTAAAACGTTAAACTGAATAGCTTCTGTGTTTATTATCCGATTGTTACCAAATTTTCAGAGATCATCAGGCAAGCTATAGTTATCATATGGAACAATATGGCATCAAAATTGCGCTGGTAATCAATTTTTTTCGATTTACAGGGGCGGAAGGGGGCGTGGCCAAAATTCAAAATAAACTTGGCCAGCGTGCAATAATAACACATACTGTCACCAAATTTGGTAGTTCTAGCTTTTATAATAGCTGAGATCCAGATATTCACACGGACAGACAGACGGACAGACAGACAGACGGACATGGCTATATCGACTCGGCTGTTGATCCTGAGCCAGAATATATATATACTTTATGGGGTCGGAGGTGTCTCCTTCATACATACATACATTTACATACATTTTCGGTTTGAACAAAGTTATAATACCCTTCTACTCTATGAGTAGCGGGTATAAAAAAAGAAAAAGCTTAAGCGACATGAACTGGGAATCGAATCACGGGCCTGTTGGTTCAGGAGTTCATCGCTTTTCCACTAAGCTACTGACGCTGTTATCCAACAACTGCAAAAATTTGCATTGTAAGGCATTTTTAGTATTTCCTGTACAAATAAAGAATTTGCGCTGCCGGCAGCGCTGCTTACAGCTACGGAAAACGTTAAGCTGAATTGCTTCTGTGTTTATTATCCGATTGTTACCAAATCAGAGATAATCAGGCTAGCTATAGTATTCATGTAGTCCGAAAATGAACAATATGGCATCAAAATTGCGCTTGTAATTAATTTTTTTCGATTTACAGGGGCGGAAGGTGGAGTGCTCAAAATCCAAAATAAACTTGATCAGCGTGCAATAATAACACATTTTGTTATTAAATTTGGTAGTTCTAGCTCTTACAATAGCTGAGATCTAGATTTTCACACGGACAGACAAATGGACAGACGGACAGACGGACATGGCTATATCGACTCGGCTGTTGATCCTGAGCCACAATATATATACTTTATGGGATCGGAGGTGTCTCCTTCTGCCTGTTACATACATTTTCGGATTGAACAAAGTTATAATACCCTTCTACTCTATGAGTAGCGGGTATAAAAAAGAACAAGTAAGAAAGCTACAGTCGAGTGTGCTCGACTGTAATATACCCGCTATCCAGCTGGTTGTACATAATTTATTTGCGGAACAAAAAAACGGCTACAATCATATTTTTTCCGTAAAAGGCTATGGACTTACAATATTTATGCAAAGTCAAAATATGAAATAAAAAAAAAAAACATTTTTGCACACATTTAATTTTTGATGCGGGCGGGACTCGAACCCGTAAATGCATAATAGTAATGTTCGTTTTGCAGTCCACAACTTAACCCATTTCACCACCGTACACGCACACACGATTCGGCACAATGCTGCAAGCAGCGCTGCCGGCAGCGCTGCTTACAGCTACGGAAAACGTTAAGCTGAATAACTTCTGTGTGTATTATCCGATTGTTACCAAATTTTCAGAGATAATCTGGCTAGCAATAGTTATCATGTAAACCAAAAATGAACAATATGGCATCAAAATTGCACTTGTTATCAATGTTTTTCGAAATTTGCGGGGCGGAAGGGGGCGTGGCCAAATCCAAATCACCAAATCACCAAATTTGGTTGTCCTAGCTCTTATAACAGCTGAGATCTAGATTTTCACACGGACAGACAGACGGACAGACGGACCGACGGACAGACGGACAGACGGACATGGCTATATCGACTCGGCTGTTGATCCTGAGCCAGAATATATATAATTTATGGGGTCGGAGGTGTCTCCTTCTGCCTGTTACATACATTTTCGGTTTGAACAAAGTTATAATACCCTTCTACTCTATGAGTAGCGGGTATAAAAAGCTTAAGCGGCATGAACTGGGAATCGAACCACGGGCCTGTCGGTTCAGGAGTTCATCGCTTTTCCACTAAGCTACTGACGCTGATCATTTGGCTAGCTATAGTTATCATATAAACCGAAAATGAACAATATGCCATCAAAATTACACGTGTAATCAATTTTTTTTCGATTTACAGGGGCGGAAGGGGGCGTGGCCAAAATCCAAAATAAACTTGATCAGCGTGCAATAATAACACATTATAATAGCTGAGATCTAGATTTTCACACGGACAGACTGACGGACAGACAGACAGACGGACAGACGGGCATGGCTATGTCGACTCGGCTGTATAAGCGGGTATAAAAAGCTTAAGCGGCATGAACTGGGAATCGAACCACGGGCCTGTCGGTTCAGGAGTTCATCGCTTTTCCACTAAGCTACTGACGCTGTTATCAAACAACTGCAAAAATTTGCATTGTTAGGCATTCTTGTTATTTCCCGTACAAATAAAGAATTTGCGCTGTTGGCAGCGCTGTTTACAGCTATGGAAAACGTTAACCTGAATTACTCTGTGTTTATTATTCGATTGTTACCAAATTTTCAGAGATCATCTGGCTAGCTATAGTTATCATATAAACCGAAAATGAACAATATGGGATCATAATTGCGCTTGTAATCAATTTTTTTTTGATTTGCAGCGGCAGAAGGGGGCGTGGCCAAAATCCAAAATAAACTTGATCAGCGTGCAATAATAACACATACTGTCACCAAATTTGGTAGTTCTAGCTTTTATAATAGCTGAGCTCTAGATTTTCACACGGACAGAGAGACGGAAAGATAGACAGACGGAAAGACGAAAAGACAGACAAACGGAAAGACAGACAGACGGACAGACGGACATGGCTGTATCGACTCGGCTGTTGATCCTGAGCCAGAATATGTATATACTTTATGTGGTCGGAGGTGTCTCCTTCTTCCTGTTACATACATTTTCGGTTTGAACAAAGTTATAATACCCTACTACTCTATGAGTAGCGGGTATAAAAAGACCAAGTAAGAAAGCTACATTCGAGTGTGCTCGACTGTAATAAAGCCGCTACCTATCTGCTCGTACAACAAAATTATTTGCGGAACAATAAGGAACGGCTACAATCATATTTTTGACCGTAAAGGCCATGGACTTACAATATTTATGCAAAGTCAAAATCTAAAATAAAAAAAAAATAATTTTTTGCACACATTTAATTTTTGATGCGGGTGGGACTCGAACCCATAAATGCATAAAAGTTTCGTTTGTTATGCAGTCCCACAACTTAACCCATTTCACCACCGTACACGCACACACTATTCGGCACAATGCTGCAAGCAGTGCTGCCGACAAAAGGAGTAAAAAGTATTGAAAACGTATAACTTTTATTCAGGTACCACAAAAACCCAAGATTTATCACTTAAACAGTAAAAATAATAATTCTACCTGTTGAAGACTATAAATCGAATACGTGCATGTAAAAAACGATATGTGCCCTTTTAATACCTCTTTATATACTTGAATGGAAAGTGTTCTGGAGCACTCTAACTTTTAATAAATTTTGTTAAAAAAACGACCGATAGGTTCTATGACATCTATACGATGTATCGGTCCGTACCGGCTCGTTCCGACTTATTTACAGCGGCAGCAATAAGAAACATGTATACAAAGTTTCATGAAGGTAGCTCAAAAAGCGAGGCAAAAACTTTTCTTTGCAAAAAATTAAAAAAAAGTTCGATCTCCCCCACCATGACACGTATGCATGCGGAATCGAACCATGGACCCATTACCTAAGAGGTCCACCACTTCTCCATTCGGTCATTCAGCCATTACGCAAATTTTGCCAAAGTTACATTATGAGACCATTCGGAAATTCTTGCACGACAAAAACAAAGTCTGAATGCATGATGCTTGTTGTTGTTGCTATTTATTCATAAATAATAATCATAAACATATAATTAAATAAAAAATAAAAATAAAAAATATAAGAAAAAGCTGCGATCTAACAATCGCACAGAGCTGATTTAAGAGACTGTCACTTCTCCACTTGTTAACAAAGTTCATTGTGAGCCATTATCTATGGCATCTATACGATGTATCGGTCCGTACCGGCTCGTTCCGACTTATTTACAGCGGCAGCAATAAGAAACATGTATACAATGTTTCATGAAGGTAGTTTAAAAGGGAGGCAAAAACTTTTCCTTTGCAAAAAATTAGAAAAGTTCGATCTCCCCCGCCATGACACTTATGCATGCGGAATCGAACCTTGGACCCATTACCTAAGAGGTTCACCACTTCTCCATTCGATTATTCAGCCATTACGCAAATTTTGCCAAAGTTACATTATGATACATTATTCATAAATAATAATCATAAACATATAATTAAATAAAAAATAAAAATAAAAAATATAAGAAAAAGCTGCGCTCTAACAATCGCACAGAGCTGATTTAAGAGACTGTCACTTCTCCACTTGTTAACTAAGTTCATTGTGAGCCATTAAAAAAATTTTAAATAAAATGCAGCACCAATTAATGCATTTTCAAAAATTAAAGTATAAGTTCTTAAAAAAAAAAGAAAAAGCTTAAGCGGCATGACTTGGGAATCGAATCACGGGCCTGTCGGTTCAGGAGTTCATCGTTTTTTCACTAAGCTACTGACGCTGTTATCCAACAACTGCAAAAATTTGCATTGTATGGCATTCTTATTATTTACTGTACAAATAAAGAATTTGCGCTGCGGGCAGCGCTGCTTACAGCTATGGAAAACGTTAAACTGAATAGCTTCTGTGTTTATTATCCGATTGTTACCAAATTTTCAGAGATAATCAAGCTAGCTATAGTTATCATATGGAACAATATGGCATCAAAAATGCGCTTGTAATCAATTTTTTTCGATTTACAGGGACGGAAGGCGGCGTGGCCAAAATTCAAAATAAACTTGACCAGCGTGCAATAATAACACATACTGTCACCAAATTTGGTAGTTCTAGCTTTTATAATAGCTGAGATCCAGATTTTCACACGGACGGACTGACGGACAGACGGACATGGCTATATCGACTCGGCTGTTGATCCTGAGCCAGAATATATATATACTTTATGGGGTCGGAAGTGTCTCCTTCTGCCTGTTACATACATTTTCGGTTTGAACAAAGTTATAATACCCTTCTACTCTATGAGTAGCGGGTATAAAAAAAGAAAAAGCTTAAGCGACATGAACTGGGAATCGAATCACGGGCCTGTTGGTTCAGGAGTTCATCGCTTTTCCACTAAGCTACTGACGCTGTTATCCAACAACTGCAAAAATTTGCATTGTAAGGCATTTTTAGTATTTCCTGTACAAATAAAGAATTTGCGCTGCCGGCAGCGCTGCAGCTAACGGAAAACGTTAAGCTGAATTGCTTCTGTGTTTATTATCCGATTGTTACCAAATCAGAGATAATCAGGCTAGCTATAGTATTCATGTAGTCCGAAAATGAACAATATGGCATCAAAATTGCGCTTGTAATTAATTTTTTTCGATTTACAGGGGCGGAAGGGGGAGTGCTCAAAATCCAAAATAAACTTGATCAGCGTGCAATAATAACACATTTTGTCATTAAATTTGGTAGTTCTAGCTCTTATAATAGCTGAGATCTAGATTTTCACACGGACAGACAAATGGACAGACGGACAGACGGACATGGCTATATCGACTCGGCTGTTGATCCTGAGCCACAATATATATACTTTATGGGATCGGAGGTGTCTCCTTCTGCCTGTTACATACATTTTCGGATTGAACAAAGTTATAATACCCTTCTACTCTATGAGTAGCGGGTATAAAAAAGAACAAGTAAGAAAGCTACAGTCGAGTGTGCTCGACTGTAATATACCCGCTACCCAGCTGGTTGTACATAATTTATTTGCGGAACAAAAAAACGGCTACAATCATATTTTTTCCGTAAAAGGCTATGGACTTTCAAAATTTATGCAAAGTCAAAATATGAAATAAAAAAAAAAAACATTTTTGCACACATTTAATTTTTGATGCGGGCGGGACTCGAACCCGTAAATGCATAATAGTAATGTTCGTTTTGCAGTCCACAGCTTAACCCATTTCACCACCGTACACGCACACACGATTCGGTACAATGCAGCAAGCAGCGCTGCCGGCAGCGCTGCTTACAGCTACGGAAAACGTTAAGCTGAATAACTTCTGTGTGTATTATCCGATTGTTACCAAATTTTCAGAGATAATCTGGCTAGCAATAGTTATCATGTAAACCAAAAATGAACAATATGGCATCAAAATTGCACTTGTTATCAATGTTTTTCAAAATTAGCGGGGCGGAAGGGGGCGTGGCCAAATCCAAATCACCAAATTTGGTTGTCCTAGCTCTTATAACAGCTGAGATCTAGATTTTCACACGGACAGTCAGACGGACAGACGGACCGACGGACAGACGGACAGACGGACAGACGGACATGGCTACATCGACTCGGCTGTTGATCCTGAGCCAGAATATATATAATTTATGGGGTCGGAGGTGTCTCCTTCTGCCTGTTACATACATTTTCGGTTTGAACAAAGTTATAATACCCTTCTACTCTATGAGTAGCGGGTATAAAAAGCTTAAGCGGCATGAACTGGGAATCGAACCACGGGCCTGTCGGTTCAGGAGTTCATCGCTTTTCCACTAAGCTACTGACGCTGATCATTTGGCTAGCTATAGTTATCATATAAACCGAAAATGAACAATATGCCATCAAAATTACACTTGTAATCAATTTTTTTTCGATTTACAGGGGCGGAAGGGGGCGTGGCCAAAATCCAAAATAAACTTGATCAGCTTGCAATAATAACACATTATAATAGCTGAGATCTAGATTTTCACACGGACAGACTGACGGACAGACAGACAGACGGACAGACGGGCATGGCTATGTCGACTCGGCTGTATAAGCGGGTATAAAAAGCTTAAGCGGCATGAACTGGGAATCGAACCACGGGCCTGTCGGTTCAGGAGTTCATCGCTTTTCCACTAAGCTACTGACGCTGTTATCAAACAACTGCAAAAATTTGCATTGTTAGGCATTCTTGTTATTTCCTGTACAAATAAAGAATTTGCGCTGTTGGCAGTGCTGTTTACAGCTATGGAAAACGTTAACCTGAATAACTCTGTGTTTATTATTCGATTGTTACCAAATTTTCAGAGATCATCTGGCTAGCTATAGTTATCATATAAACCGAAAATGAACAATATGGGATCATAATTGCGCTTGTAATCAATTTTTTTATTATTTGCAGCGGCAGAAGGGGGCGTGGCCAAAATCCAAAATAAACTTGATCAGCGTGCAATAATAACACATACTGTCACCAAATTTGGTAGTTCTAGCTTTTATAATAGCTGAGCTCTAGATTTTCACACGGACAGAGAGACGGAAAGATAGACAGACGGAAAGACGGAAAGACAGACAGACGGAAAGACAGACAGACGGACAGACGGACATGGCTGTATCGACTCGGCTGTTGATCCTGAGCCAGAATATGTATATACTTTATGTGGTCGGAGGTGTCTCCTTCTTCCTGTTACATACATTTTCGGTTTGAACAAAGTTATAATACCCTACTACTCTATGAGTAGCGGGTATAAAAAGACCAAGTAAGAAAGCTACATTCGAGTGTGCTCGACTGTAATAAAGCCGCTACCTATCTGCTCGTACATCAAAATTATTTGCGGAACAATAAGGAACGGCTACAATCATATTTTGACCGTAAAAGGCCATGGACTTACAATATTTATGCAAAGTCAAAATCTAAAATAAAAAAAAAAAATTTTTTGCACACATTTAATTTTTGATGCGGGTGGGACTCGAACCCATAAATGCATAAAAGTTTCGTTTGTTATGCAGTCCACAACTTAACCCATTTCACCACCGTACACGCACACACTATTCGGCACAATGCTGCAAGCAGTGCTGCCGACAAAAGGAGTAAAAAGTATTGAAAACGTATAACTTTTATTCAGGTACCACAAAAACCCAAGACTTATCACTTAAACAGTAAAAATAATAATTCTACCTGTTGAAGACTATAAATCGAATACGTGCATGTAAAAAACGATATGTGCCCTTTTAATACCTCTTTATATACTTGAATGGAAAGTGTTCTGGAGCACTCTAACTTTTAATAAATTTTGTTAAAAAAAACGACCGATAGGTTCTATGGCATCTATACGATGTATCGGTCCGTACCGGCTCGTTCCGACTTATTTACAGCGGCAGCAATAAGAAACATGTATACAAAGTTTCATGAAGGTAGCTCAAAAAGCGAGGCAAAAACTTTTCTTTGCAAAAAATTAAAAAAAAGTTCGATCTCCCCCACCATGACACGTATGCATGCGGAATCGAACCTTGGACCCATTACCTAAGAGGTCCACCACTTCTCCATTCGGTCATTCAGCCATTACGCAAATTTTGCCAAAGTTACATTATGAGACCATTCGGAAATTCTTGCACGACAAAAACAAAGTCTGAATGCATGATGTGTGTTGTTGTTGCTATTTATTCATAAATAATAATCATAAACATATAATTAAATAAAAAATAAAAATAAAAAAATATAAGAAAAAGCTGCGATCTAACAATCCCACAGAGCTGATTTAAGAGACTGTCACTTCTCCTCTTGTTAACTAAGATCATTGTGAGCCATTAAAAAAATTTTAAATAAAATGCAGCACCAATTAATGCATTTTCAAAAATTAAAGTATAAGTTCTTAAAAAAAAAAAAGAAAAAGCTTAAGCGGCATGAATTGGGAATCGAATCACGGGCTTGTCGGTTCAGGAGTTCATCATTCACTAAGCTACTGACGCTGTTATCCAACAACTGCAAAAATTTGCATTGTATGGCATTCTTATTATTTACTGTACAAATAAAGAATTTGCGCTGCGGGCAGCGCTGCTTACAGCTATGGAAAACGTTAAACTGAATAGCTTCTGTGTTTATTATCCGATTGTTACCAAATTTTCAGAGATAATCAGGCTAGCTATAGTTATCATATGGAACAATATGGCATCAAAATTGCGCTTGTAATCAATTTTTTTCGATTTACAGGGACGGAAGGCGGCGTGGCCAAAATCCAAAATAAACTTGACCAGCGTGCAATAATAACACATACTGTCACCAAATTTGGTAGTTCTAGCTTTTATAATAGCTGAGATCCAGATTTTCACACGGACGGACTGACGGACAGACAGACAGACGGATAGACGGACATGGCTATATCGACTCGGCTGTTGATCCTGAGCCAGAATATATATATACTTTATGGGATCGGAGGTGTCTCCTTCTGCCTGTTACATACATTTTCTGTTTGAACAAAGTTATAATACCCTTCTACTCTATGAGTAGCGGGTATAAAAAGCTTAAGCGGCATGAACTGGGAATCGAACAACGGGCCTGTCGGTTCAGGAGTTCATCGCTTTTCCACTAAGCAACTGACGCTGATCATCTAGCTAGCTATAGTTATCATATAAACCGAAAATGAACAATATGGCATCAAAATTGCGCTTGTAATCAATTTTTTTCGATTTACAGGGACGGAAGGCGGCGTGGCCAAAATCCAAAATAAACTTGATCAGCGTGCAATAATAACACATTTTGTCATTAAATTTGGTAGTTCTAGCTCTTATAATAGCTGAGATCTAGATTTTCACACGGACAGACAGACGGACAGACGGACAGACAGACAGACGGACAGACGGACATGGCTATATCGACTCGGCTGTTGATCCTGAGCCAGAATATATATACTTTATGTGGTCGGAGGTGTCTCCTTCTGCCTGTTACATACATTTCGGTTTGAACAAAGTTATAATACCTTTCTACTCTATGAGTAGCGGGTATAATGAACGGCCACCAATTAATGCAGTAAAAGTAAAAGTTTAAAAAAAAATAAAAAAGCTTAAGCGGCACGAACTGGGAATCAAACCACGGGCCTATGGGTTCATGAATTTATCGCTTTTCCACTAAGCTACTGACGTTGTTTTCCAACAACTGCAAAAATTTGCATTGTAAGGCAGTCTTATTATTTCCTGTACAAATAAAAAATTTGCGCTGCCGGCAGCGCTGCTTACATCTATGGAAAATGTTAAGCCGAACAAGTAAGAACGGCTACAGTCAAGTGTTGACTGCATAAGACCATGGAATTTTCAAGGTTATGAAAAAAATCAGATTTAGGAAACTGTTAATGGTAAACGTGTTTTTCAAAGAAAAATAATAAACAACACATATAATTTTCAGTTAGACGCCAAGCAGTCCAAGCAGCTAGAAAAAAACACTGCTTGGAAAAAACACTGCTTGCTTGCTTGCAGTGGGCGCAGTGCAAATCTATATGAAACGTTGAATAACTTTTATGTTAATTATTCGATCGGAACCAAATTTTCAGCGATGGGTGGTGGTGATAGTTATCATTCACACCAAAACTGAATACTCCAGCTTTATTATTGCGCCTACTATACGGTTTATCGATTTGCGGGGGCGGAAGTAGGCGTGTCCCAAATTTTAATAAAAATTTTACAGCGTATGATTCACATAAGTGTTGTCACCAAATTTGGGCGCTCTAGCTTTATTAGTTTCTAAGATATAGGCGCTTGCAATACGGTTTTTCGATTTGCGGGGGCGGAAGTAAGCGTGTCCCAAATTTTTATACAAATTTTACAGCGCATGATTCACATAAGTGTTGTCACCAAATTTTGTGGCTCTAGTTTTTTTAGTTTCTGAGATATAGGCGTTCATACAGACGGACAGACAGACATGGTTTAATCGACTCGGCTGCTGGCAGCGCTGCTTCTGTGTTTATTATCCGATTGTTACCGAATTTTCAGAGATCATATAGCTAGTTAGAGTTATAATGTAAACCGAAAATGAGCAATATGGCATCAAAATTGCGCTTGTAATCAATGTTTTTTTCGATTTACGGGGGCGGAAGGCGACGATTTGGTAGTCCTAGCTCTTATAATAGCTGAGATCTAGAGGTTCAGAGGTAATCATTTTTTTTTTTTTTGATTTACGGGGGCGGAGTGGGGAGAGGTAGTCCTGGCTCTTATAGTAGCTGAGATCTAGATTTTCACACGGAGAGACAGACGGACAGACGGACATGGCTATATCGACTCGGCTGGTGATCCTGAGCCAGAATATATATACTTTATGGGGTCAGAGGTGTCTCCTTCTACCTGTTACATACATTTTCGGTTTTTACAAAGTTATAATACCCTTCTACTCTATGAGTAGCGGGTATAAAAAACAAGTAAGTCGAGTGTGCTCGACTGTAATATACCCGCTACTCAGCTGCTCGTACATAATTTATTTGTGGAACAAAAAAAACGGCTACAATCATATTTTGACCGTAAAAGTCTATGGACATACAATATTTTTGTAAAGTCAAAATCTAAACTAAAAAAAAAAAATTTTTGCACACATTTAATTTTGTTGCGGGCGGGACTCGAACCCGTAAATGCATAATAGTACTGTTCGTTTTGCAGTCCACAATTTAACCCATTTCACCACCGTACACGCACACACGATTCGGCACAATACTGCAAGCAGCGCTGCCGGCAGCGCTGCTTACAGCTACGGAAAACGTTAAGCTGAATAACTTCTGTGTTTATTATCCGATTGTTACCAAATTTTCAGAGATCATCTGGCTAGCTATAGTTATCCTGTAGTCCGAAAATGAACAATATGGGATCAAAATTGCGCTTGTAATTAATTTTTTTTGATTTACAGGGGCGGAAGGGGGAGTGGCCAAAATCCAAAATAAACTTGATCAGCGTGCAATAATAACACATTTTGTCATCAAATTTGGTAGTTCTAGCTCTTATAATAGCTGAGATCTAAATTTTCACAAGGACGGACAGATGGACAGACGGACAGACAGACAGACAGACAGACGGACAGACGGACATGGCTATATCGACTCGGCTGTTGATACTGAGCCAGAATATATATATACTTTATGGGGTCGGAGGTGTCTCCTTCTGCCTGTTACATACATTTTCGGTTTGAACAAAGTTATAATACCCTTCTACTCTGTGAGTAACGGGTATAAAAAGCTTAAGCGGCATGAACTGGGAATCGAACCACGGGCCTGTCGGTTCAGGAGTTCATCGCTTTTCCACTAAGCTACTGACGCTGTTAAAAAAAACAACAAAAAATTTTATTTTTTTTTTTTTTTTTTTTTTTTTTAAAAAAAAAAATATTTGCTGCGGGGGGCGGTGTTTTTATTTTGGAAAAATTTTACCCTAAATAACTCTGTGTTTATTTTTCGATTGTTACAAAATATTCAGAGATCATCTGGCTAGCTATAGTTTTCATATAAACCGAAAATGAACAATATGGCATCAAAATTGCGCTTGTAATAAATTTTTTTTTATTTACAGGGGCGGAAGGGGGCGTGGCCAAAATCCAAAATAAACTTGATCAGCGTGCAATAATAACACATATTGTCACCAAATTTGGTAGTTCTAGCTCTTATAATAGCTGAGATCTAGATTTTCACACGGACAGACAGACGGACAGACGGACAGACAGACAGACGGACAGACGGACATGGCTATATCGACTCGGCTGTTGATCCTGAGCCAGAATATATATTGGTCGGAGGTGTGTCCTTCTGCCTGTTACATACATTTCGGTTTGAACAAAGTTATAATACCCTTCTACTCTATGAGTAGCGGGTATAATGAAAGTAAAAGTTAAAAAAAAAAAGAAAAAGCTTTTGCGGCACGAACTGGGAATCAAACAACGGGCCTATGGGTTCATGAGTTTATCGCTTTTCCACTAAGCTACTGACGTTGTTTTCCTACAACTGCAAAAATTTGCATTGTAAGGCAGTCTTATTATTTCCTGTACAAATAAAGAATTTGCGCTGCCGGCAGCGCTGCTTACAACTATGGAAAATGTTAAGCCGAACAAGTAAGAACGGCTACAGTCAAGTGTTGACTGCATAAGACCATGGAATTTTCAAGGTTATGAAAAAAATCAGATTTAGGAAACTGTTAATGGTAAACGTGTTTTTCAAAGAAAAATAATAAACAACACATATAATTTTCAGTTAGACGCCAAGCAGTCCAAGCAGTTAGAAAAAAACACTGCTTGGAAAAAACACTGCTTGCTTGCTTGCAGTGGGCGCAGTGCAAATCTATATGAAACGTTGAATAACTTTTATGTTAATTATCCGATCGGAACCAAATTTTCAGCGATGGGTGGTGGTGATAGTTATCATTCACACCAAAACTGAATACTCCAGCTTTATTATTGCGCCTACTTTACGGTTTATCGATTTGCGGGGGCGGAAGTAGGCGTGTCCCAAATTTTAATAAAAATTTTACAGCGTATGATTCACATAAGTGTTGTCACCAAATTTGGGCGCTCTAGCTTTATTAGTTTCTAAGATATAGGCGCTTGCAATACGGTTTTTCGATTTGCGGGGGCGGAAGTAAGCGTGTCCCAAATTTTTATACAAATTTTACAGCGCATGATTCACATAAGTGCTGTCACCAAATTTGGTGGCTCTAGCTTTTTTAGTTTCTGAGATATAGGCGTTCATACAGACGGACAGACAGACATGGTTTAATCGACTCGGCTGCTGGCAGCGCTGCTTCTGTGTTTATTATCCGATTGTTACCAAATTTTCAGAGATCATATAGCTAGTTAGAGTTATCATGTAAACCGAAAATGAGCAATATGGCATCAAAATTGCGCTTGTAATCAATGTTTTTTCGATTTACGGGGGCGGAAGGCGACGATTTGGTAGTCCTAGCTCTTATAATAGCTGAGATCTAGAGGTTCAGAGGTAATCATTTTTTTTTTTTTGATTTACGGGGGCGGAAGGGGGAGAGGTAGTCCCGGCTCTTATAGTAGCTGAGATCTAGATTTTCACACGGAGAGACAGACGGACAGACGGACATGGCTATATCGACTCGGCTGGTGATCCTGAGCCAGAATATATATACTTTATGGGGTCAGAGGTGTCTCCTTCTACCTGTTACATACATTTTCGGTTTTTACAAAGTTATAATACCCTTCTACTCTATGAGTAGCGGGTATAAAAAACAAGTAAGTCGAGTGTGCTCGACTGTAATATACCCGCTACTCAGCTGCTCGTACATAATTTATTTGTGGATCAAAAAAAAAACGGCTACAATCATATTTTGACCTTAAAAGTCATACAATATTTTTGTAAAGTCAAAATCTAAACTAAAAAAAAAAATTTTTGAACACATTTAATTTTGTTGCGGACGGGACTCGAACCCGTAAATGCATAATAGTACTGTTCGTTTTGCAGTCCACAATTTAACCCATTTCACCACCGTACACGCACACACGATTCGGCACAATACTGCTTACAGCTACGGAAAACGTTAAGCTGAATAATTCTGTGTTTATTATCGATTTTTTACCAATATTTTCAGAAGATCATCTGGCTAGCTATAGTTATCCTGTAGTCAAAAACGAACAATATGGGATCAAAATTTCGCTTGTGCAATAATAACACATACTGTCACCAAATTTGGTAGTTCTAGCTCTTATAATAGCTGAGATCTAGATTTTCACACGGACAGACAGACGGAAAGACAGACAGACGGAAAGACAGACAGACGGACAGACGGACATGGCTATGACGACTCGGCTGTTGATCCTGAGCCAGAATATATATACTTTATGGGGTCGGAGGTGTCTCCTTATGCCTGTTACATACATTTTCGGTTTGAACAAAGTTATAATACCCTTCTACTCTATGAGTAGCGGGTATAAAAAAAAGAAAAAGCTTAAGCGGCATGAACTGGGAATCGAACCACGGGCCTGTCGGTTCAGGAGTTCATCGCTTTTCCACTAAGCTACGGACGTTGTTATCAAACAACGGCAAAAATTTGCATTGTTAGGCATTCTTGTTATTTCCTGTACAAATAAAGAATTTGCGCTGCTGGCAGCGCTGTTTACAGCTTTGGAAAACGTTAACCTGAATAACTCTGTGTTTATTATTCGATTGTTACCAAATATTCAGAGATCATCTGGCTAGCTATAGTTATCATATAAACCGAAAATGAACAATATGGCATCAAAATTGCGCTTGCAATCAATTTTTTTTTTTATTTACAGGAGCGGAAGGGGGCGTGGCCTAAATCTAAAATAAACTTGATCAGCGTGCAATAATAACAGATACAGTCACCAAATTTGGTAGTTCTAGCTCTTATAATAGCTGAGATCTAGATTTTCACACGGACAGACAGACGGACAGACAGACAGACGGACAGACGGACATGGCTATATCGACTCGGCTGTTGATCCTGAGCCAGAATATATATACTTTGTGTGGTCGGAGGTGTCTCCTTCTCCCTGTTACATACATTTCGGTTTGAACAAAGTTATAATACCCTTCTACTCTATGAGCAGCGGGTATAATGAACGGCCACCAATTAATGCAGTAAAAGTTTAAAAAAAAAAAAGAAAAAGCTTAAGCGGCACGAACTGGGAATCAAACCTCGGGCCTATGGGTTCATGAGTTTATCGCTTTTCCACTAAGCTTCTGACGTTGTTTTCCAACAACAACAATTGTATGGCAGTCGTATTATTTCCTGTACAAATAAAGAATTTGCGCTGCCGGCAGCGCTGCTTACAACTATGGAAAATGTTAAGCCGAACAAGTAAGAACGGCTACAGTCAAGTGGTGACTGTAGAAGACCATGGAATTTACAAGGTTATGAAAAAAATCAGATCTAGGAAACTGTTAATGGTAAACGTGTTTTTCAAAGAAAAATAATAAGCAACACATATAATTTTCAGTTAGACGCCAAGCAGTCCAAGCAGTTAGAAAAAAACACTGCTTGGAAAAAACACTGCTTGCTTGCTTGCAGTGGGCGCAGTGCAAATCTATATGAAACGTTGAATAACTTTTATGTTAATTATCCGATCGGAACCAAATTTTCAGCGATGGGTGGTGGTGATAGTTATCATTCACACCAAAACTGAATACTCCAGCTTTATTATTGCGCCTACTATACGGTTTATCGCTTTGCGGGGGCGGAAGTAGGCGTGTCCCAAATTTTAATAAAAATTTTACAGCGTATGACTCACATAAGTGTTGTCACCAAATTTGGGCGCTCTAGCTTTATTAGTTTCTAAGATATAGGCGCTTGCAATACGGTTTTTCGATTTACGGGGGCGGAAGTAAGCGTGTCCCAAATTTGTATACAAATTTTACAGCGCATGATTCACATAAGTGTTGTCACCAAATTTGGTGGCTCTAGCTTTTTTAGTTTCTGAGATATAGGCGTTCATACAGACTGACAAACAGACATGGCTTAATCGACTCGGCTGCTGGCAGCGCTGCTTCTGTGTTTATTATCCGATTGTTACCAAATTTTCAGAGATCATCTAGCTAGTTAGAGTTATCATGTAAACCGAAAATAAGCAATATGGCATCAAAATTGCGCTAGTAATCAATGTTTTTTTGGTTTACGGTGGCGGAAGGGGGCGTGGCCAAATTCCAAAATAAACTTGGTCAGCGTGCAATAATAACACATATTGTCACCAAATTTGGTAGTCCTAGCTCTTATAGTAGCTGAGATCTAGATTTTCAGAAGAGACAGATCATGGTTTTTCGATTTACGGGGGGGAAGCGGTGTGTCCAAAATCCAAAATAAACTTGATGAGCGTGCAGTAGGTGTCATCCTTCTGCCGTTACCATAATTTGGTAGTCCGGCTCTTACAAAGTTATAGATCTAGATTTTCACACGATGAGGAGCGGACATGGCTATATCGAAAGCTCAGCTGAGTGCTCCTGAGCCAGTAATATACCCGCTACTCTAGGGGGTCGTAGATAAATTATTTGTGTCCAAAAAACGGCTACAATCATATTTTGACCGTAAAAGGCTATGGACATACACTTATCTCTATGTAAAGTCAAAACCTAAAAAAAAACAAATAAGAAAGCTACAGTCGAGTGTGCTCGACTGTAATATACCCGCTACTCAGCTGCTTGTACAAAATTTATTTGCGGATCAAAAAAAAAACGGCTACAATCATATTTTGACCGTAAAAGTCTATGGACTTACAATATTTATGTAAAGTCAAAATCTAACATAAAAAAAAAAAACATTTTTGCACACATTTAATTTTTGATGCGGGCGGGACTCGAACCCGTAAATGCATAATAGTACTGTTCGTTTTGCAGTCCACAACTTAACCCATTTCACCACCGTACACGCACACACGATTCGGCACAATGCTGCAAGCAGCGCAGCCGGCAGCGCTGCTTACAGCTATGGAAAATGTTAAGCTGAATAACTTCTGTGTTTATTATCCGATTGTTACCAAATTTTCAGAGATCATCTGGCTAGCTATAGTTATCATGTAAACCGAAAATGAACAATATGGCATCAAAATTGCACTTGTTATCAATGTTTTTTTGATTTGCGGGTGCGGAAGGGGTTGTGGCCAAAATCCAAAATAAACTTGATCAGCGTGCAATAATAATAACACATATTGTCACCAAATTTGGTTGTCCTAGCTCTTATAATAGCTGAGATCTAGATTTTCACACGGACAGACGGACGGACAGACGGACATGGCTATATCGACTCGGCTGTTGATCCTGAGCCAGAATATATACACTTTATGGGGTCGGAGGTGTCTCCTTCTGCCTGTTACATACATTTTCGGTTTGAACAAAGTTATAATACCCTTCTACTCTATGAGTAGCGGGTATAATGAACGGCCACCAATTAATGCAGTAAAAGTAAAAGTTAAAAAAAAAAAAGAATAAGCTTAAGCGGCACGAACTGGGAATCAAACCACGGGCCTATGGGTTCATGAGTTTATCGCTTTTCCACTAAGCTACTGACGTGTTTTCCAACAACTGCAAAAATTTGCATTGTAAGGCAGTCTTACTATTTCCTGTACAAATAAAGAATTTGCGCTGCCGGCAGCGCTGCTTACAACTATGGAAATTGTTAAGCCGAACAAGTAAGAACGGCTACAGTCAAGTGTTGACTGTATAAGACTATGGAATTTTCAAGGTTATGAAAAAAATCAGATTTAGGAAACTGTTAATGGTAAACGTGTTTTTCAAAGAAAAATAATAAACAACACATATAATTTTCAGTTAGACGCCAAGCAGTCCAAGCAGCTAGAAAAAAACACTGCTTGGAAAAAACACTGCTTGCTTGCTTGCTTGCAGTGGGCGCAGTTCAAATCTATATGAAACGTTGAATAACTTTTATGTTAATTATCCGATCGGAACCAAATTTTCAGCGATGGGTGGTGGTGATAGTTATCATTCACACCAAAACTGAATACTCCAGCTTTATTATTGCGCCTACTATACGGTTTATCGATTTGCGGGGGCGGAAGTAGGTGTGTCCCAAATTTTAATAAAAATTTTAAAGCGCATGATTCACATAAGTGTTGTCACCAAATTTGGGCGCTCTAGCTTTATTAGTTTCTAAGATATAGGCGCTTGCAAAACGGTTTTCGATTTGCGGGGCGGAAGTAAGCGTGTCCCAAATTTTTATACAAATTTTACAGCGCATGATTCACATAAGTGTTGTCACCAAATTTGGTGGCTCTAGCTTTTTTAGTTTCTGAGATATAGGCGTTCATACAGACGGACAGACAGACATGGTTTAATCGACTCGGCTGCTGGCAGCGCTGCTTCTGTTTATTATCCGATTGTTAATAAATTTTCAGAGATCATCTAGCTAGTTAGAGTTATCATGTAAACCGAAAATGAGCAATATGGCATCAAAATTGCGCTTGTAATCAATGTTTTTTCGATTTAACGTTTCGTCTGAGGTCTCTTGTTGATCTGCAAGTGCTTGCTCATCCATTTCAGCAGATTGCACATCATTCTGTTCGCTGTCGTCAGTTTGAATGTTAAAGTTCCATTGTCTTTTCTGTCCTACATGCGTTGGGTCTGGGGATCTCTTCCTTAGTTCAAATCGTGGCCTATTTATATAGAGGGTTCTGCTGTCGGTAAGGGTTTCAGAGCTATTGGCCTGGGTTGTGCGTACTGTTGCTGTCGGTATAGGTTTGTGTCGCACTGTCTTGGCAAAGTGAGCTGGTTTTACTGTCCAAAGTTGTTATAGTTCCGAGGTTGTGTGTCTGGATGGTATTGAATATGACGATTTCTGGGGGGGAGCCTGTGTCGGCTATCGAAAACCTGAGCTTACGAATTGTATGTTTCTAGGAGCTGGTATCGGTTTTGTGTTGGCGCTTTTGCAATTAGTCTGTCCTTGGATTACCGCATGCATAGTGCGATATTTCTGATTTTCCATTTTCAGGCATATGTTCAATGCCGAAGGGAGGTCGTTCGGCGTATGTGCACCCAAGATGCGAGGGTGGTCTCCACGAAGCCCACATACAAATGAGTCTGTGGCTTTGTCGCGGTACATTTTCTTGAGAAGTCGATAAGCTTCCGTACCCAAGTCCATAAAATTAACCAGGATAAGTGAGAGATGTTGATAAACCGTCTGGTGAAGTTCTTCAACCGTTTGGTTACCCTGAGACAACAATGTCATCTGATATTCTAGCGTACCAAGATCACGCTTGGCTCCGTTATGGATCGTTAGACACTTATTTAATTTAAAGTCAACTAATAGAAATCGGACGTAATAGTTACAGAAAAACAGATAAAAAATGTATATATAGAGAAAAACGACTGTGATTAAAGCTAATAAAATTGATTTTATGCATAAGTTATAAAATTTTAATTAAGTTCGAAATTTCAAAATGGAATATAAAATATTTTTTATACCCGCTACTCTTAGAGTAGAAGGGTATTATAACTTTGTTCATACCGAAAATGTATGTAACAGGCAGAAGGAGACACCTCCGACCCCATAAACTATATATATTCTGGCTCAGAATCAACAGCCGAGTCGATATAGCCATGTCCGTCTCTCCGTCTGTCCGTCTGTCTGTCCGTGTGAAAATCTAGATCTCAGCTATTATAAGAGCTAGGACAACCAAATTTGGTGACAATATGTGTTATTATTGCACGCTGATCAAGTTTATTTTGGATTTTGGCCACGCCCCCTTCCGCCCCCGCAAAATCGAAAAACATTGATAACAAGTGCAATTTTGATGCCATATTGTTCATTTTCGGTTTACATGATAAATATAGCTAGCCAGATGATCTCTGAAAATTTGGTAACAATCGGATAATAAACACAGAAGTTATTCAGCTTAACGTTTTCCATAGCTGTAAGCAGCGCTGCCGGCAGCGCTGCTTGCAGCATTGTGCGGAATCGTGTGTGCGTGTACGGTGGTGAAATGGGTTAAGTTGTGGACTGCAAAACGAACAGTACTATTATGCATTTACGGGTTCGAGTCCCGCCCGCATCAAAAATTAAATGTGTGCAAAAATGTTTTTCTTTTTTATTTTATATTTTGAATTTGCATAAATATTATAAGTCCCTAGCCTTTACGGTCAAAATATGATTGTAGCCGTTTTTTTGTTCCGCAAATAAATTTTGTACAAGCAGCTGGGTAGCGGGTATATTACAGTCGAGCACACTCGACTGTGGCTTTCTTAATTGTTTTTTTTTAGATTTTGACTTTACATAAATATTGTATGTCCATAGCCTTTTACGGTCAAAATATGATTGTAGCCATTTTTTTTGTTCCACAAATAAAATATGTACGAGCAGCTGAGTAGCCGATCCAACATTTATTGCAATGGATTGGGGAAAACTAATTAAAAGGAGCCGATTTTGATAAGGTGGTAAATCTACTCCTGGAACCCAGTTGAAACTACGTAAAGCAAAAAGAAGAAAATGCTTTTGAACAGACTCAATTCTGTCTTGATAAATTTGGTACTGCGGGGACCACACGCCAGAACCATATTCGAGAATTGGACGTACAAGAGAAGTAGATTGGTTGTAAAGGGATCATTGAATTCTTTGGCCCATCTTTTAACGAAACCAAGAACACGGAAAGCCTTGTTAACAAAGTGTGTAATTTCAAATTTCAATTTCTAAAAGTTGAGTTAAATTAAAGGAATAGTTCTTGACGTGATGGTTTCCTCTGTAAAATGACATAACTTTACATTTAGAACAATTAAGATGTAGCAGGTTATGACTACACCAGGCGAAAAGACATGTCAAGATCCATTTAAAGAAAGTTTAAAGTTCTGTCATTATACGTCAGACAAAGTTTAACGTCATCAGCGTACATAAGGATAGATGATTGTGTTAGTACAGAAGGAAGGTCATTAATAAAAGGGTTAAAAAGTATAGGGCCAAGATGATTACCCTTAGCTTAGATTGGCAAGAGTTAAAAAGGAGTCTCTGCGTCCCCTTAGTTAAATAATCAGATATTCACAAAATATGTTTTTGAGGAAAACCAATGAGATCTAATTTATGAAGCAATAAGTTATTATTAACGGGGTCAAATGCTTTACTGAAACCAGTGTAGACCACATCAGTTTGCATTTTCCTCCGAAATCCATTGGTTATAAATTGAGGAAAACTCAAGAAGATTTGAAGTTGTAGATCTAAATTTGACAAATCCATGCTGATAAGGGAAAATAACGGACTAACACACATGTGTGTGTTAATTGTGCAGTCAAAATTTTTTCAAAAATTTTAGGAAGAGCGGACAATTTAGAGATACACCTATATTTCTTCACATCTTGGTTAGAGCCACATTTGTGAAGAAGTATAGAGAAGGAATCCTTCCATATAGGCGGAAAGTAACTCGTGGCTACGGACAAATCAAGCAACTCAAATATAGGCTTACAAATGGTATCAGCACAGAATCTAAGTATACATGCTGGAACACCATCAGTACCGGGAGAAAATACAGGCCTACAGGATTTAGGAAGGCTTAGTAAAGAGATTTCGTTAATAGAAGGGCAAAAAAAGGAGTTAGAATTATTTAAAAACAAGTAAGAAAGCTACAGTCCAGAGTGCTCGACTGTAATATACCCGCTACCCAGCTGCTCGTACATCAAAATTATTTGCGGAACAATAAAGAAAGGCTACAATCATATTTGACCGTAAAAGGCCATGGACTTACAATATTTATGCAAAGTCAAAATCTAAAATAAAAATAATAATTTTTTGCACACATTTAACTTTTGATGCGGGTGGGACTCGAACCCATAAATGCATAATAGTTTTGTTCGTTATGCAGTCCACAACTTTACCCATTTCAGCACCGTACACGCACACACTATTCGGCACAATGCTGCAAGCAGCGCTGCCGGCAAAAGAAGTAAAAAGAATTAAAAACGTATAACTTTTATTCAGGTACCAAAAAAATCCAAGATTTATCACTTAAACAGTAAAAATAATAACTCTACCTGTTGAAGACTATAAATCGAATATGTGCATGTAAGAAACGATATGTGCCCTTTTAATAATTCTTTATATACTTGAATGGAAAGTGTTCTAGAGCACTCTAAATTTTAATAAATTTTGTTAAAAAAACGACCGATAGGTTCAATGGCATCTATACGATGTATCCGTCCGTACCGGCGCGTTTCGACTTATTTACAGCGGCAGCAATAAGAAACATGTATACAAAGTTTTATGAAGGTAGCTCAATAAGGGAGGCAAAAACTTTTATTTGCAAAAAATGAGAAAAGTTCTATCTCCCCCACCCTGACACGTATGCATGCGGAATTGGAACCTTGGACCCATTACCTAAGAGGTCCACCACTTCTCCATTCGGCCATTATGCCATTACGCAAATTTTGACAAAGCTACATTATGAGACCATTCGGAAATTCTTGCACGACAAAAACAAAGTCTGAATGCGTGATGCGTGTTTTTGTTGATATTTATTCTCATAACTTAAACATACAATTAAATAAAAATTAAAAATAAAACAAGTAAGAGTGTGCTCTACTGTAATATACCCGCTACCCAGCTGGTTATACAAAATTTATTTGCGGAACAAAAAAACGGCTACAATCATATTTTGACCGTAAAAGGCTATGGACTTATAATATTTATGCAAAGTCAAAATATAAAATAAAAAAAAAATCATTTTTGCACACATTTAATTTTTTAATTTTTTTTTCAGAGATCATCTGGCTAGCTATTGTTATCATGTAGTCCGAAAATGAACAATATGGCATCAAAATTGCGCTTGTAATTAATTTTTTTCGATTTACAGGGGCGGAAGGTGGCGTGGCCAAAATCCAAAATAAACTTGATTAGCGTGCAATAATAACACATATTGTCACCAAATTTGGTTGCCCTAGCACTTATAATATCTGAGATCTAGATTTTCACACGGACAGACAGACGGACAGACGGACATGGCTATATCGACTCGGCTGTTGATCCTGAGCCAGAATATATATACTTTATGGGGTCGGAGGTGTCTCCTTCTGCCTGTTACATACATTTTCGGTTTGAACAAAGTTATAATACCCTTCTACTCTATGAGCAGCGGGTATAATGAACGGCCACCAATTAATGCAGTAAATGTTTAAAAAAAAAAGAAAAAGCTTAAGCGGCACGAACTGGGAATCAAACCACGGGCCTATGGGTTCATGAGTTTATCGCTTTTCCACTAAGCTACTGACGTTGTTTTCCAACAACAACAATTGTATGGCAGTCTTATTATTTCCTGTACAAATAAAGAATTTGGGCAGCCGGCAGCGCTGCTTACAACTATGGAAAATGTTAAGCCGAACAAGTAAGAACGGCTACAGTCAAGTGTTGACTTTATAAGACCATGGAATTTACAAGGTTATGAAAAAAATCAGATTTAGAAAACTGTTAACGGTAAACGTGTTTTTCAAAGAAAAATAATAAGCAACACATATAATTTTCAGTTAGACGCTAAGCAGTCCAAGCAGTTAGAAAAAAACACTGCTTGGAAAAAACACTGCTTGCTTGCTTACAGGGGGCGCAGTGCAAATCTATTTGAAACGTTGAATAACTTTTATGTTAATTATCCGATCGGAACCAAATTTTCAGCGATGGGTGGTGATGATAGTTATCATTCACACCAAAACTGAATACTCCAGCTTTATTATTGCGCCTACTATACGGTTTATCGATTTGCGGGGGCGGAAGTAGGCGTGTCCCAAATTTTAATAAAAATTTTACAGCGTATGATTCACATAAGTGTTGTCACCAAATTTGGGCGCTCTAGCTTTATTAGTTTCTAAGATATAGGCGCTTGCAATACGGTTTTTCGATTTGCGGGGGCGGAAGTAAGCGTATCCCAAATTTTTATACCAATTTTACAGCGCATGATTCACATAAGTGTTGTCACCAAATTTGGTAGATCTACCTTTTTGAGCTTCTGAGATATAGGCGTTCATACAGACTGACATGGCTTAATCGACTCGGCTGCTGGCAGCGCTGCTTCTGTGTATATTATCCGATTGTTACTAAATTTTCAGAGATCATCTAGCTAGTTAGAGTTATCATGTAAACCGAAAATGAGCAATATGGCATCAAAATTGCGCTTGTAATCGATGTTTTTTCGATTTACGGGGGCGGAAGGGGAAGTGGCCAAAATCCAAAATAAACTTGGTCAGCGTGCAATAATAACACATATTGTCACCAAATTTGGTAGTCCTAGCTCTTATAATAGCTGAGATCTAGAGATTCAGAGGTAATCATTTTTTTTTTGATTTACGGGGGCGGAAGGGGGAGTGACCAAAATCCAAAATAAACTTGATCAGCGTGCAATATTGTCACCAAATTTGGTAGTCCTGGCTCTTATAGTAGCTGAGATCTAGATTTTCACACGGAGAGACAGACGGACATGGCTATATCGACTCGGCTGGTGATCCTGAGCCAGAATATATATACTTAATGGGGTCAGAGGTGTCTCCTTCTGCCTGTTACATACATTTTCGGTTTTTACAAAGTTATAATACCCTTCTACTCTATGAGTAGCGGGTATAAATAGCAAGTAAGAAAGCTACAGTCGAGTGTGCTCGACTGTAATATACCCGCTACTCAGCTGCTCGTACATAATTTATTTGTGGAACAAAAAAAACGGCTACAATCATATTTTGACCGTAAAAGGCTATGGACATACAATATTTATTTAAAGTCAAAATCTAAAATAAAAAAAAAAAATTTTTTTCACACATTTAATTTTTGATGCGGGCGGGACTCGAACCCGTAAATGCATAATAGTACTGTTCGTTTTGCAGTCCACATGTTAACCCATTTCACCACCGTACACGCACACACGATTCGGCACAATACTGCAAGCAGCGCTGCTGGCAGCGCTGCTTACAGCTATGGAAAACGTTAAGCTGAATAACTTCTGTGTTTATTATCCGATTGTTACCAAATTTTCAGAAATCATCTGGCTAGCTATAGTTATCTTGTAAACCGAAAATTAACAATATGACATCATAATTGCGCTTGTAATCAATGTTTTCTCGATTTACAGGGGCGGAAGGGTATGTGGCCAAAATCCAAAATAAACTCGATCAGTGTGCAATAATAACACATATTGTCACCAAATTTGGTAGTCCTAGTCTTATAATAGCTGAGATCTAGATTTTCACACGGACAGACAGACGGACATGGCTATATCGACTCGGCTTTTGATCCAGAGCCAGATATAGCAGATTTCTGCTACAACACGTAAAGATACTGATAATATGCACCCATTCCCAAAATTACAATCCGATCGGACAATAAATAGAGAAGTTATTGAAGAAAACGTTTTTCATAGTTCCGTTGCCCGCGTCATTACAGCATATTGACTGCATCGTTTTAGCCTTTGTGTGTGTCTGTATGTGTGTGTAAGAGCGAGTTAGTACTAGTTACTGGTACGGTCGGGCGCGCTCGACTGTAGCTTTCATTACTTGTTTATAGTCATAATCTTCTTACTTACTTTAATAACAGCATCCAGCTTGCATTCAAAGTATGGAAGCGAGGAATGATCTTTTCTAAAAAATTCATTGCAGAGTTTTTGTTGCAATAGTTTTTATCGTAGTCATATACATCAACATATTCATTTAACGTTTCGTCTGAGGTCTCTTGTTGATCTGCAAGTGCTTGCTCATCCGATTCAGCAGATTGCACATCATTCTGTTCGCTGTCGTCAGTTTGAATGTTAAAGTTCCATTGTCTTTTCTGTCCTACATGCGTTGGGTCTGGGGATCTCTTCCTTAGTTCAAATCGTGGCCTATTTATATAGGGGGTTCTGCTGTCGGTAAGGGTTTCAGAGCTATTGGCCTGGGTTGTGCGTACTGTTGCTGTCGGTATAGGTTTGTGTCGCACTGTCTTGGCAAAGTGAGCTGATTTTACTGTCCAAAGTTGTTATAGTTCCGAGGTTGTGTGTCTGGATGGTATTGAATATGACGATTTCTGGGGGGGAGCCTGTGTCGGCTATCGAAAACCTAAGCTTACGAATTGTATGTTTTTAGGAGCTGGTATCGGTTTTGTGTTGGCGTTTTTGGTATTAATCTGTCCTTGGGTTACCGCATGCATAGTGCGATATTTCTGATTTTCCATTTTCAGGCATATGTTCAATGCCGAAGGGAGGTCGTTCGGCATATGTGCACCCAAGATGCGAGGGTGGTCTCCACGAAGCCCACATACAAATGAGTCTGTGGCTTTGTCGCGGTACATTTTCTTGAGAAGTCGATAAGCTTCCGTACCCAAGTCCATAAAATTAACCAGGATAAGTGAGAGATGTTGATAAACCGTCTAGTGAAGTTCTTCAACCGTTTGGTTACCCTGAGACAACAATGTCATCTGATATTCTAGCGTACCAAGATCACGCTTGGCTCCGTTTTGGATCGTTAGACAGTTATTTAATTTAAAGTCAATTAATAGAAATCAGACGTAATAGTTACAGAAAAACAGATAAAAAATGTATATATAGAGAAAAACGACTTTGATTAAAGCTAATAAAATTGATTTTATGCATAAATTATAAAATTTTAATTAAGTTCGAAATTTCAAAATGGAATATAAAATATTTTTTTTTTATTATAAAATTTAATATAATATAATTTAATTTAATTTAATTCAGGGAAAAAAAGAAAAGTTCTAGGCGATCCAACATTTGTTGCAATAGATTGGGGAAAACTAATTAAAAGGAGCCGATTATGATAAGGTGGTAAATCTACTCCTGGAACCCAGTTGAAACTACGTAAAGCAAAAAGAAGAAAATGCTTTTGAACAGACTCAATTCGGTCTTGATAAATTTGGTACTGCGGGGACCACACGCCTGAACCATATTCGAGAATTGGACGTACAAGAGAAGTAGATTGGTTGTAAAGGGATCATTGAATTCTTTGGCCCATCTTTTAACGAAACCAAGAACACGGAAAGCCTTGTTAACAAAGTGTGTAATTTCAAATTTCAATTTCTAATCGAAGAGAATACCTAGATCATTTACTTTAGATATTCGTAAAAGTTGAGTTAAATTAAAGGAATAGTTCATGACGTGATGGTTTCCTCTGTAAAATGACATAACGGCAGCGCTGCTTACAACTATGGAAAATGTTAAGCCGAACAAGTAAGAACGGCTACAGTCAAGTGTTGACTGTATAAGACCATGGAATTTTCAAGGTTATGAAAAAAATCAGATTTAGAAAACTGTTAATGGTAAACGTGTTTTTCAAAGAAAAATAATAAGCAACACATATAATTTTCAGTTAGACGCCAAGCAGTCCAAGCAGTTAGAAAAAAACACTGCTTGCTTGCTTGCAGTGGGCGCAGTGCAAATCTATATGAAACGTTGAATAACTTTTATGTTAATTATCCGATCGGAACCAAATTTTCAGCGATGGGTGGTGGTGATAGTTATCATTCACACCAAAACTGAATACTCCAGCTTTATTATTGCGCCTACTATACGGTTTATCGATTTGCGGGGGCGGAAGTAGGCGTGTCCCAAATTTTAATAAATATTTTACAGCTTATGATTCACATAAGTGTTGTCACCAAATTTGGGCGCTCTAGCTTTATTAGTTTCTAAGATATAGGCGCTTGCAATACGGTTTTTCGATTTGCGGGGGCGGAAGTAAGCGTGTCCCAAATTTTTATACAAATTTTACAGCGCATGATTCACATAAGTGTTGTCACCAAATTTGGTGGCTCTAGCTTTTTTAGTTTCTGAAATATAGGCGTTCATACAGACGGACAGACAGACATGGTTTAATCGACTCGGCTGCTGGCAGCGCTGCTTCTGTGTTTATTATCCGATTGCTACCAAATTTTCAGAGATCATCTAGCTAGTTAGAGTTATCATGTAAACCGAAAATGTGCAATATGGCATCAAAATTGCGCTTGTAATCAATGTTTTTTCGATTTACGGGGGCGGAAGGGGAAGTGGCCAAAATCCAAAATAAACTTGGTCAGCGTGCAATAATAACACATATTGTCACTAAATTTGGTAGTCCTAGCTCTTATAATAGCTGAGATCTAGAGGTTCAGAGGTAATCATTTTTTTTTTGATTTACGGGGGCGGAAGGGGGAGTGACCAAAATCCAAAATAAACTTGATCAGCGTGCAATATTGTCACCAAATTTGGTAGTCCTGGCTCTTATAGTAGCTGAGATCTAGATTTTCACACGGAGAGACAGACGGACATGGCTATATCGACTCGGCTGGTGATCCTGAGCCAGAATATATATACTTAATGGGGTCAGAGGTGTCTCCTTCTGCCTGTTACATACATTTTCGGTTTTTACAAAGTTATAATACCCTTCTACTCTATGAGTAGCGGGTATAAAAAGCAAGTAAGAAAGCTACAGTCGAGTGTATAAAAAGCAAGTAAAAAATCTACAGTCGAGTTTGCTCGACTGTAATATACCCGCTACTCAGCTGCTCGTACATAATTTATTTGTGGAACAAAAAAAAACGGCTACAATCATATTTTGACCGTAAAAGGCTATGGACATACAATATTTATTTAAAGTCAAAATCTAAAATAAAAAAAAAAAAAATTTTGCACACATTTAATTTTTGATGCGGGCGGGACTCGAACCCGTAAATGCATAATAGTACTGTTCGTTTTGCAGTCCACATGTTAACCCATTTCACCACCGTACACGCACACACGATTCGGCACTATACTGCAAGCAGCGCTGCTGGCAGCGCTGCTTACAGCTATGGAAAACGTTAAGCTGAATAACTTCTGTGTTTATTATCCGATTGTTACCAAATTTTCAGAAATCATCTGGCTAGCTATAGTTATCATGTAAACCGAAAATTAACAATATGACATCATAATTGCGCTTGTAATCAATGTTTTCTCGATTTACGGGGGCGGAAGGGTATGTGGCCAAAATCCAAAATAAACTCGATCAGTGTGCAATAATAACACATATTGTCACCAAATTTGGTAGTCCTAGTCTTATAATAGCTGAGATCTAGATTTTCACACGGACAGACAGACGGACAGACGGACATGGCTATATCGACTCGGCTTTTGATCCTGAGCCAGATATAGCAGATTTCTGCTACAACACGTAAAGATACTGATAATATGCACCCATTCCCAAAATTACAATCCGATCGGACAATAAATAGAGAAGTTATTGAAGAAAACGTTTTTCATAGTTCCGTTGCCCGCGTCATTACAGCATATTGACTGCATCGTTTTAGCCTTTGTGTGTGTCTGTATGTGTGTGTAAGAGCGAGTTAGTAGTAGTTACTGGTACGGTCGGGCGCGCTCGACTGTAGCTTTCATTACTTGTTTATAGTCATAATCTTCTTGCTTACTTTAATAACAGCATCCAGCTTGCATTCAAAGTATGGAAGCGAGGAATGATCTTTTCTAAAAAATTCATTGCAGAGTTGTTGTTGCAATAGTTTTTATCGTAGTCATATACATCAACATATTCATTTAACGTTTCGTCTGAGGTCTCTTGTTGATCTGCAAGTGCTTGCTCATCCGATTCAGCAGATTGCACATCATTCTGTTCGCTGTCGTCAGTTTGAATGTTAAAGTTCCATTGTCTTTTCTGTCCTACATGCGTTGGGTCTGGGGATCTCTTCCTTAGTTCAAATCGTGGCCTATTTATATAGGGGGTTCTGCTGTCGGTAAGGGTTTCAGAGCTATTGGCCTGGGTTGTGCGTACTGTTGCTGTCGGTATAGGTTTGTGTCGCACTGTCTTGGCAAAGTGAGCTGGTTTTACTGTCCAAAGTTGTTATAGTTCCGAGGTTGTGGGTCTGGATGGTATTGAATATGACGATTTCTGGGGGGGAGCCTGTGTCGGCTATCGAAAACCTGAGCTTACGAATTGTATGTTTCTAGGAGCTGGTATCGGTTTTGTGTTGGCGCTTTTGCAATTAGTCTGTCCTTGGATTACCGCATGCATAGTGCGATATTTCTGATTTTCCATTTTCAGGCATATGTTCAATGCCGAAGGGAGGTCGTTCGGCGTATGTGCACCCAAGATGCGAGGGTGGTCTCCACGAAGCCCACATACAAATGAGTCTGTGGCTTTGTCGCGGTACATTTTCTTGAGAAGTCGATAAGCTTCCGTACCCAAGTCCATAAAATTAACCAGGATAAGTGAGAGATGTTGATAAACCGTCTGGTGAAGTTCTTCAACCGTTTGGTTACCTTGAGACAACAATGTCATCTGATATTCTAGCGTACCAAGATCACGCTCGTTAGACACTTATTTAATTTAAAGTCAACTAATAGAAATCGGACGTAAAAGTTACAGAAAAACAGATAAAAAATGTAAATATAGAGAAAAACGACTTTGATTAAAGCTAAGAAAATTGATTTTATGCATAAATTATAAAATTTTAATTAAGTTCGAAATTTAAAAATGGAATATAAAATATTTTTTTAATTATAAAATTTAATTTAATATAATTTAATTTAATTTAATTCAGGGAAAAAAAGAAAAGTTCTAGGCGATCCAACATTTGTTGCAATAGATTGGGGAAAACTAATTAAAAGGAGCCGATTATGATAAGGTGGTAAATCTACTCCTGGAACCCAGTTGAAACTACGTAAAGCAAAAAGAAGAAAATGCTTTTGAACAGACTCAATTCGGTCTTGATAAATTTGGTACTGCGGGGACCACACGCCTGAACCATATTCGAGAATTGGACGTACAAGAGAAGTAGATTGGTTGTAAAGGGATCATTGAATTCTTTGGCCCATCTTTTAACGAAACCAAGAACACGGAAAGCCTTGTTAACAAAGTGTGTAATTTCAAATTTCAATTTCTAATCGAAGAGAATACCTAGATCATTTACTTTAGATATTCGTAAAAGTTGAGTTAAATTAAAGGAATAGTTCATGACGTGATGGTTTCCTCTGTAAAATGACATAACTTTACATTTAGAACAATTAAGATGTAGCAGGTTATGACTACACCAGGCGAATAGACATGTCAAGATCCATTTAAAGAAAGTTTAAAGTTCTGTCATTATACGTTAGACAAAGTTTAACGTCATCAGCGTACATAAAGATAGATGATTGTGTTAGTACAGAAGGTAGGTCATTAATAAAAGGGTTAAAAAGTATAGGGCCAAGATGATTACCCTTAGCTTAGATTGGCAAGAGTTAAAAAGGAGTCTCTGCGTCCCCTTAGTTAAATAATCAGATATTCACAAAATATGTTTTTGAAGAAAACCAATGAGATCTAATTTATGAAGCAATAAGTTATTATTAACGGGGTCAAATGCTTTACTGAAACCAGTGTAGACCACATCAGTTTGCATTTTCCTCCGAAATCCATTGGTTATAAATTGAGGAAAACTCAAGAAGATTTGAAGTTGTAGATCTAAATTTGACAAATCCATGCTGATAAGGGAAAATAACGGACTAACACACATGTGTGTGTTAATTGTGCAGTCAAAATTTTTCAAAAATTTTAGGAAGAGCGGACAATTTAGAGATACACCTATATTTCTTCACATCTTGGTTAGAGCCACATTTGTGAAGAAGTATAGAGAAGGAATCCTTCCATATAGGCGGAAAGTAACTCGTGGCTACGGACAAATCAAGCAACTCAAATATAGGCTTACAAATGGTATCAGCACAGAATCTAAGTATACATGCTGGAACACCATCAGTACCGGGAGAAAATACAGGCCTACAGGATTTAGGAAGGCTTAGTAAAGAGATTTCGTTATTAGAAGGGCAAAAAAAGGAGTTAGAATTATTTAAAAACAAGTAATAAAGCTACAGTCCAGTGTGCTCGACTGTAATATACCCGCTACCCAGCTGCTCGTACATCAAAATTATTTGCGGAACAATAAAGAACGGCTACAATCATATTTGACCGTAAAAGGCCATGGACTTACAATATTTATGCAAAGTCAAAATCTAAAATAAAAATAATAATTTTTTGCACACATTTAATTTTTGATGCGGGTGGGACTCGAACCCATAAATGCATAATAGTTTTGTTCATTATGCAGTCCACAACTTAACCCATTTCACCACCGTACACGCACACACTATTCGGCACAATGCTGCAAGCAGCGCTGCCGGCAAAAGAAGTGAAAAAACTTAAAACCGTATAACTTTTATTCAGGTACCAAAAAAATCCAAGATTTATCACTTAAACAGTAAAAATAATAATTCTACCTGTTGAAGACTATAAATCGAATAGGTGCATGTAAGAAACGATATGTGCCCTTTTAATACCTCTTTATATACTTGAATGGAAAGTGTTCTAGAGCACTCTAAATTTTAATAAATTTTGTTAAAACAAGTAAGAAAGCTACAGTCGAGTGTGCTCGACTGTAATATACCCGCTACCCAGCTGCTTGTACATAATTTATTTGCGGAACAAAAAATGGGATACAATCATATTTTGACCGTAAAAGGCTATGGACTTATAATATTTATGCAAAGTCAAAATATAAAATAAAAAAAAAAAACATTTTTGCACACACTTAATTTTTGATGCGGGCGGGACTCGAACCCGTAAATGCATAATAGTACTGTTCGTTTTGCAGTCCACAACTTAACCCATTTCACCACCGTACACGCACACACGATTCGGCACATCTTACAGCTATTGAAAACGTTAAGCTGAATAACTTCTGTGTTTATTATCCGATTGTTACCAAATTTTCTTTTTCTTTCTTTCTTTTCTATTTTTTCGTTTCTTTTTTTTATTTTCTTTGTTCTTTCTTTTAAGGACTCGCATATTTAGTATTACCTATTTATTTTAATTAAAAATTTAAATGTTATTAAAAAATATGTATCAATGATTTACCGGATAGACACTCGTATGGACCAATACGTCTATAAAGAAATTATAGAGGATATAATGGTGCCATATTCCAAGGACAATATGCCATTATCATGGCGTTTTATGCACGACAACGATCCTAAACACAATTCACGGCTTATGAAAAGTTGCCTTTAGGAGCATCAAGTTGTTTCGCTGAAGTGGCCAGCTCAGTCACCGGACCTCAATCCGATAGAGAATCTCTAGAATGATGCTGAGCAGCACATTCGCACCAAAAATCTGGGCAGTTTGAATGATTTGTGGATAGTTATCCGAGAAGCGTGGTACAGTATTCCGCAGAACAGATGCGCTGCTTTAGTGGAGAGTCAGCACAGAAGATTGGATGTAGTTATCAAAAACAAAGGATATCCAACAAAATATTAGTCCCCTTTCCTATGTTTTCTCATTCTACTTAATAAATTAATAAAAAAAAGTATAAGTGTGCTAAACTCATGTCCAGCTGAAAATCATAGTTAATTCATTCAAACCAACGCAGAAAAAAAACGACGAAAGGGAATAGGCTGAAAGTAACGGTACATCTTATCAACTAATAAGGCAACAACCAGAAAAAAAAATTGGTGAACTATTCACTATACAATCGGTAAAAATTCATGTTGAAGTGTGCTGCTAAATAGTGTGCTAAATAAAAGGCCACCACTGTATATATATTTAAAATTTAGTTAAAAGTTTTACCAAATATATTTAAAAGTCGTTATAGAAAAGATATTAAATTAAATATATTATTACTATAGATTGAAAACAAAGCAAACAAGGAAACAAACAATATAGTAAACCAAGACCAAAAATTCAAAAAATTCAGTTAGTGTAAAAAAGAAATTAAATAATTTGTTGAATAGTTATGGAGCTCGATCAGTTTGCGAAGACCTTCAAGCAGCGTCGCATCGAGCTCGGCTTCACCCAGCGCGATGTGGCTCTGGCCATGGGCAAACTCTATGGCAACGATTATTCGCAGGCGACAATCTCACTCTTTGAGACACACAAGTTGAGCGTCAAGAGCATGCGCAAGCTTAAGCCATTGCTGCAGAAGTACCGGGTATAAAAAAAAAAACGATGATATGAAACATTTTTGTGTACTTATCCAAAAATGAAGAGAATTGCTCTACTTGTTAAAAAAAGGCATACTTTAATGTAAATGCACTACGAAAAAAAAGAAGAGTTATAAAAAAAAGGAGATTCCAGTCTCACCCAGAGAAAAAAGAAAACCCAGTCCAGTCTCAATTGAGAGCTGAGAGCGGACTGAAAATCCGAACACATTGAGAGCTTACGTAGTCAGAAATTAAGACAGAAGCAACTCAGCCTACTTGAATCGTTTTAATAGAATTGTATCGCTTGGTACCTCCTTGCTACAAATTCTACATATAAAGCCAGCAAGTCTTAAGAGAGAATACCTCTCTGTCTATATTATTTTCCATGGGATTAGCCGCAAATCGCAAGGGGAAATTTCTTCAGTCACTCAAATGTCTGCAACTTTCGTTAGCAGACATCGTGGCTGCCCAAGCCAAGCAGATTGAGAATAAGTATGGTTTGTGCCGGTGGCAAATGTGGCAAGAGAGCAGAATGTGACCGGCCCATGACTATTATTAGTCATGCAGCGAGCTCGGACTGAGACGTCTAAGCTAATGAAGCTTTTTCACACCTGCCTGCTAAATTATGCGCCATGACCAGGAGTGCCATGGAGTGAGAGCACCATGCAAGCCATTTACTTGTTACAGATTGCTTATAATTAAATTATAATCAACATCAAGCCAGGCGCATCACGCAGATACAGACGAAAATGGAGACGTAGAGACCAAGACCAAGACATGCAGCCAGTGACACCGGTCTGAGGCCGCTGCTGCTGCTGACATGCATCTAACAAGCCTTCAACTATCTAATCAACGTACAAGTCAAAATATCAATACCTCAAATAATCAAAATCACTTTAGAATTTCAAATCAGTTGGGCTGATGCTGCCTGCCTGCCTGCAGCGTCTCACACAAGCACCGTGTCCAGCTGCTATATGCGACAGTTGCAACTCGAGTCCAGAGTGGGGAGATTGATGAACAAAAAAGCAACAACAACTAAGATTATTCGAATTTAATGGGCGCAACGCGCGTGGAGACTTCACAAGTGAGGCAAAGCCAACTACAACAAAAACAACAACTGAGACGTTTCACAGACATGTTAGGAAAAGCTAAAACTGGACCTGCTGCCTGTTGCCTGGTCCTGTCTGTGTCTGTGTCTGGTCTGGCCTGGTCTTTTCCACTTATACTGTGCTCGCACTGTGACCTGTCATCATGATTGATACGTTTGATGGATTCATTCGAGCTGACTGCTGTGTGGCGTTGAGTTTTAAAGTTTGCTGATTGATCCCAGCGTGTTGATTACAATCGACGCCGACGTACACGCAGATCCAGGCACAGGTAGTTGGCGCAGGCAGTTGGCGCTGTATGGGGAGTCTTGCAACGCATGCTGCTGGGAATTCAATCAAAAGTGTTAGCGCTGGCACAACATCTCTTACTGCTAAAGGTGCCGAAACCACTAACTAAATACAGTGGTAACTGAATATTAGAATAGAATATTAGAATATTAGAAATGATAAGAAAGGCAAAAAAAATCAAAAGGGAAACAAAGAGTTAATCCCTTTTTCATTGATAAGCAATTTTAAAAATTATGGAACTTTGGAAAAGTGGGAAGTAAAAAAAAAAAATTTTAATAAATTATAAAAATTTTTAAATATTTTGAAATTAAGAAAATTGACAGTTAATATTTTTAAAACATTTTTAAAAGCTTTAAATATTCTTAATGAAATTTAAATAATACGCAAATTTAGGAAAAATGTGGAAATTTGACGATGACGTCACGATATGCTGCAAAGGCGCAAAGAGTGTAACTATGGAAAACGTTTAGATGAATATCTTCTGTGTTTATTGTTCGATCGGATTGTAATTTTGAAAATAGATTTATATTGTAATTATCTATGTTTATACCAAAGCAGAAAGCCATAACTTTAATACTTTTCCTAATAATCGTAATTATCGTTTTGCGTGGGCGGTGGGCGCGACATCGAAAATTGAAAATAAACTCGATCTACCTATGGTATACAGGAAATACTTTTGTAATAGCTGAGATCTAGACGTACAGACGGACAGACGGACATGGCTATATCGACTCGGCTGTTGATCCTGAGCCAGAATATATATACTTTATGGGGTCGGAGGTGTCTCCTTCTGCCTGTTACATACATTTTCGGTTTGAACAAAGTTATAATACCCTTCTACTCTATGAGTAGCGGGTATAAAAAAAAACATTTTTGCACACATTTAATTTTTGATGCAGGCGGGACTCGAACCCGTAAATGCATAATAGTACTGTTCGTTTTGCAGTCCACAACTTAACCCATTTCACCACCGTACACGCACACACGATTCGGCACAATGCTGCAAGCAGCGCTGCCGGCAGCGCTACTTACAGCTATGGAAAACGTTAAGCTGAATAACTTCTGTGTTTATTATCCGATTGTTACCAAATTTTCAGAGATCATCTGGCTAGTTATAGTTATCATGTAAACCGAAAATAAACACTATGGCATTAAAATTGCACTTGTTATCAATGTTTTTTCGATTTGCGGGGGCGGAAAGGGGCGTGGCCAAAATCCAAAATAAACTTGATCAGCGTGCAATAATAACACATATTGTCACCAAATTTCGTTGTCCTAGCTCTTATAATAGCTGAGATCTAGATTTTCACACGGACAGACAGACGGACAGACGGACAGACAGACATGGCTATGTCGACTCGGCTGTTGATCCTGAGCCAGAATATATATACTTTATGGGGTCGGAGGTGTCTCCTTCTGCCTGTTACATACATTTTCGGTTTGAACAAAGTTATAATACCCTTCTACTCTATGAGTAGCGGGTATAAAAATAAAATTTTTTGCACACATTTAATTTTTGATGCGGGTGGGACTCGAACCCATAAATGCATAATAGTTCTCTTCGTTATGCAGTCCACAACTTAACCCATTTCACCACCGTACACGCACACACTATTCGGCACAATGCTGCAAGTAGCGCAGCCGGCAAAAGGAGTAAAAAGTATTGAAAACGTATAACACTTATTCAGGTACCAAAAAAATCCCAGATTTATCACTTAAACAGTAAAAATAATAATTCTACGTGCATGTAAAAAACAATATGTGCCCTTTTAATAATTCTTTATATACTTGAATGGAAAGTGTTCTAGAGCACTCTAACTTTTAATAAATTTTGTTTAAAAATCGACCGATAGGTTCTATGGCATCTATACGATGTATCGGTCCGTACAGGCTCGTTCCGACTTATTTACAGCGGGCAGCAACAAGAAACATGTATACAAAGTTTCATGATAGTAGCTCAAAAAGGGAGGCAAAAACTTTTATTTGCAAAAAATAAGAAAAGCTCGATCTCCCCCACCATGACACGCATGCATGCGGAATCGAACCTTGGACCCATTACCTAAGAGGTCCACCACTTCTCCATTCGGTCATTAAGCCATTACGCAAATTTGGACAAAGTTACATTATGAGACCATTCGGAAATTCTTGCACGACAAAAACAAAGTCTGAATGCATGATGCAAAAATTTGCATTGTAAGGCATTCTTGTTATTTCCTGTACAATTAAAGAATTTGCGCTGCCGGCAGCGCTGCTTACAGCTATGGAAAACGTTAAGCTGGATAACTTCTGTGTTTATTATCCGATTGTTACCAAGTTTTCAGAGATCAAATGAACAATATGGCATCAAAATTGCGCTTGTAATCAATTTTTTTTATTTACAGGGGCGGAAGGGGGCGTGGCCAAAATCCAAAATAAACTTGATCAGCGTGCAATAATAACACATTTTGTCACCAAATTTGGTAGTCCTAGCTCTTATAATAGCTGAGATCTAGATTTTCACACGGACAGACAGACAGACAGACGGACAGACAGACAGACGGACAGACGGACATGGCTATGTCGACTAGGCTGTTGATCCAGAGCCAGAATATACTTTATGGGGTCGGAGGTGTCTCCATCTGCCTATTACATACATTTTCGGTTTGAACAAAGTTATAATACCCTTCTACTCTATGAGTAGCGGGTATAAGAAAAGAAAAAGCTTAAGCGGCATGAACTGGGAATCGAACCACGGGCCTGTCGGTTCAGGAGTTCATCGGTTTTCCACTGAGCTACGGACGCTGTTATCCAACAATTACTTGTTATTTCCTGTACAAATAAAGAATTTGCGCTGCCGGCAGCGCTGGTTATAGCTATGAAAAACGTTAAGCTGAATAACTTCTGTGTTTATTATCCGATTGTTACCAAATTTTTAGAGATCAAATGAACAATGTGGCATCAAAATTGCGCTTGTAATCAAATTTTTTTTATTTACAGGGGCGGAAGGGGGCGCCGCCAAAATCCAAAATAAACTTGATCAGCGTGCAATAATAACACATACTGTCACAAAATTTGGTAGTTCTAGCTCTTATAATAGCTGAGATCTAGATTTTCACGGACAGACGGACATGGCTATATCGACTCGGCTGTTGATCCTGAGCCAGAAGATATATACTTTATGGGGTCGGAGGTGTCTCCTTCTGCCTGTTACATACATTTTCGGTTTGAACAAAGTTATAATACCCTTCTACTCTATGAGTAGCGGGTATAATAAAAATAAAAAAATATAAGAAAAAGGTGCGCTCTAACAATCGCACACAGCTGATTTAAGAGACAGTCACTTCTCTACTTGTTAACTATGTTCATTGTGAGATATTAAAAAAATTTTAAATAAAATGCATGACCACCAATTTATGCATATTCAAAAATTAAAGAAAAAGTTCGAAAAAAAAAAAGAACAAGCTTAAGCGGAATGAACTGGGAATCGAACCACGGACCTGTCGGTTCAGGTGTTTATCGCTTTTCCACTAAGCTACTGACGCTGTTATCCAACAACTGCAAAAATTTGCATTGTAAGGCATTCTTATTATTTCCTGTACAAATATAGAATTTGCGCTGCCGGCAGCGCTGCTGACAGCTATGGAAAACGTTAAGCTGAATAACTTCTATATTTATTATCCGATTGTTAGCAAATTTTCAGAGATCATCTGGCTAGCTATAGTTATCATATAAACCGAAAATGAACAATATGGCATCAAAATTGCGCTTGTAATCAAATTTTTTTTATTTACAGGGGCGGAAGGGGGCGCGGCCAAAATCCAAAATAAACTTGATCAGCGTGCAATAATAACACATACTGTCACAAAATTTGGTAGTTGTAGCTTTTATAATACCTGAGATCTAGAGTTTCACACGGACAGACAGACGGACAGACAGACAGACGGACAGACGGACATGGCTATATCGTCTCGGCTGTTGATCCTGAGCCAGAATATATATACTTTATGGGGTCGGAGGTGTCTCCTTCTGCCTGTTACATACATTTTCGGTTTGAACAAAGTTATAATACCCTTCTACTCTATGAGTAGCGGGTATAAAAAGAACAAGTAAGAAGGCTACATTCGAGTGTGCTCGACTGTAATATACCCGCTACCCAGCTGCTCGTACATCAAAATTATTTGCGGAATAATAAAGAACGGCTACAATCATATTTTGACCGTAAAAGGGCATGGACTTACAATATTTATCCAAAGTCAAAGTCTAAAATAAAATATAAAATTTTTTGCACACATTTAATTTTTTTGATGCGGGTGGGACTCGAACCCACAAATGCATAATAGTTCTCTTCGTTATGCAGTCCACAACTGAACCCATTTCACCACCGTACACGCACACACTATTCGGCACAATGCTGCAAGTAGCACTGCCGGCAAAAGGAGTAAAAAGTGTTGAAAACGTATAACTTTTATTCAGGTACCAAAAAAATCCCAGATTTATCACTTAAACAGTAAAAATAATAATTCTACCTGTTGAAGACTATAAATCGAATACGTGCATGTAAAAAACAATATGTGCCCTTTTAATAATTCTTTATATACTTGAATGGAAAGTGTTCTAGAGCACTCTAACTTTTAATAAATTTTGTTAAAAAAACGACCGATAGGTTCTATGGCATCTAAACGATGTATCGGTCCGTACAGGCTCGTTCCGACTTATTTACAGCGGGCAGCAACAAGAAACATGTATACAAAGTTTTATGAAGGTAGCTCAAAAAGGGAGGCAAAAAAAAAAAGAAAAGTTCGATCTCCCCCACCATGACACGCATGCATGCGGAATCGAACCTTGGACCCATTACCTAAGAGGTCCACCACTTCTCCATTCGGTCATTAAGCCATTATGCAAATTTTGACAAAGTTACATTATGAGGCCATTCGGAAATTCTTGCACGACAAAAACAAAGTCTGAATGCATGATGCGTGTTTTTGTTCATATTTATTCTCATAACTTAAACATACAACTAAATAAAAAATAAAAATAAAAAAATATAAGAAAAAGCTGCGCTCTAAAATCGCACACTGCTGATTTAAGAGACTGTCACTTCTCCACTTGTTAACAAAGTTCATTGTGAGCCATTAAAAAAATTTTAAATAAAATGCACGACCACCAATTAATGCATATTCAAAAATTGAAGTATTAGTTCTTAAAAAAAAAGAAAAAGCTTAAGCGGCATGAACTGGGAATCGAACCACGGGCCTGTCGGTTCAGGAGTTCATCGCTTTTCCATTAAGCTACTGCCGCTGTTATACAACAACTGCAAAAATTTGCATTGTAAGGCATTCTTATTATTTCCTGTACAAATAAAGAATTTCTTATTATTTCCTGTACAAATATAGAATTTGCGCTGCCGGCAGCGCTGCTTACAGCTATGGAAAACGTTAAGCTGAATAACTTCTGTGTTTATTATCCGATTATTACCAAGTTTTCAGAGATCATCTGGCTAGCTATAGTTATCATATAAACCGAAAATGAAAATGAATGGCATCAAAATTGCGCTTGTAATCAATGTTTTTTCGATTTACAGGGTTGGAAGGGAGCGTGGCCAAAATCCAAAATAAACTTGATCAGCGTGCAATGATAACACATACTGTCACCAAATTTGGTAGTTCTAGCTCTTATAATAGCTGAGATCTAGATTTTCACATGGACAGACAGACGGACAGACGGACATGGCTATATCGACTCGGCTGTTGATCCTGAGCCAGAATATATATACTTTATGGGGTCGGAGGTGTCTCCTTCTGCCTGTTACATACATTTTCAGTTTGAACAAAGTTATAATACCTTTCTTCTCTATCAGTAGCGGGTATAAAAATAAAAGAAAAAGGTGCGCTCTAACAATCGCACACAGCTGATTTAAGAGACTGTCACTTCTCTACTTGTTAACTCAGTTCATTGTGAGCGATTAAAAAAATTTTAAATAAAATGCATGACCACCAATTAATGCATATCCAAAAATTAAAGTAAAAGTTCTTTAAAAAAAATAAAAAGAACAAGCTTAAGCGGCATGAACTGGGAATCGAACCACGGACCTGTCGGTTCAGGAGCTTATCGCTTTTCCACTAAGCTACTGACGCTGTTATCCAACAACTGCAAAAATTTGCATTGTAAGGCATTCTTATTATTTCCTGTACAAATAAAGAATTTGCGCTGCCGGCAGCGCTGCTTACAGCTATGGAAAACGTTAAGCTGAATAACTTCTGTGTTTATTATCCGATTGTTACCAAATTTTCAGAGATCATCTGGCTAGCTATAGCTATCATATAAACCGAAAATGAACAATATGGCATCAAAATTGCGCTTGTAATCAAATTTTTTTATTTACAGGGGCGGAAGGGGGCGCGGCCAAAATCCAAAATAAACTTGATCAGCGTGCAATAGTAACACATACTGTCACCAAATTTGGTAGTTCTAGCTCTTATAATAGCTGAGATCTAGATTTTCACACCGACAGACAGACGGACAGACAGACGGACAGACGGACATGGCTATATCGTCTCGGCTGTTGATCCTGAGCCAGAATATATATACGTTATGGGGTCGGAGGTGTCTCCTTCTGCCTGTTACATACATTTTCGGTTTGAACAAAGTTATAAGACCCTTCTACTCTATGAGTAGCGGGTATAAAAAAACAAGTAAGAAAGTTACATTTGAGTGTGCTCGAATGTAATATACCCACTACCCAGCTGCTCGTACATCAAAATTATTTGTGGAACAATAAAGAACGGCTACAATCATATTTTGACCGTAAAAGGCCATAGACTTTCAATATTTATCCAAAGTCAAAGTCTAAAATAAAACTTAAAATTTGTTGCACACATTTAATTTTTGATGCGGGTGGGACTCGAACCCATAAATGCATAATAGTTCTCTTCGTTATGCAGTCCACAACTTAACCCATTTCACCACCGTACACGCACACACTATTCGGCACAATGCTGCAAGCAGCGCTGCCGGCAAAAGCAGTAAAAAGTATTGAAAACGTATAACTTTTATTCAGGTACCAAAAAAATCCCAGATTTATCACTTAAACAGTAAAAATAATAATTCTACGTGCATGTAAAAAACAATATGTGCCCTTTTAATAAATCTTTATATACTTGAAGGGAAAGTGTTCTAGAGCACTCTAACTTTTAATAAATTTTGTTAAAAAATCGACCGATAGGTTCTATGGCATCTATACGATGTATCGGTCCGTACAGGCTCGTTCCGACTTATTTACAGCGGGCAGCAACAAGAAACATGTATACAAAGTTTCATGATAGTAGCTCAAAAAGGGAGGCAAAAACTTTTATTTGCAAAAAATAAGAAAAGTTCGATCTCCCCCACCATGACACGCATGCATGCGGAATCGAACCTTGGACCCATTACCTAAAAGGTCCACCACTTCTCCATTCGGTCATTAAGCCATTACGCAAATTTTGACAAAGTTACATTATGAGACCATTCGGAAATTCTTGCACGACAAAAACAAAGTCTGAATGCATGATGCGTGTTTTTGTTCATATTTATTCTCATAACTTAAACATACAACTAAATAAAAAATAAAAATAAAAAAATATAAGAAAAAGGTGCGCTCTAACAATCGCACACTGCTGATTTAAGAGACTGTCACTTCTCCACTTGTTAACAAAGTTCATTGTGAGCCATTAAAAAAATTTTAAATAAAATGCACGACTACCAATTAATGCATATTCAAAAATTGAAGTATCAGTTCTTAAAAAAAAAAGAAAAAGCTTAAGCGGCATGAACTGGGAATCGAAACACGGGCCTGTCGGTTCAGGAGTTCATCGCTTTTCCACTAAGCTACTGCCGCTGTTATACAACAACTGCAAAAATTTGCATTGTAAGGCATTCTTATTATTTCCTGTACAAATAAAGAATTTTTTTATTATTTCCTGTACAAATATAGAATTTGCGCTGCCGGCAGCGCTGCTTACAGCTATGGAAAACGTTAAGCTGAATAACTTCTGTGTTTATTATCCGATTGTTACCAAATTTTCAGAGATCATCTGGCTAGCTATAGTTATCATATAAACCGAAAATGAAAATGAATGGCATCAAAATTGCGCTTGTAATCAATGTTTTTTCGATTTACAGGGGTGGAAGGGGGCGTGGCCAAAATCCAAAATAAACTTGATCAGCGTGCAATAATAACACATACTGTCACCAAATTTGGTAGTTCTAGCTCTTATAATAGCTGAGATCTAGATTTTCACATGGACAGACAGACGGACAGACAGACAGACGGACAGACGGACATGGCTATATCGACTCGGCTGTTGATCCTGAGCCAGAATATATGTACTTTATGGGGTCGGAGGTGTCTCCTTCTGCCTGTTACATACATTTTCAGTTTGAACAAAGTTATAATACCCTTCTACTCTATGAGTAGCGGGTATAAAAATAAAAGAAAAGGGTTTAAGAGACTGTCACTTCTCTACTTGTTAACTCAGTTCATTGCGAGCGATTAAAAAAATTTTAAATAAAATGCATGACCACCAATTAATGCAAATCCAAAAATTAAAGTAAAAGTTCTTTAAAAAAAATAAAAAGGAACAAGCTTAAGCGGCATGAACTGGGAATCGAGCCACGGACCTGTCGGTTCAGGAGTTTATCGCTTTTCCACTAAGCTACTGACGCTGTTATCCAACAACTGCAAAAATTTGCATTGTAAGGCATTCTTATTATTTCCTGTACAAATAAAGAATTTGCGCTGCCGGCAGCACTGCTTACAGCTACGGAAAACGTTAAGCTGAATAACTTCTATGTTTATTATCCGATTGTTACGAAATTTTCAGAGCTCATCTGGCTAGTTATAGTTATCATGTAGTCCGAAAATGAACAATATGGCATCAAAATTGCGCTAGTAATCAATTTTTTTTTTATTTACAGGGGCGGAAGGGGGTGTGGCCAAAATCCAAAGTATACTTGATCAGCGTGCAATAATAACACATTGTGTCATCAAATTTGGTAGTTCTAGCTCTTATAATAGCTGAGATCTAGATTTTCACATGGACAGACAGACGGACAGACAGACAGACGGACAGACGGACATGGCTATATCGACTCGGCTGCTGATCCTGTGCCAGAATATATATACTTTATGGGGTCGGAGCTGCCTCCTTCTGCCTGTTACATACATTTTCGGTTTGAACAAAGTTATAATACCCTTCTACTCTATGAGTAGCGGGTAGAAAAAGAAAAAGCTTAAGCGGCACGAACTGGGAATCGAACCAAGGGCATGTCGGTTCAGGAGTTTATCGCTTTTCCACTAAGCTACTGATGCTGTTATCCAACAACTGCAAAAATTTGCATTTTAAGGCATTCTTATTATTTCCTGTACAAATAAAGAATTTGCGCTGCCGGCAGCGCTGCTTACAGCTATGGAAAACGTTAAGCTGATTAACTTCTGTGTTTATTATTCGATTGTTACCAAATTTTCAGAGATCATCTGGCTAGCTATAGTTATCATATAAACCGAAAATGAACAATATGGCATCAAAATTGCGCTTGTAATCAAATTTTTTTTATTTACAGGGGCGGAAGGGGGCGCGGCCAAAATCCAAAATAAACTTGATCAGCGTGCAATAATAACACATACTGTCACCAAATTTGGTAGTTCTAGCTCTTATAATAGCTGAGATCTAGATTTTCACACCGACAGACAGACGGACAGACAGACAGACGGACAGACGGACAGACGGACATGGCTATATCGTCTCGGCTGTTGATCCTGAGCCAGAATATATATACGTTATGGGGTCGGAGGTGTCTCCTTCTGCCTGTTACATACATTTTCGGTTTGAACAAAGTTATAATACCCTTCTACTCTATGAGTAGCGGGTATAAAAAAACAAGTAAGAAAGCTACATTTGAGTTTGCTCGAATGTAATATACCCGCTACCCAGCTGCTCGTACATCAAAATTATTTGTGGAACAATAAAGAACGGCTACAATCATATTTTGACCGTAAAAGGCCATAGACTTTCAATATTTATCCAAAGTCAAAGTCTAAAATAAAACTTAAAATTTGTTGCACACATTTAATTTTTGATGCGGGTGGGACTCGAACCCATAAATGCATATTAGTTCTCTTCGTTATGCAGTCCACAACTTAACCCATTTCACCACCGTACACGCACACACTATTCGGCACAATGCTGCAAGCAGCGCTGCCGGCAAAAGCAGTAAAAAGTATTGAAAACGTATAACTTTTATTCAGGTACCAAAAAAATCCCAGATTTATCACTTAAACAGTAAAAATAATAATTCTACGTGCATGTAAAAAACAATATGTGCCCTTTTAATAAATCTTTATATACTTGAAGGGAAAGTGTTCTAGAGCACTCTAACTTTTAATAAATTTTGTTAAAAAATCGACCGATAGGTTCTATGGCATCTATACGATGTATCGGTCCGTACAGGCTCGTTCCGACTTATTTACAGCGGGCAGCAACAAGAAACATGTATACAAAGTTTCATGATAGTAGCTTAAAAAGGGAGGCAAAAACTTTTATTTGCAAAAAATAAGAAAAGTTCGATCTCCCCCACCATGACACGCATGCATGCGGAATCGAACCTTGGACCCATTACCTAAGAGGTCCACCACTTCTCCATTCGGTCATTAAGCCATTACGTAAATTTTGACAAAGTTACATTATGAGACCATTCTGAAATTCTTGCACGACAAAAACAAAGTCTGAATGTTTTTGTTCATATTTATTCTCATAACTTAAACATACAATTAAATAAAAAATAGAAATAAAAAAATATAAGAAAAAGCTGCGCTCTAACAATCGCACACTGCTGATTTAAGAGACTGTCACTTCTCCACTTGTTAACAAAGTTCATTGTGAGCCATTAAAAAAATTTTAAACAAAATGCACGACCACCAATTAATGCATATTCAAAAATTGAAGTATTAGTTCTTAACAAAAAAAAAAAGCTTAAGCGGCATGAACTGGGAATCGAACCACGGGCCTGTCGGTTCAGGAGCTCATCGCTTTTCCACTAAGCTACTGCCGCTGTTATACAACAACTGCAAAAATTTGCATTGTAAGGCATTCTTATTATTTCCTGTACAAATAAAGAATTTCTTATTATTTCCTGTACAAATATAGAATTTGCGCTGCCGGCAGCGCTGCTTACAGCTATGGAAAACGTTAAGCTGAATAACTTCTGTGTTTATTATCCGATTGTTACCAAATTTTCAGAGATCATCTGGCTAGCTATAGTTATCATATAAACCGAAAATGAACAATATGGCATCAAAATCAATGTTTTTTCGACTTACGGGGGCGGAAGGGGGCATGGCCAAAATCCAAAATAAACTTGATCAGCGTGCATTAATAACACATTTTGTCACCAAATTTGGTAGTTCTAGCGCTTATAATAGCTGAGATTTAGATTTTCACACGGACCGACGGACAGACAGAGAGGCGGACAGACGGACATGGCTATGTCGACTCGGCTGTTGATCCTGAGCCAGAATATATATACTTGATGGGGTCGGAGGTGTCTCCTTCTGCCTGTTACATACATTTTTGGTTCGAACAAAGTTATAATACCCTTCTACTCCATGAGTAGCGGGTATAAAACAAGTAAGAAAGCTGCAGTCGAGAGTGCTCGACTGTAATGTACCCGCTACCCAGCTGCTTGTACATAATTTATTTGCGGAACAAAAAAACGGCTACAATCATTTTTTGACCGTAAGAGGCTATGGACTTATAATATTTATGCAAAGTCAAAATATAAAATAAAAAAAAAAAACATTTTTGCACACATTTAACTTTTGATGCGGTCGGGACTCGAACCCGTAAATGCATAATAGTACTGTTCGTTTTGCAGTCCACAACTTAACCCATTTCACCACCGTACACGCACACACGATTCGGCACAATGCTGCAAGCAGCGCTGCCGGCAGCGCTGCTTACAGCTGTGGAAAACGTTAAGCTGAATAACTTCTGTGTTTATTATCCGATTGTTACCAAATTTTCAGAGATCATCTGGCTAGCTATAGTTATCATATAAACCGAAAATGAACAATATGGCATCAAAGTTGCGCTTATAATCAATTTTTATACCCGCTACTCATGGAGTAGAAGGGTATTATAACTTTGTTCAAACCGAAAATGTATGTAACATGCAGAAGGAGACACCTCCGACCCCATAAAGTGTATATATTCTGGTTCAGGATCAACAGCCGAGTCTATATAGCCATGTCCGTCTGTCCGTCTGTCTGTCTGTCCGTCTGTCCGTCCGTGTGAAAATCTAGATCTCAGCTATTATAAGAGGTAGAACTACCAAATTTGGTGACAATATGTGTTATTATTGCACGCTGATCAAGTTTATTTTGGATTTTGGCCACGCCCCCTTCCGCCCCCGCAAATCGAAAAAAAATTGATTACATGCGTAGCCACCAGCAAGACGTACAGCTGCAAAAGGGACTGCAGCTGCTTATTTATAGCAACCAAATAACAACACCAAACTACCCCAATAGCCTAAACCTTAACAAGGCTGTGCGATTTGTTGCTGTTGTAGTTGTTGTTGTTGTGAGTGGGCGTCGTGTAATTGGCACCAGCCGCATCAAGTGCAAGGTAACACGACACAGTTGCTTTTGTTGTTGTTGTTCTTGTTGGACCATCAGTCCTTCGCGTCCCAGCTTCAAAGTCAAGACTATCAGTACGAATAATGGAGCCAAGCGCAACTGGAGCCAATATACCCGCTGCTGTCACCGTCGCTACTGCGCCGGCAGCTGCAACAACAAGCACCAAGCGTGCCACACAGCCAGGACGCAAGAAGTCTGGGCCAAATTACGACCTGAGTGAGGCCCAAAGATCGGATATCAAGGAAGCATTCGATTTGTTCGACAACGAGTCCACGGGCTACATTGAGGTTAAGGAGCTAAAGGTGGCCATTCGAGCGTTGGGCTTCGAGCCCAAAAAGGAAGAAATCAAACGGATGATAGCAGAAATCGATAAGGATGGCAGCGGTCGCATAGCGTTCAATGACTTTCTACACCTGATGACCATGAAAATGGCCGAAAAGGACACGAAAGAGGAGATATTGAAGGCCTTCCGCCTGTTCGATGACGATGAAACGGGTAAAATCTCATTTAAAAATCTGAAGCGAGTCGCACGCGAACTTGGCGAAACGCTGACAGACGAGGAGCTCCGTGAAATGATTGAAGAGGCTGATTTGGACAACGATGGTGAGGTTAACCAGGAGGAGCTTCTGCGCATCACATTCCGCGTTATTATACCCGCTACTCATAGAGTAGAAGGGTATTATAACTTTGTTCAAACCAAAAATGTATATAACAGGCAGAAGGAGACACCTCCGACCCCATAAAGTATATATATTCTGGCTCAGGATCAACAGCCGAGTCGATATAGCCATGTCCGTCTGTCCGTCTGTCTGTCTAGGACAACCAAATTTGGTGACAATATGTGTTATTATTGCACGCTGATCAAGTTTATTTTGGATTTTGGCCACGCCTCCTTCAGCCCCCGCAAATCGAAAAAACATTGATAACAAGTGCAATTTTGATGCCATATTGTTCATTTTCGGTTTACATGATAACTATAGCCAGCCAGATGATCTCTGAAAATTTGGTAACAATCGGATAAAAAACACAGAAGTTATTTAGCTTCACGTTTTCCATAGCTGTAAGCAGCGCTGCCGGCAGCGCTGCTTGCAGCATTGTGCCGAATCGTGTGTGCGTGTACGGTGGTGAAATGGGTTAAGTTGTGGACTGCAAAACGAACAGTACTATTATGCATTTACGGGTTCGAGTCCCGCCCGCATCAAAAATTAAATGTGTGCAAAAATGTTTTTTTTTTTTTTTATTTTATATTTTGACTTTGCATAAATATTATAAGTCCATAGCCTTTTACGGTCGAGCACACTCGACTGTAGCTTACTTACTTGTTAAATATGCATTAATTGGTGGTGCATTTTATTTAAAATTTTTTTAATGGCTCACAATGAACTTAGTTAACAAGTGGAGAAGTGACAGTCTCCTAAATCAGCGCAGTTAGAGCGCAGCTTTTTCTTATATATTTTTATTTTTATTTTTTATTTAATTATATGTTTAAGTTATGAGAATAAATATGAACAAAAACACGCATCACGCATTCAGACTTTGATTTTGTCGTGCAAGAATTTCCGAATGGTCTCATAATGTAACTTTGATAAAATTTGCGTAGTGGCTTAATGACCGAATGGAGAAGTGGTGGACCTCTTAGGTAATAGGTCCAAGGTTCGATTCCGCATGCATGCGTGTCATGGTGGGGGAGATCGAACTTTTCTTATTTTTTGCAAATAAAAGTTTTTGCCTCCCTTTTTGAGCTACCTTCATAAAACTTTGTATACATGTTTCTTATTACTGCCCGCTGTAAATAAGTCAAAACGAGCCTGTACGGACCGATACATCGTATAGATGCCATAGAACCTATCGGTCGTTTTTTTTTTAAAAAATTTATTGAAAGTTAAAGTGCTCTAGAACACTTTCCATTCAAGTATATAAAGAATTATTAAAAGGGCACATATTGTTTTTTACATGCACGTATTCGATTTACAGTCTTCAACAGGTAGAATTATTATTTTTACTGTTTTAGTGATAAATCTTGGATTTTTTTGGTACCTGAATAAAAGTTATACATTTTCAATAGTTTTAACTCCTTTTGCCGGCAGCGCTGCTTACAGCTATGGAAAACGTTAAGCTGAATAACTTCTGTGTTTATTATCCGATTGTTACCAAATTTTCAGAGATCATCTGGCTAGCTATAGTTATCATATAAACCGAAAATGAACAATATGGCATCAAAATGGCGGAAGGGGGCGTGGCCAAAATCCAAAATAAACTTGATCAGCGTGCAATAATAACACATATTGTCACCAAATTTGGTTGTCCTAGCTCTTATAATAGCTGAGATCTAGATTTTCACACGGACAGACAGACGGACAGACGGACATGGCTATATCGACTCGGCTGTTGATCCTGAGCCAGAATATATATACTTTATGGGGTCGGAGGTGTCTCCTTCTGCCTGTTACATACATTTTAGGTTTGAACAAAGTTATAATACCCTTCTACTCTATGAGTAGCGGGTATAATAATATGGCATCAAAATTGCGCTTGTAATCAATTTTTTTCGATTTACAGGGGCGGAAGGGGGCGTGGCCAAAATCCAAAATTAACTTGACCAGTGTGCAATAATAAGACATACTGTCACCAAATTTGGTAGTTCTAGCTTTTATAATAGCTGAGATCCAGATTTTCACGCGGACAGACAGACGGACGGACGGACAGACAGACAGACGGTGATGATCTCTGCAAATTTGGTAAGAATCGGATAAAAAACACAGAAGTTATTCAGCTTAACGTTTTCCATAGCTGTAAGCAGCGCTGCCGGCAGCGCTGCTTGCAGCATTGTGCCGAATAGTGTGTGCGTGTACGGTGGTGAAATGGGTTAAGTTGTGGACTGCAAAACGAACAGTACTATTATGCATTTACGGGTTCGAGTCCCGCCCGCATCAAAAATTAAATGTGTGCAAAAATGTTTTTTTTTTTATATTTTATATTTTGACTTTGCATAAATATTATAAGTCCATAGCCTTTTACGGTCAAAATATGATTGTAGCCGTTTTTTTGTTCCGTAAATAAATTATGTACAAGCAGCTGGGTAGCGGGTATATTACAGTCGAGCACTCTCGGCTGCAGCTTTCTTACTTGTTAAATATGCATTAATTGGTGGTGCATTTTATTTAAAATTTTTTTAATGGCTCACAATGAACTTAGTTAACAAGTGGAGAAGTGACAGTCTCTTAAATCAGCGCAGTTAGAGCGCAGCTTTTTCTTATATATTTTTATTTTTATTTTTTATTTAATTATATGTTTAAGTTATGAGAATAAATATGAACAAAAACACGCATTTAGACTTTGTTTTTGTCGTGCAAGAATTTCCGAATGGTCTCATAATGTAACTTTTTCAAAATTTGCGTAGTGGCTTAATGACCGAATGGAGAAGTGGTGGACCTCTTAGGTAATGGGTCCAAGGTTCGATTCCGCATGCATGCGTGTCATGGTGGGGGAGATCGAACTTTTTTTATTTTTTGCAAATAAAAGTTTTTGCCTCCCTTTTTGAGCTACCTTCATAAAACTTTGTATACATGTTTCTTATTACTGCCCGCTGTAAATAAGTCGGAACGAGCCTGTACGGACCGATACATCGTATAGATGCCATAGAACCTATCGATCGTTTTTTTTTTTTTAAATTTATTGAAAGTTAGAGTGCTCTAGAACACTTTCCATTCAAGTATATAAAGAATTATTAAAAGGGCACATATTGTTTTTTACATGCACGTATTCGATTTACAGTCTTCAACAGGTAGAATTATTATTTTTACTGTTTTAGTGATAAATCTTGGATTTTTTTGGTACCTGAATAAAAGTTATACGTTTTCAATAGTTTTAACTCCTTTTGCCGGCAGCGCTGCTTACAGCTATGGAAAACGTTAAGCTGAATAACTTCTGTGTTTATTATCCGATTGTTACCAAATTTTCAGAGATCATCTGGCTAGCTATAGTTATCATATTAACCGAAAATGAACAATATGGCATCAAAATTGCGCTTGTAATCAATTTTTTTTTCGATATACGGGGGCGGAAGTGGGCGTGGACAAAATCCAAAATAAACTTGATCAGCGTGCAATAATAACACATATTGTCACCAAATTTGGTAGTCCTAGCCCTTATAATAGCTGAGATCTAGATATTCACACGAACAGACAGACGGACAGACGGACATGGCTATATCGACTCGGCTGTTCAACCTGAGCCGAATATATATACTTTATGGGGTCGGAGGTGTCTCCTTCTGCCTGTTACATACATTTTCGGTTTGAACAAAGTTATAATACCCTTCTACTCTATGAGTAGCGGGTATAAAAAAACAAGTAAGAAAGCTACATTTGAGTGTGCTCGAATGTAGTATACCCGCTACCCAGCTGCTCGTACATAAAATTATTTGTGGAACAATGAAGAACGGCTACAATCATATTTTGACCGTAAAAGGCCATAGACTTTCAATATTTATCCAAAGTCAAAGTCTAAAATAAAACATAAAATTTTTTGCACACATTTAATTTTTGATGCGGGTGGGACTCGAACCCATAAATGCATAATAGTTCTCTTCGTTATGCAGTCCACAAGTTAACCCATTTCACCACCGTACACGCACACACTATTCGGCACAATGCTGCAAGCAGCGCTGCCGGCAAAAGGAGTAAAAAGTATTGAAAACGTATAACTTTTATTCAGGTACCAAAAAAATCCCAGATTTATCACTTAAACAGTAAAAATAATAATTCTACCTGTTGAAGACTATAAATCGAATACGTGCATGTAAAAAACAAAATGTGCCCTTTTAATAATTCTTTATATACTTGAATGGAAAGTGTTCTAGAGCACTCTAACTTTTAATAAATTTTGTTAAAAAAAACACGACCGATAGGTTCTATGGCATCTATACGATGTATCGGTCCGTACCGGCTCGTTCCGACTTATTTACAGCGGGCAGCAATAAGAAACATGTATACAAAGTTTCATGAAGGTAGCTCCAAAAGGGGGGCAAAAACTTTTTTTTTGGAAAGAAATAAGAAAAGTTCGATCTCCCCCACCATGACACACGCATGCATGCGGAATCGAACCTTGGACGCATTTCCTAAGAGGTCCACCACTTCTCCATTCGGCCATTATGCCATTACGGAAATTTTTGACAAAGTTACATTATGAGACCATTCGGAAATTCTTGCACGAGAAAAACAAAGTTTGAATGCATGATGCGTGTCGTTGTTGGTATTTATTCTCATAACTTAAACATACAATTAAATAATATATAAAAATTAAAAATATAAGAAAAAGCTGCGCTCTAGCAATAGCGTTCAGTTGATTTAAGAGACTGTCACTTCTCCACTTGTGAACTAAGTTCATTGTGAGCCATTAAAAAAAAATTGAATAAAATGCACGACCACCAATTAATGCATATTCAAAAATTAAAGTAAAAGTTCTTAAAAAAAAAAGAAAAAGCTTAAGCGGCATGAACTGGGAATCGAACCACAGGCCTGTTGGTTCAGGAACTCATCGCTTTTCCACTAAGCTACTGACGCTGTTTTTCAACAACTGCAAAAATTTGCATTGTAAGGCATTTTTAAAATTTCCTGTACAAATAAAGAATTTGCTCTGCCGGCAGCGCTGCTTACAGCTATGGAAAACGTTAAGCTGAATAACTTCTGTGTTTATTATCCGATTGTTACCAAATTTTCATAGATCATCTGGCTGGCTATAGTTATCATGTAAACCGAAAATGAACAATATGGCATCAAAATTGCGCTTGTAATCAAAGTTTTTTCGATTTACGCGGGCGAAAGGGGGCGTGGCCAAAATCCAAAATAAACTTGATCAGCGTGCAATAATAACACATTTTGTCACCAAATTTGTTAGTCCTAGCTCTTATAATAGCTGAGATCTAGATTTTCACACGGACAGACAGACGGACAGACGGACATGGCGGTATCGACTCGGCTGTTGATCCTGAGCCAGAATATATATACTTTATGGGGTCGGGTGTGTCTACTTCTGCCTGTTACATACATTTTCGGTTTGAACAAAGTTATAATACCCTTCTACTCTATGAGTAGCGGGTATAAAAATTAAAGTATTAGTTCCTAAAAAAAACAAGTAAGAAAGCTACAGTCGAGTGTGCTCGACTGTAATATACCCGCTACCCAGCTGCTTGTACATAATTTATTTGCGGAACAAAAAAACGGATACAATCATATTTTGACCGTAAAAGGCTATGGACTTATATTATTTATGCAAAGTCAAAATATAAAATAAAAAAAAAAAACATTTTTGCACACATTTAATTTTTGATGCGGGCGGGACTCGAACCCGTAAATGCATAATAGTACTGTTCGTTTTGCAGTCCACAACTTAACCCATTTCACCACCGTACACGCACACACGATTCGGCACAATGCTGCTTACAGCTATGGAAAACGTTAAGCTGAATAACTTCTGTGTTTATCATCCGATTGTTACCAAATTTTCAGAGATCATCTGGCTAGCTATAGTTATCATGTAAACCAAAAATGAACAATATGGCAAATTGCACTTGGTATCAATGTTTTTTCGATTTGCGGGGGCGGAAGGGGGCGTGGCCAAAATCCAAAATAAACTTGATCAGCGTGCAATAATAACACATATTGTCACCAAATTTGGTTGTCCTAGCTCTTATAATAGCTGAGATCTAGATTTTCACACGGACAGACAGACGGACAGACGGACATGGCTATATCGACTCGGCTGTTGATCCTGAGCCAGAATATATATACTTTATGGGGTCGGAGGTGTCTCCTTCTGCCTGTTACATACATTTTCGGTTTGAACAAAGTTATAATACCCTACTACTCTATGAGTAGCGGGTATAAAAATTAAAGTATTAGTTCCTAAAAAAAAAAAAGAAAAAGCTTAAGCGGCATGAACTGTGAATCGAACCACGGACCTGTCGGTTCAGGAGTTCATCGCTTTTCCACTAAGCTACTGACGCTTTTATCCAACAACTGCAAAAATTTGCATTGTAAGGCATTCTTATTATTTCCTGTACAAATAAAGAATTTGCGCTGCCGGCAGCGCTGCTTACAGCTATGGAAAACGTTAAGCTCAATAACTTCTGTGTTTATTTGCCGATTGTTACCAAATTTTTAGAGATCATCTGGCTAGCTATAGTTATCATATAAACCGAAAATGAACAATAAGGCTTCAAAATTGCGCTTTTCATCAATTTTTTTTTTATTTACAGGGGCGGAAGGGGCGTGGCCAAAATCCAAAATAAACTAGATCAGCGTGCAATAATAACACATACTGTCACCAAATTTGGTAGTTCTAGCTCTTATAATATCTGAGATCTAGATTTTCACACGGACAGACAGACGGACAAACAGACAGACGGACAGACGGACATGGCTATATCGACTCGGCTGTTGATCCTGAGCCAGAATATATATACTTTATAGGGTCGGAGGTGTCTCCTTCTGCCTGTTACATACATTTTCAGTTTGAACAAAGTTATAATACCCTTCTACTCTATGAGTAGCGGGTTAAAAACTTAAGCGGCATGAATTGGAAATCGAACCACGGGCCTGTCGGTTCAGGAGTTCATCGCTTTTCCACTAAGCTACTGACGCTGTTATCCAACAACTGCAAAAATTTGCATTGTAAGGCATTCTTATTATTTCCTGTACAAATAAAGAATTTGCGCTGCCGGCAGCCTTGCTTACAACTTTGGAAAACGGTAAGCTGAATAACTTCTGTGTTTATTATCCGATTTTTACCAAACTTTCAGAGATCATCTGGCAGGCTATAGTTATCCGTATAAACGAAAATGAAATATGTCATCAAAATTGCGCTTGTAATCAATGTTTTATCGATTTACGGGGGCGGAAGGGGGCGTAGCCAAAATCCAAAATAAACTTGATCTTAACACATATTGAATAATAACACATATTGTCACCAAATTTGGTAGTCCTAGCTCTTATAATAGCTGAGATCTAGATATTCACACGGACAGACAGACGGAGAGACGGACATGGCTATATCGACTCCGCTGTTGATCTTGAGCCAGAATATATATACTTTGTGGGGTCGGAGGTGTCTCCTTCTGCCTGTTACATACATTTTCGGTTAGAGCATAACATTGAGTGACTTTCTGGTGATCGGTTGTGTTGACCTTTACTCTCAATATTGTTTATTTTTTTCCGCCTAATCTTTGCAAATAATTTGCGGTTTTAATTTACTTTGGTGTATTTTAGTTTTTGCTAACCCGGTGCGTATTCATAACACTTCGTGTTTCCCCTGGTGCTTTGCAATTTTACTAAATTTACACAATTATCAACTTGCGCGTCTTTGGCGTCATTTGTTGTTTTTGTGTAAGTCCGTTCTTTCCCCTTATCAGCATGGATTTGTTAAATTTAGATCCACAACTACTAATCTTCTTAAGTTTTCCTCAATTATAACCAAAGGATTTCGGAGGAAAATGCAAACTGATGTGGTCTACACTGATTTCAGTAAAGCATTTGACTCCGTTAATCATAACTTATTGCTTCATAAATTAGATCTCATTGGTTTTCCTCAAAAACTTATTTTGTGGATATCTAATTATTAAACTAAGAGGACGTAAAGAGTCCTGTTTAACTCTTGCCAATCTAAGCTTATATTTGTTACATCTGGGGTTCCTCAAGGTAGTCATCTTGGCCCTCTACTTTTTAACCCTTTTATTAATGACCTACCTTCTGCACTAACACAATCATCTATCCTTATGTACGCTGATGACGTTAAACTTTGTCTGACGTATAATGACAAAACTTTAAACTTTCTTCAAATCGATCTTGACAAGTTTTTTGCCTGGTGTAATCATAACCTGCTACATCTTAATTGTTCTAAATGTAAAGTTATGTCATTTTACAGAGGAAACCATCATGTCATGAACTACTCCTTTAATTTAACTCAACTTTTAAGAATATCTGAAGTAAATGATCTAGGTATTCTCTTTGATCAGAAATTGAAATTTGGTCGACTCGTTACACACACTGTTAACAAGGCTTTTCGTGTACTTGGTTTCATTAAAAGATGGGCCAAAGAATTTAATGATCCCTTTACAACAAAGTTACGTTTTACTTCTCTTGTACGTCCAATTCTCGAATATGGTTCTTGCGTGTGGTCCCCGCAGTACCAAATTCATCAAGACAGAATTGAGTCTGTTCAAAAGCAGTTTCTTCTTTTTGCTTTACGTAGTTTCAACTGGGTTCCAGGAGTAGATTTACCAGCTTATCATAATCGGCTTCTTTTAATTTGCCTTCCTTCTTTAGCTAACCGTCGTATTATGTTAAGTGTCTTGTGTATCATAAAACTTATAAGATTTGAGGTCGATTCCCCTTCCTTACTCAGGCAACTTAACTTTAGTGTTCCTTCTAGAGTTACCCGTAATTTTCAGCTATTGTCATTAGACTTTTGTTCTAGTAATTATAGCTTGCATGACCCTTTCCGTCTTCTCTGCGATCAATATAATAAACTTTTTAGACTTTTTAACTTAGAGTCCTCTCTTTCTGATATAAAAATTTCTATTCTTAACTCATTAACACTTCATACTTATAACTAATATTAACTTTTCTGATCTGATTGGGTTTTTCTGGGTTTTCCCCAATCCATTGTAACAAATGTTGGATCGGCTAAATTAAAATTTTAAAATTTATGCATATAATTAATTTTCTTAGCTTTAATCAAAACTGCTTTTGTTAAGTAGTTTTTCTTTATACATAATTTTTTATCTGTTTCTTTGTAACTTTTACGTCGATTGCTATTAGTTGACTTTAAATTAAATTAAATAAAATAAAATAAATAAAGAACAAAGTTATAATACCCTTCTACTCTATGGGTGCCGGGTATAAAAATTTAATAAAAATTGTTCTGAACATTTAAAAAGCAAATATGCCTTTAGCACGCATTAGAGACGACTTGCGTAAGGTACATGCACCTGCAGGAGAACCTGAAGATACTTGCAATCTTTGTTTAGAGCATCTGCTGGCAACAGAAAACATAGTTAATACCGAATGCGACCATAGATTTCATATTCAGTATATCGTGGCACATTTAGAAACATATCCAGAGTGTCATGAGTGTAAAGCTCCTGGTAAAAAACATTACTCAGCACATCTAGAGCCTCAAGCAAGCACTAGTTACGGAACTATTAGAAAAGTACACAACACACGAAGTAAAGGAAAACCCGATACTGCGGTAACCCTAAACCAACAAGTAGATGAGGAGATAGGGGCAGCTGACTTAAATGATTCACAAAGCCAAGATACTCCGCCAAAAATTAATTCACGATCCAACCAAGGTCGACATCCTAGAGGTGGTGGAGGTCGAAGTAGAAATATTTGCTATCATTTTTTTATTGTATGCAAAAACTTACATGTTTCTTGTCAAGTAAAGCAAGAAAATAGTATTGGAGATACCGTAAAGAGAGCACTTATTTAGTATGGGAAGATTTTTGTGCAGCAATAAAAAATGAGTATCAGGACCATAAGGACGATGATGTCCTTTTGGAAGAAATTCGTGCTCAAAAGCAGAAAGAGGGGGAGCCCTTTGACTCGTTTTATAAGAACATTATGTCCATCGTTTTTTGACTAACAATTCCTTTAGACGAGTACAGACTTGTTCAGCAGCTGCAAAGGAATTTAATTCCAGAGCTAAGACAAGTATTACTATATATCTCTATTCATTCTGTTGCTCATCTGCGATGAACTGGTCCAGAAAAGTGAAAATCTGCTAGGAGATGCAGATTTTAAGCAACCCAGCAAGTTCAATACTTTACCGTTTTAAAGAGCCGTTGTTGCTGTAGAGACTGAATAGTCTTTACTGTCGGCCTCAGAGACGGAGTTTTTATATGTAGAGGCTTTGCAACTTCCCAAACGATCTGTGGTCTGCTGGAACTATGATCAGCCAGGACACGCATGGGGCATATGCCTCACAGAACGAAGAATCTTTTGCTGTGGGTGCGGAGCAAAAGATTTCTGTAAACCTTAATGCCCAACATGCCTTAAGAGAGCGGAAAACTCCAAGAAGGGCTTATTCGTCGACGGCATGCGAATGGCCCAAAACTAGAATCCGCAAATGAATATCAATCTGCAGAATCAGATTGCCCTGCAGTTATTAAACAGGCATCTCCACACCCACATCCACTCTCGCACATAATTCCGCAGGTGACAATTTAGATTACTAATGCTCGCGAAGCTATTCGAGCAGTGGTCGCATTTTTGCGGTCGATCGAGATAGTATTTCCTCGAGTGTGAAAAGCATCTGTTGAAGAGCATGGAAATAGAATTAGGTTGCAACTTACTTTTCATGCATCCACAGATCGTTTGCATTTCGCAGCTCATGTCCTCCACATGCTTTTCTTCCACCAGCTGCTGACTAAACCGCTCATGCCTATTTACTTTAATCAAACATATGTTTTCAAATTAAATTAATTTTATTAAAAAAAAAAATATTCCATACAGCAAAGCAGAGCAGCAACAACAGCAACAAATTTAATAAAGGTAGATTGTCGTTAAGTGTTTTCGAGTTGTTTGCAAACAAACTGGAAATCAGCAAGTTTCATGTTCACATATTAGCTGTATGTATTGTCAATAATAATATGAATGCTTAATCCTTTCGAGCTTCTTGTTGCTCGAAATCTGACTTGATTCAGGCATTCATTGATAGGTCGGATATTATTTTGTCCCAAAATAGATACATATCGTAATGTTTTGAGTGTTTTAGGGACTTTTCCGAATTGCCATTGCCGATTTCTGCAGTGACGGTAATCCTTGGTAAAACAGATGCATCAACCGTATTAAAACGATTTCTCTGAAAAAAGAGGTTTCGATTTGAATTCCAATTTATTTCTATGCTCTTCGTTTATCATTCATTGGATCGAGGGAAATGCTCAAGTGTATTATACCTTCTCAGATCACCAGGTCGCCTAAAGATTCGTGGGCATAATGGACATTGCGAAAGCTCCTCTCCAGTCTGTTGCCTCATATTTCTAGATTTGAACACAATAAGCTTAGTTCAAGATATTGTAAGACATATCTTACGATGTTAACTCCGCCAAAAGGCGCAAACTGTTCTCATTATGCTCCATCGTAGCATCAGGATCCTTTATTAACAAGTAAGAAAGCTACAGTCGAGTGTGCTCGACTGTAGTATACCCGCTACCCAGCTGCTTGTACATAATTTATTTACGGAACAAAAAACGGGTTCAATCATATTTTGACCGTAAAAGGCTATGGACTTATAATATTTATGCAAAGTCAAAATATAAAATAAAAAAAAAAACATTTTTGCACACATTTAATTTTTGATGCGGGTGGGACTCGAACCCGTAAATGCATAATAGTGCTGTTCAATTTGCAGTCCACAACTTAACCCATTTCACCACCGTACACGCACACACGATTCGGCACAATGCTGCATAAACACATAAGTTATTCAGCTTAACGTTTTCCATAGCTGTAAGCAGCGGTGCCGGCAGCGCTACTTGCAGCATTGTGCCGAACCGTGTGTGCGTGTACGGTGGTGAAATGGGTTAAGTTGTGGACTGCAAAACGAACAGTACTATTATGCATTTCCGGGTTCGAGTCCCGCCCGCATCAAAAATTAAATGTTGTGTGCAAAAGTTTTTTATTATACCCGCTACTCATAGAGTAGAAGATCAAGTTTATTTTGGATTTTGGCCACGCCCCCTTCCGCCCCTGTAAATCGAATAAAATTGATTACAAGCGCAATTTTGATGCCATATTGTTCCATATGATAATTATAGCTAGCCTGATGATCTCTAAAAATTTGGTAACAATCGGATTATAAACAAGGAAGCTATTCAGTTTAACGTTTTCCCTAGCTGTAAACCGCGCTTCCGGCAGCGCAAATTCTTTATTTGTAAGAATGCCATACAATGAAAATTTTTGCTGTTGTTGGATAACAGCGTTAGTAGCTTACTGAAAAAGCGATGAACTCCTGAATCGACAGGCCCGTGATTCGATTCCCCATTCATGCCGCTTAAGCTTTTTCTTTTTTTTAGGAACTTATACTTTAATTTTTTAATATGCATTAATTGGTGGTGCATTTTATTTAAAATTTTTTTAATGGCTCACAATGAACTTAGTTAACACGTGGAGAAGTGACAGTCTCTTAAATCAGCTCTGTGCGATTGTCAGAGCGCAGTTTTTTCTTATATTTTTTTATTTTTATTTTTTATTTAATTATATGTTTATGATTGTTATTTATGAATAAATAGCAACAACAACACGCATCATGCATTCAGACTTTGTTTTTGTCGTGCAAGAATTTCCGAATGGTCTCATAATGTAAGTTTGGCAAAATTTGCGTAATGGCTTAATGGCCGAATGGAGAAGTGGCGGACCTCTCAGGTAATGGGTCCAAGGTTCGATTCCGCATGCATACGTGTCATGGTGGGGAGATCGAGCTTTTCTCATTTTTTGCAAAAAAAAGTTTTTGCCTCCCTTTTTGAGCTACCTTCATGAAACTTTTTATACATGTTTCTCATTGCTGCCCGCTGTAAGTAAGTCGCAACGAGCCGGTACGCACCGATACATCGTACAGATGCCATAAAACATATCGGTCGTTTTTTTAACAAAATTTATTAAAAGTTAGAGTGCTCCAGAACACTTTCCATTCAAGTATATAAAGAGGTATTAAAAGGGCACATATCGTTTTTTACATGCACGTATTCGATTCATAGTCTTCAACAGGTAGAATTATTATTTTTACTGTTTAAGTGATAAATCTTGGATTTTACCTAAATAAAAGTTATACGTTTTCAATACTTTTTACTCCTCTTTCCGGCAGCGCTGCTTGCAGCATTGTGCCGAATAGTGTGTGCGTGTACGGTGGTGAAATGGGTTAAGTTGTGGACTGCATAACGAACGAAACTATTATGCATTTATGGGTTCGAGTCCCACCCGCATCAAAAGTTAAATGTGTGCAAAAAAGTTATTTTTTTATTTTAGATTTTGACTTTGCATAAATTTTGTAAGCCTATGCCCTTTTACGGTCAAAATATGATTGTAGCCGTTCTTTATTGTTCCGCAAATAATTTTGATGTACGAGCAGCTGGGTAGCGGGTATATTACAGTCGAGCACACTCGAATGTAGCTTTCTTACTTGTTTTTCTTAATGTCGTAAGTTCTAAAAAGTTCCATAAGTTTTTACTTCGCCTATTTATTGTGCTGTTCGAACAACTGTTCCGAGTTTGAATCATCGAAGTCGTTTCATAGAGAATTTACAGCTATGAGGTAACTTCAATATTCAAATTTTGAATTCAGTTAATCATTTTTTTTTGTATGTTTTTGGTTTTTTATAATGTACCCAAACTGTTTCGAGTTTGTATCACCATCATAACCTTAATTTAATTTCAAGATAACTTAGCAATGAGGATATGATGATGTACTAATTCTAAATCTAAGTTTGTAAGTGTATAACATATGTATGTATAGATTTTAATTTCACAGAAAATTATATACAAATTTTTTGCCTTTGAGATTATTGTGAGGTTAAAATGCTGAAACAAAGTTAACGATTTTTTCACTATATAATTTATTCATACCTATTCCGAATTATTACCTTCATTTTGATTTTAAAGATTATATCAAGTGCTGAAAATTTGAAATGAAGTTGTAACCCGGAACAACACTTGATATCTATATATATGTATATGTATTATGAATCCTTGTGTCCTCAGAAGCTAAGAAATTGCACCGCCTGTAATGTTGTGTTTCAATGATGAATAAAACATCAGCTAGTTGACGTTGTAAAGTAAAAAAAAAACAAGTAAGAAAGATACATTCGAGAGTGCTCGACTGTAATATACCCGCTACCCAGCTGCTCGAACATAAAAATTATTTGCGAAACAATAAAGAACGGCTACAATCATATTTTGACCGTAAAAGGGCATGGACTTACAATATTTATGCAAAGTCAAAATATAAAATAAAAAAAAAAAAATTTTTTTCACACATTTAACATTTGATGCGGGTGGGACTCGAACCCATAAATGCATAATAGTTTCGTTCGTTATGCAGTCCACAACTTAACCCATTTCACCACCGTACACGCACACACTATTCGGCACAATGCTGCAAGCAGCGCTGCCGGCAAACGGAGTAAAAAGTATTGAAAACGTATAACTTTTATTCAGGTACCACAAAAATCCAAGATTTATCACTTAAACAGTAAAAATAATAATTCTACCTGTTGAAAACTATAAATCGAATACGTGCATGTAAAAAACGTTATGTGCCCTTTTAATATCTTTTTATATACTTGAATGGAAAGTGTTCTAGAGCACTCTAATATTTAATAAATTTTGTTAAAAAAAAGACCGATATGTTCTATGGCATCTATACGATGTATCGGTCCGTACCGGCTCGTTCCGACTTAGTTACAGCGGACAGCAATAAGAATCATGAAAACAAAGTTTCATGAACGTAGCTCAAAAAGGGAGGCAAAAACTTTTCTTTGCAATAAATTAGTAAAGTTCGATCTCCCCCACCATGACACGTATTCATGCGGAATCGAACCTTAGACCCATTACTCAAGAGGTTCACCACTTCTCCATTCGGTCATTCAGCCATAACGCAAATTTTGATAAAGTTACATTATGAGACCATTCGGAAATTCTTGCACGACAAAAACAAAGTCTGAATGCATGATGCGTGTTGTTGTTGCTATTTATTCATAAATAACAATCATAAACATATAATTAAATAAAAAATAAAAATAAAAAAATATAAGAAAAAACTGCGCTCTGACAATCGCACAGAGCTGATTTAAGAGACTGTCACTTCTCCACTTGTTAACTAAGTTCATTGTGAGCCATTAAAAAAATTTTAAATAAAATGCACCACCAATTAATGCATATTCAAAAATTAAAGTATAAGTTCTTAAAAAAAAAAGAAAAAGCTTAAGCGGCATGAATTGGGAATCAAATCACGGGCCTGTCGGTTCAGGAGTTCATCGCTTTTTCACTAAGCTACTGACGCTGTTATCCAACAAACTGCAAAAATTTGCATTGTATGGCATTCTTATTATTTCCTGTACAAATAAAGAATTTGCGCTGCCGGAAGCGCGGTTTACAGCTAGCGAAAAAGTTAAACTGAATAGCTTCTGTGTTTATTATCCGATTGTTACCAAATTTTCAGAGATCATCAGTCTAGCTATAGTTATCATATGGAACAATATGACATCAAAATTGCGCTTTTTTTTTTTTTTTTTTTTTACTTTACAACGTTAACTAGCTGATGTTTTATTCATCATTGAAACACAACATTACAGGCGGTGCAATTTCTTAGCTTCTGAGGACACAAGGATTCATAATACATATACATATATATAGATATCAAGTGTTGTTCCGGGTTACAACTTCATTTCAAATTTTCAGCACTTGATATAATCTTTAAAATCAAAATGAAGGTAATAATTCGGAATAGGTATGAATAAATTATATAGTGAAAAAATCGTTAACTTTGTTTCAGCATTTTAACCTCACAATAATCTCAAAGGCAAAAAATTTGTATATAACTTTCTGTGAAATTAAAATCTATACATACATATGTTATACACTTACAAACTTAGATTTAGAATTAGTACATCATCATATCCTCATTGTTAAGTTATCTTGAAATTAAATTAGGGTTATGATGGTGATACAAACTCGAAATAGTTTGGGTACATTATAAAAAACCAAAAACAACAATAATTAACTGAATTCAAAATTTGAATATTGAAGTTACCTCATAGCTGTAAATTCTCTATAAAACGACTTCGATGATTCAAACTCGGAACAGTTGTTCGAACAGCACAATAAATAGGCGAAGTAATAACTTATGGAACTTTTTAGATTTTACGACATTAAGAAAAACAAGTAAGAAAGCTACAGTCGAGTGTGCTCGACTGTAATATACCCGCTACCCAGCTGCTTGTACATAATTTATTTACGGAACAAAAAAACGGCTACAATCATATTTTGACCGTAAAAGGCTATGGACTTATAATATTTATGCAAAGTCAAAATATAAAATGAAAAAAAAAAAAACATTTTTGCACACATTTAATTTTTGATGCGGGCGAGACTCGAACCCGTAAATGCATAATAGTACTGTTCGTTTTGCAGTCCACAACTTAACCCATTTCACCACCGTACACGCACACACGATTCGGCACAATGCTGCAAGCAGCGCTGCTTACAGCTATGGAAAACGTTAAGCTGAATAACTTCTGTGTTTATTATCCGATTGTCATCTGGCTAGCTATACTTATCAAACCGAAAATGAACAATATGGCATCAAAATTGCACTATCGACTCGGCTGTTGATCCTGAGCCAGAATATATATACTTTATGGGGTCGGAGGTGTCTCCTTCTGCCTGTTATATACATTTTTGGTTTGAACAAAGTTATAATACCCTTCTACTCTATGAGTAGCGGGTATAATAACGCGGAATGTGAGTGCGACTTAGGACTAGCTGAATTCAAATTGAACTCTTCTCGTGTGTGTGTGTGCGTGCCTAATACAAACTAGTCTTCTTCATGATGCGCAGAAGCTCCTCCTGGTTAACCTCACCATCGTTGTCCAAATCAGCCTCTTCAATCATTTCACGGAGCTCCTCGTCTGTCAGCGTTTCGCCAAGTTCGCGTGCGACTCGCTTCAGATTTTTAAATGAGATTTTACCCGTTTCATCGTCATCGAACAGGCGGAAGGCCTTTAATATCTCCTCTTTCGTGTCCTTTTCGGCCATTTTCATGGTCATCAGGTGTAGAAAGTGATTATACGCTATGCGACCGCTGCCATCCTTATCGATTTCTGCTATCATCCGTTTGATTTCTTCCTTTTTGGGCTCGAAGCCCAACGCTCGAATGGCCAGCTTTAGCTCCTTAACCTCAATGTAGCCCGTGGACTCGTTGTCGAACAAATCGAATGCTTCCTTGATATCCGATCTTTGGGCCACACCCAGTTCGAACTTTGGCCCAGACTTCTTGCGTCCTGGCTGTGTGGCACGCTTGGTGCTTGTTGTTGCAGCTGCCGGCGCAGTAGTGACGGTGACAGCAGCGGGTCTTGACTTTGAAGCGGGGACGCGAAGGACTGATGGTCGAACAAGAACAACAACAACAAAAGCAAATGTGTCGTGTTACCTTGCACTTGATGCGGCTGGTGCCAATTACACGACGCCCACTCACAACAACAACAACAACAACTACAACAGCAACAAATCGCACAGCCTTGTTAAGGTTTGGGCTATTGGGGTAGTTTGGTGTTGTTGTTTGGTTGCTATAAATAAGCAGCTGCAGTCCCTTTTGCAGCTGTACGTCTTGCTGGTGGCTACGCTTGTAATCAATTTTTTTTCGATTTACAGGGTCGGAAGGGGGCGTGGCCAAAATCCAAAATAAACTTGATCAGCGTGCAATAATAACACATACTGGCACCAAATTTGGTAGTTCTAGCTCTTATAATAGCTGAGATCTAGATTTTCACACGGACAGACAGACGGACAGACAGACAGACGGACAGACGGACATGGCTATATCGACTCGGCTGTTGATCCTAAGCCAGAATATATATACTTTATGGGGTCGGAGGTGTCTCCTTCTGCCTGTTACATACATTTTCGGTTTGATCAAAGTTATAATACCCTTCTACTCTATGAGTAGCGGGTATAAAAAAAGAGAAAGCTTAAGCGGCATGAACTGGGAATCGAACCACGGGCCTGTCAGTTCACGAGTTCATCGATTTTCCACTAAGCTACTGACGCTGTTATCCAACAACTGCAAAAATTTGCATTGTAAGGCATTCTTGTTATCTCCTGTACAAATAAAGAATTTGCGCTGCCGGCAGCGCTGCTTACAGCTATGAAAGACGTTAAGCTGAATAACTTCTGTGTTTATTATCCGATTGTTACCAAATTTTCAGAGATTAAATGAACAATATGGCATCAAAATTGCGCTTATAATCAATTTTTTTATTTACAGGGCCGGAAGGGGGCGTGGCCAAAATCCAAAATAAACTTGATCAGCGTGCAATAATAACACATTTTGTCACCAAATTTGGTAGTTCTAGCTCTTATAATAGCTGAGATTTAGATTTTCACACGGACAGACAGACGGACAGACAGACAGACGGACAGACGGACAGACGGACATACAGACAGACGGACATGTCTATGTCGACTCGGCTGTTGATCCTGAGCCAGAATATATATACTTTATGGGGTCGGAGGTGTCTCCTTCTGCCTGTTACATACATTTTCGGTTTGAACAAAGTTATAATACCCTTCTACTCTATGAATAGCGGGTATAAAAAAAGAAAAACCTTAAGCGGCATGAACTGGGAATCGAACCACGGGCCTGTCGGTTCATGAGTTCATCGCTTTTCCACTAAACTACGGACGCTGTTATCCAACAACTGCAAAAATTTGCATTGTAAGGCATTCTTGTTATTTCCTGTACAAATAAAGAATTTGCGCTGCCGGCAGCGCTGCTTACAGCTATGGAAAACGTTAGGCTGAATAACTTCTATGTTTATTATTCGATTGTTACCAAATTTTCAGAGATCATCTGGCTAGCTATAGTTATCATATAAACCGAAAATAAACAATATGGCATAAAAATTGCGCTTGTAATCAATGTTCTTTCGATTTACGGGGGCGGAAGGGGGCGTGGCCAAAATCCAAAATAAACTTAATCAGCGTGCAATGATAGCACATATCGTCACCAAATTTGGTAATCCTAGCTCTTAGAATAGCTGAGATCTAGATTTTCAAACGGACAGACAGACGGGCAGACGGACATGGCTATATCGACTCGGCTTTTGATCCTGAGCCAGAATATATATACTTTATGGGGTCGGAGGTGTCTCCTTCTGCCTGTTACATACATTTTCGGTTTGAAAAAAGTTATAATACCCTTCTACTCTATGAGTAGCGGGTATAAAAAGAACAAGTAAGAAGGCTACATTCGAGTGTGCTCGACTGTAATATACCCGCTACCCAGCTGCTCGTACATCAAAATTATTTGCGGAATAATAAAGAACGGCTACAATCATATTTTGACCGTAAAAGGCCATGGACTTACAATATTTATGCAAAGTCAAAATCTAAAATAAAAAAAATAATTTTTTGCACACATTTAACATTTGATGAGGGTGGGACTCGAACCCATAAATGCATAATAGTTTCGTTCGTTATGCAGTCCACAACTTAACCCATTTCACCAACGTACACGCACACACTATTCGGCACAATGCTGCAAGCAGCGCTGCCGACAAAAGGAGTCAAAAGTATTGAAAACGTATAACTTTTATTCAGGTACCAAAAAAATCCCAGATTTATCACTTAAACAGTAAAAATAATAATTCTACCTGTTGAAGACTATAAATCGAATACGTGCATGTAAAAAACAATATTTGCCCTTTTAATAATTCTTTATATACTTGAATGGAAAGTGTTCTGGAGCACTCTAGCTTTTAATAAATTTTGTTAAAACAAGTAAGAAAGCTACATTCGAGTGTGCTCGACTGTAATATACCCGCTACCCAGCTGCTCGAACATCAAAATTATTTCCGGAACAATAAAAAACGGCTACAATCATATTTGGACCGTAAAAGGCCATGGTCTTACAATATTTATGCAAAGTCAAAATCTAAAATAAAAAAAATAATTTTTTGCACACATTTAACATTTGATGCGGGTGGGACTCGAACCCATAAATGCATAATAGTTCTCTTCGTTATGCAGTCCACAACTTAACCCATTTCACCACCGTACACGCACACACTATTCGGCACAATGCTGCAAGCAGCGCTGCCGGCAAACGGAGTAAAAAGTATTGAAAACGTATAACTTTTATTCAGGTACCACAAAAATCCAAGATTTATCACTTAAACAGTAAAAATAATAATTCTACCTGTTGAAGACTATAAATCGAATACGTGCATGTAAAAAACGATATGTGCCCTTTTAATACCTCTTTATATACTTGAATGGAAAGTGTTCTGGAGCACTCTAACTTTTAATAAATTTTGTTAAAAAAAGCGACCGATAGGTTCTACGGCATCTATACGATGTATCGGTCCGTACCGGCTCGTTCCGACTTATTTACAGCGGGCAGCAATAAGAAATATGTATACAAAGTTTCATAAAGGTAGCTCAAAAAGGGAGGCAAAAACTTGTATTTGCAAAAAATAAGAAAAGTTCGATCTCCCCCACCATGACACGCATGCATGCGGAATCGAACCTTAGACCCATTACCTAAGAGGTCCACCACTTCTCCATTCGGTCATTCAGCCATTACGCAAATTTTGCCAAAGTTACATTATAAGATTATTCGGAAATTCTTGCACGACAAAAACAAAGTCTGAATGCATGATGCGTGTTGTTCTTGCTATTTATTCATAAATAATAATCATAAACATATAATTAAATAAAAAATAAAAATAAAAAAAATATAAGAAAAAGCTGCGCTCTAATAATCGCACACAGCTGATTTAAGAGACTGTCACTTCTCCACATGTTAACTAAGTTCATTGTGAGCCATTAAAAAATTTTTAAATAAAATGCACCACCAATTAATGCATATTCAAAAATTAAAGTATAAGTTCTTAAAAAAAAAAGAAAAAGCTTAAGCGGCATGAATTGGGAATCGAATCACGGGCCTGTCGGTTCAGGAGTTTATCGTTTTTTAACTAAGCTACTGACGTTGTTATCCAACAACTGCAAAAGTTTGCAAATAAAGAATTTCTGATTATTTCCTGTACAAATATAGAATTTGCGCTGCCGGCAGCGCTGCTTACAGCTATGGAAAACGTTAAGCTGAATAACTTCTGTGTTTATTATATGATTGTTTCCAAATTTTCAGAGATCATCTGGCTAGCTATAGTTTTCATATAAACCGAAAATGAACAATATGGTATCAAAATTGCGCTTGTAATCAATTTTTTTTTATTTACAGGGGCGGAAGAGGGCGTGGAAAAATCCAAAATAAACTTGATCAGCGTGCAATAATAACACATACTGTCACCAAATTTGCTAGTTCTAGCTCTTATAATAGCTGAGATCTAGATTTTCACGGAGAGACAGACGGACAGACAGACAGACAGACAGACAGACAGACAGACAGACAGACAGACAGACGGACAGACGGACATGGCTATGTCGACTCGGCTGTTGATCCTGAGCCAGAATATATATACTTTATGGGGTCGGAGGTGTCTCCTTCTGTCTGTTACATACATTTTCGGTTTGAACAAAGTTATAATACCCTTCTACTCTATGGGTAGCGGGTTTTAAAAAAATAAAAAGCTTAAGCGGCATAAACTGGGAATCGAACCACGGGCCTGTCGGTTCAGGAGTTCATCGCTTTTCCACTAAGCTACGGACGCTGTTATCCAACAACTGCAAAAATTTGCATTGTAAGGCATTCTTGTTATTTCCTGTACAAATAAAGAATTTGCGCTGCCGGCAGCGCTGCTTACAGCTATGGAAAACGTTAAGCTGAATAACTTCTGTGTTTATTATCCGATTGTTACCAAATTTTCAGATATCATGTGGCTAGCTATAGTTATCATATAAACCGAAAATGAACAATATGGCAATTGCGCTTGTAATCAATTTTTTTTGATTTACATGGCGGAAGGGGGCGTAACACATATTGTCACCAAATTTGGTAGTCCTAGGTCTTATAATAGCTGAGATCTAGATTTTCACACGGACAGACGGACATGGCTATATCGACTCGGCTGTTGATCCTGAGCCAGAATATATATTCGTCGGAGAAAGCCCATTTATTTCCATTTTCGGACGCTGCAAGTTCTGTTCGTATCGGTGGCGCAATCGTAACTGTGCTCGCTAAGCACATTCCTAGTTATTTCACAAGTTTTGCAAATCATAATGCTATCTCCTTTCTACGCCCTTACGAACAGACCTTACTCAACAGCAGTGTCTGTCTCTTTTCCTGAGCTGTTGTGCATTCTGAAAACCGTTAGCGACATCGTGTCGCCACTCAAAATGTACACGCATGCACAATGGTCAAACTAACTATTCTATGCCACAAATATATAGTGGGTAAATTAACCATTCTACGACACGGCCTTCCTGACAAATCACACGTCCTCGTGTGTTTGATCTAGGACAAGATTTTCTCAGTTATCGTCAAATTTTATTTACCATTTACTTCATTAACTTTTATTTATAAAAAGTTTCAACTTTTATACCAAACAATCAAATTAGTTTTACAATGACATCACATAGACGTTTTCATAACATTTTCTATTAAGTCAAACTTAACAATTCTTCTTTTCATAAATCCATTATGTTGTGTAGTTATTCTTACTGATCCTAACCAAAACAACTCCTTCTGTCATGGTGCTATCAACACTGACCCCCGCCACAGCAAGTCCTTCTGCTATGGTGCGGTCGATTGACCCCCGCCATAACAATTCCATCTGTTATGGTGCGGTCTCTATATCCCCTCTTAGGATTCCAAGGCAACTGCTGTGCCATCTTTATCTCTATTTCTCATTTGAGAGTCAGATGCATCTCCTCTTGAGCCATCTAGTTCATCATCAATTTCTTTACTTAATTCTCTATTGGGCAATGCCCTCAAAAACTCATGTGCATACTTATAAGTTCTTTTGCTTGTTAAAGACTTTAAAACCATCGCTATCTAGTTGTTCGATTATTTCGAACGGACCTTTAAATTTCGGATCAAGCTTAGTTTGGTGACGCTCTTCGTTTTTTAGTAAAACATGGTCTCCCACATTATATTTTATTATCTTTGCTTTATTATTATCATATCTATGTTTATCATAACGAGCATTAGCCTCCATATTTTCCTTGGCTTGTTTTCTTATAGACTCTCTATCAATTAAATTATCATCTTCTTCACCTATTGGTAACAAACAAAGAGGTCTAGATTCTCTACCAATTAGCAATTCTAATGGACTGAACTTTGTGACTTGATTGGTGGTACAATTCATTGCCAATTGTACTTCGGTTAGAGCATCTTGCCACGACCTCTGACTGGTTTCGACTGCTGTCAACATACTCTTAAGCGTGCTCATTATTCGCTCTACCTGACCGTTTGCCCTACTCGCGCCTGTAGCAATTAAGTGTAGCTCAATCTTTTGGGAGGAGCAAAATTCACGGAATCCTGAGCTTGCAAAATTACGACCCTGATCCGCTATAATGCGTGTAGGCGCACCAAACAAACACACGACGGCCTTAACAGCTTTGATTGAACATTCAGTATCAATATTTAAGGTGTGATGTAAGTAAACAAATTTCGTGAACGCATCTACTAAGACAATTACGTACTCCTTTAGGTCATTCTTTCCACTCATCTTTCCTGTTATATCAATATGCACTGTGTGCCACGGGATGTCTACCTTAGGAATCGAATGTAATTCAGATTGAATTTTTTCCAACTGGTGGCTTGGCTAATTTGCAAGTAATGCAATTTTCGACAAATCTACGAAAGTACTTTGACATATTTTCAAACCAGTAGAATCCATAGACTTTATCCAATGTTTTTTCCCAACCTAAATGCATGATGGATTCATGAACATGATTAATCACTGCCCATCTAAATGCCCTAGGGATAACAGGCAAACATTCAGTCCTGCCATTTCGTTGTATCTTTCTATATAAAACTCCTTTCCTTAATTCATAGGTTTTTAATAAATGTTCTGGCAATTCGTTATTTTTGAACTTAGCTAATATATCTGCAACCTCAGGGTCACGTTGTTGTTCAGAAATCAACCAGTTGTCAGTTACCTCGGTTAAATTAATGCGTTTTTCTGGAATTTTATTTTGATCATTATTTTTATCGGAATCAACTAAATCTGTATCAGAACTTATAACATCCTCGTAATCAGTTAAAGTCACCTTATCTATCATTTTCGTTTTATAAATTTGAAATTTATCAGCGTCTATCATCACGCCAAAGCCTTGGCTAAGAATCTCTCGACCAACTAACACATCGTATTTCAAATACTTGTCTAAAATTACGTGTGACAAAATCTCAAAACAGTATTGTTCAATATTTATTTTGCATAAAACTTGTTGAGTGCTATAAACTGCATCGTTACTTATGCCATTGAGTTTTACAACATTTTTAACTCTTTTCCCTTTAAATTTATGGGCGACACTTTCCTTGACCAGTGAGCATTCTGCACCGGAATCAAAACAAAATGGAACAGACTCACCGGATGCCTTTATTGTTCCAGAGGGTGGAGCTACTGCGCAGATATCCATATTCTCAAAAATTCTTTCGCTTCCACCTGATCGGCCTTTAGGACATGCGGATGCAAAGTGCCCAATTTCGTCAATTTTGAAGCATTTGACACCAGATCTACTTTTCACACCCGTCGTATTTGTGCCGCTGTAGGTTTTGCCTTTACTCTGGCTCTGCTACAAACGTGCCCGACATCCGCATATTTATGCCCAACCTTTTCGCAGTAGTTGCATTTCACCAGGGACGGAGATTTGAACTTTTTGCGATCCGAGCCAGTTGCATCGTCTTCTATGCTACGCTTCATGAAGGAGTGTGCCTGCAACTGTTGTTGTAGCTCATTGCGAGTTTTTACATTGGTGGTAAAAATCCAGCGCGCCAACTTGCTGTCAACTTGAGCCATGTGAGCCAAGGTTACGGACACAGCTATTTCTTCTAAATCCTTGGCTTTCCGTTTAGACATAAGCATCGTGACAATCCGGCTGCCGTATTCAGCAAAGCCTTCTTCTGGTTTCGGTCGACCCTTCAATACGTTGAGAACCATGCCAGCAGAAGTTTCAATTCCAACAAAACGCTGAAGAAACAGTTCCCTGAACTGCGCCCAAGTGATGCCGGCAAAGCATATTTGTGAAAGCCACTGTGATGCCTTACTTAGTGCTATCACCAGATTGCTACCTTGGAGAACGTTATCAGCAAATATAAGGTCCACCGTGCTACACCAAGATGAGGGCTCCACTCCAGCCACGTCAGGGTTAAATTTTGGTAAGGTAATGTGTGAAGCTATACCATCGGATTGCGGCGCCTTTGGAGTTTAATGATTTCCACCAGGTTGCGATTTTGCAGTTCCAATGCTAACAAATGTGGATCAGTAGGCAAAGCAGATCCCACTTCTGATGTCGGAGAAAGCCCATTTATTTCCATTTTCGGACGCAGCAAGTTCTGTTCGTATCGGTGGCGCAATCGTAACTGTGCTCGCTAAGCACATTCCAAGTTATTTCACAAGTTTTGCAAATCATAATGCTATCTCCTTTCTACGCCCTTACGAACAGACCTTACTCAACAGCAGAGTCTGTCTCTTTTCCTAAGCTGTTGTGCATTCTGAAAACCGTTAGCGACATCGTGTCGCCACTCAAAATGTACACGCATGCACAATGGTCAAACTAACCATTCTATGCCACACATATACAGTGGGTAAATTAACCATTCTACGACATATACTTTATGGGGTCGGAGGTGTCTCCTTCTGCCTGTTACATACATTTTCGGTTTGAACAAAGTTATAATACCCTTCTACTCTATGAGTAGCGGGTATAAAAATAAAAAGAACAAGCTTAAGCGGCATGAACTGGGAATCGAACCACGGGCCTGTCGGTTCAGGAGTTCATCGCTTTTCCACTAAGCTACAGACGCTGTTATCTAACAACTGCAAAAATTTGCATTGTAAGGAATTCTTGTTATTTCCTGTACAAACAAAGAATTTGCGCTGCCGGCAGCGCTGCTTACAGCTATGGAAAACGTTAAGCTTAATAACTTCTGTGTTTATTATCCGATTGTTACCAAATTTTCAGAGATAATCTGGCTAGCTATAGTTATCATATTTAAGGGGGCGTGGCCAAAATCCAAAATAAACTTGATCAGCGTGCAATAATAACACATACTGTCACCAAATTTGGTAGTTCTAGCTCTTATAAAAGCTGAGATCTAGCTTTTCACAGACAGACGGACAGACAGACAGACGGACAGACGGACATGGCTATGTCGACTCAGCTGTTGATCCTGAGCCAGAATATATATACTTTATGGGGTTGGAGGTGTCTCCTTCTGCCTGTTACATACATTTTTTGGTTTGAACAAAGTTATAATACCCTTCTACTCTATGAGTAGCGGGTATAAAAAGCTTAAGCCGCATGAACTGAGAATCGAACCACGGGCCTGCCGTTTCAGGAGTTCATCGCTTTTCCACTAAGCTACTGACGCTGTTATCCAACAACTGCATAAATTTGCATTGTAAGGCATTCTTATTATTGCCTATACAAATAAAGAATTTGCGCTGCCGGCAGCGCTGCTTACAGCTATGGAAAACGTTAAGCTGAATAACTTCTGTGTTTATTATCCGATTGTTACCAAATTTTCAGATATCAAATGAACAATATGGCATCAAAATTGCGCTTGTCAATTTTTTTATTTACAGGGGCGGAAGGCGGCGTGGCCAAAATCCAAAATAAACTTGATCAGCGTGCAATAATAACACATTTTGTCACCAAATTTGGTAATCCTAGCTCTTATAATAGCTGAGATCTAGATTTTCAAACGGACAGACAGACGGACAGACGGACATGGCTAAATCGACTCGGCTGTTGATCCTGACCCAGAATATAAATACTTTATGGGGTCGGAGGTGTCTCCTTCTACCTGTTACATAAATTTTCGGTTTGAAAAAAGTTATAATACCCTTCTACTCTATGAGTAGCGGGTATAAAAAGAACAAGTAAGAAAGCTACATTCGAGTGTGCTCGACTGTAATATACCCGCTACCCAGCTGCTCGTACATCAAAATTATTTGCGGAACAATAAAGAACGGCTAATCATATTTTGACCGTAAAAGGCCATGGACTTACAATATTTATCCAAAGTCAAAGTCTAAAATAAAAAATAAAATTTTTTGCACACATTTAATTTTTGATGCGGGTGGGACTCGAACCCATAAATGCATAATAGTTCTCTTCGTTATGCAGTCCACAACTTAACCCATTTCACCACCGTACACGCACACACTATTCGGCACAATGCTGCAAGCAGCCCTGCCGGCAAAAGGAGTAAAAAGTATTGAAAACGTATAACTTTTATTCAGGTACCAAAAAAATCCCAGATTTATCACTTAAACAGTAAAAATAATAATTCTACCTGTTGAAAGGAAGGAATTTAATTCCAGAGCTAAGACAAGTATTACTATATATCTCTATTCATTCTGTTGCTCATCTGCGATGAACTGGTCCAGAAAAGTGAAAATCTGCTAGGAGATGCAGATTTTAAGCAACCCAGCAAGTTCAATACTTTACCGAGTGTGTTTTAAAGAGCCGTTGTTGCTGTAGAGACTGAATAGTCTTTACTGTCGGCCTCAGAGACGGAGTTTTTATATGTAGAGGCTTTGCAACTTTCCAAACGATCTATGGTCTGCTGGAACTATGATCAGCCAGGACACGCATGGGGCATATGCCTCACAGAACGAAGAATCTTTTGCTGTGGGTGCGGAGCAAAAGATTTCTGTAAACCTTAATGCCCAACATGCCTTAAGAGAGCGGAAAACTCCAAGAAGGGCTCATTCGTCGACGGCATGCGAATGGCCCAAAACTAGAATCCGCAAATGAATATCAATCTGCAGAATCAGATTGCCCTGCAGTTATTAAACAGGCATCTCCACACCCACATCCACTCTCGCACATAATTCCGCAGGTGACAATTTAGATTACTAATGCTCGCGAAGCTCTTCGAGCAGTGGTCGCATTTTTGCGGTCGATCGAGATAGTATTTCCTCGAGTGTGTAAAGCATCTGTTGAAGGGCATGGAAATAGAATTAGGTTGCAACTTACTTTTCATGCATCCACAGATCGTTTGCATTCGCAAAGATCCTGTTCCAGATCTTGCATTTAAAGAAATCATCTGGACTATCGAGTTTCTCTCTGCCACAAATGCTATCAGTCCACTTGGCTAATGGGGGTTCCTTTATTGTCTCCAACTTCGGTTCCACCTTAATTTGAATTGTTGGGCAATTGATTCTCTTAGAATCTTTCTTGGTCTTCGACACAATGCGACAAGTCTCGCTTGCCTGATCCTTTCCTTTCACAGTAATATTACATATCTTTGTCACATGAGTCTGCATGTGTAGAAACAGATCGTAAACCTTCATGAAGCCCTGCAAGCACTGAAGGCACTTGTGCGGAAATTCTCCAGTATGCTCGCAAATGTGTGCCATAAAATTCGATTTATGAGCAAAACTCTGGTAGTTTCACTTCAGTGTGTGCAAGTATATGTTTCTTCAGCTTACATTTTCTGAGGAATTCTTGTTCACATTGTGTAATGCGTGCTGAAAACGGATTTGTGGGAGAGACTGTTCGGGCAGTATGTGCACTTATATAGCAGCTTACTGCTGTGAATCTGCATATGGTTAGCCAGCTCATCGCTCTGCTCGAAGTCTCGCGGGCATTGAGGACACTGCTTGGTCCTGGAGCTTCCACGTTGTCTGTTCGAATAGCAAAATATGAGAGTTTATATGATTATAGAGACTTCAAAAGTATAAATTACTTGATTGCAACAGCCGAAGGGAGGTGCTCCTTTTGTCGCGTTGTTGATGCATCTGGCTTTACTTTAATGGGTCCTATATTCATTTCGCAGCTCATGTCCTCCACATGCTTTTCTTCCACCAGCTGCTGACTAAACCGCTCATGCCTATTTACTTTAATCAAACATATGTTTTCAAATTAAATTTATTTTATTAAAAAAAAAAATATTCCATACAGCAAAGCCGAGCAGCAACAACAGCAACGAATTTAATAAAGGTAGATTGTCGTTAAGTGTTTTCGAGTTGTTTGCAAACAAACTGGAAGTCAGCAAGTTTCATGTTCACATATTAGCTGTATGTATTGTCAATAATAATATGAATGCTTAATCCTTTCGAGCTTCTTGTTGCTCGAAATCTGACTTGATTCAGGCATTCATTGATAGGTCGGATATTATTTTGTCCCAAAATAGATACATATCGTAATGTTTTGAGTGTTTTAGGGACTTTTCCGAATTGTCATTGCCGATTTCTGCAGTGACGGTAATCCTTGGTAAAACAGATGCATCAACCGTATTAAAACGATTTCTCTGAAAAAAGAGGTTTCGATTTGAATTCCAATTTATTTCTATGCTCTTCGTTTATCATTCATTGGATCGAGGGAAATGCTCAAGTGTATTATACCTTCTCAGATCACCAGGTCGCCTAAAGATTCGTGGGCATAATGGACATTGCGAAAGCTCCTCTCCAGTCTGTTGCCTCATATTTCTAGATTTGAACACAATAAGCTTAGTTCAAGATATTGTAAGACATATCTTACGATGTTAACTCCGCCAAAAGGCGCAAACTGTTCTCATTATGCTCCATCGTAGCATCAGGATCCTTTATTATCAAGTAAGAAAGCTACAGTCGAGTGTGCTCGACTGTAATATACCCGCTACCCAGCTGCTTGTACATAATTTATTTACGGAACAAAAAAACAGCTACATATTTTGACCGTAAAAGGCTATGGACTTATAATATTTATGCAAAGTCAAAATATAAAATAAAAAAAGAAACATTTTTGCACACATTTAATTTTTGATGCGGGCGGGACTCGAACCCGTAAATGCATAATAATGCTGTTCGTTTTGCAGTCCACAACTTAACCCATTTCACCACCGTACACGCACACACTATTCGGCACAATGCTGCAAGCAGCGCTGCCGGCAGCGCAGCTTACAGCTATGGAAAACGTTAAGCTGAATAACTTCTGTGTTTATTATCCGATTGTTACCAAATTCAGAGATCATCTGGCTAGCTATAGTTATCATGTAAACCGAAAATGAACAATATGGCATTAAAATTGCACTTGTTATCAATGTTTTTTCGATTTGCGGTGGCGGAAGGGGGCGTGGCCAAAATCCAAAATAAACTTGATCAGCGTGCAAGAATAACACATATTGTCACCAAATTTGGTTGTCCTAGCTTTTATAATAGCTGAGATCTAGATTTTCACACGGACAGACAGACGGACAGACGGACATGGCTATATCGACTCGGCTGTTGATCCTGAGCCGGAATATATATACTTTATGGGGTCGGAGGTGTCTCCTTCTGCCTGTTACATACATTTTCGGCTTGAACAAAGTTATATTACCCTTCTTCTCTATGAGTAGCGGGTATAAAAAGTCCAAGTTATATATATCGTTCACATTTTTATACCCGCTACTCATAGAGTAGAATATAGCCATGTCCGTCTGTCTGTCTGTCCGTCTGTCTGTCCGTGTGAAAATCTAGATCTCAGCTATTATAAGAGCTAGAACTACCAAATTTGGTGACAGTATGTGTTATTATTGCACGCTGATCAATTTTATTTTGGATTTTGGCCACGCCCCCTTCCGCCCCTGTAAATCGAAAAAAAATGATTACAAGTGCAATTTTGATGCCATATTGTTCCTTTTCGGTGTATATGATAACTATATCTAGCCTGATGATCTTTAAAAATTTGGTAAGAATCGAATAATAAACACAGAAGTTATTCATAATAAGAATGAATTATTCATAATAAGAATGCCATACAATGAAAATTTTTGCAGTTGTTGGATAACAGCGTCAATAGCTTAGTGGAAAAGCGATGAACTCCTGAACCGACAGGACCGTGATTCGATTCCCAGTTCATGCCGCTTAAGCTTTTTCTTGTTTTATACCCGCTACTCATAGAGTAGAAGGGTATTATAACTTTGTTCAAACCGAAATATATGTAACAGGCAGAAGGAGACACCTCCGACCCCATAAAGTATATATATTCTGGCTCAGGATCAACAGCCGAGTCGATATAGCCATGTCCGTCTGTCCGTCTGTCTCTACGTGTGAAAATCTAGATCTCAGCTATTATAAGAGCTAGGACAACCAAATTTGGTGACAATATGTGTTATTATTGCACGCTGATCAAGTTTATTTTGGATTTTGGCCACGCCCCCTTCCGCCCCCGCAAATCGAAAAACATTGATAACAGTGCAATTTTGATGCCATGTTGTTCATTTTTGGTTTACATGATAAGTATAGCTAGCCAGATGACCCTGAAAATTTGGTAACAATCGAACATTTTTTTTTGATTTACAGGGTCGGAAGGGGGCGTGGCCAAAATCCAAAATAAACTTGATCAGCGTGCAATAATAACACATATTGTCACCAAATTTGGTTGTCCTAGCTCTTTGGTAGTTCTAGCTCTTATAATAGCTGAGATCTAGATTTTCACACGGACAGACAGACGGACAGACAGGCAGACGAACAGACGGACATGGCTATATCGACTCGGCTGTTGATCCTAAGCCAGAATATATATACTTTATGGGGTCGGAGGTGTCTCCTTCTGCCTGTTACATACATTTTCGGTTTGAACAAAGTTATAACACCCTTCTACTCTATGAGAAGCGGGTATCAAAAAAGAAAAAGCTTAAGGGGCATGAACTGGGAATCGAACCACGGGCCTGTCAGTTTACGAGTTCATCGCTTTTCCACTAAGCTACTGACGCTGTTATCCAACAACTGCAAAAATTTGCATTGTAAGGCATTCTTGTTATCTCCTGTACAAATAAAGAATTTGCGCTGCCGGCAGCGCTGCTTACAGCTATGGAAAACGTTAAGCTGAATAACTTCTGTGTTTATTATCCGATTGTTACCAAATTCAGTGATCATCTGGCTAGCTATAGTTATCATGTAAACCGAAAATGAACAATATGGCATTAAAATTGCACTTGGGGGGCGTGGGCGTGGCCAAAATCCAAAATAAACTTGATCAGCGTGCAAGAATAACACATATTGTCACCAAATTTGGTTGTCCTAGCTTTTATAATAGCTGAGATCTAGATTTTCACACGGACAGACAGACGGACAGACGGACATGGCTATATCGACTCGGCTGTTGATCCTGAGCCAGAATATATATACTTTATGGGGTCGGAGGTGTCTCCTTCTGCCTGTTACATACATTTTCGGCTTGAACAAAGTTATATTACCCTTCTTCTCTATGAGTAGCGGGTATAAAAAGTCCAAGTTATATATATCGTTCACATTTTTATACCTGCTACTCATAGAGTAGAATATAGCCATGTCCGTCTGTCTGTCTGTCCGTCTGTCTGTCCGTGTGAAAATCTAGATCTCAGCTATTATAAGAGCTAGAACTACCAAATTTGGTGACAGTATGTGTTATTATTGCACGCTGATCAATTTTATTTTGGATTTTGGCCACGCCCCCTTCCGCCCCTGTAAATCGAAAAAAAATGATTACAAGTGCAATTTTGATGCCATATTGTTCCTTTTCGGTGTATATGATAACTATATCTAGCCTGATGATCTTTAAAAATTTGGTAAGAATCGAATAATAAACACAGAAGTTATTCAGTTTAACGTTTTCCATAGCTGTGAACCGCGCTGCCTGCAGCGCAAATTCTTTATTTGTACAGGAAATAATAAGACAACAATGAAAATTTTTGCAGTTGTTGGATAACAGCGTCAATAGCTTAGTGGAAAAGCGATGAACTCCTGAACCGACAGGACCGTGATTCGATTCCCAGTTCATGCCGCTTAAGCTTTTTCTTGTTTTATACCCGCTACTCATAGAGTAGAAGGGTATTATAACTTTGTTCAAACCGAAATATATGTAACAGGCAGAAGGAGACACCTCCGACCCCATAAAGTATATATATTCTGGCTCAGGATCAACAGCCGAGTCGATATAGCCATGTCCGTCTGTCCGTCTGTCTCTACGTGTGAAAATCTAGATCTCAGCTATTATAAGAGCTAGGACAACCAAATTTGGTGACAATATGTGTTATTATTGCACGCTGATCGAGTTTATTTTGGATTTTGGCCACGCCCCCTTCCGCCCCCGCAAATCGAAAAAACATTGATAACAGTGCAATTTTGATGCCATGTTGTTCATTTTTGGTTTACATGATAAGTATAGCTAGCCAGATGACCCTAAAAATTTGGTAACAATCGAACATTTTTTTTGATTTACAGGGTCGGAAGGGGGCGTGGCCAAAATCAAAATAAACTTGATCAGCGTGCAATAATAACACATATTGTCACCAAATTTGGTTGTCCTAGCTCTTTGGTAGTTCTAGCTCTTATAATAGCTGAGATCTAGATTTTCACACGGACAGACAGACGGACAGACAGGCAGACGAACAGACGGACATGGCTATATCGACTCGGCTGTTGATCCTAAGCCAGAATATATATACTTTATGGGGTCGGAGGTGTCTCCTTCTGCCTGTTACATACATTTTCGGTTTGAACAAAGTTATAACACCCTTCTACTCTATGAGAAGCGGGTATAAAAAAAGAAAAAGCTTAAGGGGCATGAACTGGGAATCGAACCACGGGCCTGTCAGTTCACGAGTTCATCGCTTTTCCACTAAGCTACTGACGCTGTTATCCAACAACTGCAAAAATTTGCATTGTAAGGCATTCTTGCTATCTCCTGTACAAATAAAGAATTTGCGCTGCCGGCAGCGCTGCTTACAGCTATGGAAAACGTTAAGCTGAATAACTTCTGTGTTTATTATCCGATTGTTACCAAATTTTCAGATATCAAATGAACAATATGGCATCAAAATTGCGCTTGTCAATTTTTTTATTTACAGGGGCGGAAGGCGGCGTGGCCAAAATCCAAAATAAACTTGATCAGCGTGCAATAATAACACATTTTGTCACCAAATTTGGTAATCCTAGCTCTTATAATAGCTGAGATCTAGATTTTCAAACGGACAGACAGACGGACAGACGGACATGGCTAAATCGACTCGGCTGTTGATCCTGACCCAGAATATAAATACTTTATGGGGTCGGAGGTGTCTCCTTCTACCTGTTACATAAATTTTCGGTTTGAAAAAAGTTATAATACCCTTCTACTCTATGAGTAGCGGGTATAAAAAGAACAAGTAAGAAAGCTACATTCGAGTGTGCTCGACTGTAATATACCCGCTACCCAGCTGCTCGTACGTCAAAATTATTTGCGGAACAATAAAGAACGCCTACAATCATATTTTGACCGTAAAAGGCCATGGACTTACAATATTTATCCAAAGTCAAAGTCTAAAATAAAAAATAAAATTTTTTGCACACATTTAATTTTTGATGCGGGTGGGACTCGAACCCGTAAATGCATAATAGTTCTCTTCGTTATGCCGTCCACAACTTAACCCATTTCACCACCGTACACGCACACACTATTCGGCACAATGCTGCAATCAGCGCTGCCGGCAAAAGGAGTAAAAAGTATTGAAAACGTATAACTTTTATTCAGGTACCAAAAAAATCCCAGATTTATCACTTAAACAGTAAAAATAATAATTCTACCTGTTGAAAGGAAGGAATTTAATTCCAGAGCTAAGACAAGTATTACTATATATCTCTATTCATTCTGTTGCTCATCTGCGATGAACTGGTCCAGAAAAGTGAAAATCTGCTAGGAGATGCAGATTTTAAGCAACCCAGCAAGTTCAATACTTTACCGAGTGTGTTTTAAAGAGCCGTTGTTGCTGTAGAGACTGAATAGTCTTTACTGTCGGCCTCAGAGACGGAGTTTTTATATGTAGAGGCTTTGCAACTTTCCAAACGATCTATGGTCTGCTGGAACTATGATCAGCCAGGACACGCATGGGGCATATGCCTCACAGAACGAAGAATCTTTTGCTGTGGGTGCGGAGCAAAAGATTTCTGTAAACCTTAATGCCCAACATGCCTTAAGAGAGCGGAAAACTCTAAGAAGGGCTCATTCGTCGACGGCATGCGAATGGCCCAAAACTAGAATCCGCAAATGAATATCAATCTGCAGAATCAGATTGCCCTGCAGTTATTAAACAGGCATCTCCACACCCACATCCACTCTCGCACATAATTCCGCAGGTGACAATTTAGATTACTAATGCTCGCGAAGCTCTTCGAGCAGTGGTCGCATTTTTGCGGTCGATCGAGATAGTATTTCCTCGAGTGTGTAAAGCATCTGTTAAAGGGCATGGAAATAGAATTAGGTTGCAACTTACTTTTCATGCATTCACAGATCGTTTGCATTCGCAAAGATCCTGTTCCAGATCTTGCATTTAAAGAAATCATCTGGACTATCGAGTTTTTCTCTGCCACAAATGCTATCAGTCCACTTGGCTAATGGGGGTTCCTTTATTGTCTCCAACTTCGGTTCCACCTTAATTTGAATTGTTGGGCAATTGATTCTCTTAGAATCTTTCTTGGTTTTCGACACAATGCGACAAGTCTCGCTTGCCTGATCCTTTCCTTTCACAGTAATATTACATATCTTTGTCACATGAGTCTGCATGTGTAGAAACAGATCGTAAACCTTCATGAAGCCCTGCAAGCACTGAAGGCACTTGTGCGGAAATTCTCCAGTATGCTCGCAAATGTGTGCCATAAAATTCGATTTATGAGCAAAACTCTGGTAGTTTCACTTCAGTGTGTGCAAGTATATGTTTCTTCAGCTTACATTTTCTGAGGAATTCTTGTTCACATTGTGTAATGCGTGCTGAAAACGGATTTGTGGGAGAGACTGTTCGGGCAGTATGTGCACTTATATAGCAGCTTACTGCTGTGAATCTGCATATGGTTAGCCAGCTCATCGCTCTGCTCGAAGTCTCGCGGGCATTGAGGACACTGCTTGGTCCTGGAGCTTCCACGTTGTCTGTTCGAATAGCAAAATATGAGAGTTTATATGATTATAGAGACTTCAAAAGTATAAATTACTTGATTGCAACAGCCGAAGGGAGGTGCTCCTTTTGTCGCGTTGTTGATGCATCTGTTTCAGGCTTTACTTTAATGGGTCCTATATTCATTTCGCAGCTCATGTCCTCCACATGCTTTTCTTCCACCAGCTGCTGACTAAACCGCTCATGCCTATTTACTTTAATCAAACATATGTTTTCAAATTAAATTCATTTTATTAAAAAAAATATTCCATACAGCAAAGCCGAGCAGCAACAACAGCAACGAATTTAATAAAGGTAGATTGTCGTTAAGTGTTTTCGAGTTGTTTGCAAACAAACTGGAAGTCAGCAAGTTTCATGTTCACATATTAGCTGTATGTATTGTCAATAATAATATGAATGCTTAATCCTTTCGAGCTTCTTGTTGCTCGAAATCTGACTTGATTCAGGCATTCATTGATAGGTCGGATATTATTTTGTCCCAAAATAGATACATATCGTAATGTTTTGAGTGTTTTAGGGACTTTTCCGAATTGTCATTGCCGATTTCTGCAGTGACGGTAATCCTTGGTAAAACAGATGCATCAACCGTATTAAAACGATTTCTCTGAAAAAAGAGGTTTCGATTTGAATTCCAATTTATTTCTATGCTCTTCGTTTATCATTCATTGGATCGAGGGAAATGCTCAAGTGTATTATACCTTCTCAGATCACCAGGTCGCCTAAAGATTCGTGGGCATAATGGACATTGCGAAAGCTCCTCTCCAGTCTGTTGCCTCATATTTCTAGATTTGAACACAATAAGCTTAGTTCAAGATATTGTAAGACATATCTTACGATGTTAACTCCGCCAAAAGGCGCAAACTGTTCTCATTATGCTCCATCGTAGCATCAGGATCCTTTATTAACAAGTAAGAAAGCTACAGTCGAGTGTGCTCGACTGTAGTATACCCGCTACCCAGCTGCTTGTACATAATTTATTTACGGAACAAAAAACGGGTTCAATCATATTTTGACCGTAAAAGGCTATGGACTTATAATATTTATGCAAAGTCAAAATATAAAATAAAAAAAAAAACATTTTTGCACACATTTAATTTTTGATGCGGGTGGGACTCGAACCCGTAAATGCATAATAGTTCTCTTCGTTATGCAGTCCACAACTTAACCCATTTCACCACCGTACACGCACACACGATTCGGCACAATGCTGCATAAACACATAAGTTATTCAGCTTAACGTTTTCCATAGCTGTAAGCAGCGGTGCCGGCAGCGCTGCTTACAGCTATGGAAAACGTTAAGCTGAATAACTTCTGTGTTTATTATCCGATTGTTACCAAATTTTCAGAGATCATCTGGCTAGCTATACTTATCATGTAAACCGAAAATGAACAACATGGCATCAAAATTGCACTTGTTATCAATGTTTATTCGATTTGCGGGGGCGGAAGGTGGCGTGGCCAAAATCCAAAATAAACTTGATCAGCGTGCAATAATAACACATATTGTCACCAAATTTGGTTGTCCTAGCTCTTATAATAGCTGAGATCTAGATTTTCACACGGACAAACAGACGGACAGACGGACATGGCTATATCGACACGGCTGTTGATCCTGAGCCAGAATATATATACTTTATTGGGTCAGAGGTGTCTCCTTCTGCCTGTTACATGCATTTTCGGTTTGAACAAAGTTATAATACCCTTCTACTCTATGAGTAGCGGGTATAAAAACGCGGAATGTGAGTTCGACTTAGGACTAGCTGAATTCAAATTGAACTCTTCTCGTGTGTGTGTGTGCGTGCCTAATACAAAGTAGTCTTCTTCATGATGCGCAGAAGCTCCTCCTGGTTAACCTCACCATCGTTGTCCAAATCAGCCTCGTCAATCATTTCACGGAGCTCCTCGTCTGTCAGCGTTTCGTCAAGTTCGCGTGCGACTCGCTTCAGATTTTTAAATGAGATTTTACCCGTTTCATCGTCATCGAATAGGCGGAAGGCCTTCAATATCTCCTCTTTCGTGTCCTTTTCGGCCATTTTCATGGTCATCAGGTGTAGAAAGTCATTGAACGCTATGCGACCGCTGCCATCCTTATCGATTTCTGCTATCATCCGTTTGATTTCTTCCTTTTTGGGCTCGAAGCCCAACGCTCGAATGGCCACCTTTAGCTCCTTAACCTCAATGTAGCCCGTGGACTCGTTGTCGAACAAATCGAATGCTTCCTTGATATCCGATCTTTGGGCCTCACCCAGTTCGAACTTTGGCCCAGACTTCTTGCGTCCTGGCTGTGTGGCACGCTTGGTGCTTGTTGTTGCAGCTGCCGGCGCAGTAGTGACGGTGACAGCAGCGGGTCTTGACTTTGAAGCGGGGACGCGAAGGACTGATGGTCCAACAAGAACAACAACAACAAAAGCAACTGTGTCGTGTTACCTTGCACTTGATGCGGCTGGTGCCAATTACACGACGCCCACTCACAACAACAACAACAACAACTACAACAGCAACAAATCGCACAGCCTTGTTAAGGTTTGGGCTATTGGGGTAGTTTGGTGTTGTTGTTTGGTTGCTATAAATAAGCAGCTGCAGTCCCTTTTGCAGCTGTACGTCTTGCTGGTGGCTACGCTTGTAATCAATTTTTTTTTATTTACAGGGGAGGAAGGGGGCGTGGCCAAAATCCAAAATAAACTTGATCAGCGTGCAATAATAACACATACTGTCACCAAATTTGGTAGTTCTAGCTCTTATAATAGCTGAGATCTAGATTTTTACACAGACAGACAGACGGACAGACGGACATGGCTATATCGAGCCAGAATATATATACTTTATGTCGTCGGAGGTGTCTCCTTCTGCCTGTTACATACATTTCGGTTTGAACAAATAATAATACCCTTCTACTCTATGAGTAGCGGGTATAAAAAAAGAAAAAGCTTAAGCGGCATGAAATGGGAATCGAATCACGGGCCAGTCGGTTCAGGAGTTCATCGCTTTTTCACTAAGCTACTGACGCTGTTATCCAACAACTGCAAAAATTTGCATTGTATGGCATTCTTACTATTTCCTGTACAAATAAAGAATTTGCGCTGCCGGAAGCGCGGTTTACAGCTATGGAAAACGTTAAACTGAATAACTTCTGTGTTTATTATTCGATTGTTACCAAATTTTTAAAGATCATCAGGCTAGATATAGTTATCATATAAACCGAAAATGAACAAAATGGCATCAAAATTCCACTTGTAATCATTTTTTTCGATTAACAGGGTCGGAAGGGGGCGTGGCCAAAACCCAAAATAAACTTGATCAGCGTGCAATAATAACACATACTGGCACCAAATTTGGTAGTTCTAGCTCTTATAATAGCTGAGATCTAGATTTTCACACGGACAGACAGACGGACAGACAGACAGACGAACAGACGGACATGGCTATATCGACTCGGCTGTTGATCCTAAGCCAGAATATATATACTTTATGGGGTCGGAGGTGTCTCCTTCTGCCTGTTACATACATTTTCGGTTTGAACAAAGTTATAATACCCTTCTACTCTATGAGTAGCGGGTATAAAAAAAGAAAAAGCTTAAGGGGCATGAACTGGGAATCGAACCACGGGCCTGTCAGTTCACGAGTTCATCGCTTTTCCACTAAGCTACTGACGCTGTTATCCAACAACTGCAAAAATTTGCATTGTAAGGCATTCTTGTTATCTCCTGTACAAATAAAGAATTTGCGCTGCCGGCAGCGCTGCTTACAGCTATGGAAAACCTTAAGCTGAATCACTTCTGTGTTTATTATCCGATTGTTACCAAATTTTCAGATATCAAATGGACAATATGGCATCAAAATTGCGCTTGTCAATTTCTTTATTTACAGGGGCGGAAGGCGGCGTGGCCAAAATCCAAAATAAACTTGATCAGCGTGCAATAATAACACATTTTGTCACCAAATTTGGTAATCCTAGCTCTTATAATAGCTGAGATCTAGATTTTCAAACGGACAGACAGACGGACAGACGGACATGGCTATATCGACTCGGCTGTTGATCCTGACCCAGAATATAAATACTTTATGGGGTCGGAGGTGTCTCCTTCTGCCTGTTACATACATTTTCGGTTTGAAAAAAGTTATAATACCCTTCTACTCTATGAGTAGCGGGTATAAAAAGAACAAGTAAGAAAGCTACATTCGAGAGTGCTCGACTGTAATATACCCGCTACCCAGCTGCTCGTACATCAAAATTATTTGCGGAACAATAAAGAACGGCTACAATCATATTTTGACCGTAAAAGGCCATGGACTTACAATATTTATCCAAAGTCAAAGTCTAAAATAAAAAATAAAATTTTTTGCACACATTTAAATTTTGATGCGGGTGGGACTCGAACCCATAAATGCATAATAGTTCTCTTCGTTATGCAGTCCACAACTTAACCCATTTCACCACCGTACACGCACACACTATTCGGCACAATGCTGCAAGCAGCGCTGCCGGCAAAAGGAGTAAAAAGTATTGAAAACGTATAACTTTTATTCAGGTACCAAAAAAATCCAAGATTTATCACTTAAACAGTAAAAATAATAATTCTACCTGTTGAAGACTATAAATCGAATACGTGCATGTAAAAAACAATATGTGCCCTTTTAATAATTCTTTATATACTTGAATGGAAAGTTTTCTAGAGCACTCTAACTTTTAATAAATTTTGTTAAAACAAGTAAGAAAGCTACATTCGAGTGTGCTCGACTGTAATATATCCGCTACCCAGCTGCTCGTACATCAAAATTATTTCCGGAACAATAAAAAACGGCTACAAACATATTTTGACCGTAAAAGGCCATGGTCTTACAATATTTATGCAAAGTCAAAATCTAAAATATAAACAAGTAAGAAACCACAGTCAAGTGTGCTCGACTGTAATTTACCCGCTACCCAGCTGCTTGTACATAATTTATTTGAGGAGCAAAAAACGGCTACAATCATATTTTGACCGTAAAAGGCTATGGACTTATAATATTTATGCTTATAATATATTATGCACACATTTAATTTTTGATGCAGGCGGGACTCGAACCCGTAAATGCATAATAGTACTGTTCGTTTTGCAGTCCACAACTTAACCCATTTCACCACCGTACACGCACACACGATTCGGCACAATGCTGCAAGCAGCGCTGCCGGCAGCGCTGCTTACAGCTATGGAAAACGTTAAGCTGAATAACTTCTGTGAAAAAATGAACAATATGGCATCAAAATTGCACTTGTTATCAATGTTTTTTCGATTTGCGGGGGCGGAAGGGGGCGTGTCCAAAATCCAAAATAAATTTGATCAGCGTGCAATAATAACACATATTGTCACCAAATTTGGTTGTCCTAGCTCTTATAATAGCTGAGATCTAGATTTTCACACGGACAGACAGACGGACATACGGACAGACGGACAGACGGACATGGCTATATCGACTCGGCTGTTGATCCTGAGCCAGAATATATATACTTTATGGGGTCGGAGGTGTCTCCTTCTGCCTGTTACATACATTTTCGGTTTGAACAAAGTTATAATACCCTTCTACTCCATGAGTAGCGGGTATAAAAATAATTTTTTACACACATTTAACATTTGATGCGGGTGGGACTCGAACCCATAAATGCATAATAGTTTCGTTCGTTATGCAGTCCACAACTTAACCCATTTCACCACCGTACACGCACACACTATTCGGCACAATGCTGCAAGCAGCGCTGCCGACAAAAGGAGTCAAAAGTATTGAAAACGTATAACTTTTATTCAGGTACCAAAAAAATCCAAGATTTATCACTTAAACAGTAAAAATAATAATTCTACCTGTTGAAGACTATAAATCGAATACGTGCATGTAAAAAACGCCCTTTTAATACCTCTTTATATACTTGAATGGAAAGTGTTCTGGAGCACTCTAACTTTTAATAAATTTTGTTAAAAAAAACGACCGATAGGTTCTATGGCATCTATACGATGTGTCGGTCCGTACCGGCTCGTTCCGACTTATTTACAGCGGGCAGTTATAAGAAATATGTATACAAAGTTTCATGAAGGTAGCTCAAAAAGAGAGGCAAAAACTTTTCTTTGCAAAAAATAAGAAAAGTTCGATCTCCCCCACCATGACACGCATGCATGCGGAATCGAACCTTAGACCCATTACCTAAGAGGTCCACCACTTCTCCATTCGGTCATTCAGCCATTACGCAAATTTTGCCAAAGTTACATTATCAGACTATTCGGAAATTCTTGCACGACAAAAACAAAGTCTGAATGCATGATGCGTGTTGTTGTTGCTATTTATTCATAAATAATAATCATAAACATATAATTAAATAAAAAATAAAAATAAAAAAATATAAGAAAAAGCTGGGCTCTAACAATCGCACACAGCTGATTTAAGAGACTGTCACTTCTCCACTTGTTAACTAAGTTCATTGTGAGCCATTAAAAAAATTTTAAATAAAATGCACGCCCACGAAATAATGCATATTCAAAAATTAAAGTATAAGGTCTTAAAAAAAAAAACAAGAAAGAAAGCTGTAATATACCCGCTACCCAGCGGCTCGTACATCAAAATTATTTGCGGAATAATAAAGAACGGCTACAATCATATTTTGACCGTAAAAGGCCATGGACTTACAATATTTATGCAAAGTCAAAATCTCAAATAAAAAAAATAATTTTTTGCACACATTTAACATTTGATGCAGGTGGGACTCGAACCCGTAAATGCATTATAGTTTCGTTCGTTATGCAGTCCACAAATTAACCCATTTCACCACCGTACACGCACACACTATTCGGCACAATGCTGCAAGCAGCGCTGCCGAAAAAAGGAGTCAAAAGTATTGAAAACGTATAACTTTTATTCAGGTACCACAAAAACTTAAGATTTATCACTTAAACAGTAAAAATAATAATTCTACCAGTTGAAGACTATAAATCGAATACGTGCATGTAAAAAATACCTCGTTATGTACTTGAATGGAAAGTGTTCTGGAGCACTCTAACTTTTAATAAATTTTGTTAAAAAAAACGACCGATAGATTCTATGGCATCTATACGATGTATCGGTCCGTACCGGCTCGTTCCGACTTATTTACAGCGGGCAGCAATAAGAAATATGTATACGGAGTTTCATGAAGGTAGCTCAAAAAGGGAGGCAAAAGCTTTTATATGCAAAAAATAAGAAAAGTTCGATCTCCCCCACCATGACACGCATGAATGCGGAATCGAACCTTAGACCCATTACCTAAGAGGTCCACCACTTCTCCATTCGGTCATTCAGCCATTACGCAAATTTTGCCAAAGTTACATTATATGACTATTCGGAAATTCTTGCACGACAAAAACAAAGTCTGAATGCATGATGCGTGTTGATGTTGCTATTTATTCATAAATAATAATCATTAAATAAAAAATAAAAATAAAAAAATATAAGAAAAAGCTGCGCTCTAAAAATCGCACAGAGCTGATTTAAGAGACTGTCACTTCTCCACTTGTTAGCTAAGTTCATTGTGAGCCATTCAAAAAATTTTAAATAAAATGCACCACCAATTAATGCATATTCAAAAATTAAAGTATAAGTTCTTAAAAAAAAAGAAAAAACTTAAGCGGCATGAATTGGGAATCGAATTACGGGCCTGTCGGTTCAGGAGTTTATCGTTTTTTCACTAAGCTACTGACATTGTTATCCAACAGCTGCAAAAATGTGCATTGTATGGCATTCTTATTATTTCCTGTACAAATAAAGAATTTGCGCTGCCGGAAGCGCGGTTTACAGCTAGGGAAAACGTTAAACTGAATAGCTTCTGTGTTTATTATCCGATTGTTACCAAATTTTCAGAGATCATCAGGCTAGCTATAGTTATCAAATTTAAGGGGGCGTGGCCAAAATCCAAAATAAACTTGATCAGCGTGCAATAATAACACATACTGTCACCAAATTTGGTAGTTCTAGCTCTTATAATAGCTGAGATCTAGATTTTCACACGGACAGACAGACGGACAGACAGGCTCGGCTGTTGATCCTGAGCCGGAATATACGAGGGTCGTTTGATAAGACCGTGACTTTTTGTATTTGCCGCGCACCTGCTCTAAATACAACACTGCTCCTGTCAGCAGTTATCGATTAACAGCTGACTGTAAAATTTTGAGAAAGCTGCGTTTTTTGGTTTGCGTTTTATAGGCATTGAAAGCAGACGATCTCGTGAATTTTAACGAAAATGGAAAAAAGTGAATTTCGTGTGCTAATTAAGCATTATTTTTTGCGTAAAAAATCCATCACCGAAACCAAGGAAAGACTTGATAAATATTATGGGGACTCTGCACCATCAATTTCAATGGTTAAGAAATGGTTTACTGAGTTCCGTTGTGGTCGTACCAGTACAAGTGATGCCGAACGTTCAGGTCGCCCAAAAGAGGTCGTCATGCCAGAAATCGTCGACAAAATCCATGGAATGATATTGGATGATCGGAGAATGAAAGTGCGTGAGGTAGCTGAGGCTGTAGGCATCTCAACTGAACGGGTACATCACATTTTACATGAATATTTGGACATGAAAAAGCTTTCCGCGCGATGGGTGCCGCGATTGCTCACACACGACCATAAGCGCAACCGTGTGACCATTTCAAAGGAGTGTTTGGCGATGTTCAACCGCAATCCAAACGAATTTTTGCGCCGTTTCGTTACCGTAGACGAAACATGGATCCACCACACCACACCAGAGACCAAAGAACAATCAAGACAGTGGGTTTCTCCGGGTGAACGTGCACCAAAGAAGGCCAAGGTGGGTCTGTCGGCCAACAAGGTCATGGCCACAGTTTTTTGGGATGCACAAGGTATCATTCACATCGATTACCTTGAAAAGGGTAAAACGATCACCGGCGAATATTATTCAGAGCTTTTGGACAGATTCGATATTGATTTGAAGCAGAAACGACCGCATTTGGCGAAAAAAAGTGCTGTTCCATCAGGACAATGCACGGGTGCACACGTGTGTAGTCAGCATGGCAAAATTTCATAAATTGGGCTACGAACTGCTACCCCATCCAGCATATTCTCCAGATTTAGCCCCCTGTGACTATTTTTGTTTCCAAACATGAAGAAATGGCTCGGCGGTAAGAGATTCGGGTCAAATGAAGAGGTCATCACAGAAACAAACGACTATTTTGAGGGCCTTGAGAAAACCTATTATTTGGAAGGAATAAAAAAATTGGAAAAACGCTGGACTAAATGTATAGAGCTAAAAGGAGATTATGTTGAGAAATAAAACGCTTCTTTGACGAAAAAAATATATTTTATTCAAAAAGTCACGGACTTATCAAACGACCCTCGTATATACTTTATGGGGTCGGAGGTGTCTCCTTCTGCCTGTTACATACATTTTCGGTTTGAACAAAGTTATAATACCCTTCTACTCTATGAGTAGCGGGTTTTAAAAAAATAAAAAGCTTAAGCGGCATAAACTGGGAATCGAACCACGGGCCTGTCGGTTCAGGAGTTCATCGCTTTTCCACTAAGCTACGGACGCTGTTATCCAACAACTGCAAAAATTTGCATTGTAAGGCATTCTTGTTATTTCCTGTACAAATAAAGAATTTGCGCTGCCGGCAGCGCTGCTTACAGCTATGGAAAACGTTAGGCTGAATAACTTCTGTGTTTATTATCCGATTGTTACCAAATTTTCAGAGATAATCTGGCTAGCTATAGTTATCAAATTTAAGGGGGCGTGGCCAAAATCCAAAATAAACTTGATCAGCGTGCAATAATAACACATACTGTCACCAATTTTGGTAGTTCTAGCTCTTATAATAGCTGAGATCTAGATTTTCACGGACAGACAGACGGACAGACAGACAGACAGACAGACAGACGGACAGACGGACATGGCTATGTCGACTCGGCTGTTGATCCTGACCCAGAATATATATACTTTATGGGGTCGGAGGTGTCTCCTTCTGCCTGTTACATACATTTTCGGTTTGAACAAAGTTATAATACCCTTCTACTCTATGAGTAGCGGATATAATAAAAATAAAAAAATATAAGAAAAATGTGCGCTCTAACAATCGCACACAGCTGATTTAAGAGACTGTCACTTCTCCACTTGTTAACTAAGTTCATTGTGAGCGATTAAAAAAATTTTAAATAAAATGTATGACCAACAATTAATGAATATTCAAAAATTAAAGTATTAGTTCTTAAAAAAAAAAAAAGAAAAAGCTTAAGCGGCATGAATTGGGAATCGAATTACGGGCCTGTCGGTTCAGGAGTTTATCGTTTTTTCACTAAGCTACTGACGTTGCTATCCAACAGCTGCAAAAATTTGCATTGTATGGCATTCTTATTATTTCCTGTACAAATAAAGAATTTGCGCTGCCGGAAGCGCGGTTTACAGCTAGGGAAAACGTTAAACTGAATAGCTTCTGTGTTTATTATCCGATTGTTACCAAATTTTCAGAGATCATCAGGCTAGCTATAATTATCATTTGGAACAATATGGCATCAAAATTGCGCTTGTAATCAATTTTTTCGATTTACAGGGGCGGAAGGGGGCATGACCAAAATCCAAAATAAACTTGACCAGCGTGCAATAATAACACATATTGTCACCAAATTTGGTAGATCTAGCTTTTATAATAGCTGAGATCCAGATTTTCACACGGACAGACAGACGGACAGACAGACAGACAGACAGACATGGCTATATCGACTCGGCTGTTGATCCTGAGCCAGAATATATATACTTTATGGGGTCGGAGGTGTCTCATTCTGCCTGTTACATACATTTTCGGTTTGAACAAAGTTATAATACCCTTCTACTCTATGAGTAGCGGATATAATAAAAATAAAAAAATATAAGAAAAAGGTGCACTCTAACAGTCGCACACAGCTGATTTAAGAGACTGTCACTTCTCCACTTGTTAACTAAGTTCATTGTGAGCGATTAAAAAAATTTTAAATAAAATGTATGACCACCAATTAATGAATATTCAAAAATTAAAGTATTAGTTCTTAAAAAAAAAAGAAAAAGCTTAAGCGGCATGAATTGGGAATCGAATTACGGGCCTGTCGGTTCAGGAGTTTATCGGTTTTTCACTAAGCTACTGACGTTGCTATCCTACAGCTGCAAAAATTTGCATTGTATGGCATTCTTATTATTTCCTGTACAAATAAAGAATTTGCGCTGCCGGAAGCGCGGTTTACAGCTAGGGAAAACGTTAAACTGAATAGCTTCTGTGTTTATTATCCGATTGTTACCAAATTTTCAGAGATCATCAGGCTAGCTATAATTATCATTTGGAACAATATGGCATCAAAATTGCGCTTGTAATCAATTTTTTTCGATTTACAGGGGCGGAAGGGGGCATGGCCAAAATCCAAAATAAACTTGATCAGCGTGCAATAACAACACATATTGTCACCAAATTTGGTAGTTCTAGCTCTTATAATAACTGAGATCTAGATTTTCACGGACAGACAGACGGACAGACAGACAGACGGACATGGCTATATCGACTCGGCTGTTGACCCTGAGCCAGAATATATATACTTTATGGGGTCGTAGGTGTCTCCTTCTGCCTGTTACATACATTTTCGGATTGAACAAAGTTATAATACCCTTCTACTCTATGAGTAGCGGGTATAAAAATAGGATAGGTTCAATGGCATCTATACTATTTATCGGTCCGTACCGGCTCGTTCCGACTTCTTTACAGCGGGCACCAATAAGAAACATGTATAAAAAGTTTTCTGAAGGTAGCTCAAAAAGGGAGGCAAAAACTTTTATTTGCAAAAAAATAAGAAAAGTTCGATCTCCCCCACCATGATACGCATGCATGCGGAACCGAACCTTGGACCCATTACCTAAGAGGTCCACCACTTCTCCATTCGGTTATTAAGCCATTACGCAAATTTTGACAAAGTTACATTATGAGACTTGCACGACAAAAACAAAGTCTGAATGCATGATGCGTGTTTTTGTTGACATTTATTCTCATAATTTAAACATACAATTAAATAAAAAATAAAAATAAAAAAATAATAGAAAAGGCTGCGCTCTAACAATCGCACACAGCTGATTTAAGAGACTGTCACTTCTCCACTTGTTAAAAAAAGTTCATTGTGAGCCCATTAAAAAAGTTCTAAATTAATGCATATTTAAAAATTAAAGTATTAGTGAACTGGGAATCGAACCACGAGACTGTCGGTTCAGGAGTTCATCGCTTTTCCACTAAGCTACTGACGCTGTTATCCAACAACTGTAAAAATTTACATTGTAAGGAGTTCTTATTATTTCCTGTACAAATAAAGAATTTCTGATTATTTCCTGTACAAATATAAAATTTGCGCAGCCGGCAGCGCTGCTTACAGAATAATTTCTGTGTTTATTATAAGATTGTCTCCAAATTTTCAGAGATCATCTGGCTAGCTATAGTTATCATATAAACCGAAAATGATCAATGTGGTATCAAAATTGCGCTTGTAATCAATTTTTTTTATTTACAGGGGCGGAAGAGGGCGTGGCTAAAATCCAAAATAAACTTGATCAGCGTGCAATAATAACACATACTGTCACCAAATTTGCTAGTTCTAGCTCTTATAATAGCTGAGATCTAGATTTTCACACGGACAGACAGACGGACAGACAGGCTCGGCTGTTGATCCTGAGCCAGAATATATATACTTTATGGGGTCGGAGGTGTCTCCTTCTGCCTGTTACATACATTTTCGGTTTGAACAAAGTTATAATACCCTTCTACTCTATGAGTAGCGGAATTTAAAAAAATAAAAAGCTTAAGCGGCATAAACTGGGAATCGAACCACGGGCCTGTCGGTTCAGGAGTTCATCGCTTTTCCACTAAGCTACGGACGCTGTTATCCAACAACTGCAAAAATTTGCATTGTAAGGCATTCTTGTTATTTCCTGTACAAATAAAAAATTTGCGCTGCCGGCAGCGCTGCTTACAGCTATGGAAAACGTTAAGCTGAATAACTTCTGTGTTTATTATCCGATTGTTACCAAATTTTCAGAGATAATCTGGCTAGCTATAGTTATCATATTTAAGGGGGCGTGGCCAAAATCCAAAATAAACTTGATCAGCGTGCAATAATAACACATACTGTCACCAAATTTGGTAGTTCTAGCTCTTATAATAGCTGAGATCTAGATTTTCACGGACAGACAGACGGACAGACGGACAGACAGACAGACAGACAGACAGACAGACAGACGGACAGACGGACATGGCTATGTCGACTCGGCTGTTGATCCTGAGCCAGAATATATATACTTTATGGGGTCGGAGGTGTCTCCTTCTGCCTGTTACATACATTTTCGGTTTGAACAAAGTTATAATACCCTTCTACTCTATGAGTAGCGGATATAATAAAAATAAAAAAATATAAGAAAAAGGTGCGCTCTAACAATCGCACACAGCTGATTTAAGAGACTGTCACTTCTCCACTTGTTAACTAAGTTCATTGTGAGCGATTAAAAAAATTTTAAATAAAATGTATGACCACCAATTAATGAATATTCAAAAATTAAAGTATTAGTTCTTAAAAAAAAAAAAGAAAAAGCTTAAGCGGCATGAATTGGCAATCGAATTACGGGCCTGTCGGTTCAGGAGTTTATCGTTTTTTCACTAAGCTACTGACGTTGCTATCCAACAGCTGCAAAAATTTGCATTGTATGGCATTCTTATTATTTCCTGTACAAATAAAGAATTTGCTCTGCCGGAAGCGCGGTTTACAGCTAGGGAAAACGTTAAACTGAATAGCTTCTGTGTTTATTATCCGATTGTTACCAAATTTTCAGAGATCATCAGGCTAGCTATAACTATCATTTGGAACAAAATGGCATCAAAATTGCGCTTGTAATCAATTTTTTTCGATTTACAGGGGCGGAAGGGGGCATGGACAAAATCCAAAATAAACTTGACCAGCGTGCAATAATAACACATATTGTCACCAAATTTGGTAGATCTAGCTTTTATAATAGCTGAGATCCAGATTTTCACATGGACAGACAGACGGACAGACACACAGACAGACAGACGGACATGGCTATATCGACTCGGCTATTGATCCTGAGCCAGAATATATATACTTTATGGGGTCGTAGGTGTCTCCTTCTGCCTGTTACATACATTTTCGGATTGAACAAAGTTATAATACCCTTCTACTCTATGAGTAGCGGGTATAAAAATAGGATAGGTTCAATGGCATCTATACGATTTATCGGTCCGTACCGGCTCGTTCCGACTTATTTACAGCGGGCACCAATAAAAAACATGTATAAAAAGTTTTCTGAAGGCAGCTCAAAAAGGGAGGCAAAAACTTTTATTTGCAAAAAAATAAGAAAAGTTCGATCTCCCCCACCATGATACGCATGCATGCGGAATCGAACCTTGGACCCATTACCTAAGAGGTCCACCACTTCGTCAATCGGTTATTAAGCCATTACGCAAATTTTGACAAAGTTACATTATGAGACTTGCACGACAAAAACAAAGTCTGAATGCATGATGCGTGTTTTTGTTGACATTTATTCTCATAACTTAAACATACAATTAAATAAAAAATAAAAATAAAAAAATATAAGAAAAAGCTGCGCTCTAACAATCGCACACAGCTGATTTAAGAGACTGTCACTTCTCCACTTGTTAAAAAAAGTTCATTGTGAGCCATTAAAAAAATTTTAAATTAATGCATATTTAAAAATTAAAGTATTAGTGAACTGGGAATCGAACCACGGGCCTGTCGGTTCAGGAGTTCATCGCTTTTCCACTAAGCTACTGACGCTGTTATCTAACAACTGTAAAAATTTACATTGTAAGGAGTTCTTATTATTTCCTGTACAAATAAAGAATTTCTGATTATTTCCTGTACAAATATAAAATTTGCGCAGCCGGCAGCGCTGCTTACAGCTATGGAAAACGTTAAGCTGAATAATTTCTGTGCTTATTATAAGATTGTCTCCAAATTTTCAGAGATCATCTGGCTAGCTATAGTTATCATATAAACCGAAAATGATCAATGTGGTATCAAAACTGCGCTTGTAATCAATTTTTTTTATTTACAGGGGCGGAAGAGGGCGTGGCCAAAATCCAAAATAAACTTGATCAGCGTGCAATAATAACACATACTGTCACCAAATTTGGTAGTTCTAGCTCTTATAATAGCTGAGATCTAGATTTTCACACGGACAGACAGACGGACAGACAGGCTCGGCTGTTGATCCTGAGCCAGAATATATATACTTTATGGGGTCGGAGGTGTCTCCTTCTGCCTGTTACATACATTTTCGGTTTGAACAAAGTTATAATACCCTTCTACTCTATGAGTAGCGGGTTTTAAAAAAATAAAAAGCTTAAGCGGCATAAACTGGGAATCGAACCACGGGCCTGTCGGTTCAGGAGTTCATCGCTTTTCCACTAAGCTACGGACGCTGTTATCCAACAACTGCAAAAATTTGCATTGTAAGGCATTCTTGTTATTTCCTGTACAAATAAAAAATTTGCGCTGCCGGCAGCGCTGCTTACAGCTATAGAAAACGTTAAGCTGAATAACTTCTGTGTTTATTATCCGATTGTTACCAAATTTTCAGAGATAATCTGGCTAGCTATAGTTATCATATTTAAGGGGGCGTGGCCAAAATCCAAAATAAACTTGATCAGCGTGCAATAATAACACATACTGTCACCAAATTTGGTAGTTCTAGCTCTTATAATAGCTGAGATCTAGATTTTCACGGACAGAGAGACGGACAGACGGACAGACAGACAGACAGACAGACGGACAGACGGACATGGCTATGTCGACTCGGCTGTTGATCCTGCGCCAGAATATATATACTTTATGGGGTCGGAGGTGTCTCCTTCTGCCTGTTTCATACATTTTCGGTTTGAACAAAGTTATAATACCCTTCTACTCTATGAGTAGCGGATATAATAAAAATAAAAAAATATAAGAAAAAGGTGCGCTCTAACAATCGCACACCGCTGATTTAAGAGACTGTCACTTCTCCACTTGTTAGCTAAGTTCATTGTGAGCGATTCAAAAAATTTTAAATAAAATGTATGACCACCACATGAATATTCAAAAATTAAAGTATTAGTTCTTAAAAAAAAAAAGAAAAAGCTTAAGCGGCATGAAATGGGAATCGAACCACGGGCCTGTGGGTTCAGGAGTTCATTGCTTTTCCACTAAGCTACTGACGCTGTTATCCAACAACTGCAAAAATTTGCATTGTAAGGCATTCTTATTATTTCCTGTACAAATAAAGAATTTCTGATTATTTCCTGTACAAATATAGAATTTGCGCTGCCGGCAGCGCTGCTTACAGCTATGGAAAACGTTATGCTGAATAACTTCTGTGTTTATTATCCGATTGTTACCAAATTTTCAGAGATCAGCTGGCTAGCTATAGTTATCATATAAACCAATATGGCATCAAAATTGCGCTTGTAATCAATTTTTTTTATTTATAGGGCGGAATGGGGGCGTGGCCAAAATCCAAAATAAACTTGATCAGCGTGCAATAATAACACATACTGTCACCAAATTTGGTAGTTCTAGCTCTTATAATAGCTGAGATCTAGCTTTTTAACACGGACAGACAGACGGACAGACAGACAGACGGACAGACGGACATGACTATGTTGACTCGGCTGTTGATCCTGAGCCAGAATATATATACTTTATGGGGTCGGAGGTGTCTCCTTCTGCTTGTTACATACATTTTCGGTTTGAACAAAGTTATAATACCCTTCTAGTCTATGAATAACGGGTATAAAAACATTTTTGCACACATTTAATTTTTGATGCAGGCGGGACTCGAACCCGTTAATGCATAATAGTACTGTTCGTTTTGCAGTCAACAACTTAACCCATTTCACCACCGTACACGCACACACGATTCGGCTATGGAAAACGTTAAGCTGAATAACTTCTGTGTTTATTATCCGATTGTTACCAAATTTTTAGAGATCATCTGGCTAGCTATATTTATCCTGTAGTCCGAAAATGAACAATATGACGTCAAAATTGCGCTTGTAATCAATTTTTTTTTAATTACAGGGGCGGAAGAGGGCGTGGCCAAAATCCAAAATAAACTTGATTAGCGTGCAATAATAACACATAATGTCACCAAATTTGGTAGTTCTAGCTCTTATAATAGCTGAGATCTAGATTTTCACAGACAGACAGACGGACAGACGGACATGGCTTTATCGACTCGTGTGTTGATCCTGAGCCAGAATATATACACTTTCTGGGGTCGGAGGTGACTCCTTCTGCCTGTTACATACATTTTCGGTTTGAACAAAGTTATAATACCCTTCTACTCTATGAATAGCGGGTATAATAAAAATTAAAAATAAAAAAAAATAAGAAAAAGCTGCGCTCTAACAATCAAACACCGCTGATTTAAGAGACTGTTACTTCTCCACTTGTTAACTAAGTTCATTGTGAGCCATTAAAAAAATTTTAAATAAAATGCACGACCACCAATTACTGCATATTCAACAAGTAAGAAAGCTACAGTCGAGTGTGCTCGACTGTAACATACCCGCTACCCAGCTGCTTGTACAAAATTTATTTGCGGAACAAAAAAACGGCTACAATCATATTTTGACCGTAAAAGGCTATGGACTTATAATATTTATGCAAAGTCAAAATATACAATAAAAAAAAAAAAACATTTTTGCACACATTTAATTTTTGATGCGGGCGGGACTCGAACCCGTAAATGCATAATAGTACTGTTCGTTTTGCAGTCCACAACTTAACCCATTTCACCACCGAACACGCACACACGATTCGGCACAATGCTGCAAGCAGCGCTGCCAGCAGCGCTGCTTACAGCTGTGGAAAACGTTAAGCTGAATAACTTCTGTGTTTATTATCCGATTGTTACCAAATTTTCAGAGATCATCTGGCTAGCTATAGTTATCATGTAAACCGAAAATGAAGAATATGGCATAAAAATTGCACTTGTTATCAATGTTTTTTCGATTTGCGGGGGCGGAAGGGGGCGTGGCCAAAATCCAAAATAAACTTGATCAGCGTGCAATAATAACACATATTGTCACCAAATTTGGTTGTCCTAGCTCTTATAATAGCTGAGATCTAGATTTTCACACGGACAGACAGACGGACAGACGGACATGGCTATATCGACTCGGCTGTTGATCCTGAGCCAGAATATATATACTTTATGGGGTCGGAGGTGTCTCCTTCTGCCTGTTACATACATTTTCGGTTTGAACAAAGTTATAATACCCTTCTACTCTATGAGTAGCGGGTATAAAAACATTTTTGCACACATTTAATTTTTGATGCAGGCGGGACTCGAACCCGTAAATGCATTATAGTACTGTTCGTTTTGCAGTCAACAACTTAACCCATTTCACCACCGTACACGCACACACGATTCGGCTATGGAAAACGTTAAGCTGAATAACTTCTGTGTTTATTATCCGATTGTTACTAAATTTTTAGAGATCATCTGGCTAGCTATAGTTATCATGTAGTCCGAAAATGAACAATATGGCATCAAAATTGCCCTTGTAATCAATTTTTTTTATTTACAGGGGCGTAAGGGGGCGTATCCAAAATCCAAAGTAAACTTGATCAGTATGCAATTATAACACATTTTGTCACCAAATTTGGTAGTTCTAGCTCTTATAATAGCTGGACGTAGATTTTCACACGGACAGGCAGACGGACAGACAGACAGTCGGACAGACAGACATGGCTATGTCGACTCGGCTGTTGATCCTGAGCCAGAATATATATACTTTATGGGGTCGGAGGTGTCTCCTTCTGCCTGTTACATACATTTTCGGTTTGAACAAAGTTATAATACCCGTCTACTCTATGAGTAGCGGGTATAAAAAGCTTAAGCGGCATGAACTGGGAATCGAACCACGGGAATGTCGGTTCAGGAGTTCATCGCTTTTCCACTAAGCTACTGACGCTGTTATCTAACAACTGCAAACATTTGCATTGTAAGGCATTCTTGTTATTTCCTGTACAAACAAAGAATTTGCGCTGCCGGCAGCGCTGCTTACAGCTATGGAAAACGTTAGGCTGAATAACTTCTGTGTTTATTATCCGATTGTTATCAAATTTTCAGAGATAATCTGCCTAGCTATAGTTTCATATAAACCAAAAACCAATATGGCATCAAAATTGCGCTTGTAATCAATTTTTTTTTATTTACAGGGGCGGAAGGGGGCGTGGCAAAATCCAAAATAAACTTGATCAGCGTGCAATAATAACACATACTGTCACCAAATTTGGTAGTTCTAGCTCTTATAATAGCTGAGCTCTAGATTTTCACACATATTTTAGATTTTGACTTTGCATAAATATTGTAAGTCAATAGCCTTTTACGGTCAAAATATGATTGTAGCCGTTTTGTTTTTGTTCCACAAATAAATGACGTACGAGCAGCTGGTAAGCGGGTATATTACAGTCGAGCACACTCGAATGTAGCTTTCTTACTTGTTTTTTATTTACATAAACTGGAAATCGAACCACGAGCCTGTCGGTTCAGGAGTTCATCGCTTTTCCACTAACCTACTGACGCTGTTATCTAACAACTGCAAAAATTTGCATTGTAAGGCATTCTTGTTATTTCCTGTACAAACAAAGAATTTGCGCTGCCGGCAGCGCTGCTTACAACTATGGAAAACGTTAAGCTGAATAACTTCTGTGTTTATTATCCGATTGTTACCAAATTCAGAGATAATCTGGCTAGCTATAGTTATCATATAAACCAAAAATAAACAATATGGCATCAAAATTGCCCTTGTAATCAATTTTTTTTATTTACAGAGGCGGAAGGGGGCGTGGCCAAAATCCAAAGTAAACTTGATCAATATGCAATAATAACACATTTTGTCACCAAATTTGGTAGTTCTAGCTCTTATAATAGCTGAGATCTAGATTTTCACACGGACAGACAGACGGACAGACAGACAGACAGACAGTCGGACAGACAGACATGGCTATGTCGACTCGGCTGTTGATCCTGAGCCAGAATATATATACTTTATGGGGTCGGAGGTGTCTCCTTCTGCCTGTTACATACATTTTCGGTTTGAACAAAGTTATAATACCCTTCTACTCTATGAGTAGCGGGTATAAAAAAGAACAAGTAAGAATGCTACAGTCGAGTGTGCTCGACTGTAATATACCCGCTACCCAGCTGCTTGTACATAATTTATTTGCGGAACAAAAAAACGGCTACAATCATATTTTGACCGTAAAAGGCTATGGACTTATAATATTTATGCAAATTCAAAATATAAAATAAAAAAAAAAACATTTTTGCACACATTTAATTTTTGATGCGGGCGGGACTCGAACCCGTAAATTCATAATAGTACTGTTCGTTTTGCAGTCCACAACTTAACCCATTTCACCCCCGTACACGCACACACGATTCGGCACAATGCTGCAAGCAGAGCTGCCGACAGCGCTGCTTACAGCTGTGGAAAACGTTAAGCTGAATAACTTCTGTGTTTATTATCCGATTGTTTCCAAATTTTCAAAGATCATCTGGCTAGCTGTAGTTATCATGTAAACCGAAAACGAACAATATGGCATCAAAATTGCACTTGTTATCAATGTTTTTTCGATTTGCGGGGGCGGAAGGGGGGGTGGCCAAAACCCAAAATAAACTTGATCAGCGTGCAATAATAGCACATATTGTCACCAAATTTGGTTGTCCTAGCTCTTATAATAGCTGAGATCTAGATTTTCACACGGACAGACAGACGGACAGACGGACATGGCTATATCGACTCGGCTGTTGATCCTGAGCCAGAATATATATACTTTATGGAATCGGAGGTGTCTCCTTCTGCCTGTTACATACATTTTCGGTTTGAACAAAGTTATAATACCCTTCTACTCTATGAGTAGCGGGTATAAACATTTTTGCACACATTTAATTTTTGATGCGGGCGGGACTCGAACCCGTAAATGCATAATAGTACTGTTCGTTTTGCAGCCCACAACTTAACCCATTTCACCACCGTACACGCACACACGATTCGGCACAATGCTGCAAGCAGCGCTGCCGGCAGCGCTGCTTACAGCTATGGAAAACGTTAAGCTGAATAACTTCTGTGTTTATTATCCGATTGTTACCGAATTTTTAGAGATCATCTGGCTAGCTGTAGTTATCATGTAAACCGAAAATGAACAACATGGCATCAAAATTGCAATTGTTATCAATGTTTTTTCGATTTGCGGGGGCGGAAGGGGGCGTGGCCAAAATCCAAAATAAACTTGATCAGCGTGCAATAATAACACATACTGTCACCAAATTTGGTAGTTCTAGCTCTTATAATAGCTGAGATCTAGCTTTTCACAGACAGACAGACGGACAGACGGACAGACAGACAGACAGACAGACAGACAGACAGACGGACAAACGGACATGGCTATGTCGACTCGGCTGTTGATCCTGAGCCAGAATATATATACTTTATGGGGTCGGAGGTGTCTCCTTCTGCCTGTTGCATACATTTTCGGTTTGAACAAAGTTATAATACCCTTCTACTCTATGAGTAGCGGGTATAAAAAGCTTAAGCCGCATGAACTGAGAATCGAACCACGGGCCTGTCGGTTCGGGAGTTCATCGCTTTTCCACTAAGCTACTGACGCTGTTATCCAACAGCTGCATAAATTTGCATTGTAAGGCATTTTTATTATTTCCTATACAAATAAAGAATTTGCGCTGCCGGCAGCGCTCCTTACAGCTATGGAAAACGTTAAGCTGAATAACTTCTGTGTTTATTATCCGATTGTTACCAAATTTTCAGAGATAATCTCGCTAGCTATAGTGGCCAAAATCCAAAATAAAACTGATCAACGTGCAATAATAACACATACTGTCACCAAATTTGGTAGTTCTAGCTCTTATAATAGCTGAGATCTAGATTTTCACGGAGAGACAGACGGACAGACGGACAGACAGACAGACAGACAGACAGACAGACAGACAGACAGACAGACGGACAAACGGACATGGCTATGTCGACTCGGCTGTTGATCCTGAGCCAGAATATATATACTTTATGGGGTCGGAGGTGTCTCCTTCTGCCTGTTGCATACATTTTCGGTTTGAACAAAGTTATAATACCCTTCTACTCTATGAGTAGCGGGTATAAAAAGAACAAGCTTAAGCGGCATGAACTGGGAATCGAACCACGGGCCTGTCGGTTCAGGAGTTCATCGCTTTTCCACTAAGCTACTGACGCTGTTATCTAACAACTGCAAACATTTGCATTGTAAGGCATTCTTGTTATTTCCTGTACAAACAAAGAATTTGCGCTGCCGGCAGCGCTGCTTACAGCTATGGAAACCGTTAAGCTGAATAACTTCTGTGTTTATTATCCGATTGTTACCAAATTTTCAGACATAATCTGGCTAGCTATAGTTATCATATAAACCAAAAATAAACAATATGGCATCAAAATTGCCCTTGTAATCAATTTTTTTTATTTTCAGGGGCGGAATGGGGCGTGGCCAAAACCCAAAGTAAACTTGATCAGTATGCAATAATAACACATTTTGTCACCAAATTTGGTAGTTCTAGCTCTTATAATTGCTGAGATCTAGATTTTCACACGGACAGACAGACGGACAGACAGACAGACAGACAGTCGGACAGACGGACATGGCTATGTCGACTCGGCTGTTGATCCTGAGCCAGAATATATATACTTTATGGGGTCGGAGGTGTCTCCTTCTGCCTGTTACATACATTTTCGGTTTGAACAAAGTTATAATACCCTTCTACTCTATGAGTAGCGGGTATAAAAAAGAACAAGTAAGAAAGCTACAGTCGAGAGTGCTCGACTGTAATATACCCGCTACCCAGCTGCTTGTACATAATTTATTTGCGGAACAAAAAAACGGCTACAATCATATTTTGATCGTAACAGGCTATGGACTTATAATATTTATGCAAAGTCAAAATATAAAATAAAAAAAAAAAACATTTTTGCACACATTTAATTTTTGATGCGGGCGGGACTCGAACCCGTAAATTCATAATAGTACTGTTCGTTTTGCAGTCCACAACTTAACCCATTTCATATCAATCGAACCACGGGCCTGTCGGTTCAGGAGTTCATCGCTTTTCCACTAAGCTACTGACGCTGTTATCTAACAACTGCAAAAATTTGCATTGTAAGGCATTCTTGTTATTTCCTGTACAAACAAAGAATTTGCGCTGCCGGCAGCGCTGCTTACAGCTATGGAAACCGTTAAGCTGAATAACTTCTGTGTTTATTATCCGATTGTTACCAAATTTTCAGACATAATCTGGCTAGCTATAGTTATCATATAAACCAAAAATAAACAATATGGCATCAAAATTGCCCTTGTAATCAATTTTTTTTATTTACAGGGGCGGAATGGGGCGTGGCCAAAATCCAAAGTAAACTTGATCAGTATGCAATAATAACACATTTTGTCACCAAATTTGGTAGTTCTAGCTCTTATAATAGCTGAGATCTAGATTTTCACACGGACAGACAGACGGACAGACAGACAGACAGACAGTCGGACAGACGGACATGGCTATGTCGACTCGGCTGTTGATCCTGAGCCAGAATATATATACTTTATGGGGTCGGAGGTGTCTCCTTCTGCCTGTTACATACATGCCTGCAGCGCTGCTTACAGCTGTGGAAAACGTTAAGCTGAATAACTTCTGTGCTTATTATCCGATTGTTACCAAATTTTCAGAGATCATCTGGCTAGCTGTAGTTATCATGTAAACCGAAAATGAACAATATGGCATCAAAATTGCACTTGTTATCAATGTTTTTTTGATTTGCGGGGGCGGAAGGGGGGGTGGACAAAATCCAAAATAAACTTGATCAGCGTGCAATAATAACACATATTGTCACCAAATTTTGTTGTCCTAGCTCTTATAATAGCTGAGATCTAGATTTTCACACGGACAGACAGACGGACAGACAGACAGACGGACATGGCTATATCGACTCGGCTGTTGATCCTGAGCCAGAATATATATTTTTTATGGGGTCGGAGGTGCCTCCTTCTGCCTGTTACATACATTTTCGGTTTGAACAAAGTTATAATACCCTTCTACTCTATGAGTAACGGGTATAAAAAGCTTAAGCGGCATAAACTTGGAATCGAACCACAGGCCTGTCGGTTGAGAAGTTCATCGCTTTTCCACTAAGCTACTGACGCTGTTATCCAACAGCTGCATAAATTTGCATTGTAAGGCATTCTTATTATTTCCTATACAAATAAAGAATTTGCGCTGCCGGCAGCAGATAATCTGCCTAGCTATAGTTATCATATAAACCAAAAATGAACAATATGACATCAAAATTGCGCTTGTAATCAATTTTTTTTTATTTACAGAGGCGGAAGGGGGCGTGGCAAAATCCAAAATATACTTGATCAGCGTGCATTAATAATACATACTGTCACCAAATTTGGTAGTTCTAGCTCTTATAATAGCTGAGATCTAGATTTTCACACATATTTTAAATTTTGACTTTGCATAAATATTGTAAGTCCATAGCCTTTTACGGTCAAAATATGATTGTAGCCGTTTTTTTTGTTCCACAAATAAATGATGTACGAGCAGCTGGGTAGCGAGTATATTACACTCGAATGTAGCTTTCTTACTTGTTTTTTATTTACATAAACTATGAATCGAACCACGGGCCTGCCGGTTCAGGAGTTCATCGCTTTTCCACTAAGCTACTGACGCTGTTATCCAACAACTGCAAAAATTTGCATTGTAAGGCATTCTTGTTATTTCTTGTACAAATAAAGAATTTGCGCTGCCGGCAGCGCTGCTTACAGCTATGGAAAACGTTAAGCTGAATAACTTCTGTGTTTATTATCCGATTCTTACCAAATTTTCAGAGATAATCTGGCTAGCTATAGTTATCATATTTACGGGGGCGTGGCCAAAATCCAAAATAAAACTGATCATCGTGCAATAATAACACATACTGTCACCAAATTTGGTAGTTCTAGCTCTTATAATAGCTGAGATCTAGATTTTCACGGAGAGACAGACGGACAGACAGACAGACAGACAGACAGACAGACAGACAGACAGACAGACAGACAGACAGACGGACAGACGGACATGGCTATGTCGACTCGGCTGTTGATCCTGAGCCAGAATATATACACTTTATGGGGTCGGAGGTGTCTCCTTCTGCCTGTTACATACATTTTCGGTTTGAACAAAGTTAAAATACCCTTCTACTCTATGAGTAGCGGGTATAAACATTTTTGCACACATTTAATTTTTGATGTGGCCGGGACTCGAACCTGTAAATGCATAATAGTACTGTTCATTTTGCAGTCCACAACTTAACCCATTTCACCACCGTACACGCACACACGATTCGGCACAATGCTGCAAGCAGCGCTGCTTACAGCTATGGAAAACGTTAAGCTGAATAACTTCTGTGTTTATTATCCGATTGTTACCGAATTTTCAGAGATCATCTGGCTATCTGTAGTTATCATGTAAACCGAAAATGAACAACACGGCATCAAAATTGCACTTGTTATCAATGTTTTTCGATTTGCGGGGGCGGAAGGGGGCGTGGCCAAAATCCAAAACAAACTTGATCAGCGTGCAATAATAACACATATTGTCACTAAATTTGTTTGTCCTAGCTCTTATAATAGCTGAGATCTAGATTTTCACACGGACAGACAGACGGACAGACGGACATGGCTATATCGACTCGGCTGTTGATCCTGAGTAAGAATATATATACTTCATGGGATCGGAGGTGTCTCCTTCTGCCTGTTACATACATTTTCGGTTTGAACAAAGTTATAATACCCTTCTACTCTTTGAGTAGCGGGTATAAAAAGCTTAAGCGGCATAAACTTGGAATCGAACCACGGGCCTGTCGGTTCAGGAGTTCATCGCTTTTCCACTAAGCTACTGACGCTGTTATCCAACAGCTGCATAAATTTGCATTGTAAGGCATTCTTATTATTTCCTATACAAATAAAGAATTTGCGCTGCCGGCCGCGCTGCTTACAGCTATGGAAAACGTTAAGCTGAATAACTTCTGTGTTTATTATCCGATTGTTACCAAATTTTCAGATATAATCTGGCTAGCTATAGTTATCATATGTAAGGGGGCGTGGCCAAAATCCAAAATAAACTTGATCAGCGTGCAATAATAACACATACTGTCACCAAATTTGGTAGTTCTAGCTCTTATAATAGCTGAGATCTAGCTTTTCACAGAATATATATACTTTATGGGGTCGGAGGGGTCTCCTTCTGCCTGTTACATACACTTTTTGGTTTGAACAAAGTTATAATACCCTTCTACTCTATGAGTAGCGGGTATAAAAAGCTTAAGCCGCATGAACTGAGAATCGAACCACGGGCCTGTCGGTTCAGGAGTTCATCGCTTTTCCACTAAGCTACTGACGCTGTTATCCAACAGCTGCATAAATTTGCATTGTAAGGCATTCTTATTATTTCCTATACAAATAAAGAATTTGAGCTGCCGGCAGCGCTGCTTACAGCTATGGAAAACGTTAAGCTGAATAACTTCTGTGTTTATTATCCGATTGTTACCAAATTTTTAGAGATAATCTGGCTAGCTATAGTTATCATATTTACGGGGGCGTGGCCAAAATCCAAAATAAAACTGATCAGCGTGCAATAATAACACATACTGTCACCAAATTTGGTAGTTCTAGCTCTTATAATAGCTGAGATCTAGATTTTCACGGAGAGACAGACGGACAGACAGACAGACAGACAGACAGACAGACAGACAGACAGACAGACGGACAGACGGACATGGCTATGTCGACTCGGCTGTTGATCCTGAGCCAGAATATATATACTTTATGGGGTCGGAGGTGTCTCCTTCTGCCTGTTGCATACATTTTCGGTTTGAACAAAGTTATAATACCCTTCTACTCTATGAGTAGCGGGTATAAAAAGAACAAGCTTAAGCGGCATGAACTGGGAATCGAACCACGGGCCTGTCGGTTCAGGAGTTCATCGCTTTTCCACTAAGCTACTGACGCTGTTATCTAACAACTGCAAACATTTGCATTGTAAGGCATTCTTGTTATTTCCTGTACAAACAAAGAATTTGCGCTGCCGGCAGCGCTGCTTACAACTATGGAAAACGTTAGGCTGAATAACTTCTGTGTTTATTATCCGATTGTTATCAAATTTTCAGAGATAATCTGCCTAGCTATAGTTATCATATAAACCAAAAATGAACAATATGGCATCAAAATTGCGCTTGTAATCAATTTTTTTTTATTTACAGAGGCGGAAGGGGGCGTGGCAAAATCCAAAATATACTTGATCAGCGTGCAATAATAATACACACTGTCACCAAATTTGGTAGTTCTAGCTCTTATAATAGCTGAGATCTAGATTTTCACACATATTTTAAATTTTGACTTTGCATAAATATTGTAAGACCATAGCCTTTTACGGTCAAATATGATTGTAGCCGTTTTTTTTGTTCCACAAATAAATGATGTACGAGCAGCTGGGTAGCGGGTATATTACAGTCGAGCACACTCGAATGTAGCTTACTTACTTGTTTTTTATTTACATAAACTGGGAATCGAACCACGGGCCTGCCGGTTCAGGAGTTCATCGCTTTTCCACTAAGCTACTGACGCTGTTATCCAACAACTGCAAAAATTTGCATTGTAAGGCATTCTTGTTATTTCTTGTACAAATAAAGAATTTGCGCTGCCGGCAGCGCTGCTTACAGCTATGGAAAACGTTAAGCTGAATAACTTCTGTGTTTATTATCCGATTCTTACCAAATTTTCAGAGATATTCTGGCTAGCTATAGTTATCATATAAACCAAAAATTAACAATATGGCATCAAAATTGCGCTTGTAATCAATTTTTTTTTATTTACAGAGGCGGAAGGGGGCGTGGCCAAAATCCAAAATAAACTTGATCAGCGTGCAATAATAACACATACTGTCACCAAATTTGGTATTTCTAGCTCTTATAACAGCTGAGATCTAGATTTTCACGGACAGACAGACGGACAGACGGACAGGCAGACAGAAAGTTTGAAAGTTTGAACCAACTAAATCAAAGGCAAGCTGATAATGGGCTGCCAACTTAATTGGGTATTTACCTCTGAATGGCAAACAAAAAATGAAGAATCACCTTTATTGCGCGGCAGTTCAAATTTAATGTGTATTAATTATTAATTTTTAATAACTATTTAAGAAAATTATCCCAGAATTTCAGATTAAAATAATTAATGTCACACTTTTTGTTTCCTCTTTCGCTTTTTCTTTTGTAATAGCTGAGATCTCGACGTTCATACAGACAGACGGACATGGCTCAATCGACTCGGCTGTTGATCCTGAGCTAGAATATATATACTTTATGGTGTCTGCAATGTCTCCTTCTGCCTGTTACATAGTTTTGCACAAACTTAGTATACCATTTTTGACCATTTTCAATTGTCGAATGGTATAAAAATATGGGCCACGCTTTCCCCAAATTGGAAGCGAAGTAAACTTACCAATAGACTAACGCTTTTACAATAATAAAGAGAAACCTCAATACTAAATCGAACTTTTTATTGAGGCTACCGAAATCACTAAAGGGTGATGAGTCGTTGTCTATTGACCATCAAATAAGTTTTAATTGTTTGAGTAATCAGCAGAGGAATTCGGCCTAATGTGGAATGTGCTCGGCTAAACATTAACCTATCATGCAGATTTTTGCTGAAAAGCTACAGCGTAAAATGTTATTTTAGTAAAAGCTAATTGAAACTACCCATTCATCAACTTCTCTGAGTAGCATTAGGAAAACAAATAACTTATGCATTATTAAAAATAAGTAAAATATTAAAGAAACATTTTATGATCAACTAACAAAAAAAAAAAAAATAATAAGAAGATGTTTTCTAAACATTTAAAAAACAAATATGTCTTCAACACGCATTAGAGAGGACTTGCGTAAGGTACATGCACCTGCAGGAGAGCCTGAAGATACTTGCAATCTTTGTTTAGAGCAGATTTAGATTTCGCAATCAGTATATCGTGGCACATCTAGAAAAATATCTTGAGTGTCCTAAGTGCAAAGCTCCTGGTAAAGAAAATTACTGATCACATCTAAAGCCTCAAGCAAGCACTAGTTAAGGTGCTATTCCAAAAGTACACAACACACGAAGTAATGGAAAACCCGATACTGGGGTAACCCTAAACCAACAAGTAGATGAGGAGATAGGGGCAGCTGGCTTAGATGATTCACAAAGCCAAGATACTCCGCCAAAAATTAATTCACGATCCACCCAAGGTCGACAGCCTAAAGGTGGGGGAGGTCGAAGTAGAAATATTCTCTATCAGCCGCGAATTTCCGATCCGCCTGCATATCATTTTAGAGAAATCGATTATGACAGAATTTTTAGTAGGATCGAACATCTCATACAAGCCAAATCTGACAACTTAAATCTATCAAACGGCTTACATTCTCCTAATAGTTCTCGGCATCTTCCATTTCAACATTCATGGGTTGGGGAGTAAAATACGACAGAACAGTTAATTGCCCGACAGTTCAGGAGTTTTTATACAGAGTAGGAGCATTGACAATAGATAGTCTAAACGGTGATTTTTTTATTGTATGCAGAAACTCACATGTTTCTTGTCAAGTAAAGCAAGAAAATAGTATTTGAGATACCTTAAAGAGAGTCTTGAGGTAGTATGGGAAGATTTTTGTGCAGCACTAAAACATCAGTATCAGGACCATAAAGACGATGATGTCCTTTTGGAAGAAATTCGTGCTCGAAAGCAAAAAAAGGGAGAGCCCTTCGACTCGTTTTATAAGAACATTATGTCGATTGTTTTTTGACTAACTATTTCTTTAGACGAGTACAAACTTGTTCAGCAGCAGCAAAGGAATTTAATTCCAGAGCTAAGACAAGTACTATTATAAATCTATTCATTCTGTTGCTCATCTGGGACAATTGGTCCAGAAACATGAAAATCTGCTAGGAGATGCAGATTTTAAGCAACGCAGCAAGTTCAATGTGGAGACTGAAGAATCTTTACAGTCGGCCTCAGAGACGGAATCTGTATCTATAGAGGCTTTGCAACTTTCCAAACGATCTATGGTCTGCTGGAACTGTGATCAGCCAGGACACGCATGGGGCATGTGCCTCACAGAACGAAGAATCTTTTGCTGTGGGTGTGGAGCAAAAGATTTCTATAAATCTCGATGCCCAACATGCCTTAAGAGAGCGGAACACTCCAAGAAGGGCCCATTCGTCGACGGCATTCGAATGGCCTAAAACTAAAATCCGCAAATGAACTTCAATCTGAAGAATCAGATTGCCCATGGCAGATGCCTGCAGTTTTAAAACAGGAATCTCCACATCTACATCCACTCTCGCACATAATTCCGCAGGTGATAATTTAGTTTAATCGAGATAGTATTTCCACGAGTGTGTGAAGCATCTGTTGAAGGGCATGGAAATAGAATTAGGTTGCATACATATTTAGTTCGGTATTATTTTTAACTTACTTTTCATGCATCCACAGATCGTTTGCATTCGCAAAGATCCTCTTCCAGATCTTGCATTTAAAGAAATCATCTGGACTATCGAGTTTCTCTTCTGCCACAAATGCTATCAGTCGACGTGGCTAATGGGGGTTCCTTTATTGTCTCCAACTTCGTAAAGCTTCATGAAGCCCTGTAAGCACTGAAGGCACTTGTGCGGAAATTCTCCAGTATGCTCGCAAATGTGTGCCATAAAATTTGATTTATGAGCCAAACTGTGGTAGTTTCACGTCAGTGTGTGCAATTATATGTTTGTTCAGATTACAGTTTCTGAGGAATTTTTGTTCACATTGTGTAATGCGTGCTGAAAACGGATTTGTGGGAGAGACTATTCGGGCAGTATGTGCACTTACTACAGTTTACTACTGTGAATCTGCATATGGTTAGCCAGCTCATCGCTCTGCTCGAAATCTCGCAGACATTGAGGACACTGCTTGGTCCTGGAGCTTCCACGTTTTCTGTTCAAATAGCAAAATATGAGAGTTTATATGATTATAGAGACTTCAAAAGTATAAATTACTTGATTGCAACATCTGAAGGGAGGTGCTCCTTTTTTCGCGCTGTTGATGCATTTGTTTCAGGCTTTACTTTAATGGATCCTATATTCATTTCAGAGCTCATGTCCTCCACATGCTTTTCTTCCACCAGCTACTGACTAAACCGCTCATGCCTATTTACTTTAATCGAACATATGTTTTCAAATTAAATTCATTTTATTTAAAACAAACAAAAATAATTCATACAGCAAAGCAGAGCAGCAACAACAGCAACAAATTTAATAAAGGTAGATTGTCGTTAAGTGTTTTCGAGTTGTTGCAAACAAACTGGAAGTCAGCAAGTTTCATGTTCATATACTAGCTGTATGTATTGTCAATAATAATATGAAAGCTTAATCCTTTCGAGCTTCTTGTTGCTCTTTCTGTATTTTTCACAGCAGCGCAGTGACTCGAAATCTGACTTAAATCAGGCATTCCTTTGGTAGGTTGGATATAATTTTGTCCCAAAATAAATACATATCGTAATGTTTTGAGTGTTTTAGGAACTTTTCCGAATTGTCATTGCCGATTTCTGCAGTGACGGTAATCCATGGTAAAACAGATGCATCAACCGTATTAAAACGACTTCTCTGAAAAAAAGAGGTTTCGATTTGAATTCCAATTTATTTCTATGCTCTTCGTTTATCATTCATTGGATCGATGTTAATTCCGCCAAAAGCCGCAAACTGTTGTCATTATGCTCCATCGTAGCATCAAGATCCTTTTTTAAAAAGTCCAAGTTATATATATCGCTCACATTTTTTGTAATATTGCTGTATCTACTTAAAAAGTAATTAAAGAAAAAGGTATTTAAAGTTTGAACCAACTAAATCAAAGGCAAGCTGATAATGGGCTGCCAACTTAATTGGGTATTTACCTCTGAATGGCAAACAAAAAAAGAAGAATCAGCTTCATTGCGCGGCAGTTCAAATTTAATTTGTATTAATTATTAATTTTAAATAACTATTTAAGAAAATTATCCCAGAATTTCAGATTAAAATAATTAATGTCACACTTTTTTTTGTAATAGCTGAGATCTCGACGTTCATACAGACAGACGGACATGGCTCAATCGACTCGGCTGTTGATCCTGAGCTAGAATATATATACTTTATGGTGTCTGCAATGTCTCCTTCTGCCTGTTACATAGTTTTGCACAAACTTAGTATACCATTTTTGACCATTTTCAATGGTCGAATGGTATAAAAATATGGCCCACGCTTTCCCCAAATAAAAAGCGAAGTAAACTTACCAATAGACTAACGCTTTTACAATAATGAAGAGAAACCTCAATACTAAATCGAACTTTTTATTGAGGCTACCGAAATCACTAAAGGGTGATGAGTCGTTGTCTATTGACCATCAAATAAGTTTTAATTGTTTGAGTAATCAGCAGAGGAATTCGGCCTAATATGGAATGTGCTCGGCTAAACATCAACATATTATGCAGGTTTTGCTGAAAAGCTACAGCGTGAAAAGTTATTTTAGTAAAAGCTAATTGAAACTACCCTTTCATCAACTTCTCTGAGTAGCATAAGGAAAACAAATAACTTATGCATTATTAAAAATAAGTAAAATATGAAATAAACATTTTATGATAAACTAACAAAAAAAAAAAATAATAATATTTTTTCTGAACATTTAAAAAACAAATATGTCTTCAACACGCATTAGAGAGGACTTGCGTAAGGTACATGCACCTGCAGGAGAGCCTGAAGATACTTGCAATCTTTGTTTAGAGCATCTGCTGGCAACAGAAAATTAATTAATTAATACCGAATGCGACCATAGATTTCACAATCAGTATATCGTGGCACATCTAAAAAAATATCCAGACTGTCCTAAGTGCAAAGCATCTGGTAAAAAAAATTACTCATCACATCTAAAGCCTCAAGGAAGCACTAGTTAAGGTGCTATTCCAAAAGTACACAACACACGAAGTAAAGGAAACCCCGATACTGGGATAACCTTAAACCAACAAGTAGATGAGGAGCTGACTTAAATGATTCACAAAGCCAAGATACGCCGCCAAAAATTAATTCACGATCCACCCAAGGTCGACAGCCTAAAGGTGGGGGGAGGTCGAAGTAAAATATTCGCTATCAGCAGCTAATTTCCGATCCGCCTGCAGAAACTTACATGTTTCTTGTCAAGTAAAGCAAGAAAATAGTATTAGAGATACCGTAAAGAGAGCCTTAAGGTAGTATGGGAAGCTTTTTGTGCAGCACTAAAACATCAGTAACAGGACCATAAAGACGATGATGTCCTTTTGGAAGAAATTCGTGCTCGAAAGCAGAAATAGGGAGAGCCCTTTGAATCGTTTTACAAGAACATTATGTCGATCGTTTTTTGACTAACTATTTCTTTAGACAAGTAAAAACTTGTTCAGCAGCTGCAAAGGAATTTAATTCCAGAGCTAAGACAAGTACTACTATAAATCTATTCATTCTGTTGCTCATCTGCGACAATTGGTCCAGAAACATGAAAATCTGCTAGGAGATGCAGATTTTAAGCAACGCAGCAAGTTCAATGTGGAGACTGAAGAATCTTTACAGTCGGCCTCAGAGACGGAGTCTGTATCTGTAGAGGCTTTGCAACTTTCCATACGACCTATGGTCTGCTGATACTGTGATCAGCCAGGACACGCATGGGGCATGTGCCTGACAGAACGAAGAATCTTTTGCTGTGGGTGTGGAGCAAAAGATTTCTATAAACCTCAATCCCCAACATGTCTTAAGAGAGCGGAAAACTCCAAGAAGGGCCCATTTGTCGACGGCATGCGAATGGCCCAAAACTAAAATCCGCAAATGAATTTCAATCTGCAGAATTAGATTGCCCATGGCAGATGCCTGCAGTTTTAAAACAGGAATCTCCACATCCACACCCACTCTCGCACATAATTCCGCAGGTGATAATTTAGTTTGCTAATGCTCGCGAAGCTCTTCGAGCAGTGGTCGCATTTTTGCGGTCGATCGAGATCGTATTTCCTCGAGTGTGTGAAGCATCTGTTGAAGGGCATGGAAATAGAATTAGGTTGCATACATATTTAGTTTGGTATTATTTTTAACTTACTTTTTATGCATCCACAGATCGTTTGCATTCGCAAAGATCCTGTTCCAGATCTTGCATTTAAAGGAATCATCTGTACTATCAAGTTTCTCTTCTGCCACAAATGCTATCAGTCCACTTGGCTAATGGGGGTTCCTTTATTGTCTCCAACTTTGCTTCCACCTTAATTTCAATTGTTGGGCAATTGATTCTCTTAGAATCTTTCTTGGTTTTCGACACAATGCGACAAGTCTCGCTTGCCTGATCCTTTCCATAAACAGTTATATTACTTATCTTTGTCACATGAGTCTGCATGTGCAGCAAAAGATCGTACAGCTTCATGAAGCCCTGCAAGCACTAAAGGCACTTGTGCGGAAATTCACCAGTATGCTCGCAAATGTGTGCCATAAAATTCGATTTATGAGCAAAACTGTGGTAGTTTCACGTCAGTGTGTGCAATTATATGTTTGTTCAGATTACATTTTCTGAGGAATTCTTGTTCACATTGGGTGCATTGGAAGAGAAATTTTTGTGTAATGCGAGCTGAAAACGGATTGTGGGAGAGACTATTCGGGCAGTATGTGCACTTACATAGCAGCTTACTGCTGTGAATCTGCATATGGATAAGCAGCTCATCGCTCTGCTCGAAGTCTCGCGGGCAATGAGGACACTGCTTGGTCCTGGAGCTTCCACGTTTTCTGTTCGAATAGCAAAATATGAGAATTTATATGATTATAGAGACTTCAAAAGTGTAAATTACTTGATTGCAACAGCTGAAGGGAGGTGCTCCTTTTGCCGCGTTGTTGATGCATCTGTTTCAGGCTTTACTTTAATGGGTCCTATATTTATTTCACAGCTCATGTCCTCCACATGCTTTTCTTCCACCAGCTGCTATTCTATCTTTACACAGCTGAGATGTAAACTAAGCCGCTCATGTCTATTTACTTTAATCGAACATATGTTTTCAAATTAAATTAATTTTATTTAAAACAAACATAATCCATACAGCAGAGCAGAGCACCAATAACAGCAACAAATTTAATAAAGGTAGATTGTCGTTAAGCGTTTTCGAGTTGATGGAAAACAAACTGGAAGTCAGCAAGTTTCATGTTCATATACTAGCTGTACGTATTGTCAATAATAATATGAATGCTTAATCCTTGCACAGCAGCGCAGTGACTAGAAATCTGACTTGATTCAGGCATTCCTTTGGTAGGTCGGATATAATTTTGTCCCAAAATAAATACATATCGTAATATTTTGAGTGTTCTAGGGACTTTTTCGAATTCCCATTGCCGATTTCTGCAGTGACGGTAATCCTTGGTAAAGTCATCAACCGTATTAAAACGATTTTTCTGAAAAAGAGGTTTCGATTTAAATTCCAATTTATTTCTATGCTCTTCGTTTATTACTTCTTCATTGGATCATCGGAAATGCTCAAGTGTATTATACCTTCTCAGATCACCAGGTCGCCTAAAGGTTCGTGGGCATAATGGACATTGCAAAAGCTCCTCTCCAGTCTGTTGCCTCATAATTCTAGATTTAAACACAATAAGCTTATTTCAAGATATTGTAAGACATATCTTACGATGTTAACTCCGCCAAAAGCCGCAAACTGTTGTCATTGTGCTCCATCGTAGCATAAAGATCCTTTTTTAAAAAGTCCAAGTTATATATATCGCTCACATTTTTTGTAATATTGCTGTATCTACTTTAAAATTAATTTAAAAAAAAGGTATTCAAAGTTTGAACCAACTAAATCAAAGGCAAGCTGATAATGGGCTGCCAACTTAATTGAGTATTTTCCTCTGAATGGCAAACAAAAAAAGAAGAATTAGCTTTATTGCGCAACAATTCAAATTTAATTTTTATTAATTGATAATTTTAAATAACTATTTAAGAAATATTTAACGATTCAAAATTATCACAGAATTCCAGATTATAACAATTAACTATTTATTTAAGCGCTCATTTAATAAACGTGTACAATGTGTGTGTGTTCGTTGTGTGTGTATATGCTATGTTGTTATGGTTTGCTTTTCGGCTTACATTAATAAGATACAACATATTTACAATTGATTATTATCGTATGGTACACAAGCATCATTAATAATATAATGGGTGTGTGTGTGTGTGTGTAAAATATGCGATTGTGTGCATTAATGTGTGCCGTCTATACAAGCAAAACTCTTCTGCATACATAATTAGCAATTATTTGTACTTCAAACTGTGTTTCTCGATCGTTATCTTTATCAGCTTTTTTTGGTCTACTTCTTCTTCTTGTTCTACATAGTACTTGTTAGCAACATACAACACCTATGGCCTATAAATATTAAATACATTTCGTTCTGCTTTCGATTTCTGCCCGTTCTGGCGTGAATGTACTTATGATTGCCTGGTACAGGAGGTTGCAGCTCAAAGTTTGTCGGCTTCGAGAGGGAGACAGCTTAATTTTGATAGAAGAAACTTTTAGCGCTATAGAAAAGGTCGCAGTTTCTTCTGTTTGGCGCACTCGGTGTATGCGCAGCGTGGCTATATCTTTAAAGCGTACGGCCGCACAACAACACAATAATAACAAGTAAGAAAGCTACAGTCGAGTGTGCTCGACTGTAACACACCCGCTACCCAGCTGCTTGTACAAAATTTATTTGCAGAACAAAAAAACGGCTACAATCAAATTTTGACCGTAAAAGGCTATGGACTTATAATATTTATGCAAAGTCAAAATATAAAATAAAAAAAAAAAAAACATTTTTGCACACATTTAATTTTTGATGCGGGCGGGACTCGAACCCGTAAATGCATAATAGTACTGTTCGTTTTGCAGTGCACAACTTAACCCATTTCACCACCGTACACGCACACACGATTCGGCACAATGCTGTGTGCCGCTGCTTACAGCTGTGGAAAACGTTAAGCTGAATAACTTCTGTGTTTATTATCCGATTGTTACCAAATTTTTAGAGATCATCTGGCTAGCTATAGTTATCATGTAAATGAACAATATGGCATCAAAATTGCACTTGTTATCAATGTTTTTTCGATTTGCGGGGGCGGAAGGGGGCGTGGCCAAAATCCAAAATAAACTTGATCAGCGTCTCCTTCTGCCTGTTACATACATTTTCGGTTTGAACAAAGTTATAATACCCTTCTACTCTATGAGTAGCGGGTATAATAACACGCTTCCGGCTCATATGTGCTGGGCAGACAGTATGTGTTGTGTGTGGTCGCGGCGGCAAATGTTAAAAACCAAACCACAGCAAGACCAGCAAAGCTGACGGCTAATCAAAATGTGCAGCCTGCTGCAAACAACCCTGCGCCCGAGCGGTGTGCGTTGGGAGCGTGGCTGCGCAGTTGGGCAATTGGACAGCCGAAAAAGCGTAGTGGAGCAACAACAAGAGGGTTTGCGCTATTATGCTATATGGGTACTTTCCGTAGTGAGCCTAAGGTAAGCGCCAAACCACTAAGGGACAGAAAGACTAAACGAACTTTAACTGGGCCGTTTTGATATTCTTTTCTCTTAATCGCAACCATGGGTACTTACTGAACCGACCCTATTGTAAGCGAACGCCGAACCACCAAGTGATAGAAAACGTAAACGATATTGAACGGTTATGCATTGCATCGTTTCTCTATATTACAATACCTTTCCGTGTCACTCATACGCGTACGCTTTCAGCCTTTTTTTTGGATTACTCTTTGTGTCTATGTTTTCTTTCACAATTTTTAACAATTTACAAGAAAAATTCTGCAATACTGCAACAGTTCTTTTTAGACCATGGATTTTAAAAAAATACTAAATAATGCAAATCGAAAAACCGTCTTGCCGGCGCCTATATTTCAGAAACTAAAAAAGCCACAAAATTTAGTGACAACACTTAAGTAAATCATCCGCTGTAAATATATTTTTTTTAAATTCGGGCCACGCCTACTTCCGCCCCCGCAAATCGATAAACCATATAGCAAGCGAAATAGTAAAGCTAGAGTATTCAGTTTTGGTGTGAATGAACGGATTTGTGGGAGAGACTATTCGGGCAGTATGTGCACTTACTACAGTTTACTACTGTGAATCTGCATATGGTTAGCCAGCTCATCGCTCTGCTCGAAGTCTCGCAGGCATTGAGGACACTGCTTGGTCCTGGAGCTTCCACGTTTTCTGTTCAAATAGCAAAATATGAGAGTTTATATGATTATAGAGACTTCAAAAGTATAAATTACTTGATTGCAACATCTGAAGGGAGGTGCTCCTTTTTTCGCGCTGTTGATGCATTTGTTTCAGGCTTTACTTTAATGGATCCTATATTCACTTCAGAGCTCATGTCCTCCACATGCTTTTCTTCCACCAGCTACTGACTAAACCGCTCATGCCTATTTACTTTAATCGAACATATGTTTTCAAATTAAATTCATTTTATTTAAAACAAACAAAAATAATTCATACAGCAAAGCAGAGCAGCAACAACAGCAACAAATTTAATAAAGGTAGATTGTCGTTAAGTGTTTTCGAGTTGTTGCAAACAAACTGGAAGTCAGGAAGTTTCATGTTCATATACTAGCCGTATGTATTGTCAATAATAATATGAAAGCTTAATCCTTTCGAGTTTCTTGTTGCTCTTTCTGTATTTTGCACAGCAGCGCAGTGACTCGAAATCTGACTAAATCAGGCATTCCTTTGGTAGGTTGGATATAATTTTGTCCCAAAATAAATACATATCGTAATGTTTTGAGTGTTTTAGGAACTTTTCCGAATTGTCATTGCCGATTTCTGCAGTGACGGTAATCCATGGTAAAACAGATGCATCAACCGTATTAAAACGACTTCTCTGAAAAAAAGAGGTTTCGATTTGAATTCCAATTTATTTCTATGCTCTTCGTTTATCATTCATTGGATCGATGTTAATTCCGCCAAAAGCCGTAAACTGTTCTCATTATGCTCCATCGTAGCATCAGGATCCTTTTTTAAATAGTCCATGTTATATATATCGCTCACATTTTTTTGTAATATTGCTGTATCTACTTAAAAAGTAATTAAAAAAAAAGGTATTTAAAGTTTGAACCAACTAAATCAAAGGCAAGCTGATAATGGGCTGCCAACTTAATTGGGTATTTACCTTTGAATGGCAAACAAAAAAGAAGAATCAGCTTCATTGCGCGGCAGTTCAAATTTAATTTGTATTAATTATTAATTTTAAATAACTATTTAAGAAAATTATCCCAGAATTTCAGATTAAAATAATTAATGTCACACTTTTTATTTCCTCTTTCGCTTTTTCTTTTGTAATAGCTGAGATCTCGACGTTCATACAGACAGACGGACATGGCTCAATCGACTCGGCTGTTGATCCTGAGCTAGAATATATATACTTTATGGTGTCTGCAATGTCTCCTTCTGCCTGTTACATAGTTTTGCACAAACTTAGTATACCATTTTTGACCATTTTCAATTGTCGAATGGTATAAAAATATGGGCCACGCTTTCCCCAAATTGGAAGCGAAGTAAACTTACCAATAGACTAACGCTTTTACAATAATGAAGAGAAACCTCAATACTAAATCGAACTTTTTATTGAGGCTACCGAAATCACTAAAGGGTGATGAGTCGTTGTCTATTGACCATCAAATAAGTTTTAATTGTTTGAGTAATCAGCAGAGGAATTCGGCCTAATATGGAATGTGCTCGGCTAAACATCAACATATTATGCAGGTTTTGCTGAAAAGCTACAGCGTGAAAAGTTATTTTAGTAAAAGCTAATTGAAACTACCCTTTCATCAACTTCTCTGAGTAGCATAAGGAAAACAAATAACTTATGCATTATTAAAAATAAGTAAAATATGAAATAAACATTTTATGATAAACTAACAAAAAAAAAAAAAAAAATAATAATATTTTTTCTGAACATTTAAAAAACAAATATGTCTTCAACACGCATTAGAGAGGACTTGCGTAAGGTACATGCACCTGCAGGAGAGCCTGAAGATACTTGGAATCTTTGTTTAGAGCATCTGCTGGCAACAGAAAATTAATTAATTAATACCGAATGCGACCATAGATTTCACAATCAGTATATCGTGGCACATCTAAAAAAATATCCAGACTCTCCTAAGTGCAAAGCTTCGGATAAAAATAATTACTCATCACATCTAAGGCCTCAAGCAAGCACTAGTTAAGGTGCTATTCCAAAAGTACACAACACACGAAGTAAAGGAAAACCCGATACTGGGATAACCTAAACCAACAAGTAGATGAGGAGATAAGGGCAGCTGACTTAAATGATTCACAAAACCAAGATACGCCGCCAAAAATTAATTCACGATCCACCCAAGGTCGACAGCCTAAAGGTGGGGAGGTCGAAGTAGAAATATTCGCTATCAGCAGCTAATTTCCGATCCGCCTGCAGAAACTTACATGTTTCTTGTCAAGTAAAGCAAGAAAATAGTATTAGAGATACCGTAAAGAGCCTTAAGGTAGTATGGGAAGCTTTTTTGTGCAGCACTAAAACATCAGTAACAGGACCATAAAGACGATGATGTCCTTTTGGAAGAAATTCGTGCTCGAAAGCAGAAATAGGGAGAGCCCTTTGAATCGTTTTACAAGAACATTATGTCGATCGTTTTTTGACTAACTATTTCTTTAGACAAGTAAAAACTTGTTCAGCAGCTGCAAAGGAATTTAATTCCAGAGCTAAGACAAGTACTACTATAAATCTATTCATTCTGTTGCTCATCTGCGACAATTGGTCCAGAAACATGAAAATCTGCTAGGAGATGCAGATTTTAAGCAACGCAGCAAGTTCAATGTGGAGACTGAAGAATCTTTACAGTCGGCCTCAGAGACGGAGTCTGTATCTGTAGAGGCTTTGCAACTTTCCATACGACCTATGGTCTGCTGATACTGTGATCAGCCAGGACACGCATGGGGCATGTGCCTCACAGAACGAAGAATCTTTTGCTGTGGGTGTGGAGCAAAAGATTTCTATAAACCTCAATCCCCAACATGTCTTAAGAGAGCGGAAAACTCCAAGAAGGGCCCATTTGTCGACGGCATGCGAATGGCCCAAAACTAAAATCCGCAAATGAATTTCAATCTGCAGAATTAGATTGCCCATGGCAGATGCCTGCAGTTTTAAAACAGGAAACTCCACATCCACATCCACTCTCGCACATAACTCCGCAGGTGATAATTTAGTTTGCTAATGCTCGCGAAGATCTTCGAGCAGTGGTCGCATTTTTGCGGTCGATCGAGATCGTATTTCCTCGAGTGTGTGAAGCATCTGTTGAAGGGCATGGAAATAGAATTAGGTTGCATACATATTTAGTTTGGTATTATTTTTAACTTACTTTTTATGCATCCACAGATCGTTTGCATTCGCAAAGATCCTGTTCCAGATCTTGCATTTAAAGGAATCATCTGTACTATCAAGTTTCTCTTCTGCCACAAATGCTATCAGTCCACTTGGCTAATGGGGGTTCCTTTATTGTCTCCAACTTCGGTTCCACCTAAATTCAATTGTTGGGCAATTGATTCTCTTAGAATCTTTCTTGGTTTTCGACACAATGCGACAAGTCTCGCTTGCCTGATCCTTTCCTTACACAGTTATATTACTTATCTTTGTCACATGAGTCTGCATGTGCAGCAAAAGATCGTACAGCTTCATGAAGCCCTGCAAGCACTAAAGGCACTTGTGCGGAAATTCACCAGTATGCTCGCAAATGTGTGCCATAAAATTCGATTTATGAGCAAAACTGTGGTAGTTTCACGTCAGTGTGTGCAATTATATGTTTGTTCAGATTACATTTTCTGTGGAATTCTTGTTCACATTGGGTGCATTGGACGAGAAATTTTTGTGTAATGCGAGCTGAAAACGGATTGTGGGAGAGACTATTCGGGCAGTATGTGCACTTACATAGCAGCTTACTGCTGTGAATCTGCATATGGATAACCAGCTCATCGCTCTGCTCGAAGTCTCGCGGGCAATGAGGACACTGCTTGGTCCTGGAGCTTCCACGTTTTCTGTTCGAATAGCAAAATATGAGAATTTATATGATTATAGAGACTTCAAAAGTGTAAATTACTTGATTGCAGCAGCTGAAGGGAGGTGCTCCTTTTGCCGCGTTGTTGATGCATCTGTTTCAGGCTTTACTTTAATGGGTCCTATATTTATTTCACAGCTCATGTCCTCCACATGCTTTTCTTCCACCAGCTGCTGTTCTATCTTTACACAGCTGAGATGTAAACTAAGCCGCTCATGTCTATTTACTTTAATCGAACATATGTTTTCAAATTAAATTAATTTTATTTAAAACAAACATAATCCATATAGCAGAGCAGAGCACCAATAACAGCAACAAATTTAATAAAGGTAGATTGTCGTTAAGCGTTTTCGAGTTGTTTGAAAACAAACTGGAAGTCAGCAAGTTTCATGTTCATATACTAGCTGTACGTATTGTCAATAATAATATGAAAGCTTAATCCTTTCGAGCTTCTTGTTGCTCTTTCTGTATTTTGCACAGCAGCGCAGTGACTCGAAATCTGACTTAAATCAGGCATTCCTTTGGTAGGTTGGATATAATTTTGTCCCAAAATAAATACATATCGTAATGTTTTGAGTGTTTTAGGAACTTTTCCGAATTGTCATTGCCGATTTCTGCAGTGACGTTAATCCATGGTAAAACAGATGCATCAACCGTATTAAAACGACTTCTCTGAAAAAAAGAGGTTTCGATTTGAATTCCAATTTATTTCTATGCTCTTCGTTTATCATTCATTGGATCGATGTTAATTCCGCCAAAAGCCGCAAACTGTTCTCATTATGCTCCATCGTAGCATCAGGATCCTTTTTTAAATAGTCCATGTTATATATATCGCTCACATTTTTTTGTAATATTGCTGTATCTACTTAAAAAGTAATTAAAAAAAAGGTATTTAAAGTTTGAACCAACTAAATCAAAGGCAAGCTGATAGTGGGCTGCCAACTTAATTGGGTATTTACCTCTGAATGGCAAACAAAAAAAGAAGAATCAGCTTCATTGCGCGGCAGTTCAAATTTAATTTGTATTAATTATTAATTTTAAATAACTATTTAAGAAAATTATCCCAGAATTTCAGATTAAAATAATTAATGTCACACTTTTTATTTCCTCTTTCGCTTTTTCTTTTGTAATAGCTGAGATCTCGACGTTCATACAGACAGACGGACATGGCTCAATCGACTCGGCTGTTGATCCTGAGCTAGAATATATATACTTTATGGTGTCTGCAATGTCTCCTTCTGCCTGTTACACACTTTTGCACAAACTTAGTATACCATTTTTGACCATTTTCAATGGTCGAATGGTATAAAAATATGGCCCACGCTTTCCCCAAATAGGAAGCGAAGTAAACTTACCAATAGACTAACGCTTTTACAATAATGAAGAGAAACCTCAATACTAAATCGAACTTTTTATTGAGGCTACCGAAATCACTAAAGGGTGATGAGTCGTTGTCTATTGACCATCAAATAAGTTTTAATTGTTTGAGTAATCAGCAGAGGAATTCGGCCTAATATGGAATGTGCTCGGCTAAACATCAACATATTATGCAGGCTTTGCTGAAAAGCTACAGCGTGAAAAGTTATTTTAGTAAAAGCTAATTGAAACTACCCTTTCATCAACTTCTCTGAGTAGCATAAGGAAAACAAATAACTTATGCATTATTAAAAATAAGTAAAATATGAAATAAACATTTTATGATAAACTAACAAAAAAAAAAAAAAATAATAATATTTTTTCTGAACATTTAAAAAACAAATATGTCTTCAACACGCATTAGAGAGGACTTGCGTAAGGTACATGCACCTGCAGGAGAGCCTGAAGATACTTGCAATCTTTGTTTAGAGCATCTGCTGGCAACAGAAAATTAATTAATTAATACCGAATGCGACCATAGATTTCACAATCAGTATATCGTGGCACATCTAAAAAAATATCCAGACTCTCCTAAGTGCAAAGCTTCGGATAAAAATAATTACTCATCACATCTAAGGCCTCAAGCAAGCACTAGTTAAGGTGCTATTCCAAAAGTACACAACACACGAAGTAAAGGAAAACCCGATACTGGGATAACCCTAAACCAACAAGTAGATGAGGAGATAAGGGCAGCTGACTTAAATGATTCACAAAGCCAAGATACGCCGCCAAAAATTAATTCACGATCCACCCAAGGTCGACAGCCTAAAGGTGGGGGAGGTCGAAGTAGAAATATTCGCTATCAGCAGCTAATTTCCGATCCGCCTGCAGAAACTTACATGTTTCTTGTCAAGTAAAGCAAGAAAATAGTATTAGAGATACCGTAAAGAGAGCCTTAAGGTAGTATGGGAAGCTTTTTGTGCAGCACTAAAACATCAGTAACAGGACCATAAAGACGATGATGTCCTTTTGGAAGAAATTCGTGCTCGAAAGCAGAAATAGGGAGAGCCCTTTGAATCGTTTTACAAGAACATTATGTCGATCGTTTTTTGACTAACTATTTCTTTAGACAAGTAAAAACTTGTTCAGCAGCTGCAAAGGAATTTAATTCCAGAGCTAAGACAAGTACTACTATAAATCTATTCATTCTGTTGCTCATCTGCGACAATTGGTCCAGAAACATGAAAATCTGCTAGGAGATGCAGATTTTAAGCAACGCAGCAAGTTCAATGTGGAGACTGAAGAATCTTTACAGTCGGCCTCAGAGACGGAGTCTGTATCTGTAGAGGCTTTGCAACTTTCCATACGACCTATGGTCTGCTGATACTGTGATCAGCCAGGACACGCATGGGGCATGTGCCTCACAGAACGAAGAATCTTTTGCTGTGGGTGTGGAGCAAAAGATTTCTATAAACCTCAATCCCCAACATGTCTTAAGAGAGCGGAAAACTCCAAGAAGGGCCCATTTGTCGACGGCATGCGAATGGCCCAAAACTAAAATCCGCAAATGAATTTCAATCTGCAGAATTAGATTGCCCATGGCAGATGCCTGCAGTTTTAAAACAGGAAACTCCACATCCACATCCACTCTCGCACATAACTCCGCAGGTGATAATTTAGTTTGCTAATGCTCGCGAAGATCTTCGAGCAGTGGTCGCATTTTTGCGGTCGATCGAGATCGTATTTCCTCGAGTGTGTGAAGCATCTGTTGAAGGGCATGGAAATAGAATTAGGTTGCATACATATTTAGTTCGGTATTATTTTTAACTTACTTTTTATGCATCCACAGATCGTTTGCATTCGCAAAGATCCTGTTCCAGATCTTGCATTTAAAGGAATCATCTGTACTATCAAGTTTCTCTTCTGCCACAAATGCTATCAGTCCACTTGGCTAATGGGGGTTCCTTTATTGTCTCCAACTTCGGTTCCACCTAAATTCAATTGTTGGGCAATTGATTCTCTTAGAATCTTTCTTGGTTTTCGACACAATGCGACAAGTCTCGCTTGCCTGATCCTTTCCTTACACAGTTATATTACTTATCTTTGTCACATGAGTCTGCATGTGCAGCAAAAGATCGTACAGCTTCATGAAGCCCTGCAAGCACTAAAGGCACTTGTGCGGAAATTCACCAGTATGCTCGCAAATGTGTGCCATAAAATTCGATTTATGAGCAAAACTGTGGTAGTTTCACGTCAGTGTGTGCAATTATATGTTTGTTCAGATTACATTTTCTGAGGAATTCTTGTTCACATTGGGTGCATTGGAAGAGAAATTTTTGTGTAATGCGAGCTGAAAACGGATTGTGGGAGAGACTATTCGGGCAGTATGTGCACTTACATAGCAGCTTACTGCTGTGAATCTGCATATGGATAACCAGCTCATCGCTCTGCTCGAAGTCTCGCGGGCAATGAGGGCACTGCTTGGTCCTGGAGCTTCCACGTTTTCTGTTCGAATAGCAAAATATGAGAATTTATATGATTATAGAGACTTCAAAAGTGTAAATTACTTGATTGCAACAGCTGAAGGGAGGTGCTCCTTTTGCCGCGTTGTTGATGCATCTGTTTCAGACTTTACTTTAATGGGTCCTATATTTATTTCATAGCTCATGTCCTCCACATGCTTTTCTTCCACCAGCTGCTGTTCTATCTTTACACAGCTGAGATGTAAACTAAGCCGCTCATGTCTATTTCCTTTAATCGAACATATGTTTTCAAATTAAATTAATTTTATTTAAAACAAACATAATCCATACAGCAGAGCAGAGCACCAATAACAGCAACAAATTTAATAAAGGTAGATTGTCGTTAAGCGTTTTCGAGTTGGTTGAAAACAAACTGGAATTCAGCAAGTTTCATGTTCATATACTAGCTGTACGTATTGTCAATAATAATATGAATGCTTAATCCTTGCACAGCAGCGCAGTGACTAGAAATCTGACTTGATTCAGGCATTCCTTTGGTAGGTCGGATATAATTTTGTCCCAAAATAAATACATATCGTAATATTTTGAGTGTTCTAGGGACTTTTTCGAATTCCCATTGCCGATTTCTGCAGTGACGGTAATCCTTGGTAAAGTCATCAAACGATTTTTCTGAAAAAGAGGTTTCGATTTAAATTCCAATTTATTTCTATGCTCTTCGTTTATTACTTCTTCATTGGATCATCGGAAATGCTCAAGTGTATTATACCTTCTCAGATCACCAGGTCGCCTAAAGCTTCGTGGGCATAATGGACATTGCAAAAGCTCCTCTCCAGTCTGTTGCCTCATAATTCTAGATTTAAACACAATAAGCTTATTTCAAGATATTGTAAGACATATCTTACGATGTTAACTCCGCCAAAAGCCGCAAACTGTTCTCATTATGCTCCATCGTAGCATCAAGATCCTTTTTTAAAAAGTCCAAGTTATATATATCGCTCACATTTTTTGTAATATTGCTGTATCTACTTTAAAATTAATTTAAAAACAAGGTATTCAAAGTTTGAACCAACTAAATCAAAGGCAAGCTGATAATGGGCTGCCAACTTAATTGAGTATTTTCCTCTGAATGGCAAACAAAACAAGTAAGAAAGCTACAGTCGAGTGTGTTCGACTGTAATATACCCGCTACCCAGCTGCTTGTACATAATTTATTTGCGGAACAAAAAAACGGCTACAATCATATTTTGACCGTAAAAGGCTATGGACTTATAATATTTATGCTAAGTCAAAATATAAAATAAAAAAAAAAAAAACATTTTTGCACACATTTAATTTTTGATGCAGGCGGGACTCGAACCCGTAAATTCATAATAGTACTGTTCGTTTTGCAGTCCACAACTTAACCCATTTCACCACCGTACACGCACAGACGATTCGGCACAATGCTGCAAGCAGCGTTTCGTTCTGCTTTCGATTTCTGCCCGTTCTGGCGTGAATGTACTTATGATTGCCTGGCACAGGAGGTTGCAGCTCAAAGTTTGTCGGCTTCGAGAGGGAGACAGCTTAATTTTGATAGAAGAAACTTTTAGCGCTATAGAAAACGTCGCAGTTTCTTCTGTTTGGCGCACTCGGTGTATGCGCAGCGTGGCTATCTCTTTAAAGCGTACGGCCGCACAACAACACAATAATAACAAGTAAGAAAGCTACAGTCGAGTGTGCTCGACTGTAACATACCCGCTACCCAGCTGCTTGTACAAAATTTATTTGCGGAACAAAAAAACGCATAATAGTACTGTTCGTTTTGCAGTCCACAACTTAACTGAATAACTTCTGTGTTTATTATCCGATTGTTACCAAATTTTTAGAGATCATCTGGCTAGCTATAGTTATCATGTAAATGAACAATATGGCATCAAAATTGCACTTGTTATCAATGTTTTTTCGATTTGCGGGGGCGGAAGGGGGCGTGGCTAAAATCCAAAATAAACTTGATCAGCGTGCAATAATAACACATATTGTCACCAAATTTGGTTGTCCTAGCTCTTATAATAGCTGAGATCTAGATTTTCACACGGACAGACAGACGGACAGACGGACATGGCTATATCGACTCGGCTGTTGATCCTGAGCCAGAATATATATACTTTATGGGGTCGGAGGTGTCTCCTTCTGCCTGTTACATACATTTTCGGTTTGAACAAAGTTATAATACCCTTCTACTCTATGAGTAGCGGGTATAATAACACGCTTCCGGCTCATATGTGCTGGGCAGACAGTATGTGTTGTGTGTGGTCGCGGCGGCAAATGTTAAAAACCAAACCACAGCAAGACCAGCAAAGCTGACGGCTAATCAAAATGTGCAGCCTGCTGCAAACAACCCTGCGCCCGAGCGGTGTGCGTTGGGAGCGTGGCTGCGCAGTTGGGCAATTGGACAGCCGAAAAAGCGTAGTGGAGCAACAACAAGAGGTTTGCGCTATTATGCTATATGGGTACTTTCCGTAGTGAGCCTAAGGTAAGCGCCAAACCACTAAGGGACAGAAAGACTAAACGAACTTTAACTGGGCCGTTTTGATATTCTTTTCTCTTAATCGCAACCATGGGTACTTACTGAACCGACCCTATTGTAAGCGAACGCCGAACCACCAAGTGATAGAAAGCGTAAACGATATTGAACGGTTATGCATTGCATCGTTTCTCTATATTACAATACCTTTCCGTGTCACTCATACGCGTACGCTTTCAGCCTTTTTTTTGGATTACTCTTTGTGTCTATGTTTTCTTTCACAATTTTTAACAACTTACAAGAAAAATTCTGCAATACTGCAACAGTTCTTTTTAGACCATGGATTTTAAAAAAATACAAAATAATGCAAATCGAAAAACCGTCTTGCCAGCGCCTATATCTCAGAAACTAAAAAAGCCACAAAATTTGGTGACAACACTTAAGTAAATCATCCGCTGTAAATATTTTTTTTTAAATTCGGGCCACGCCTACTTCCGCCCCCGCAAATCGATAAACCATATAGCAAGCGAAATAGTAAAGCTAGAGTATTCAGTTTTGGTGTGAAAGATAACTATCACCACCTAAACGATCGCTGAAAATTCGGTTCCGATCGGATAATGAACATAAAACTTATTCAACGTTTCATATAGATTTGCACTGCGCCCACTGCAAGCAAGCAAGCAGTCTTTTTTCCAAGCAGTGTTTGGACTGCTTGGCGTCTAACTGGAAATAATATGTGTTGTTTATTATTTTTCTTTGAAAAACACGTTTACCAATAACAGTTTTCTAAATCTGATTTTTTTCATAACCTTGAAAAATCCATGGTCTTATACAGTCAACACTTGACTGTAGCCGTTCTTACTTGTTCGTTTTACATTCTGAAAACGTTTTAACCTGAAGTGAAAAAGAGCAAGTGTAATACAGTCAAATAGGGCAAGTGTCATAAAAATAGAACAATAATCTTAAGGCGAATCAAGCAACAAATAAAAAAAAAGTATGAAGATAAATTTAATTGTGATGCACCAGAAGACAATGAAAATTCTGATGCAATAACAAAGTCAGAAAGTCACACAAATGTGTTTTGCTCAAAAAGTGACGGAGATAAAGAAATGTTTAAAAATAATAATATGTCAAGAAAGTTTCCAATTCAGATCGTGGAAAATTTAAAAGACATAAACAAGGAAACCTATCTTTATAATTAATCTTTATTTTCTACAGATTGATGCAATCCAAAACATAAAAATGCTAGGCGGTATTCAAAAAAATTGTCAAAATATTTTATCCTATTTTGTTGTGTTAGCCTACAACATCGATGACGTTCAGGTTAAAGCTACATTAAAACATGAAATCAGCACCCAATTAAAACTGTTTATTACTACTTCTATATTTTTAAGATGCAATCGAAAGAAAGCTACATTCGAGTGTTTTCGACTGTAATATACTCGCTACCCAGCTGCTCGTACATCAAAACTATATGCGGAACAATAAAGAACGGCTACAATCATATTTAGACCGTAAAAGGCCATGGACATACAATATTTATGCAAAGTCATAATCTAAAATAAAAACAAGTGAGAAAGCTACATTCGAGTGTGCTCGACTGTAATATACCCGCTACCCAGCTGCTCGTACAATAAAAAATAATTTTTTGCACACATTTAATTTTTGATGCGGGCGGGACTCGAACCCGTAAATGCATAATAGTACTGTTCGTTTTGCAGTCCACAACTTAACCCATTTCACCACCGTACACGCACACACAATACGGCACAGCAGGCAGCGCTGCTTACAGCTATGGAAAACGTTAAGCTGAATAACTTCTGTGTTTATTTTCAGAGATCATCTGGCTAGCTATAGTTATCATGTAAACCGAAAATGAACAATATGGCATCAAAATTGCACTTGTTATCAATGTTTTTTCGATTTTCGGGGGCGGAAGGGGGCGTGGCCAAAATCCAAAATAAACTTAATCAGCGTGCAATAATAACACATATTGTCACCAAATTTGGTTGTCCTAGCTCTTATAATAGCTGAGATCTAGATTTTCACACGGACAGACAGACGGACATGGCAATATCGACTCGGCTGTTGATCATGAGCCAGAATATATATACTTTATGGGGTCGGAGGTGTCTCCTTCTGCCTGTTACATACATTTTCGGTTTGAACAAAGTTATAATACCCTTCTACTCTATGTGTAACGGGTATAAAAACGACCGATAGGTTCTATGGCATCTATACGATGTATCGGTCCGTACCGGCTCGTTCCGACTTATTTACAGCGGGCAGCAATAAGAAACATTTATACAAAATTTCATGAAGGTAGCTCCAAAAGGGGGACAAAAACTTTTTTTTTGGAAAGAATAAGAAAAATTTGATCTCCCCCACCATGACACACGCATGCATGCGGAATCGAACCTTGGACCCATTTCCTAAGAGGTCCACCACTTCTCCATTCGGCCATTATGCCATTACGCAAATTTTGACAAAGTTACATTATGAGACCATTCGGAAATTCTTGAACGACAAAAACAAAGTTTGAATGCATGATGCGTGTTGTTGTTGGTATTTATTCTCATAACTTAAACATACAATTAAATAATATATAAAAATAAAAAAATATTACAAAAAGCTGCGCTCTAACAATCGCGTTCAGCTGATTTAGGAGACTGTCACTTCTCCACCTGTTAACTAAGTTCATTGTGAGCCATTCAAAAAAATTTAAATAAAATGCACGACCACCAATTAATGCATATTCAAAAATTAAAGTAAAAGTTCTTAAAAAAAAAAAGAAAAAACTTAAGTGGCATTTACTGGGAATCGAACCACAGGCCTGTTGGTTCAGGAGTTCATCGCTTTTCCACTAAGCTACTGACGCTGTTGTCCAACAACTGCAAAAATTTGCATTGTAAACCATTCTTATCATTTCCTGTACAAATAACCAATTTGCGCTGCCGGCCGCGCGATTGTTACCAAATTTTCAGAGATCATCTGGCTAGCAATAGTTATCATGTAAACCGAAAATGAACAATAAGGCATCAAAATTGCGCGTGTAATCAATTTTTTTTTCGATTTAAGGGGGCAGAAGGGGGCGTGGCCAAAATCCAAAATAAACTTGACCAGCATGCAATAATAACACATACTGTCACCAAATTTGGCAGTTCTAGCTCTTATAATAGCTGAGATCTAGATTTTCACACGGACAGACAGACGGACAGAAGGACAGACAGACAGAAGGACAGACGGACAGACGGACATGGCTATATCGACTCGGCTGTTGATCCTGAGCCAGAATATATATACTTTATGGGGTCGGAGGTGTCTCCTTCTGCCTGTTACATACATTTTCGGTTTGAACAAAGTTATAATACCATTCTACTTTATGAGTAGCGGGTATAAAAATAAAAAAATAATTTTACAATAGAAAATAACATATTTAATAATATTTAACATAAAAATTCAATTAAATGTAAATCGGTACGACACGTGGATGAAGTACTCGAAAAAACGTATATATGCATGTAACGGTGAGAGCCCAAATTCAAATCGTTCTTCATATACATTTCTATGAAGGCATTCCTCCAAATTATTCATCTGAGTTGGGCTTGCTTCGCAATTGTAACACTTTGCTGATGATGTTTCGGTTAGAGCATTGCATATTTTGCCATCGACCATGGTGAGCTGCAAGGAATGTTCTACTTCAATTTTCCTATTTTCTGTGACAAAAATGGTGTTTTCTAGCTGGTGAATTTTAGTTTGGTAATATTCCTCTTCCTTAATGGACAGTTCAGTAGTTTCCTTCTTAAAATCTTATTAAAATCTTATTGGTCTGCAGTAGCGGGTGGATGATGGTCGAGGATTTTTCCAAATAGTTTGAGGATTTTTTGACATTGTAATAAGTCTGTGCGGCACGTACGATGTAACAAACAAGCTTTTATCTTCGAGATCTGTATTTGAAACCCTCTGTTTATATTGGGGATTGTTCTCTTTGTGATCGCACCTCAGAAGACCGCAAAAAAGAAGCAACAGTCTCGTCCAGTTTGGAAATTTCAGCTACCCGTCTCCACTTTGTCCTCTTTGAGCAATCCTTAAAGCCAACTTTCGGCCGTCCTCGATCACCATTACCTTTTCCAATATCATTTAAACTTAACAAAATGCTCTCCTGATTATTGAGCCATTCAGAGTGTACTCCGACAGTCCTCACCTTACTCCTTCCACATTTCGTCCAAAATACGGCTAATTTTTTGCAAATATAATTAGTGCAGTTTGTTATTCTGCAAACTTCTGTCACTTCCCCCACATCTTCCATCAATTTTTGTACGCGATTTGCCACATTTGGCGCTTTTTGTGCATTGAGACATTTGAGCATTTTCCGTGCACCAAATCTCAAATATGTTCATGCGTGAAAAAACGTAAAATTTGCCTAACAGTAAAGTAAATAACAGAGTAATAAAAACAAAATAACAAAACAACATATTTGAACACAAAAAAAAAATACAAACACAATAACGGGATCACAACAAAACTCAAACGCAGCGCTGTAACAAGAAATTAGATCTTGGAATAAAGAAAGTCAGCGTTAGTGTATTTCATTTTTAAGCAACGGCTTGCTGCAAAAGTCTTAACTTTTTCTTTTATCAAAAAACATTGACAAATACACTAGTTAAGGTTTCATTAAGGGAATCGGGGGGGAACACAACTAAAACTTTAACAAAACATAAAAAATACGTTTAAATTAAAATGTTACATAAATGTATTATCATTAGAAAAAATATTACAAAAATAATTTATTAAAGTAAATACCTATAACTTTCAAAACCGGAGAATTAATGCTTTAAACTTTGAATTTGTCTGCTGTGAAATGCTGTTCGTGCAATTGCGCGCAGCATAAAAATACAAGCTGACAACTTTAGCTCTATTTTTAGAAAGTACCGTTAGCTTTGCAGAAAAACCGATTGGATCTTGATATGTTTGCACATTTTAGAGAAGGTTTGGCTACTTTATGAGCAAATCGGGCGTACTACGTTTTTTCATTTTTGGCCTATGGAGCGCAGTAAGAAAAATGTATCACCTTTTGGATAACAGCCAGGTAGGCAAAATAATTTAATTTTTTTTTAGAGATGCAGTTTAAAACAACGCTTCTAAAACTGTGACAAGAAGATAACAACAAAAAAATAATAAACCAGCAAATTTTCTTGAATTACTAGAATAGAAATGTTTAGGTTTACAAAAATAGTTCATATATCTAACTTTAGGAAAGTAAATTAAATTTATAATGTTTTGAAGTTTTATTTATTAAACTCAATGCTAATGCTCCCGCAGTGGTAGGAAAAAAGGGGTGGAGTTGATCATGGTTGGGTGGGCAAACGCGAACTCCTTCAACACCTAAGTTCGCCAGCATACCATTCTAGGCTCCTTTCCTCTATCCTATCTTTCTGTTTAGATAATCCTCATCTGTTTTCTCTTCCAGTTTTGTAATTACTAGTTCCTTTTGTCACAGCACGTTCTTTTTGGATTTTTGTTATTATTGTTAGTAGTCCCATGCTGTGTGAACAAGACCTCCACCCCCAAAGCCGACGAGCTAGAGCTGGAAATCAATAACGTGCATAGCTTCACACAGCATGACAACCGATCCCCATTTTGGTTGAACGCTACATTTATAATACAGAATAATAATAATAACAAGTAAGAACGGCTACAGTCAAGTGTTGACTGTAATAGATCATGGATTTTTAAGGTTATGAAAAAAATCAGATTTAGAAAACTGTTATTGGGAAACGTGTTTTTCAAAGAAAAACAAGTAAGAAAGCTACAGTCGAGAGTGCTCGACTGTAATATACCCGCTACCCAGCTGCTCGTACATAATTTATTTGTGGAACAAAAAAAAAAAGGCTACAATCATATTTTGACCGTAAAAGGCTATGGACCTACAATATTTATGCAAAGTCAAAATATAAAATAAAACAAGTACGAAAGCTATAGTCGAGTGTGCTCGACTGTAATATACCCGCTACCCAGCTGCTCGTACATCAAAATTATTTGCGGAACAATAAAGAACGGCTACAATGATATTTTGACCGTAAAAGGCTATGGACTTTTAATATTTATGCAAAGTCAAAATCTAAAATAAAAAAAAAAAACATTTTTGCACACATTGAATTTTTGATGCGTTTTGTTCGTTTTGGAGTCCACAACTTAACCCATTTCACCACCGTACACTGACATAAGATTCAGTACAATGCTGCAAGCAGCGCTGCCGGCAGCGCTGCTTACAGCTATGGAAAACGTTAAGCTGAATAGCTTCTGTGTTTATTATCCGATTGTTACCAAATTTTCAGAGATCATCTGGCTAGCTATAGTTATCATGTAAACCGAAAATGAACAATATGAACGATATAATATAGCATTATGGCATCAAAATTGCGCTTGTAATCAGTGTCTTTTCGATTTACGGGGGCGGAAGGGGGCGTGGCCAAAATCCAAAATAAGCTTGATCAGCGTGCAATAATAACACATATTGTTACCAAATTTTGTAGTCCTAGCTTTTATAATACCTGAGATCTAGATTTTCACACGGACAGACAGATGGAAAGACGGACAGACGGACATGGCTATATTGACTCGGCTATTGATCCTGAGCCAGAATATATATACTTTATGGGGTCGGAGGTGTCTCCTTCTGCCTGTTACATACATTTTCGGTTTGAACAAAGTTATAATACCCTTCTACTCTATGAGTAGCGGGTATAAAAAAAAAAACATTTTTGCACACATTTAATTTTTGATGCGGGCGGGACTCGAACCCGTAAATGCATAATAGTACTGTTCGTTTTGCAGTCCACAACTTAACCCATTTCACCACCGTACACGCACACACGATTCGGCACAATGCTGCAAGCAGCGCTGCCGGAAGCGCTGCTTACAGCTATGGAAATCGTTAAGCTGAATAACTTCTGTGTTTATTATCCGATTGTTACCAAATTTTCAGAGATCATCTGGCTAGCTATAGTTATCATGTAAACCGAAAATGAACAATATGGCATCAAAATTGCACTTGTTATCAATGTTTTTTCGATTTTCGGGGGCGGAAGGGGGCGTGGCCAAAATCCAAAATAAACTTGATCAGCGTGCAATAATAACACATATTGTCACCAAATTTGGTTGTCCTAGCTCTTATAACAGCTGAGATCTAGATTTTCACACGGACAGACAGACGGACATGGCAATATCGACTCGGCTGTTGATCCTGAGCCAGAATATATGTACTTTATGGGGTCGGAGGTGTCTCCTTCTGCCTGTTACATACATTTTCGGTTTGAACAGAGTTATAATACCCTTCTACTCTATGAGTAGCGGGTATAAAAACGACCGATAGGTTCTATGGCATCTATACGATGTATCGGTCCGTACCGGCCCGTTCCGACTTATTTACAGCGGGCAGCAATAAGAAACATTTATACAAAATTTCATGAAGGTAGCTCCAAAAGGGGGACAAAAACTTTTTTTTTGGAAAGAATAAGAAAAGTTTGATCTCCCCCACCATGACACACGCATGCATGCGGAATCGAACCTTGGACCCATTTCCTAAGAGGTCCACCACTTCTCCATTCGGCCATTATGCCATTACGCAAATTTTGACAAAGTTACATTATGAGACCATTCGGAAATTCTTGAACGACAAAAACAAAGTTTGAATGCATGATGCGTGTTGTTGTTGGTATTTATTCTCATAACTTAAACATACAATTAAATAATATATAAAAAAAAAAAATATTACAAAAAGCTGCGCTCTAACAATCGCGTTCAGCTGATTTAGGAGACTGTCACTTCTCCACCTGTTAACTAAGTTCATTGTGAGCCATTCAAAAAAATTTAAATAAAATGCACGACCACCAATTAATGCATATTCAAAAATTAAAGTAAAAGTTCTTAAAAAAAAAAGAAAAAACTTAAGTGGCATTTACTGGGAATCGAACCACAGGCCTGTTGGTTCAGGAGTTCATCGCTTTTCCACTAAGCTACTGACGCTGTTATCCAACAACTGCAAAAATTTGCATTGTAAACCATTCTTATCATTTCCTGTACAAATAAAGAATTTGCGCTGCCGGCCGCGCGATTGTTACCAAATTTTCAGAGATGATCTGGCTAGCAATAGTTATCATGTAAACCGAAAATGAACAATAAGGCATCAAAATTGCGCGTGTAATCAATTTTTTTTTCGATTTAAGGGGGCGGAAGGGGGCGTGGCCAAAATCCAAAATAAACTTGACCAGCATGCAATAATAACACATACTGTCACCAAATTTGGTAGTTCTAGCTCTTATAATAGCTGAGATCTAGATTTTCACACGGACAGACAGACGGACAGAAGGACAGACAGACAGAAGGACAGACGGACAGACGGACATGGCTATATCGACTCGGCTGTTGATCCTGAGCCAGAATATATATACTTTATGGGGTCGGAGGTGTCTCCTTCTGCCTGTTACATACATTTTCGGTTTGAACAAAGTTATAATACCATTCTACTTTATGAGTAGCGGGTATAAAAATAAAAAAATAATTTTACAATAGAAAATAACATATTTAATAATATTTAACATAGAAATTCAATTAAATGTAGTTATAGTAAATCTATGTACATATTATTCTAGTAGGTTTATAGTTGATTAATTAGTTTTTTATCAAGGCCTGTTATTTCAGCAGATAAATCTGGATTACCAAAAAATTTTCTTGCCGTATTCCCGTCGTTAGATGTTCCACTTCCTCCAGACTTAGGTTTATCCACTATAAGACCCATATTTCGACGAAACTCAGACTGAATAAATTGTTTGCGTATTAAAAATTGGTTTTTTGCTTCCTCAGAACGTATCTGCCAAATTTTAAGATCCAATCGGTACGACACGTGGATGAAGTACTCGAAAAAACGTATATATGCATGTAACGGTGAGAGCCCAAATTCAAATCGTTCTTCATATACATTTCTATGAAGGCATTCCTCCAAATTATTCATCTGAGTTGGGCTTGCTTCGCAATTGTAACACTTTGCTGATGATGTTTCGGTTAGAGCATTGCATATTTTGCCATCGACCATGGTGAGCTGCAAGGAATGTTCTACTTCAATTTTCCTATTTTCTGTGACAAAAATGGTGTTTTCTAGCTGGTGAATTTTAGTTTGGTAATATTCCTCTTCCTTAATGGACAGTTCAGTAGTTTCCTTCTTAAAATCTTATTAAAATCTTATTGGTCTGCAGTAGCGGGTGGATGATGGTCGAGGATTTTTCCAAATAGTTTGAGGATTTTTTGACATTGTAATAAGTCTGTGCGGCACGTACGATGTAACAAACAAGCTTTTATCTTCGAGATCTGTATTTGAAACCCTCTGTTTATATTGGGGATTGTTCTCTTTGTGATCGCACCTCAGAAGACCGCAAAAAGAAGCAACAGTCTCGTCCAGTTTGGAAATTTCAGCTACCCGTCTCCACTTTGTCCTCTTTGAGCAATCCTTAAAGCCAACTTTCGGCCGTCCTCGATCACCATTACCTTTTCCAATATCATTTAAACTTAACAAAATGCTCTCCTGATTATTGAGCCATTCAGAGTGTACTCCGACAGTCCTCACCTTACTCCTTCCACATTTCGTCCAAAATACGGCTAATTTTTTGCAAATATAATTAGTGCAGTTTGTTATTCTGCAAACTTCTGTCACTTCCCCCACATCTTCCATCAATTTTTGTACGCGATTTGCCACATTTGGCGCTTTTTGTGCATTGAGACATTTGAGCATTTTCCGTGCACCAAATCTCAAATATGTCCATGCGTGAAAAAACGCAAAATTTGCCTAACAGTAAAGTAAATAACAGAGCAATAAAAACAAAATAACAAAACAACATATTTGAACACAAAAAAAAAAATACAAACACAATAACGGGATCACAACAAAACTCAAACGCAGCGCTGTAACAAGAAATTAGATCTTGGAATAAAGAAAGTCAGCGTTAGTGTATTTCATTTTTAAGCAACGGCTTGCTGCAAAAGTCTTAACTTTTTCTTTTATCAAAAAACATTGACAAATACACTAGTTAAGGTTTCATTAAGGGAATCGGGGGGGAACACAACTAAAACTTTAACAAAACATAAAAAATACGTTCACAAAATGCACAAAAAGTTTTAAATTAATTAAAATGTTACATAAATGTATTATCAATAGAAAAAATATTACAAAAATAATTTATTAAAGTAAATACCTATAACTTTCAAAACCGGAGATTTAATGCTTTAAACTTTGAATTTGTCTGCTGTGAAATGCTGTTCGTGCAATTGCGCGCAGCATAAAATACAAGCTGACAACTTTAGCTCTATTTTTAGAAAGTACCGTTAGCTTTGCAGAAAAACCGGTTGGATCTTGATATGTTTGCACATTTTAGAGAAGGTTTGGCTACTTTATGAGCAAATCGGGCGTACTACGTTTTTTCATTTTTGGCCTATGGAGCGCAGTAAGAAAAATGTATCACCTTTTGGATAACAGCCAGGTAGGCAAAATAATTTAATTTTTTTTTTAGAGATGCAGTTTTAAACAACGCTTCTAAAACTGTGACAAGAAGAAAACAACAAAAAAATAATAAACCAGCAAATTTTCTTGAATTACTAGAATAGAAATGTTTAGGTTTACAAAAATAGTTCATATATCTAACTTTAGGAAAGTAAATTAAATTTATAATGTTTTGAAGTTTTATTTATTAAACTCAATGCTAATGCTCCCGCAGTGGTAGGAAAAAAGGGGGTGGAGTTGATCATGGTTGGGTGGGCAAACGCGAACTCCTTCAACACCTAAGTTCGCCAGCATACCATTCTAGGCTCCTTTCCTCTATCCTATCTTTCTGTTTAGATAATCCTCATCTGTTTTCTCTTCCAGTTTTGTAATTACTAGTTCCTTTTGTCACAGCACGTTCTTTTTGGATTTTTGTTATTATTGTTAGTAGTCCCATGCTGTGTGAACAAGACCTCCACCCCCAAAGCCGACGAGCTAGAGCTGGAAATCAATAACGTGCATAGCTTCACACAGCATGACAACCGATCCCCATTTTGGTTGAACGCTACATTTATAATACAGAATAATAATAATAACAAGTAAGAACGGCTACAGTCAAGTGTTGACTGTAATAGATCATGGATTTTTAAGGTTATGAAAAAAATCAGATTTAGAAAACTGTTATTGGGAAACGTGTTTTTCAAAGAAAAACAAGTAAGAAAGCTACAGTCGAGAGTGCTCGACTGTAATATACCCGCTACCCAGCTGCTCGTACATAATTTATTTGTGGAACAAAAAAAAAAGGCTACAATCATATTTTGACCGTAAAAGGCTATGGACCTACAATATTTATGCAAAGTCAAAATATAAAATAAAACAAGTACGAAAGCTATAGTCGAGTGTGCTCGACTGTAATATACCCGCTACCCAGCTGCTCGTACATCAAAATTATTTGCGGAACAATAAAGAACGGCTACAATGATATTTTGACCGTAAAAGGCTATGGACTTTTAATATTTATGCAAAGTCAAAATCTAAAATAAAAAAAAAAAAACATTTTTGCACACATTGAATTTTTGATGCGTTTTGTTCGTTTTGCAGTCCACAACTTAACCCATTTCACCACCGTACACTGACATACGATTCAGTACAATGCTGCAAGCAGCGCTGCCGGCAGCGCTGCTTACAGCTATGGAAAACGTTAAGCTGAATAGCTTCTGTGTTTATTATCCGATTGTTACCAAATTTTCAGAGATCATCTGGCTAGCTATAGTTATCATGTGAACCGAAAATGAACAATATGAACGATATAATATAGCATTATGGCATCAAAATTGCGCTTGTAATCAGTGTCTTTTCGATTTACGGGGGCGGAAGGGGGCGTGGCCAAAATCCAAAATAAGCTTGATCAGCGTGCAATAATAACACATATTGTTACCAAATTTTGTAGTCCTAGCTTTTATAATACCTGAGATCTAGATTTTCACACGGACAGACAGATGGAAAGACGGACAGACGGACATGGTTATATTGACTCGGCTATTGATCCTGAGCCAGAATATATATACTTTATGGGGTCGGAGGTGTCTCCTTCTGCCTGTTACATACATTTTCGGTTTGAACAAAGTTATAATACCCTTCTACTCTATGAGTAGCGGGTATAAAAAAAAAAAACATTTTTGCACACATTTAATTTTTGATGCGGGCGGGACTCGAACCCGTAAATGCATAATAGTACTGTTCGTTTTGCAGTCCACAACTTAACCCATTTCACCACCGTACACGCACACACGATACGGCACAATGCTGCAAGCAGCACTGCCTACAGCTATGGAAAACGTTAAGCTGAATAACTTCTGTTTATTATCCGATTGTTACAAAACATTCAGAGATCATCTGGCTAGCTATAGTTATCATGTAAACCGAAAATGAACAATATGGCATCAAAATTGCGCTTGTAATCAATGTTTTTTCGATTTACGGGGACGGAAGGGGGCGTGGCCAAAATCCAAAATAAACTTGATCAGCGCGCAATAATAACACATATTGTCACCAAATTTGGTAGTCCTAGCTCTTATAATAGCTGAGATCTAGATTTTTACACGGACAGACAGACGGACATGGCTATATCGACTCGGCTGTTGATCCTGAGCCAGAATATATATACTTTATGGGGTCGGAGGTGTCTCCTTCTGCCTGTTACATACATTTTCGGTTTGAACAAAGTTATAATACCCTTCTACTCTATGAGTAGCGGGTATAAAAAAAGAAAAAACTTAAGCGGCATGAACTGGGAATCGAATCACGGGCCTGACGGTGCAGGAGTTCATCGCTTTTTTACTAAGCTACTGACGCTGTTATCCAACAACTGCAAAAATTTGCATTGTATGGCATTCTTATTATTTCCTGTATAAATAAAGAATTTGCGCTGCAGGAAGCGCGGTTTACAGCTAGGGAAAACGTTAAACTGAATAGCTTCTGTGTTTATTATCCGATTGTTACCAAATTTTCAGAGATCTCTTTAAAGCGTACGGCCGCACAACAACACAATAATAATAATACGCTTCCGGCTCATATGTGCTGGGCAGACAGTATGTGTTGTGTGTGGTCGCGGGGGCAAATGTTAAAAACCAAACCACAGCAAAGCTGACGGCTAATCAAAATGTGCAGCCTGCTGCAAACAACCCTGCGCCCGAGCGGTGTGCGTTGGGAGCGTGGCTGCAGCAGTTGGGCAATTGGACAGCCGAAAAAGCGTTGTGGAGCAACAACAAGAGGTTTGCGCTATGATGCTATATGGGTACTTTCCGTAGTGAGCCTAAGGTAAGCGCCAAACCACTAAGGGACAGAAAGACTAAACGAACTTAACTAAATGAACGAGCAACCATGGGTACTTATTGAACCGACCCTATTGTAAGCGAACGCCGAACCACAAAGTGATAGAAAGCGTAAACGATATTGAACGGTTATGCATTGCATCGTTTCTCTATATTACAATACCTTTCCGTGTCACTCATACGCGTACGCTTTCAGCTTTTTTTTCGGATTACTCTTTGTGTCTATGTTTTCTTCCACAATTTTTAACAATTTACAAGAAAAATTCTGCAAAACTGCAACAGTTCCTTTTAGACCATGGATTTTAAAAAACAAGTAAGAAAGCTACAGTCGAGTGTGCTCGACTGTAATATACCCGCTACCCAGCTGCTTGTACATAATTTATTTGCGGAACAAAAAAACGGCTACAATCATATTTTGACCGTAAAAGGCTATGGACTTATAATATTTATGCAAAGTCAAGATATAAAATAAAAAAAAAAACATTTTTGCACACATTTAATTTTTATGCGGGCGGGACTCGAACCCGTAAATGCATAATAGTACTGTTCGTTTTTCAGTCCACAACTTAACCCATTTCACCACCGTACACGCACACACGATTCGGCACAATGCTGCAAGGAAAACGTTAAGCTGAATAACTTCTGTGTTTGTCATAGATCATCTGGCTAGCTGTAGTTATCATGTAAACCGAAAATGAACAATATGGCATCAAAATTGCACTTGTTATCAATGTTTTTTCAATTTGCGGGGGCGAAAGGGGGCGTGGCCAAAATCCAAAATAAACTTGATCAGCGTGCAATAATAACACATATTTTCACCAAATTTGGTTGTCCTAGCTCTTATAATAGCTGAGATCTAGATTTTCACACGGACAGACAGACGGACAGACGGACATGGCTATATCGACTCGGCTGTTGATCCTGAGCCAGAATATATATACTTTATGGGGTCGGAGGTGTCTCCTTCTGCCTGTTACATACATTTTCGGTTTGAACAAAGTTATAATACCCTTCTACTCTATGAGTAGCGGGTATAAATACAAAATAATGCAAATCAAAAAACCGTCTTGCCAGCGCCTATATCTCAGAAACTAAAAAAGCCACAAAATTTGGTGACAACACTTAAGTAAATCATACGCTGTAAATATTTTTTTTAAATTTGGGCCACGCCTACTTCCGCCCCCGCAAATCGATAAACCATATAGCAAGCGAAATAGTAAAGCTAGAGTATTCAGTTTTGGTGTGAAAGATAACTATCACCACCTAAACGATCGCTGAAAATTTGGTTCCGATCGGATAATGAACATAAAACTTATTCAACGTTTCATATAGATTTGCACTGCGCCCACTGCAAGCAAGCAAGTAGTGTTTTTTCAAAGCAGTGTTTGGACTGCTTGGCGTCTAACTGAAAATAATATGTGTTGTTTATTATTTTTCTTTAAAAAAGACGTTTACCAATAACAGTTTTCTAAATCTGATTTTTTTCATAACCTTGAAAAATCCATGGTCTTATACAGTCAACACTTGACTGTAGCCGTTCTTACTTGTTCGTTTTACATTCTGCAAACGTTTTAACCTGAAGTGAAAAAGAGCAAGTGTAATACAGTCAAATAGGGCAAGTGTCATAAAAATAGAACAATAATCTTAAGGCGAATCAAGCAACAAATAAAAAAAAAGTATGAAGATAAATTTAATTGTGATGCACCAGAAGACAATGAAAATTCTGATGCAATAACAAAGTCAGAAAGTCACACAAATGTGTTTTGCTCAAAAAGTGACGGAGATAAAGAACTGTTTAAAAATAATAATGTGTCAAGAAAGTTTCCAATTCAGATCGTGGAAAATTTAAAAGACATAAACAAGGAAACCTATCTTTATAATTTATCTTTATTTTCTACAGATTGATGCAATCCAAAACATAATAATGCCAGGCGGTATTCAAAAAAATTGTCAAAATATTTTATCCTATTTTGTTGTGTTAGCCTACAACATCGATGACGTTCAGGTTAAAGCTACATTAAAACATGAAATCAGCACCCAATTAAAACTGTTTATTACTACTTTTATATTTTTTGGATGCAATCGAAAATATAAATAAGAATTAAGAAAGCTACATTCGAGTGTTTTCGACTGTAATATACTCGCTACCCAGCTGCTCGTACATCAAAACTATTTGCGGAACAATAAAGAACGGGTTCAATCATATTTTGACCGTAAAAAGCCATGGACATACAATATTTATGCAAAGTCATAATCTAAAATAAAAAAAATAATATTTTGCACACATTTATTTTTTGATGCGGGCGGGACTCGAACCCGTAAATGCATAATAGTACTGTTCGTTTTGCAGTCCACAACTTAACCCATTTCACCACCGTACACGCACACACGATACGGCACAATGCTGCAAGCAGCGCTGCCGGCAGCGCTGCTTACAGCTATGGAAAACGTTAAGCTGAATAACTTCTGTGTTAATTATCCGATTGTTACAAAATATTCAGAGATCATCTGGCTAGCTATAGTTATCATGTAAACCGAAAATGAACAATATGGCATCAAAATTGCGCTTGTAATCAATGTTTTTTCGATTTACGGGGACGGAAGGGGGCGTGGCCAAAATCCAAAATAAACTTGATCAGCGCGCAATAATAACACATATTGTCACCAAATTTGGTGGTCCTAGCTCTTATAATAGCTGAGATCTAGATTTTCACACGGACAGACAGACGGACATGGCTATATCGACTCGGCTGTTGATCCTGAGCCAGAATATATATACTTTATGGGGTCGGAGGTGTCTCCTTCTGCCTGTTACATATATTTTCGGTTTGAACAAAGTTATAATACCCTTCTACTCTATGAGTAGCGGGTATAAAAAAAGAAAAAACTTAAGCGGCATGAACAGGGAATCGAATCACGGGCCCGACGGTTCAGGAGTTCATCGCTTTTTTACTAAGCTACTGACGCTGTTATCCAACAACTGCAAAAATTTGCATTGTATGACATTCTTATTATTTCCTGTATAAATAAAGAATTTGCGCTGCCGGAAGCGCGGTTTACAGCTAGGAAAAACGTTAAACTGAATAACTTCTGTGTTTATTATCCGATTGTTACAAAATATTAAGAGATCATCTGGCTAGCTATAGTTATCATGTACACCGAAAATGAACAATATGGTATTAAAATTGCGCTTGTTATCAATGTTTTTTCGATTTGCGGGGGCGGAAGGCGGCGTGGCCAAAATCCAAAATAAACTTGATCAGCGTGCAATAATAACACATACTGTCACCAAATTTGGTAGTTCTAGTTCTTATAATAGCTGAGATCTAGATCTTCACACGGACAGACAGACGGACAGACAAACAGACGGACATGGCTATATCGACTCGGCTGTTGATCCTGAGCCAGAATATTTATACTTTATGGGGTCGGAGGTGTCTCCTTCTGCCTGTTACATACATTTTCGGTTTGAACAAAGTTATAATACCCTTCTACTCTATGAGTAGCGGGTATAAAAAAAAACACTTTTGCAAACATTTAATATTTGATGCCGGTGGGACTTGAACCCGTAAATGCGTAATAGTACTGTTCGTTTTGCAGTCCACAACTTAACCCATTTCACCACCGTACACGCACACACGATTCGGCACAATGCTGCAAGCAGCGCTGCTTTCAGCTATGGAAAACATTAAGCTGAATAACTTCTGTGTTTATTCTCCGATTATTACCAAACTTTCAGAGATCATCTGGCTTGATATAGTTATCATATAAACCGAAAATTAACAATATGGCATTAAAATTGCGCTTGTAATCAATTTTTTTCGATTTACACAGGCGGAAGGGGGCGTGGCCAAAATCCAAAATAAACTTGATCAGCGTGCAATAATTTCACATACTGTCACTAGATTTGGTAGTTCTAGCTCTCGGACAGACATGATAACTATAGCTAGCCAGATGATCTCTGAAAGTTTGGTAATAATCGGAGAATAAACACAGAAGTTATTCAGCTTAATGTTTTCCATAGCTGAAAGCAGCGCTGCTTGCAGCATTGTGCCGAATCGTGTGTGCGTGTACGGTGGTGAAATGGGTTAAGTTGTGGACTGCAAAACGAACAGTACTATTACGCATTTACGGGTTCAAGTCCCACCGGCATCAAATATTGAATGTGTGCAAAAATATTTACACCCGATACTCATAGAGTAGAAGGGTATTATAAGTTTGTTTAAACCGAAAATCTATGTAACAGGCAGAAGGAGACACCTCCGACCCCATAAAGTATATATACTCTGGCTCAGGATCAACAGCCGCTGCTTGCAGCATTGTGCCGAATCGTGTGTGCGTGTACGGTGGTGAAATGGGTTAAGTTGTTGACTGCAAAACGAACAGTACAATTATTCATTAACGGGTTCGAGTCCCGCCCGCATCAAAAATTAAATGTGTGCAAAAATGTTTTTTTTTTTATTTTAGATTTTGACTTTGCATAAAAATTATAAGTCCATAGCCTTTTACGGTCAAAATATGATTGTAGCCATTTTTTTTGTTCCGCAAATAAATGATGTACGAGCAGCTGGGTAGCGGGTATATTACAGTCGAGCATTCTCGACTGTAGCTTTCTTACTTGTTTGTAATATTGCTGTATCTACTTAAAAAGTAATTTAAAAAAATGGTATTCAAAGTTTGAACCAACTAATTCAAAGGCAAGCTGATAATGGGCTGCCAATTTAATTGAGTATTTACCTCTGAATGGCAAACAAAAAGCTTTATTACGCGGCAATTCAAATTTAATTTTTATTAATTATTAATTTTAAATAACTATTTAAGAAATATTTAACGATTCAAAATTATCACAGAATTCCAGATTATAACAATTAACTATTTATTTAAGCGCTTATTTAAGGAACGTGTACAAGGTGTGTGTGTATATATATATTTTTTTTTATTACAAGTACGGCAGGAAAATAAAATCTTCGAAAGATACCATCCACCGTCCGTAGATGGTATGTACGATTCATAACTCTGCAAAGTAGAGTTACGCCTACGTACTACACATAAACCTCCGTATGCTCTCCAGTCCTTGCTTCGCTCACTGGTACCCGATCGCAATTGGTGCGTTGCTGCGTAGCGCTCCTTCGTTAACTCTTTAGTCGCCTTTTACGGCAAGCCGAGCCCGCTGAGGTGGTATTCTTGGCCCGCCACCACACGGGAGTGCTCCTTTATCCAACGGGTCTGCTGGTCGTCTCATCGATGCGAGCACGTTTTATCATGCCTATGATAATGCCATGAGCCCTCTCCCACACGGTTTTGTCCGCCAGCATATTGCGCATTAGACTTCTCGGGCTGAGCGGAGTTCCAGCAAGAGTCTTCAGTATCTCCCTCACTGTACGAAACCTAGTGCAGTGCAGTAGGATATGTTCCGCTGTTTCGGCTACGTCGCTGCAGAACAGGCACAGGGCTGAGTCCACATGGCGAAACCTGAAGAGGTAACCCCGGAAGATTCATGGTCGGTGATGAACTGGGTCAAGTGATAGTCCAGCACTTTGTGTTCACACCCTGCCCACTCGGATAAATCTAGAATCAGCTGGTAGGTCCATCTCCCTTGTTGTGAGTATTGCCACCTAGTCTGCCACACTCCATAAAGCCAGTCGCTGATCTCTTCCCCGGTAACACCTTCTCGAGACAGGTATTGGGGTTCTATCTCAAGATCGATCGGGGGGATGCCCGCAAGAACATGAGCTGCATCTTCCGATATTGTCCTAAATCCTCTTATCAGTGTAAGAGTCAGGGTCCGTGATACTGCACGCGCGTTGTCCAGGTAAGTCACTCTATTCATGACACTCCTCCAGATGGGGGCAGCGTATAGAAGCGATGATTTCGCGACTGCCACTAGCAGCCTCCTGGCCGGCATCCTGGGTCCACCTATATTTGGCATGGACGTCGTACATTATGTTCCACAGGATTGGTCCAAGTACCGACCCTTGTGAGACACCTGTGGTGACGTGGTGTTTTCTTGGCCCGGCATCAGTATCGTACTATAGTATACGGTCCTTGAACTAGCTGCCAATGATGATCCTGAGGCAACAAGGAATACCCATGTTGCGCATGGCCCCGAGGATGTTTGGCCATCTTGCCGTATTGAATGCATTTTTCACGTCTAGCGTGATGATGGCGCAGTACTCCTTGCCGCCACCTAGCCATCTGTCCCCATCGAGGGCGGACTTGACCAGATCTCTTATGGCAGTGAGAGCGTCGAGAGTGCTTTTTCCTTTCCGGAAGCCATACTAGTGTCTTTGTAGGCCATCGGGGCTATCAGTGATCAGCTCAATTCGGGTGTATAGGATACGTTCGAAGAGCTTTTCCACAATATCCAGCAGACATAGTGGGCGGAAACTGCCTACAGCATTAGTTGTATTAGGACTACCAAATTTGGTGACAATATGTGTTATTATTGCACGCTGATCAAGTTTATTTTGGATTTTGGCCACGCCCCCTTCCGCCCCCGTAAATCGAAAAAACATTGATTACAAGCGCAATTTTGATGCCATATTGTTCATTTTCTCTACCACCTATATTTGGCATGAGTCTTGGCAGTGCTGCTGCTGTCATCGCTGCCTTCCTACTGGCGTATCTCGCATGCTCCTTGAATGACAGTCTATGGTCAATAAGAACACCCAGATACTTCAGGGATTCAGCAGACTCTATTTGAGCGTCGTTGACCGTGACTCGTATACTCTCGACGGCCTTTCTGCTGCTCAACAACACTGCTTCGGACTTGTGCGCAGCGATGCTTAGACAGGCATTCTCCAGCCAGCTAATAGCTGAGCTAATCACTACATTGCTCTTGTAATGTAGCTCCGGAATAGTTTTGCTACTGCCACGTCGTCAGCAAAGCAGAGTAGCTCCACTCCACTGGGCTTGCTGATGGACAATATCCCGTCGTACATTATGTTCCACAGGATTGCTCCAAGTACCGATCCTTGTGGGACACCTGCGGTGACGTGGTGTTTTCTTGGCCCGCCATTAGTATCGAACCATAGTATACGGTCCCTGAAGTAGCTGCCAATGATGATCCTGAGGTAACGAGGAATACCCATGTTGCGCATGGCCCCGAGGATGTTTGGCCATCTTGCCGTATTGAATGCATTTTTCACGTCTAGCGTGATGATGGCGCAGTACTCCATGCTGCCACCTAGCCATCTGTCACCATCGGGGGGGACTTGGTCAGATCTCTTATGGCAATGAGAGCGTCGAGAATCAAGACACCAGCCATACTAGTGTCTTTGTAGGCCATCGGGGCTCTCAGTGATCAGCTCAATTCGGGTGTACAGGATGCGTTCGAAGAGCTTTTCCACAATATCCAGCAGACATAGTGGGCGGAAACTGCCTGCAGCATTAGTTGTATTAGGACTACCAAATTTGGTGACAATATGTGTTATTATTGCACGCTGATCAAGTTTATTTTGGATTTTGGCCACGCCCCTTCCGCCCCGTAAATCGGAACAACATTGATTACAAGTGCAATTTTGATGCCATATTATTCATTTTCGGTTTATATGATAACTATATCTAGGCAGATGATCTCTAAAAGTTTGGTAACAATCGGATAATAAACACAGAAGTTATTCAGCTTAACGTTTTCCATAGCTGTAAGCAGCGGTACCGGCAGCGCTGCTTGCAGCATTGTGCCGAATCGTGTGTGCGTGTACGGTGGTGAAATGGGTTAAGTTGTGGACTGCAAAACGAACAGTACTATTATGCATTTACGGGTTCGAGTCCCGCCCGCATCAAAAATTAAATGTGTGCAAAAATGTTTTGGTTTTCCTTGTGCTACTCAGGGAAGTTGATGAAATGGTAGTTGTGAATTAATTTGCAGAATTTATTTTAAAATGAACAATTATTTCCGATCACTGTGCATTAGCAGGTCCGTCGGATATTCTCTAAGACACGATCCTTAGGAGTATAGTTCCAGACAGAGCTCAATGGAAATTAAACGGATATAATTTCCCGACAACTTAATTAAACATTTCGGATCTAAAGACTGGACGAGTTTTTCGGTCAATGCCAAAAATCGATTTTCCAATTCTTCAGTTACAAAACCTAAATCAGATTGCTACTGTAGCATATGCACTTGGGATTTTTATACCCGCTACTCATAGAGTAGAAGGGTATTTTAACTTTGTTCAAACCGAAAATGTATGTAACAGGCAGAAGCAGACACCTCCGACCCCATAAAGTATATATATTCTGGCTCCGTCTGTCTGTCCGAGTGAAAATCTAGATCTCAGTTATTATAAGAGCTAGGACAACCAAATTTGGTGACAATATGTGTTATTGGACGCTGATCAAGTTTATTTTGGATTTTGGCCACGCCGCATTCCGCCCCCGCAAATCGAAAAAACATTGATAACAAGTGCAATTTTGATGCCATATTGTTCATTTTCGGTCTATATGATAACTACAGCTAGCCAGATGATCTCTGAATATTTGGTAACAATCGGATAATAAACACAGAAGTTATTCAGCTTAACGTTTTCCATAGCTGTAAGCAGCGCTGCCGGCAGCGCTGCTTGCAGCATTGTGCCGAATCGCGTGTGCGTGTACGGTGGTGAAATGGGTTAAGTTGTGGACTGCAAAACGAACAGTACTATTATGCATTTACGGGTTCGAGTCCCGCCCGCATCAAAAATTAAATGTGTGCAAAAATGTTTTTTTTTTTATTTTATATTTTGACTTCGCATATATATTATAAGTCCATAGCCTTTTACGGTCAAAATATGATTGTAGCCGTTTTTTTGTTCCGCAAATAAATTATGTACAAGCAGCTGGGTAGCGGGTATATTATAGTCGAGCACACTCGACTGTAGCTTTCTTACTTGTTTTATTTTAGATTTTGCCTTTGCATAAATATTTTAAGTCCATAGCCTTTTACGGTCAAAATATGATTGTAGCCATTTTTTTTGTTCCGCAAATAAATGATGTACGAGCAGCTGGGTAGCGGGTATATTACAGTTGAGCATTCTCGACTGTAGCTTTCTTACTTGTTTGTAATATTGCTGTATCTACTTAAAAAGTAATTTAAAAAAAAGGTATTCAAAGTTTGAACCAACTAAATCAAAGGCAAGCTGATAATGGGCTGCCAACTTAATTGAATGGCAAACAAAAAGCTTTATTACGCGGCAATTCAAATTTAATATTTATTAATTATTAATTTTAAATAACTATTTAAGAAATACTTAACGATTCAAAATTATAACAGAATTCCTGATTATAACAATTAACTATTTATTTAAGCGCTTATTTAATAAACGTGTACAAGGTGTGTGTGTTCGTTGTGTGTGTATATGCTATGTTGTTCTGGTTTGCTTTTCGGCTTACATTAATAAGATACAACATTTTTACAATTGATTATTATCGTATGGTGCATAACCATCATTAATAATATTTTTTTTTTTTTTTTTATTACAAGTACGGCAGGAAAATAAAATCTTCGAAAGATACCATCCACCGTCCGTAGATGGTATGCACGATTCATAACTCTCCAAGTAGAGTTACGCCTACGTACTAAACAATGCTCTCCAGTCCTTGCTTTGCTCACAGGTACTTCCAATCAAGGTATTATTTCGGTGAGCAGGATGTGGTGCCCGATCGCAATCCCTCTATTGGTGCGTTGCTGCGTAGCGCTCCTTCGTTAACTCTTTAGTCGCCTTTTGCGGCAAGCCGAGCCCGCTGAGGTGGTATCCTTGGTCCGCCACCACACGGGAGTGCTCCTTTATCCAACGGGTCTGCTGGCCGTCTCATCGATGCGAACACGTTTTATCATGCCTATGATAATGCCATGAGCCCTCTCCCACACGGTTTTGTCCGCCAGCATATTGCGCATTAGACTTCTCGGGCTGAGCGGAGTTCCAGCAAGAGTCTCCAGTAGGATATGTTCCGCTGTTTCGGCTGCGTCGCTGCAAAACAGGCACAGTGCTGAGTCCACATGGCAAAACCTGAAGAGGTAACCCCGGAAGCAACCATGGTCGGTGATGAACTGGGTCAAGTGGTAGTCCAGCACTTTGTGTTCACACCTTGCTCACTCGGATAAATCTGGAATTAGCTGGTAGGTCCATCTCCCTTGTTGTGAGTATTGCCACCTAGTCTGCCACACTCCATAAAGCCAGTCGCTGATCTCTTCCGCGGTAACACCTTCTCGAGTCAGGTGTTGGGCCTCTATCTCAAGATCGATCGGCGGGATGCCCGCAAGAACATGAGCTGCATCTTCCGATATTGTCCTAAATCCTCTTATCAGTCTAAGAGCCAGGGTCCGTGATACTGCACGCGCGTTGTCCAAGTAAGTCACTTTATTCGTTAAACTCCTCCAGATGGGGGCACCGTATAGAAGCGATGATTTCGCGATTGCCACTAGCAGCCTCCTGGCCGGCATCCTGGGTCCACCTATATTTGGCATGAGTCTTGCCAGTGCTGCTGCAGTCATCGCTGCCTTCCTACTGGCGTATCTCGCATGCTCCTTGAATGACAGTCTATGGTCAATAAGAACACCCAGATACTTCAGGGATCTGACTCTATTTGAGCGTCTTTGACCTCTCGTATACTCTCGACGGCCTTTCTTCTGCTCAATAACACTGCTTCGGACTTGTGCGCAGCGATGCTGCCGGCATTCTCCAGCCAGCTAATAGCTGAGCTAATCACTACATTGCTCTTGTCCTGTAGCTCCGGAATTGTTTTGGCAACCGCTGCTACTGCCACGTCGTTAGCAAAGCAGAGTAGCTCCACTCCACTGGGCTTGCTAATGGACAATATCCCGTCGTACATTATGTTCCACAGGATTGGTCCAAGTACCGACCCTTGTGAGACACCTGTGGTGACGTGGTGTTTTCTTGGCCCGGCATCAGTATCGTACCATAGTATGCGGTCCCTGAACTAGCTGCCAATGATGATCCTGAGGCAACAAGGAATACCCATGTTGCGCATGGCCCCGAGGATGTTTGGCCATCTTGCCGTATTGAATGCATTTTTCACGTCTAGCGTGATGATGGCGCAGTACTCCTTGCCGCCACCTAGCCATCTGTCCCCATCGAGGGCGGACTTGACCAGATCTCTTATGGCAGTGAGAGCGTCGAGAGTGCTTTTTCCTTTCCGGAAGCCATACTAGTGTCTTTGTAGGCCTTCGGGGCTCTCAGTGATCAGCTCAATTCGGGTGTATAGGATGCATCCGAAGAGCTTTTCCACAATATCCAGCAGACATAGTGGGCGGAAACTGCCTGCAGCAATAGTTTTAGCCTTACCTTTCGGCAACAATACCAGCCTCATGTTCTCCAGCGAGATTGGAAGTCACCATCTTTTAGACACTGTTGGAAGGTGTCCCAGAAGATTTCAGGCTTAGCATTTGCGGCAGCCATAACTACGACGCCTGGGATGCCATCGAGACCTGGGGCTTTGTTGGGCTTAATTCTTTTTGCAGCTTCGATGACCTCACATGCAGTGACACATGGGAAGTCGGGGACAGGGATTTCTTGTGCGGGTTGCCATAGAGTATCGTGATCTGGGAATAGCTTCTCCACGATGCTTGATAATAGAGCCGGGTCCTGTGGAGTGCCTCCTTCAGCGGTTTTCAGTTTATTACAAACCGTTTTGTAGGCGGGACCCCACGGATCATCTTTTACACTCGCCAGCAGCTCTTTAAAAGCATTTGCTTTATCAGCAGAAATGCCATTTCTGAGCTCCGCACGTTTCGATCTGTACCTCTCATGTAGATCTGAGTGCTGAGAGTGTCCTCTGGCTCGTTGCGCCTGTCTCCTTGCCCTGAAGCATTCCGAGCGTAGCTGGTTAAGAAAGCCGTTCCACCAGTAGACCGGAGGTTTGCGTTTACTTGTTTGCTTCTTACGCGGCATCGCTGCATCGCATGCAGCTTCCAGCAACTTCATGAGCGCCGCCACCATGGTTTCCGCATATCCATTTGTAAGCACCATTTGTTCGATGTTGAAAGCCAGCATGTCCTTGTCAAGTTTTTTGATGTCCCGTGCTTACCCAAGAGTACTCCTCGCCTGTCGTTGTGTGATGCACGACGTGCGGGCGCTGAATGTAATTAGGGCATGATCGCTCAGCGTTACGTCCTCCTGAACCGTCCATTTAGCAGTGGAGCTAGGCTTCTGTTGACAAAGGTGACATCGATGAATGATGTACCTCTGTCGTTATTAAACGTCGGTTTTCCATCGTCATTCAGCAGCACCAGATCCAGCTGGTTCATGGCAACAATAACGGCCCGTCCTCTGAGATTGGATATCCGGCTTCCCCATTCTATTGCCCAGACGTTGAAGTCACCTGCAATGACTACAGGCTTGCGCCCTCTAGCGTGGTGAACTAAAGTATTTAACAGTTCCTCGAAGAGGTCCGGACTGTCACTAGGCGGGGCGTAGCTATACAGGTGAACACCCATAACTTTAGCGTACGCAATGCCACGCATAGGCACGCTTTCCTGTTCCTCTATGTAGAGTTTCTGCAGCATATGACTGCCGCCTTACGTGTAGAGTCGAAGAGCACTCCTGAGTTTCCCGCACCAGGGGCGTACGGTTCGCTCAGGAGCATGACGTCAGCATTGCGCTCTCTCGCTGTCTGGGACAGGAGGCTCTGTGCAGCTGCGCAGTGGTTCACATTTAGCTGGAAGATGTTAATCATCAGCACGGCGACTCAGGACTCCTTTTTTTGTGCTCGCTTTGAAGGTAGGGCATGCATAACTACCTGTCGGGTGATTCCTGTCTACATCGCTGTTGCAGATCAGGCATTCCGGCGGATTATCATAGCCCTTCGCATTGTGCCCAAGTTCGCCGCACCGAAGACAGCAGTCCGAGCGGTCAGGCTCCTTACAGTTGATGGCCCTGTGGCGCACTCGGCGTATGCGCAGCGTGGCTATTTCTTTAAAGCGTACGGCGGCACAACAACACAATAATAATACGCTTCCGGCTCATATGTGCTGGGCAGACAGTATGTGTTGTGTGTGGTCGCGGCGGCAAATGTTAAAAACCAAACCACAGCAAGACCAGCGAAGCCGACGGCTAATCAAAATGTGCAACCTGCTGCAAACAACCCTGCGGCCGAGCGGTGTGCGTTGGGAGCGTGGCTGCGCAATTGGGCAATTGGACAGCCGAAAAAGCGTTTTGGAGCAACAACAAGAGGTTTGCGCTATTATGCTATATGGGTACTTTCCGTAGTGAGCCTAAGGTAAGCGCCAAACCACTAAGGGACAGAAAGACTAAACGAACTAAACTAAACGAACGAGCAACCATGGGTACTTACTGAACCGACCCTATTGTAAGCGAACGCCGAACCACCAAGTGATAGAAAGCGTAAACGATATTGAACGGTTATGCATTGCGTCGTTTCTCTATATTACAATACCTTTCCGTGTCACTCATACGCGTACGCTTTTAGCCTTTTTTCGGATTACTCTTTGTGTCTATGTTTTCTTTCACAATTTTTAACAATTTACAAGAAAAATTCTGCAACACTGCAACAGTTCTTTTTAGACCATGAATTTTAAAAAAATACAAAATAATGCAAATCGAAAAACCGTATTGCAAGCGCCTATATCTCAGAAACTAAAAAAGCCACCAAATTTGGTGACAACACTTATGTAAATCATACGCTGTAAATATATTTTTTTTTAAATTTGGGCCACGCCTATCAATAAACCCTATAGCAAGCGAAATAGTAAAGCTAGAGTATTCAGTTTTGGTGTGAAAGATAACTATCACCACCTAAACGATCGCTGAAAATTTGGTTCCGACCGGATAATGAACATAAAACTTATTCAACGTTTCATATAGATTTGCACTGCGCCCACTGCAAGCAAGCAAGTAGTGTTTTTTCAAAGCAGTGTTTGGACTGCTTGGCGTCTAACTGAAAATAATATGTGTTGTTTATTATTTTTCTTTGAAAAACACGTTTACCAATAACAGTTTTCTAAATCTGATTTTTTTCATAACCTTGAAAAATCCATGGTCTTATACAGTCAACACTTGACTGTAGCCGTTCTTACTTGTTCGTTTTACATTCTGCAAACGTTTTAACCTGAAGTGAAAAAGAGCAAGTGTAATACAGTCACATAGGGCAAGTGTCATAAAAATAGAACAATAATCTTAAGGCGAATCAAGCAACAAATAAAAAAAAAGTATGAAGATAAATTTAATTGTGATGCACCAGAAGACAATGAAAATTCTGATGCAATAACAAAGTCAGAAGACAGTCACACAAATGTGTTTTGCTCAAAAAGTGACGGAGATAAAGAAATGTTTAAAAATAATAATGTGTCAAGAAAGTTTCCAATTCAGATCGTGGAAAATTTAAAAGACATAAACAAGGAAACTTATCTTTATAATTTATCTTTATTTTCTACAGATTGATGCAATCCAAAACATAATAATGCTAGGCGGTATTCAAGAAAATTTTAAAAACATCTTATCCAATTTTGTTGTGTTAGCCTACAACATCGATGACGTTCAGGGTAAAGCTACATTAAAACATGAAATCAGCACCCAATTCAAACTGCTTATTACTACTTATATATTTTTTGTGGCCCAAATCCAAATCAAACTTGATCAACGTGCAATAATGATACAAATTATCACCAAATTTGGTAGTCCTAGCTCTTATAATAGCTGAGATCTAGATTTTCACACGGAAAGACAGACGGACAGACGGACTTGGCTATATCGACTCGGCTGTTGATCCTAAGCCAGAATATATATACTTTATGGCGTCGGAGGTGTCTTTTTCTGCCTGATACATACATTTTCGATTTGAACAAAGTTATAATACCCTTTTACTCTATGAGTAGCGGATATAAAAATTTAATAAAATTTTTTCTGAACATTTAAGAAAATAAATATGCCTTTAGCACGCATTAGAGAGGACTTGCGTAAGGTACATGCACCTGCAGGAGAACCTGAAGATACTTGCAATCTTTGTTTAGAGCATCTGCTGGCAACAGAAAACATAGTTAATACCCAATGCGACCATAGATTTCACAATCAGTATATCGAGGCACATTTAGAAAAATATCCAGAGTGTCCTGAGTGCAAAGCTCCTGGTAAAATACATTACTCAGCACATCTGGAGCCTCAAGCAAGCTCTAGTTAAGGTACTATTCCAAAAGTACACAACACACGAAGTAAAGGAAAATACGATACTGGGGTAACCCTAAACCAACAAGTAGATGAGGAGGACTTAAAAATCAGTATCAGGAACATAAAGACGATGATGTCCTTTTGGAAGAAATTCGTTCTCGAAAGCAGAAAGAGGGAGAGCCCTTTGACTCGTTTTATAAGAACATTATGTCGATCGTTTTTTGACTAACTATTCCTTTAGACGAGTACAAACTTGTTCAGCAGCTGCAAAGGAATTTAATTCCAGAGCTAAGACAAGTGTTACTATACATTTCTATTCTTTCTGTTGCTTATCTGCGACAATTGGTCCAGAAACATGAAAATCTGCTAGGAGATGCAGATTTTAAGCAACCCAGCAAGTTCAATTCTTCACCGAGGGTGTTTAAAAGAGCCGTTGCAGCTGTAGGGACTGAATAGTCTTTACTGTCGGCCTCAGAGAAGGAGTCTTTATTGTCTTTTTGTGTAATGCGTGCTGAAAACGGATTTGTGGGAGAGACTATTCGAGCAGTATGTGCACTTATATAGCAGCTTACTATGGTGAATCTGCATATGAATAGCCAGCTCATCGCTCTGCTCGAAGTCTCCCGGGCAATGAGGACACTGCTTGGTCCTGGAGCTTCCACGTTTTCTGTTCGAATTGTAAAATATGAGATTTATATGATTATAGAGACTTCAAAAGTGTAAATTACTTGATAGCAACAGCTGAAGCGAGGTGCTCCTTTTGTCGCGTTGTTGATGCATCTCTTTCAGGCTTTACTTTAGTGGGTTCTATATTTTTTTCACAGCTCATGTCCTCCACATGCTTTTCTTCCACCAGCTGCTAGCCGATCTAGACTAAACCGCTCATGCCTATTTACTTTAATCGAACATATGTTTTCAAATTTTATTAGTTTTATTTAAAACAAACATAATCTATATAGCAGAGCAGAGCACCAACAACAGCAACAAATTTAATAAAGGTAGATTGTCGTTAAGCGTTTTCGAGTTGTTTGCAAACAAACTGGAAGTCAGCAAATTTCATATTCATATACTAGCTGTATGTATTGTCAATAATAATATGAATGCTTAATCCTTGCACAGCAGCGCAGTGACTCGAAATCTGACTTGATTCAGGCATTCCTTTGATAGGTCGGATATAATTTTGTCCCAAAATAAATTCATATCGTAATATTTTGAATTTCCATTGCGATTTCACCAGTGACGGTAATCCTTGGTAAAACAGATGCATCAACCGTGTTAAAACGATTTCTCTGAAAAAAGAGGTTTCGATTTAAATTCCAATTTATTTCTATGCTCTTCGTTTATCATTCATTGGATCGTTGGCAATGCTCAAGTGTATTATACCTTCTCATTCCGACTTATTTACAGCCTGCAGCAATGAGAAGCATGTATACCAAGTTTTATTAAGATAGCTCTCAAACTGAGAGACTAGTTTGCGTTGCAACAGACGGACGGACAGTCGGACAGACGGACATGGCTAGTTCATGGCTCCCCTATTGATGCTGATTAAATATATATACTTAATAAGGTTGGAAATGTCTACTAAGGTACGTTGCAAACTTTTGGCTAAAATTAATATACCATCTGCAATGGTATAAATACAATATAACAAAATTCGACCGAAAGGTTCTATGGCAGCTATACGATATATCGGTCCAATTTTGACAAAACTCGCATAGCACTTAATGGGCATAATTAGACATATATCAAACAAGTAAGAAAGCTACAGTCGAGTGTGCTCGACTTTAATATACCCGCTACCCAGCTGCTCGTACATCAAAATTATTTGCGGAACAAACAAGAACGGCTACAATCATATTTTGACCGTAAAAGGCAGAGATGCTTACAGCTATGGAAAACGTTAAGCTGAATAACTTCTGTGTTTTTAATCCGATTGTTACAAGAGATCATCTGGCTAGCTATATGTATTAAATAAACCGAAAATGAACAATATGTCATCAAATTTGCGCTTGTAATAAATTTTTTTCGATTTACGGGGGGGAAGGGGCGTGGCCCAAATCCAAATCAAACTTGATCAACGTGCAATAATGACACAAATTATCACCAAATTTGGTAGTCCTAGCTCTTATAATAGCTGAAATCTAGATTTTCACACGGACAGACAGACGGACAGACGGACTTGGCTATATCGACTCGGCTGTTGATCCTCAGCCAGAATATATATACTTTATGGGGTCGGAGGTGTCTCTTTCTGCCTGATACATACATTTTCGGTTTGAACAAAGTTATAATACCCTTTTACTCTATGAGTAGCGGATATAAAAATTTAATAAAATTCACAATCAGTATATCGAGGCACACTTAGAAAAATATCCAGAGTGTCCTGAGTGCAAAGCTCCTGGTAAAATACATTACTCATCACATCTAGAGCCTCAAGCAAGCACTAGTTAAGGTACTATTCCAAAAGTACACAACACACGAAGTAAAGGAAAACCCCATACTGGGGTAACCCTAAACCAAGAAGTAGATGAGGAGATAGGGGCAGCTGACTTAAATGATTCACAAAGCCAAGATACTCCGCCCAAAATTAATTCACGATCCACCCAAGGTCGACAGCCTAGAGGTGGTGGAGGTCGAAGTAGAAATATTTGCTATCAGCCGCGAATTTCCGATCCGCCTGCATATCATTTTAGAGAAATCGATTATGACAGAATTTTTAGTAGGATCGAACATCTCAGTTCAGGAGTTTTTATACAGAGTAAGAGCATTGACATTGATTTTTGTGCAGCACTAAAAAATCAGTATCATGACCATAAAGACAATGATGTCCTTTTGGAAGAAATTCGTTCTCGAAAGCAGAGAGAGGGGGAGCCCTTTGACTCGTTTTATAAGAACATTATGTCGATCGTTTTTTGACTAACTGTTCCTTTAAACGAGTACAAACTTGTTCAGCAGCTGCAAAGGAATTTAATTCCAGAGCTAAGACAAGTATTACTATACATTTCTATTCTTTCTGTTGCTTATCTGCGACAATTGGTCCAGAAACATGAAAATCTGCTAGGACATGCAGATTTTGAGCAACCCAGCAAGTTCCATTCTTCACCGAGGGTGTTTAAAAGAGCCGTTGCAGCTGTAGGGACTGAATAGTCTTTACTGTCGGCCTCAGAGACGAAGTCTTTATTGTCTTTTTGTGTAATGCGTGCTGAAAACGGATTTGTGGGAGAGACTATTCGAGCAGTATGTGCACTTATATAGCAGCTTACTATGGTGAATCTGCATATGGATAGCCAGCTCATCGCTCTGCTCGAAGTCTCGCGGGCAATGAGGACACTGCTGGTCCTGGAGCTTCCACGTTTTCTGTTCGAATTGCAAAATATGAGATTTATATGATTATAGAGACTTCAAAAGTGTAAATTATTTGATTGCAACAGCTGAAGGGAGGTGCTCCTTTAGTCGCGTTGTTGATGCATCTGTTTCAGGCTTTACTTTAGTGGGTCCTATATTTACTTCACAGCTCATGTCCTCCACATGCTTTTCTTCCACCAGCTGCTAGCTGATCTAGACTAAACTGCTCATGCCTATTTACTTTAATCGAACATATGTTTTCAAATTTAATTAATTTTATTTAAAACTAACATAATCTATACAGCAGAGCAGAGCACCAACAACTGCAACAAATTTAATAAAGGTAGATTGTCGTTAAGCGTTTTCGAGTTGTTTGCAAACAAACTGGAAGTCAGCAAGTTTCATGTTTATATACTAGCTGTATGTATTGTCAATAATATTATGAATGCTTAATTCTGCACAGCAGCACAGTGACTCGAAATCTGACTTGATTCAGGCATTCTTTTGATAGGTCGGATATAATTTTGTCCCAAAATAAATACATATCGTAATATTTAGAGTGTTCTAGGGACTTTTCCGAATAACCATTGTGATTTCACCAGTGACGGTAATCCTTGGTAAAACAGATGCATCAACCGTGTTAAAACGATTTCTCTGAAAAAAGAGGTTTCGATTTAAATTCCAATTTATTTCTATGCTCTTCGTTTATCATTCATTGGATCATTGGCAATGATCAAGTGTATTATACCTTCTCAGATCACCAGGTCGCCTAAAGGTTCGTGGGCATAATGCACATTGCAAAAGCTCCTCTCCAGTCTGTTTCCTCATATTTTTAGATTTGAACACAATAAGCTTAGTTCAAGATATTGTAAGACATAGCTTACGTTGTTAATTCCGCCAAAAGACGCAAACTGTTCTCATTACACTCCATTGTAGCGTCAGGATACTTTTTTAAAAAGTCCAAGTTATATATATCGCTCATATTTTTTTGTAATATTGCTGTATCTACTTAAAAAGTAATTTAAGACAAGTAAGAACGGCTACTGTCAAGTGTTGACTGTATAAGAGCATGGATTTTTTAAGGTTATGAAAAAATCAGATTTAGAAAACTGTTATTGGTGAACGTGTTTTTCAAAGAATAATAATAAACAGCACATATAACTTTCAATTAGACGCCAAGCAGTCCAAGCAGTTGGAAAAAAACACTGCTTGGAAAAAACACTGCTTGCTTGCTTGCAGTGGGCGCAGTGCAAATCTATATGAAACATTGAATAACTTTTATGTTCATTATCCGATCGGAACCAAATTTTCAGCGATCGTTTAGGTGGTGATAGTTATCATTCACACCAAAACTGAATACTCGCAGTTGCCTCCTTCTATCTGTTACGCACATTTCGATAAATACAATAGTCCATGTATTTTTTTTTAAATCCATGGTCTAAGAAAAGGTATTCAAAATTTGAACCAACTAAATCAAAGGCAAGCTGATAATGGGCTGCCAACTTAATTGAGTATTTACCTCTGAATGGCTAACAAAAAAAGAAGAAGAATCAGCTTGATTGCGCGGCGGTTCAAATTGAATTTTTATTAATTATTAATTTTAAATAACTATTTAAGAAAATTATCCCCGAATTCCAGATTAAAATAATTAATGTCACACTTTTTATTTCCTCTTTCGCTTCTTCTTTTTTAATAGCTGAGATCTCGTCGTTCATACAGACAGACGGACATGGCTCAATCTACTCGGCTGTTGATCCTGAGCTAGAATATATATACTTTATGGTGTCTGCAATGTCTCCTTCTGCCTGTTACATACTTTTGCACAAACTTAGTATACCAATTTTGACCATTTTCAATGGTCGAATGGTATAAAAATATGGCCCACGCTTTCACCAAATAGGAAGCGAAGTAAACTTACCAATAAACTAACGCTTTTACAATAATGAAGAGAAACCTCAATACTGAATCAACCTTTTTATTGAGGCTGCCGAAATCACTAGAGGGTGATGAGTCGTCTGTTGACCATCAAATAAGTTTTCATTGTTTGAGTAATCAGCAGAGGAATTCGGCCTAATATGGAATGTGCTCGGCTAAACATCAACCTATTATGCAGGTTTTGCTCAAAAGCTACAGCGTGATAAGTTTATAAATTAAAGAGTCATCGCGAGTTTATGACCCAACTGGTCTGCTTTTATTTTAGTAAAAGCTAATTGAAACTACACTTTCATCATCTTCTCTGAGTAGCATAAGGAAAACAATTAACTTATTCATTATTAACAAGTAAAGTAAATTAGATCTATTTTTGAATAGCGCCATCTGCATGTGAAAACGGCATAGCTTTACACACGCTACGGCTGAGACGAAGCATCGTGATGATGACGTCACGACGCGCAATACAGGCGCAAGCAGTGGAAGTACGGTAAACGGAAACATGGATAACTTCTGTGTTTATGGTCCGCTTAGATTGTAATTTGGGAAATAGATTTATATTGCAATTATTTATGTTCATACCAAAGCAGAAAGCTGTAACTTTAATACTTCTCCTGATAATCGAAAATGATCGCTTTGCGTGGGCGGTGGGGGTGGTATCAAAAATTGAAAATAAACTCGATCTACCTATGGTATTCAGGAACCTTCATGTGAAATATGGTGTCTCTAGCTTTTGGAATAGCTGAGATCTAGACGTTCAAACGGACAAACGGACAGACGGACGGACAGAAGGACAGAGCTCTGTCGACTCAGCTAGTGATCCTGAGTCAGAATATATATACTTTGTGGGGTATACTACGCCTCCTTCTGCCTGTTACATACATTTGCACAAACTTAGTATACCATTTTTGACCATTTTCAATGGTCGAATGGTATAAAAATAATTTTTTGCACACATTTAATTTTTGATGCGGGTGGGACTCGAACCCGTAAATGCATAATATTGGGTTGCCTAAAAAGTAATTGCGGATTTTCATATAGTCGGCGTTGACAAATTTTGTCAACGGCTTGTGACTCTGTGATTGCATTCTTTCTTCTGTCAGTTATCAGTTGTTACTTTTAACTTGCTTTAGAAAAAAAGTGCGCGAAATTTTGTTTACATTTGTTTGTTTGGCGTCAATTTTATTACGAAGCCCACAAAGGAGCATTTTCGTCATATTTTACTTTATTATTTCTGTAAAGGAAAAAACGCGTAGCAGGCTGCTAAAAAGTTACGAGATGTGTATGGTGATGAAGCGTTAAAAGGAAGACAGTGTCAAAATTGGTTTCGCAAATTCCGTTCTGGAGATTTTTCACTTAAAGATGAGCCACGTTCAGGTCGGCCAAATGAAGTTGATGATGACCAAATCAAAGCATTAATCAAATTGGATCGTTATCAAATTGGATCGTTATCGTAACTGAGCGTGAGATAGGAGAGAAGTTAAATACACCAAAATCAACCGTTCATTATCACATAAAAAGTCTTGGACTGGTGAAAAAGCTTGATATTTGGGTACCACATGTATTTGAATTTAACACACCGAATCAACGGTTGTGATATGCACCTTAAACGCAATGAATTCGTTCCGTTTTTAAAACGAATCACAACTGGAGATGAAAAATGGATTGTTTACAACAACGTTAGCCGAAAACACTTATGGTCCAAGCATGGTGAACCAGCTCAAACCACTTCAAAGGCTGATATCCACCAAAAGAAGGTTATGCTGTTTATTTGGTGGGATTGGAAGGGTGTCGTATATTTTGAGCTGCTTCCAAGGAACCAAACGATTAATTCGGATGTTTACTGTTAACAATTGGACAAATTGAATACAGCCATCAAGGACAAGCGACCAGAATTGGTCAATCGTAAAGGTGTCATATTCCACCAGGACAACGCTAGACCGCACACATCTTGGTCACTCGCCAAAAACTGAGTGAGCTTGGTTGGGAACTTTTGATGCATCCACCATATAGCACTGACCTTGCACCATTAGACTACCATTTATTTCGATCTTTGTAGAACTCCTTAAATGGTAAAACTTTCGGCAATGATGAGGCACTTGGTTCAGTTTTTTGCAGATAAAGGCCAGCAGTTCTATGAGCGTGGAATACTAAATTTGCCAGGAAGATGGCAAAAGGTTATCGAACAAAATGGAAATTATATATTTGATTAAAGTTTATTCTAAGTTTTATTAAAAATGCATTTACTTTCTTTTAAAAAATCCGCAATTACTTTTTAGGAACCCAATAGTTCTGTTTGTTTTGCACTCCACAACTTAACCCATTTCACCACCGTACACGCACACACTATTCGGTACAATGCTGCAAGCAGAGGTCTCGGCAAAAGGAATAAAAAGTATTGAAAACGTATAACTTTTATTCTGGTACCAAAAAATCCAAGATTTATCACTTAAACAGTAAAAATACTAATTCTACCTGTTGAGGACTATAAATCGAATACGTGCATGTAAAAAACGATATGTGCCTCTTTATATACTTGAATGGAAAGTGTTCTAGAGCACTCTAACTTTTAATAAATTTTGTTAAAAAAATGACCGATAGGTTCTATGGCATCTATACGATGTATCGGTTCGTACCGGCTCGTTCCGATTTATTTACAGCGGGCAGCAATAAGAAACATGTATACAATGTTTCATGAAGGTAGTTCAAAAAGGGAGGCAAAAACTTTTTTTTGGCAAAAATAAGAAAAGTACGATCTCCCCCACCATGACACGCATGCATGCGGAATCGAACCTTGGACCCATTACCTAAGAGGTTTTCGAGTTTGCTCGACTATAATATACCCGCTACGAAGTTGCTCGTACATCAAAATTATTTGAGGAACAATAAAAATCGGCCACAATCATATTTTGACCGTAAAAGGCCCTGGACTTATAATATTTAGGCATAGTCATAATCTAAAAAAAAAAAAACATTTAATTTTTGATGCGGGTGGGACTGGAACCCGTATCCCATTTCACCACCGTGCACACACTATTCGGCACAATGCTGCAAGCAGCGCTGCCGGCAGCACCAAATTTGGTAGTCCTAGCTCTTATAATAGCTGAGATCTAGATTTTCACACGGACAGACGGACATGGCTATATCGACTCGGCTGTTGATCCTGAGCCAGAATATATATACTTTATGGGGTCGAAGGTGTCTACTTCTGCCTGTTACATACATTTTCGGATTGAACAAAGTTATAATAGCCTTTTACTCTATGAGTACCGGGTATAATAAGTAAAATATTAAATAAACTTTTTATGATAAATTAACAAAAAAAAATAATAATAATATTTTTTCTGAACATTTCAAAAAGAAATATGCCTTCAGCTCGCATTAGAGAGGACTTGCGTACATGCACCCGCAGGAGAGCCTGAAGATACTAGCAATATTTGTTTAGAGTTTCTGCTGGCAACAGAAAATTAATTAATTAATACCGAATGCGACCATAGATTTCACAATCAGTATATCGTGGCACATCTAAAAAAATATCCAGACTGTCCTAAGTGCAAAGCATCTGGTAAAAAAAATTACTCAGCACATCTAGAGCCTCAAGCAAGCACTAGTTAAGGTGCAATTCCAAAAGTACACAGCACACAAAGTAAAGGAAAACCCCATACTGGGGTAACCCTCAACCAGCAAGTAGATGAGGAGATAGGGGCAGCTGACTTAAATGATTCACAAAGCCAAGATACTCCGCCAAAAATTAATTCACGATCCACCCAAGGTCGACAGCCTGGAGGTGGTGGAGGTTGAAGTAGAAATATTTGCTATCAGCCGCGAATTTCTGATCCGCCTGCATATCATTTTAGAGAAATCGATTATGATAAAATTTTTAGTAGGATCGAACATCTCATACAAGTCAATTTTGACAACTTAAACCTATGAAACGGCTTACATTCTCCTAATAGTTCTCGGCATCTTCCATGTCAACATTCATGGGTTGGGGAGTAAAATACGACGGAAAAGATAATGGCCCGACAGTTCAGGAGTTTTTAACGGTGATTTTTTTATTGTATGCAGAAACTCACATGTTTCTTGTCAAGTAAAGCAAGAAAATAGTATTGGAGATACCGTAAAGAGAGCCTTGAGGTAGTATGGGAAGTTTTTTTTGCAGCACTATAAAATCAGTATCAGGACCATAAAGACGATGATGTCCTTTTGGAAGAAATTCGTGCTCGAAAGCAGAAAGAGGGACAGCCCTTTGACTCGTTATATAAGAAGATTATGTCGATCGTTTTTTGACTAACTATTCCTTTAGACGAGTACAAACTTGTTCAGCAGCTGCAAAGGAATTTAATTCCAGAGCTAAGACAAGTATTACTATAAATCTATTCATTCTGTTGCTCATCTGCGACAATTGGTCCAGAAACGTGAAAATCTGCTAGGAGATGCAGATTTTAAGCAACGCAGCAAGTTCAATACTTCACCGAGGGGTGTTTAAAAGAGCCGTTGCTGCTGTGGAGACTGAAGAGTCTTTACAGTCGGCCTCAGAGACGGAGTCAGTATCTGTAGACGCTTTGCAACTTTCCAAACGACCTATGGTCTGCTGGATCTGTGATCAGCGAGGACACGCATGGGGCATGTGCCTCACAGAACGAAGAATCTTTTGATGTGGGTGCGGAGCAAAAAAAATTTCTATAAACCTCAATGCCCAACATGCCTTAAGAGAGCGGAAAACTCCAAGAAGGGCCCATTCGTCGACGGTATGCGAATGGCCCAAAACTTAAATCCGCAAATGAATTTCAATCTGCAGAATTAGATTGCCCATGGCAGATGCCTGCAGTTTTAAAACAGGAATCTCCACATCCACATCGACTCACGCACATAATTCCGCTGGTGATAATTTAGTTTACTAATGCTCGCGAAGCTCTTCGAGCAGTGGTCGCATTTTTGCGGTCTATCGAGATCGTATTTCCTCGAGTGTGTGAAGCATCTGTTGAAGGGCATGGAAATAGAATTAGGTTGCATACATATTTAGTTCGGTATTATTTTTAACTTACTTTTCATGCATCCACAGGGCTGATTGATTGGGCAATTGATTCTCTTAGAATCTTTCTTGTTTTCGACACAATGCGACAAGTCTTGCTTGCCTGATCCTTTCCTTTCACAGTAATATTACTTATCTTTGTCACATGAGTCTGCATATGCAGCAACAGATCGTAAAGCTTCATGAAGTCCTGCAAGCACTAAAGGCACTTGTGAGGAAATTCTCCAGTATGCTCGCAAATCTGTGCCATAAAATTCGATTTATGAGCAACACTGTGGTAGTTTCACGTCAGTGTGTGCAAGTATATGTTTCTTCAGCTTACATTTTCTGAGGAATTCTTGTTTACATTGGGTGCACTGGAAGGGATATATTTGTGTAATGCGTGCTGAAAACGGATTTGTGGGAGAGTCTATTCGGGCAGTATGTGCACTTATATAGCAGCTTACTATGGCGAATCTGCATATGGATAGCCAGCTCATCACTCTGCTCGAAGTCTCGCGGGCAATGAGGACACTGCTTGGTCTTGGAGCTTCCACGTGCTCCTTTTGTCGCGTTGTTGATGCAGCTGTTTCAGGCTTTACTTTAATGGGTCCTATATTCATTTCACAGCTCATGTGCTCCACATGCTTTTTTTCCACCAGCTGCTGTTCTATCTTCACACAGCTGAGATCTAGACTAAGCCGTTCATGCTTATTTACTTTAATCGAACATGTTTTCAAATTTAATTAATTTTATTTAAAACAAAAAAACATAATCCATACAGCAGAGCAGAGCAGCAACTACAGCAACAAATTAAATTAAGGTAGATTGTTGTTATGCGTTTTCGAGTTGTTTGCAAACAAACTGGAAGTTAGCAAGTTTCATGTTCATATACTAGCTGTATGTATTGTCAATAATAATAAGAATGCTTAATCCTTTCGAGCTTCGTGTTGCTCTTTCTGTATTTTCCACAGCAGCGCAGTGACTCGAAATCTGACTTGATTAAGGCATGCCTTTCGTAGGTTGGATATAATTTTGTCCCAAAATAAATATATATCGTAATGTTTTGAATGTTCTAGGGACTTTTCCGAATTGCCATTGCCGATTTCTGCAGTGACGGTAATCCTTGGTAAAACAGATGCATCAACCGTGTTAAAACGATTTCTCAGAAAAAAAGAGGTTCGATTTAAATTCCAATTTAATTCTATGCTCTTCGTTTATCATTTATTGGATCGTGGGCAATGCTCAAGTGTATTATACCTTCTCAGATCACCAGGTCGCCTAAAGGTTCGTGGGCATAATGGACATTGCAAAAGCTCCTCTCCAGTCTGTTGCCTTATATTTTTAGATTTGAACACAATAAGCTTAGTTCAAGATATTGCAAGACATAGCTTACATTGTTAATTCCGCCAAAAGACGCAAACTGTTCTCATTACACTCCATTGTAGCGTCAGGATACTTTTTTAAAAAGTCCAAGTTATATATATCGCTCATTTTTTTTTTAAATATTGCTGTATCTACTTAAAAAGTAATTTAAAAACAAGTAAAGACAATAAGATACCATTCACGCAGTTTTGATACAAATTATCACACATTTAATTCCATCAAAAAAGTCTGCACAAGTTTTTCGCCACAAGTTTTTTCTGTGTTGCGCGTCGTGACGTCATCGTCTCGATGCTTTGTTTCAACCGTAGCGTGTGTAAAGCTATGCAGTTTTCACATGTAGATGGCGCTATTCAAAAATAGATATAATTTAAACAATAGGTGGCGGATAAACTTGTGCAGCGTTTTTTGATGGAATTAAATGTGTCAGAATTTGTTTCAAAACTCGGCGAATGGTATCTTACTGTCGGGTGCGCTCGACTGTAGGTTTCTTTACTTGTTATTAATTATTAATTTTAAATAACTATTTAAGAAATATTTAACAAATCAAAATTATCCCAGAATTCCAGATTAAAACAATGAACTATTTATTGAAGCGCTCATTTAATAAACGTGTACAAGGTGTGTGTGTTCATTGTGCGTGTATGTGCTATTTTGTTCTGGTTTGCTTTTCGGATTACATTAATAAGATACAACATATTTACAATTGAGTATTATCGTATGGTACATAAGCATCATTAGTAATATAAGGGGTGTTTTTTTTTTATTACAAATACGGCAGGAATATAAAATCTTGGAAAGATACCATCCATCCTCCGTAGATGGTATGCACGATTCATAACTCTGCAAGTAGAGTTACGCCTACGTACTAAACATATGCTCTCCGTATGCTCTCCAGTCCTCGCTACGGTCACCGGTACTTCTAATCAAGGTATTACTTCGGTGAGCAGGATGTAGTGCCCGATCGCAATCCCTCTCTTGGTGCATTGCTGCGTAACGCTCCTTCGTTAACTCTTTAGTCGCCTTTTACGACAAGCCGAGCCCGCTGAGGTGGTATTCTTGGTCCGCCACTACACGGGAGTGCTCCTTATCCAACAGGTCTGCTGGCCGTCTCATCGATGCGAACACGTTTCCCCATGCCTATGATAATGCCATGAGCCCTCTTCAACACAGGCAGAGCGGAGTTCCAGCAAGAGTCTCCAGTATCTCCCTCTCTGTACGAAACCATGCGCAGTGCAGTAGGATATGTTCCGCTGTTTCGGCTGCGTCGCTGCAAAACAGGCACAGTGCTGAGTCCACATGGCAAAACCTGAAGAGGTAACCCTGGAAGCAACCATGGTCGGTGATGAACTGGGTCAAGTGGTAGTCCAGCACTTTGTGTTCACACCCTGCTCACTCGGATAAATCTGGAATTAGCTGGTAGGTCCATCTCCCTGTTTGTGAGTATTGCCACCTAGTCTGCCACACTCCATAAAGCCAGTCGCTGATCTCTTCCGCGGTAACACCTTCTCGAGTCAGGTGTTGGGCCTCTATCTCAAGATCGATCGGCGGGATGCCCGCAAGAACATGAGCTGCATCTTCCGATATTGTCCTAAATCCTCTTATCAGTCTAAGAGCCAGGGTCCGTGATACTGCACGCGCGTTGTCCAATTAAGTCACTTTATTCGTTAAACTCCTCCAGATGGGGGCACCGTATAGAAGCAATGATTTCGCGATTGCCACTAGCAGCCTCCTGGCCGGCATCCTGGGTCCACCTATATTTGGCATGAGTCTTGCCAGTGCTGCTGCAGTCATCGCTGCCTTCCTATTGGCGTATCTCGCATGCTCCTTGAATGACAGTTTATGGTCAATAAGAACACCCAGATACTTCAGGGATCTAGCTGACTCTATTTGAGCGTCTTTGTCCGACTCTCGTATACTCTCGACGGCCTTTCTGCTGCTCAATAACACTGCTTCGGACTTGTGCGCAGCGATGCTGCCGGCATTCTCCAGCCAGCTAATAGCTGAGCTAATCGCTGCATTGCTCTTGTCCTGTAGCTCCGGAATTGTTTTGGCAACCGCTGCTACTGCCACGTCGTTAGCAAAGCAGAGTAGCTCCACTTCACTGGGCTTGCTAATGGACAATATCCCGTCGTACATTATGTTCCACAGGATTGGTCAAAGTACCGACCCTTGTGAGACACCTGCGGTGACGTGGTGTTTTCTTGGCCCGGCATCAGTATCGTACCATAGTATACGGTCCCTGAAGTAGCTGCCAATGATGATCCTGAGGTAACGAAGAATACCCATGTTGCGCATGGCCCCGAGGATGTTTGGCCATCTCGCCGTATTGAATGCATTTTTCACGTCTAGCGTGATGATGGCGCAGTACTCCTTGCCGCCACCTAGCCATCTATCACCATACGACGCCTGGGATGCCGTCGAGACCTGGGGCTTTGTTGGGCTTAATTTTCTTTGCCGCTTCGATGACCTCACATGCAGTGACACACGGGAAATCGGGGACAGGGATTTCTTGTGTATCTGGGAATAGCTCCTCCACGATGCTTGATAATAGAGCCGGTTCCTGTGGAGTGCCTCCTTCAGCGGCTTTCAGTTTATTACTAACCATTTTGTTGGCGGGACCCCACGGATCATCGTCTACACTCGCCGCAGCTCTTTAAAAGCATTTGCTTTAGCAGCAGCAATGCCATTTCTAAGCTCCACACGTTTCGATTTGTACATCTCACGTAGTTCTGAGTGCTGAGAGTGTCCTCTGACTCGTTGCGCCTGTCTCCTTGCCCTGAAGCATTCCGAGCGTAGCTGATTGAGGGAGCCGTTCCATCAGTAGACCGGAGGTTTGCGTTTACTCGTTTGCTTCTTACGCGGCATCGTTGCATCGCATGCAGCTACCAGCATTTTTATGAGCGCCGCCACCATGGTTTTTAGCAGTGGGGGCTAGAATTCTGTTGACAAAGGTGACATCGATGAATGATGTACCTCTGTCGTTATTAAACGTCGGCTTGCCGCCATCATTCAACAGCAGCAGATCCAGTTGGTTCATGGCATCAATAACGGCCCGTCCTCTGAGATTGGATATCCGGCTTCCCCATTCGATTGCCCAGGCGTTGAAGTCACCTGCAATGACTACAGGCTTGCGCCCTCTAGCGTGGTGAAATAAAGTATTTAACAGCTATACAGGTAAACACCCTTATCTTTAGCGTACGCAATGCCACGCATAGGCACGCTTTCCTGTATGTAGAGGTTTCTGCAGCATATGACTGCCGCCTTACGTGTTGACTCGAAGAGCACTCCTGAGTTTCCCGCACCAGGGGCGTACGGTTCGCTCAGGAGCATGACGTCAGCATTGCGCTCTCTCGCTGTCTGGGACAGGAGGCTCTGTGCAGCTGCGCAGTGGTTGACATTTAGTTGGAAGATGTTAATCATCAGCACGGCGACTCAGGACTCCTTTTTTTGTGCTCGCTTTGAAGGTAGGGAATGCATAACTACCTGTCGGGTGATTCCTGTCTACATCGTTGTTGCAGATTAGGCATTTCGGCGGATTATCATAGCCCTTCGCTTTGTGCCCAAGTTCGCCGCACCGAAGACAGCAGTCCGAGCGGTCAGGCTCCTTACAGTTGATGGCCCTGTGACCGTAACCCAGGCACTTATAGCATGTTGTGGGGCGTGTGTCTTGACTGATGCGACAGCGAGACCAGCCAACAGTTCTCTGCGCGCCCGTGCGGATCGCAGCCATTTCCCCGAGGGATTCTTCGATCGCTCCTTTATATTTGGGCACGCTTGCAGAAACTTTTCCCTCCAATTCGAGCAACAAGTCGCCTTGTTGAGTCCTTCTGATTTTCTTGACATGACTGCCAAGTTCTGTCAGGCTCGGGTCGGCTTTGAGCTTACGGAGCATGTCCGAGTATGAAGTTTCTCCCGTCTTTTTAATTATTATGGCCTCCGGTTTTTGGCGTAGTCGCTTAGGTGCCACCTTAGACCACTCCGCCTTTTTGCTACCCTCTTTGGCTACCGACACGAAGCTGGGCGGAAGTGGCTCTTTAATGTTGGACGTCTGCAATGTCACATCCTTGCTAGCGGGAAGCTTCTTCGGGACAGGCTTCACTGGGGCGCTCTTTTTGCTGACTGCCGGGGTGCACGCTGGCTGGAGTTGCGCTTCCGTCTGGGTTGCCGTGCTCTTTGATGGGGCCACCTTAGCTTTGGCATCCTGCAGCTGGATTGCTCTGGCATTTAGAGCTGCCATCTCCGAAATCAGAGCCTTAGTTTCCCGGGTAACGTGGCGCTCCGTCTCAAAGGCTGATAGCAGTACCGTTATTTTCCGGCTCATAATGCCCAAAATGCTGCGCAGGTCCTCGTTTTTGTAGGCCGACAGGTCTAGTGGCCTAATCGGCGAAACAGGCGGGCTTTTCGCTGAGGCGTTTTGGGTCGGCACGCTGATGAGATCGGAGATTTTCTTCTTGGTCACTGGCGATGCTGAAGGGGCCAAGTTCTCTCCTACTATAACATCACTGATGCTGGGTGTTGGCGTCAGCGTCTGGGAGACGGCTTGCGCTACGCTCACGGCCGCTGAAACTGGGATTTTAGCTCCTCGCTGCGTTATTCCCACTCCTCTTGTGGGGGACCTGGATATTCTGGCGCTTCGTTTGAATGGGTCCACCACGTCGTCGGTGGACCCTCCGTTGGACCGTCAATTAATTGGCAGGTGTCAACAGCTTACCCTATGCGTACGTGGAGCTCCAAACTTAGCAAGGGTCCCACGTAGGCCACGGATTTCCCCTAGGCGTTGGCTGATGGAGGTTATTTCGCCTCTTCACGGACACCAGAGCCTCTAATTAGGCACCGAGATGGTAAGAGGTTGATGATTGGTCTGTCCGCGACCTTTGTGCCGTTTCCCTTGCTAGATATCGGGCAACTCCACAAAGTTTATATACAAATAAAACAAGTAACAAAGCTACATTCGAGTGTGCTCGACTGTAATATACCCGCTACCCAGCTGCTCGTACATCAAAATTATTTGCGGAACATTAAAGAACGGCTACAATCATATTTTGACCGTAAAAGGGCATAGACTTACAATATTTATGCAAAGTCAAAATCTAAAATAAAAAAAATAATTTTTTGCACACATTTAACTTTTGATGCGGGTGGGACTCGAACCCAGAAATGCATAATAGTTTCATTTGTTATGCAGTCCACAACTTAACCCATTTCACCACGGTACACGCACACACTATTCGGTACAATGCTGCAAGCAGCGCTGCCGGGAAAAGGAGTAAAAAGTATTGAAAACGTATAACTTTTATTCAGGTACCACAAAAATCCAAGATTTATCACTTAAACAGTAAAAATAATAATTCTATCTGTTGAAGACTATAAATCGAATACGTGCATGTAAAAAACGATATGTGCCCTTTTAATACCTCTTTATATACTTGAATGGAAAGTGTAAAAAAACGACCGATATGTTCTATGGCATCTATACGATGTATCGGTGCGTACCGGCTCGGTCCGACTTACTTACAGCGGGCAGCAATGAGAAACATGTATACAAAGTTTCATGAAGGTAGCTCAAAAAGGGAGGCAAAAACTTTTTTTTTGCAAAAAATGAGAAAAGCTCAATCTCCCCCACCATGACACGTATGCATGCGGAATCGAACCTTGGACTTATTACCTAAGAGGTCCACCACTTATCCATTCGGCCATTAAGCCATTACGCAAATTTTGCCAAAGTTACATTATGAGACCATTCGCAAATTCTTGCACGACAAAAACAAAGTCTGAATGCATGATGCGTGTTGTTGTTGCTATTTATTCATAAATAACAATCATAAACATATAATTAAAAAAAAAATAAAAATAAAAAAATATAAGAAAAAGCTGCGCTCTGACAATCGCACAGAGCTGATTTAAGAGACTGTCACTTCTCCACTTGTTAACTAAGTTCATTGTGAGCCATTAAAAAAATTTTAAATAAAATGCACCACCAATTAATGCATATTAAAAATTTAAGTATAAGTTCTTAAAAAAAAAAGAAAAAGCTTAAGCGGCATGAATTGGGAATCGAATCACGGGCCTGTCGGTTCAGGAGTTCATCGCTTTTTCAGTAAGCTACTAACGCTGTTATCCAACAACAGCAAAAATTTGCATTGTATAGCATTCTTATTATTTCCTGTACAAATAAAGAATTTTCGCTGCCGGAAGCGCGGTTTACAGCTAGGGAAAACGTTAAACTGAATAGCTTCTTTGTTTATTATCCGATTGTTACCAAATTTTCAGAGATCATCAGGCTAGCTCTATTTTATCATATGGAACAATATGGCATCAAAATTGCGCTTGTAATCAATTTTTTTCGATTTACAGGGGCGGAAGGGGGCGTGGCCAAAATCCAAAATAAACTTGATCTTCTACTCTATGAGTAGCGGGTATAAAAAAAAAACATTTTTGCACACATTTAATTTTTGATGCGGGCGGGACTCGAACCCATAAATGCATAATAGTACTGTTCGTTTTGCAGTCCACAACTTAACCCATTTCACCACCGTACACGCACACACGATTCGGCACAATGCTGCAAGCAGCGTTGCCGGGAAAAGGAGTAAAAAGTATTGAAAACGTATAACTTATATTCAGGTACCACAAAAATGCAAGATTTATCACTTAAACAGTAAAAATAATAATTCTACCTGTTGAAGACTATAAATCGAATACGTGCATGTAAAAAACGATATGTGCCCTTTTAATACCTCTTTATATACTTGAATGGAAAGTGTTCTGGAGCACTCTAACTTTTAATAAATTTTGTTAAAAAAACGACCGATTTGTTCTATGGCATCTATAAGATGTATCGGTGCGTACCGGCTCGTTCCGACTTACTTACAGCGGGCAGCAATGAGAAACATGTATACAAAGTTTCATGAAGGTAGCTCAAAAAGGGAGGCAAAAACTTTTTTTTTGCAAAAAATGAGAAAAGCTCGATCTCCCCCACCATGACACGTATGCATGCGGAATCGAAACTTTCACCCATTACCTAAGAGATCCACCACTTCTCCATTCGGCCATTAAGCCATTACGCAAATTTTGCCAAAGTTACATTATGAGACCATTCGGAAATTCTTGCACGACTAAAACAAAGTCTGAATGCATGATGCGTGTTGTTGTTGCTATTTATTCATAAATAACAATCATAAACATATAATTAAAAAAAAAAATAAATAAAAAAATATAAGAAAAAGCTGCGCTCTGACAATCACAGAGCTGATTTAAGAGACTGTCACTTCTCCACTTGTTAACTTAGTTCATTGTGAGCCATAAAAAAATTTTAAATAAAATGCACCACCAATTAATGCATATTAAAAATTTAAGTATAAGTTCTTAAAAAAAAAGAAAAAGCTTAAGCGGCGTGAATTGGGAATCGAATCACGGGCCTGTCGGTTCAGGAGTTCATCGCTTTTTCACTAAGCTACTAACGCTGTTATCCAACAACAGCAAAAGTTTGCATTGTATGGCATTCTTATTATTTCCTGTACAAATAAAGAATTTGCGCTGCCGGAAGCGCGGTTTACAGCTAGGGAAAACGTTAAACTGAATAGCTTCTTTGTTTATTATCCGATTGTTACCAAATTTTCAGAGATCATTAGGCTAGCTATAATTATCATATGGAACAATATGGCATGAAAATTGCGCTTGTAATCAATTTTTTTCGATTTACAGGGGCGGAAGGGGCCGTGGCCAAAATCCAAAATAAACTTGATCTTCTACTCTATGAGTAGCGGGTATAAAAAAAAACAAGTAAGAAAGCTACAGTCGAGTGTGCTCGACTGTAATATACCCGCTACCCAGCTGCTTGTACATAATTTATTTGCGGAACAAAAAAACGGCTACAATCATATTTTGACCGTAAAAGGCTATGGACTTATAATATTTATGCAAAGTCAAAATATAAAATAAGAAAAAAAAACATTTTTGCGCACATTTAATTTTTGGTGCGGGCGGGACTCGAACCCGTAAATGTATAATAGTACTGTTCGTTTTGCAGTCCACAACTTAACCCATTTCACCACCGTACACGCACACACGATTTGGCACAATGCTGCAAGCAGCGCTGCCGGCAGCGCTGCTTACAGCTATGGAAAATGTTGAGCTGAATAACTTCTGTGTTTATTATCCGATTGTTACCAAATTTTCAGAGATCATCTGGCTAGCTATAGTTATCATGTAAATGAACAATATGGCATCAAAATTGCTTTTGTAATCAATGTTTTTTCGATTTGCGGGGGCGGAAGGGGGCGTGGCCAAAATCCAAAATAAACTTGATCAGCGTGCAATAATAACACATATTGTCACCAAATTTGGTTGCCCTAGCTCTTATAATAGCTGAGATCTAGATTTTCACACGGACAGACAGACGGACAGACGGACACGATTCGGCACAATGCTGCAAGCAGCGCTGCCGGCACCGCTGCTTACAGCTATGGAAAACGTTAAGCTGAATAACTTCTGTGATTCTTATCCGATTGTTACCAAACTTTTAGAGATCATCTGCCTAGATATAGTTATCATATAAACCGAAAATGAATAATATGGCATCAAAATTGCACTTGTAATCAGTTTTTTTTCGATTTACAGGGGCGGAAGGGGGCGTGGCCAAAATCCAAAATAAACTTGACCAGCATGCAATAAAAACACATATTGTCACCAAATTTGGTATTTCTAGCTCTTATAATAGCTGAGATCTAGATTTTCACACGGACAGGCAGACGGACAGACAGACAGACGGACAGACGGACAGACGGACATGGCCATATCGACTCGGCTGTTGATCCTGAGCCAGAATATATATACTTTATAGGGTCGGAGGTGTCTCCTTCTGCCTGTTACATACATTTTCGGTTTGAACAAAGTTATAATACCCTTCTACTCTATGAGTAGCGGGTATAAATATATATTTATAAATATATATTGATAAATATAGATATTTCTATAAATATAAAATTCAAATTAAATATTTGAATTACGCGCCCAACTGATAAATATAAAGGGTGTGTATGTGTGTGTATGTAAAATATGCGAGTGTGTGCATTGATGTGTGCCGTCTATACAAGCAAAACTCTTCTAAATACATAATTAGCAATCATTTGTACTTCAAACTGTGTTACTCGATCGTTATCTTTATCAGCTTTTTTGGTCTACTTCTTCTTCTTGTTCTACATAGTACTTGTTAGCAACATACAACATCTATGGCCTATAAATATTAAATACATTTTGTTCTGCTTTCGGTTTCTGTCAGTTCTCACTTAAATGGCAGCCCCTCCCTCTTTACCCCTCCATTTTTCCATTTTTTGCACTGCGTGTGTGCTGTCATGTCAACATGTTGAGGCAGTAAACAATTTAAATTACAAGCCCATTCAATAAAAAAATGATGTTAAAATTTTAAACCCTCCACAATCCAAATAGAACACAAATCTTTATAAGTTTGTAAACAGATTTTATGAGCCGAAATAAACAAACGGAAGTTTGCCTTCGGACGGTGTAGCTGTCGGCGCATTCCTATCGATTTGTAATTTTTCCGCATTTTGCAGTTTTAAATGGCCGTCAAAAAGCTCTTGGCACAATGTTTATGCTAACCTAAACACTGCGTGGGTAAGTTACAGCAACTTGGCGTGAAGGGGCCAAACAAAACTTTTCTGTATTGGCTTTGTGTCGAACGGGAGGGAGTGCGTGTGTGTGGGAGTGAATGTACTTATGATTGCCTGGCACAGGAGGTTGCAGCTTAAAGTTTGTCGGCTTCGAGAGGGAGACAGCTTTATTTTGATTGAGGAAACTTTTAGCGCTACAGAAAAGGTCGCAGTTTCTTCTGTTTGGCGCACTCGACGTATGCGCAGCGTGGCGATCTCTTTAAAGCGTACGGCCGCACAACAACACAATAATACACTTCCGGCTCATATGTGCTGGGCAGACAATATGTGTTGTATGTGGTCGCGGCGGCAAATTTTAAAAACCAAACCACAGCAAGACCAGCGAAGCCGACGGCTAATCAAAATGTGCAGCCTGCTGAAAACAACCCTGAGGCCGAGCGGTGTGCGTTGGGAGCGTGGCTGCGCAGTTGGGCAATTGGACAGCCGAAAAAGCGTTGGGGAGCAACAACAAGAGGTTTGCGCTATTATGCTATATGGGTACTTTCCGTAGTGAGCCTAAGGTAAGCGCCAAACCACTAAGGGACAGAAAGACTAAACGAACTTTAACTGGGTCGTTTTGATATTCTTTTCTCTTAATCGCAACCATGGGTACTTACTGAACCGACCCTATTGTAAGCGAACGCCGAACCACCAAGTGATTGAAAGCGTAAACGAAATTGAACGGTTATGCATTGCATCGTTTCTCTATATTACAATACCTTTCCGTGTCACTCATAGGCGTACGCTTTCAGCTTTTTTACGGATTACTCTTTGTGTCTATGTTTTCTTTCACAATTTTTGACAATTTACAAGAAAAATTCTGCAATACTGCAATACTTCTTTTCAGACCATGGATTTTAAAAAAATACAAAATAATGCAAATCGAAAAACCGTATTGCAAGCGCCTATATCTCAGAAACTAAAAAAGCTAGAGCCACCAAATTTGGTGACAACACTTATGTGAATTATATGCTGTAAAATTTTTTTTAAAATTTGGGCCACGCGTACTTCCGCCCCCGCGAATCGATAAACCGTATAGCAAGCGCAATAAGCTAGAGCATTCAGTTTCGGTGTGAAAGATAACTATCACCACCTAAACGATCGCTGAAAATTTGGTTCCGATCGGATAATGAACATAAAAGTTATTCAACGTTTCATATAGATTTGCACTGCGCCCACTGCAAGCAAGCAAGTAGTGTTTTTTCCAAGCAGTGTTTGGACTGCTTGGCGTCTAACTGAAAATAATATGTGTTGTTTATTATTTTTTTTTTTGAAAAACACGTTTACCAAAAACAGTTTTTATACCCGCTACTCATAAAGTAGAAGGGTATTATAACTTTGTTCAAACCGAAAATGTATGTAACAGGCAGAAGGAGACACCTCCGACCCCATAAAGTATATATATTCTGGCTCAGGATCAACAGCCGAGTCGATATAGCCATGTCCGTCTGTCCGTCTGTCTGTCTGTCCGTCTGTCCGTCTGTCTGTCCGTGTGAAAATCTAGATCTCAGCTATTATAAAAGCTAGAAATACCAAATTTGGTGACAATATGTGTTATTATTGCATGCTGGTCAAGTTTATTTTGGATTTTGCCCACGCCCCCTTCCGCCCCTGTAAACCGAAAAAAAAACTGATTACAAGTGCAATTTTGATGCCATATTATTCATTTTCGGTTTATATGATAACTATATCTAGGCAGATGATCTCTAAAAGTTTGGTAACAATCGGATAATAAACACAGAAGTTATTCAGCTCAACATTTTCCATAGCTGTAAGCAGCGCTGCCGGCAGCGCTGCTTGCAGCATTGTGCCAAATCGTGTGTGCGTGTACGGTGGTGAAATGGGTTAAGTTGTGGACTGCAAAACGAACAGTACTATTATACATTTACGGGTTCGAGTCCCGCCCGCATCAAAAATTAAATGTGTGCAAAAATGATTTTTTTTTTTATTTTATATTTTGACGTTGCATAAATATTATAAGTCCATAGCCTTTTACGGTCAAAATATGATTGTAGCCGTTTTTTTGTTCCGCAAATAAATTATGTACAAGCAGCTGGGTAGCGGGTATATTACAGTCGAGCACACTCGACTGTAGCTTTCTTACTTATTTTTTTTTATACCCGCTACTCATAGAGTAGAAGATCAAGTTTATTTTGGATTTTTGCCACGCCCCCTTCCGCCCCTGTAAATCGAAAAAAATTAATTACAAGCGCAATTTTCATGCCATATTGTTCCATATGATAATTATAGCTAGCCTGATGATCTCTGAAAATTTGGTAACAATCGGATAATAAACAAAGAAGCTATTCAGTTTAACGTTTTCCCTAGCTGTAAACCGCGCTTCCGGCAGCGCAAATTCTTTATTTGTACAGGAAATAATAAGAATGCTATACAATGCAAATTTTAGCTGTTGTTGGATAACAGCGTTAGTAGCTTAGTGAAAAAGCGATGAACTCCTGAACCGACAGGCCCGTGATTCGATTCCCAATTCATGCCGCTTAAGCTTTTTCTTTTTTTTTTAAGAACTTATACTTAAATTTTTAATATGCATTAATTGGTGGTGCATTTTATTTAAAATTTTTTTAATGGCTCACAATGAACTAAGTTAACAAGTGGAGAAGTGACAGTCTCTTAAATCAGCTCTGTGATTGTCAGAGCGCAGCTTTTTCTTATATTTTTTTATTTTTATTTTTTATTTAACTATATGTTTATGATTGTTATTTATGAATAAATAGCAACAACAACACGCATCATGCATTCAGACTTTGTTTTTGTCGTGCAAGAATTTGCGAATGGTCTCATAATGTAACTTTGGCAAAATTTGCGTAATAGCTTAATGGCCGAATGGAGAAGTGGTGGATCTCTTAGGTAATGGGTGAAAGTTTCGATTCCGCATGCATACGTGTCATGGTGGGGGAGATCGAGCTTTTCTTATTTTTTGGAAAACAAAAGTTTTTGACTCCCTTTTTGAGCTACCTTCATGAAACTTTGTATACATGTTTCTCATTGCTGCCCGCTGTAAGTAAGTCGGAACGAGCCGGTACGCACCGATACATCGTATAGATGCCATAGAACATATCGGTCGTTTTTTTACACTTTCCATTCAAGTATATAAAGAGGTATTAAAAGGGCACATATCGTTTTTTACATGCACGTATTCGATTTATAGTCTTCAACAGATACAATTATTATTTTTACTGTTTAAGTGATAAATCTTGGATTTCTGTGGTACCTGAATAAAAGTTATACGTTTTCAATACTTTTTACTCCTTTTCCCGGCAGCGCTGCTTGCAGCATTGTACCGAATAGTGTGTGCGTGTACGGTGGTGAAATGGGTTAAGTTGTGGACTGCAAAACGAACAGTACTATTATACATTTACGGGTTCGAGTCCCGCCCGCATCAAAAGTTAAATGTGTGCAAAAAATTATTGTTTTTATTTTAGATTTTGACATTGCATAAATATTGTAAGTCTATGCCCTTTTACGGTCAAAATATGATTGTAGCCGTTCTTTATTGTTCCGCAAATAATTTTGATGTACGAGCAGCTAGGTAGCGGGTATATTACAGTCAAGCACTCTCGAATGTAGCTTTCTTACTTGTCTAAATCTGATTCTCTTCATAACCTTGAAAAATCCATGGTCTTATACAGTCAACACTTGACTGTAGCCGTTCTTACTTGTTCGTTTTGCATTCTTCAAACGTTTTCGGCAGAAGTGAAAAAGAGCAAGTGTAGAGCAAGTCACATAGTGCAAGTGTCATAAAAATAGAACAATATTCTTAAGGCAAATCAAGTAACAAATAAAAAAAAAGTATGAAGATAAATTTAATTGTGATGCACCAGAAGACAATGAAAATTCTGATGCAATAACAATGTCAAAAGACAGTCACACAAATGTGTTTTGCTCAAAAAGCGGAGACCGCTTCTTTTGAGAAGAAATGTTTAAAAATAAAAATGTGTCAAGTAAGTTTCAAATTCAGATCATGGAAAATTTAAAAGACATAAACAAGGAAATTTATCTTTAAAATTAATCTTTATTTTCTACAGATTGATGCAATCCAAAACATAATAATGCCAGGCGGCGTTAAAAAAAATTTTAAAAATATTTAATCCAATTTTGTTGTTTTTAGCCTACAGCATCGATGACGTTCAGGGTAAAGCTACATTAAAACATGAAAGCAGTTTTTATGGAGCCTTATTAGCATAGTTCGCAGTTATAAAAATTGCAATTGTGTTGACAATTTTAAATTCACTTAGATATCCATTTTATTTTAATTCATATTCATCACCCAATTAAAACTGTTTCCTTCTTCTTTTATATTTTTTAGACGCAATCGACAATATAAATAAAAATGGCAATGGTAAGGAACTATTCAGAAAGCCATTGCAGCTGCAAAAAAAAACAAGTAAGAAAGCTACAGTCGAGTGTGCTCGACTGTAATATACCCGCTACCCAGCTGCTACAATCATATTTTGACCGTAAAAGGCTATGGACTTATAATATTTATGCAAAGTCAAAATCTAAATTAAAAAAAAATCATTTATGCACCCTTATGGCTAGCTATAGTTATCATGTAAACCGAAAATGAACAATATGGCATCAAAATTGCGCTTGTAATCAATGTTTTTTCGATTAATAATAACATATATTGTCACCAAATTTGGTAGACCTAGCTCTTATAATAGCTGAGATTTAGATTTTCTCACGGACAGACAGACGGACAGGCGGACATGGCTATATCGACTCGGCTGTTGATCCTGCGCCAGAATATATATTGTTTATGGGGTCGGAGGTGCCTCCTTCTGCCTGTTACATACATTTTCGGTTTGCACAAAGCTATAATACCCTTCTACTCTATGAGTAGCGGGTATAAAAAGCTTAAGCGGCATGAACTGGGAATCGAATCACGGGCCTGTCGGTTCAGGAGTTCATCGCTTTTTCACTTAGCTACTGACGCTGTTATCCAACAACTGCAAAAATTTGCATTGTAAGGCATACTTATTATTTCCTGTACAAATAAAGAATTTGGGCTGCCGGAAGCGCGGTTTACAGCTAGGGAAAACGTTAAACTGAATAGCTTCTGTGTTTATTATCCGATTGTTACCAAATTTTCAGAGATACTCTGGCTAGCTATACTTATCATATAAACCGAAAATGAACAATATGGCATCAAAATTCCGCTTGTAATCAATTTTTTTTATTTACAGTGGCGGAAGGGGGTGTGCCCAAAATCCAAAATAAACTTGATCAGCGTGCAATAATAAGACATACTGTCACCAAATTTGGTAGTTCTAGCTATTATAATAGCTGAGATCTAGATTTTCACATGGACAGACAGACGGACAGACAGACAGACAGATAGACGGACAGATGGACATGGCCATATCGACTCGGCTGTTGATCCTGAGCCAGAGTATATATACTTTATGGGGTCGGAGGTGACTCCTTCTGCCTGTTACATACATTTTCGGTTTGAACAAAGTTATAATACCCTTCTACTCTATGAGTAGCGGGTATAAAAAGAACAAGTAAGAAAGCTACAATCGAGTGAGCTCGACTGTAATATACCCGCTACCCAGCTGCTCGTACATCATTTATTTGCGGAACAAAAAAACGGCTACAATCATATTTTGACCGTAAAAGGCTATGGACTTATAATATTTATGCAAAGCCAAAATCTAAAATAAAAAAAAAAATACATTTTTGCACACGTTTAATTTTTGATGCGGGCGGGACTCAAACTGTAAATGCATACTAGTACTGTTCGTTTTGCAGTCCAAAACTTAACCCATTTCACCACCGTACACGCACACACGATTCGGGATAATGCTGCAAGCAGCTATGGAAAACGTTAAGCTGAATAACTTCTGTGTTTATTATCCGATTGTTACCAAATTTTCAGAGATCATCTTGCTAACTATAGTTATCATGTAAACCGAATATGAATATGGCACCGAAATTGCGACTGTAATCAATTTTTTTCGATTTACAGGGGCGGAAGGGAGCGTGGCCAAAATCCAAAATAAACTTGATCAGCGTGCAATAATAACACATTTTGACAACAAATTTGGTAGACCTCGCTCTTATAATAGCTGAGATCTAAAGGTTCAAATTAATCATTTTTTTCGATTTACGGGGGCGGAAGGGGGCGTGGCCAAAATCCAAAATAAACTTGATCAGCGTGCAATAATAACACATATTGTCACCAAATTTGGTAGTCCTAGCTCTTATAATAGCTGAGATCTAGAATTTCATACCGACAGACACATGGACAGACGGACATGGCTATATCGACTCGGCTGTTGGTCCTGAGTCAGAATATATATACTTTATGGGTTCGGAGGTATCTCCTTCTGCTTGTTACATACATTTTCAGTTTGAACAAAGTTATAATACCCTTCTACTCTATAAGTAGCGGGTATAAAAAAAAACGACTTGGATACTAAGAACTTTATTGATAAATGAGATCTCTCAATTTTGTATAGTATAAGGATTAAGAGTCAGATGCGGGTGGGACTCGAACCCGTAAATGCTGCCGGGAAAAGGAGTAAAAAGTATTGAAAACGTATAACTTTTGTTCAGGTACCAAAAAAATCCAATATTTATCACTTAAACAGTAAAAATAATAATTCTAACTGTAGAGGACTATAAATCGAATACGTGCATGTAAAAAACGATATGTGCCCTTTTAACACTTCTTTATATACTTGAATGGAAAGTGTTCTGGATCACTCTAACTTTTAATAAATTTTGTTAAAACAAGTAACAAAGCTACATTCGAGACTGCTCGACTGTAATATACCCGCTACGCAGCTGCTCGTACATCAAAATTATTTGAGGAACTATAAAGAACGGCCACAATCATATTTTGACCGTAAAAGGCCATGGACTTACAATATTTGGGCATAGTCAAAATCTTAAAAAAAAAAATATTTTTGGCCACATTTAACTTTTGATGCGGGTGGGACTCAAACCGGTAACCCATTTCACCACCGTGCACACACTATTCGGCACAATGCTGCAAGCAGCGCTGCCGGCAGCGCTGCTTACAGCTATGGAAAACGTAAAGCTGAATAACTTCTTTGTTTATTATCCGATTGTTACCAAATTTTCAGAGATCATTTGGCTAGTTATAGTTATCATATAACCCAATATGAACAATATGACATCAAAATTGCGCCTGTAATCAATTTTTTTAGATTTACGGGGGCGGAAGAGGGGGTGGCCAAAATCCAAAATAAACTTGATCAGCGTCCAATAATAAAACATATTGTCACCAAAGTAGGTGGTCCAATCTCTTATAATAGCTGAGATCTACAGGTTCAGGGGTAATCAATTTTTTTCGATTTACGGGGGCGGAAGAGGGCGTAGCCAAAATCCAAAATAAACTTGATCAGCGTGCAATAATAACACATTTTGTCACCAAATTTGGTAGACCTAGCTCTTATAATACCTGCGATCTACAGGTTCAGAGGTAATCAATTTTTTTCGATTTACGGGGGCGGAAGGGGGCGTGGCCAAAATCCAAAATAAACTTGATCAGCGTGCAATAATAACACATATTGTCACCAAATTTGGTGGTCCTAGCTCTTATAATAGCTGAGATCTAGAATTTCATACGGACAGACAGACGGACATGGTTATATCGACTCGGCTGTTGATCCTGAGCCAGAATATATAAACAGAATATACAAACGTTTTGGGCATAAGTGAAAAAGAGCAAGCGTAGAGCAAGTCACAAAGGGCAAGTGTCATAAAAATAGAACAATAATCTTAAGGCAAATCACGTAACAAATAAAAAAAAAGAATGAAGATAAATTTAATTGTGATGCACCAGAAGACAATGAAAATTCTGATGCAATAACAATGTCAAAAGACAGTTACACAAATGTGTTTTGCTCAAAAAGCGGAGATCGCTTCTTTTGAGAAGAAATGTTTAAAAATAATAATGTGTCAAGAAAGTTTCCAATTCAGATCATGGAAAATTTAAAAGACATAAACAAGGAAATTTATCTTTATAATTAATCTTTATTTTCTACAGATTGATGCAATCCAAAACATAATAATGCCAGGCGGTGTTCAAAAAAATTTTAAAAATATTTTATCCAATTTTGTTGTTTTTAGCCTACAGCATCGATGACGTTCAGGGTAAAGCTACATTAAAACATGAAAGCAGTTTTTATGGAGCCTTATTAGCATAGTTCGCAGTTATAAAAATTCCAATTGTATTGAAAATTTTAAATTCACTTAGATATCCAATATATTTTAATTCATATTCATCACCCAATTAAAACTGTTTACTTCTTCTTTTATATTTTTTAGACGCAATCGACAATATAAATAAAAATGGCAATGGTAAGGAACTATTCAGAAAGCCATTGCAGCTGCAAAAAAAAAAACGTTTTTTAAAAAACGCCACCATTAACACAAAAACAAGTAAGAAAGCTACAGTCGAATGTGCTCGACTGTAATATACCCGCTACCCAGCTGCGCGTACATAATTTATTTGCGGAACAAAAAAAACGGCTACAATCATATTTTGACCTTAAAAGACTATGGACTTACAATATTTATGCTAAGTCAAAATCTAAAAAAATAAAAAAAAAAATATTTTTGGACACATTTAATTTTTGATGCGGGCGGGACTCAAACCCGTAAATGCATAATAGTACTGTTCGTTTTGCAGTCCACAACTTAACCCATTTGACCACCGTATACGCACACACTATTCGGCACAATGCTGCAAGCAGCGCTGCCGGCAGCGCTGCTTACAGCTATGCAAAACGTTAAGCTGAACAACTTCTGTGTTGATTATCCATTTGATACCAAATTTTCAGAGATCATCTGGCTAGCTATAGTTATCATGTAAACCGAATATGAATATGGCATCGAAATTGCGACTCTAATCAATTTTTTTCGATTTACAGGGGCGGAAGGGAGCGTTGCCAAAATTCAAAATAAACTTGATCAGCGTGCAATAATAACACATTTTGTCACCAAATTTGGTAGACCTAGCTCTTATAGCGCTGCTTACAGCTATGGAAAACGTTAAGCTGAACAACTTCTGTGTTGATTATCCATTTGATACCAAATTTTCAGAGATCATCTGGCTAGCTATAGTTATCATGTAAACCGAATATGAATATGGCATCGAAATTGCGACTGTAATCAATTTTTTTCGATTTACAGGGGCGGAAGGGAGCGTTGCCAATATTCAAAATAAACTTGATCAGCGCGCAATAATAACACATTTTGTCACCAAATTTGGTAGACCTAGCTCTTATAATAGCTGAGATCTAAAGGTTCAGAGATAATCATTTTTTTCGATTTACGGGGTCGGAAGTGGGCGTGGCCAAAATCTAAAATAGAAACTAAAATAGCTAGAGCCACCAAATTTGGTGACAACACTTATGTTAATCATACGCTGTAAAATTTTTATTAAAATTTGGGGCACGCCTACTTCCGCCCCCGCAAATCGATAAACCGATAGGCCCGTGATTCGATTCCCAGTTCATGCCGCTTAAGCTTTTTCTTTTTTTTTTAAGAACTTTTACTTTAAATTTTGAATGTGCATTAATTGGTGGTCGTGCATTTTATTTAAAATTTTTTTAATAGCTCACAATGAACTTAGTTAACAACTGGAGAAGTGTCAGTCTCTTAAATCAGCTGTGTGCGATTGTTAGAGCGCAGCTATTTCTTATATTTTTTTATTTTTGTTTTTTATTTAATTGTATGTTTAAGTTATGAGAATAAATAGGAACAACAACACGCATCCATTAGACAAGAATTTTCGAATGGTCTCATAATGTAACTTTGGAAAAATGGCTTAATGGCCGAATGATGAAGTGGTGGACCTCTTAGGTAATGGGTTCAAGGTTAGATTCCGCATGCATGCGTGTTCTGGGTGGGAAGATCGAACTTTTCTTATTTCTATCCAAAAAAAGTTTTTGCCTCTCTTTTTGAGCTACCTTCATGAAACTTTGTATACATGTTTCTTATTGCTGCCCGCTGTAAATAAGGCGGAACGAGCCGGTACGGACCGATACATCGTATAGATGCCATAGAACCTATCGGTTGCTTTTATACCAGCTACTCATAGAGTAGAAGGGTATTATAACTTTGTTCAAACCGAACATGTATGTAACAGGTAGAAGGAGACACCTCCGACCCCATAAAGTATACATATTCTGGCTCAGGATCAACAGCCGCGTCGATAGCCATGTCCGTCTGTCCGCCTGTCTGTCTGTCCGTCTGTCTGTCCGTGTGAAAATCTAAATCTCAGCTATTATAAGAGCTAGAACTACCAAATTTGGTGACAAAATGTGTTATTATTCCACGCTGATCAAGTTTATTTTGGATTTTGGCCACTCCCCCTTCCGCCCCTGTAAATCGAAAAAAAATTAATTACAAGCGCAATTTTGATGGCGTATTGTTCATTTTCGGACTACATGATAACTATAGCTAGCCAGATGATCTCTTTGGTAACAATCGGATAATAAACACAGAAATTATTCAGCTTGACGTTTTCCGTAGCTGTAAGCAGCGCTGCCGGCAGCGCAAATTCTCTATTTGTATAGGAAATAACAATAATGCCTTACAATGCACATTTTTGCAGTTGTTGGATAACAGCGTCCGTAGCTTAGTGGAAAAGCGATGAACTCCTGAACCGACAGGCCCGTGGTTGGATTCCCAGTTCATGCCGCTTAAGCTTTTTCTTTTTTTATACCCGCTACTCATAGAGTAGAAGGGTATTATAACTTTTTTCAAACCAAAAATGTATGTAACAGGCAGAAGGAGACACCTCCGACTCCATAAAGTATATATATTCTGGCTCAGGATCAACAGCCGAGTCGACATAGCCATGTCCGTCTGTACGTCTGTCTGTCTGTCCGTCTGTCCGTCTGTTTGTCCGTGTGAAAATCTAGATCTCAACATTATAAGAGCTAGAACTACCAAATTTGGTGACAGTATGTGTTATTATTGCACGGTGATCAAGTTTATTTTGGATTTTGGCCACGCCCCCTTCTGCCCCTGTAAATAAAAAAAAATTGATTACAAGCGCAATTTTGATGCCATATTGTTCATTTTCGGTTTATATGATAAGTATAGCTAGCCAGATTATCTCTGAAAATTTGGTAACAATCGGATAATAAACACAGAAGTTATTCAGCTTAACCTTTTCCATAGCTGTAAGCAGCGCTGCCGGCAGCGCAAATTCTTTATTTGTACAGGAAATAATGAGAATGCCTTACAATGCAAATTTTTGCAGTTGTTGGATAACAGCGTCAGTAGCTTAATGGAAAAGCGATGAGCTCCTGAACCGACAGGCCCGTGGTTCGATTCACAGTTCATGCCGCTTAAGCTTTTTCTTTTTATACCCGCTACTCATAGAGTAGAAGGGAATTATAACTTTGTTCAAACCGAAAATGTATGTAACATGTATGTATGTCCGTCTGTCTGTCCGTGTGAAAATCTACGTCTCAGCTGTTATACGAGCTAGGACTACCAAATTTGGTGACAATATGTGTTATTATTGCACACTAATCAAGTTTATTTTCGATTTTGGCCACGCCCCCTTCCGCCCCCGTAATTCGAAAAAACATTAATTACAAGCGCAATTTTGATGCTATATTGTTCATTTTCGGTTTACATGATAACTATAGCTAGCCAGATGATCTCTGAATAATAAACACAGAAGTTATTCAGCTTAACGTTTTCCATAGCTGTAAGCAGCGCTGCCGGCAGCGCTGCTTGCAGCATTGTGCCGAATAGTGTGTGCGTGTACAGTGGTGAAATGGGTTAAGTTGTGGACTGCAAAACGAACAGTACTATTATGCATTTACGGGTTCGAGTCCCGCCCGCATCAAAAATTAAATATATGCAAAAATGTTTTTTTTTTATACCCGCTACTCATAGAGTAGAAGGGTATTATAACTTTGTTCAAACCGAAAATGTATGTAACAGGCAGAAGGAGACACCTCCGACCCCATAAAGTATATATATTCTGGCTCAGGATCAACAGCCGAGTCGATATAGCCATGTCCGTCTGTCCGTCTGTCTGTCTGTCCGTCTGTCCGTCTGTCTGTCCTTGTGAAAACCTAGATCTCAGCTATTATAAGAGCTAGAACTACCAAATTTGGTGACAGTATGTGTTAATATTGCATGCTGGTCATGATTATTTTGGATTTTGGCCACCCCCCTTCCGCCCCTGTAAATCGAAAAAAATTGATTACAAGTGCAATTTTGATGCCATATTATTCATTTTCGGTTTGTATGATAACTATATCTAGGCAGATGATCTCTCAAAGTTTGGTAACAATCGGATAATAAACACAGAAGTTATTCAGCTTAACGTTTTCCATAGCTGTAAGCAGCGGTGCCGGCAGCGCTGCTTGCAGCATTGTGCCGAATCGTGTGTGCGTGTACGGTGGTGAAATGGGTTAAGTTGTGGACTGCAAAACGAACAGTACTATTATGCATTTACGGGTTCGAGTCCCGCCCGCATCAAAAATTAAATGAGTGCAAAAATGTTTTTTTTTTATACCCGCTACTCATAGAGTAGAAGATCAAGTTTATTTTGGATTTTGGCCACGCCCCCTTCCGCCCCTGTAAATCGAAAAAAATTGATTACAAGCGCAATTTTCATACCATATTGTTCCATATGGTAATTATAGCTAGCCTGATGATCTCTGAAAATTTGGTAACAATCGGATAATAAACAAAGAAGCTATTCAGTTTAACGTTTTCCCTAGCTGTAAACCGCGCTTCCGGCAGCGCAAATTCTTTATTTGTACAGGAAATAATAAGAATGCCATACAACGCAAATTTTTGCTGTTGTTGGATAACAGCGTTAGTAGCTTAGTGAAAAAGCGATGAACTCCTGAACCGACAGGCCCGTGATTCGATTCCCAATTCATGCCGCTTAAGATTTTTCTTTTTTTTTTTAAGAACTTATACTTTAATTTTTTAATATGCATTAATTGGTGGTGCATTTTATTTAAAATTTTTCTAATGGCTCACAATGAACTTAGTTAACAAGTGGAGAAGTGACAGTCTCTTAAATCAGCTCTGTGCGATTGTCAGAGCGCAGCTTTTTCTTATATTTCTTTATTTTTATTTTTTATTTAATTATATGTTTATGATTGTTATTTATGAATAAATAGCAACAAAAACACGCATCATGCATTCAGACTTTGTTTTTGTCGTGCAAGAATTTCCGAATGGTCTCATAATGTAACTTTGGCAAAATTTGCGTAATGGCTTAATGGCCGAATGGAGAAGTGGTGGATCTCTTAGGTAATGGGTCAAAGGTTCGATTCCGCATGCATACGTGTCATGGTGGGGGAGATCGAGCTTTTCTTATTTTTTGCAAAAAAAAAGTTTTTGCCTCCCTTTTTGAGCTACCTTCATGAAACTTTGTATACATGTTTCTCATTGCTGCCCGCTGTAAGTAAGTCGGAACGAGCCGGTACTCACCGATACATCGTATAGATGCCATAGAACATATTAATTATATTATATATTATTTTTACTTTTTAAGTGATAAATCTTGGATTTTTGAGGTACCTGAATAAAAGTTATACGTTTTCAATACTTTTTACTCCTTTTCCTGGGAGCGCTGCTTGCAGCATTGTACCGAATAGTGTGTGCGTGTACCGTAGTAAAATTTGTTAAGTTGTGGACTGCATAACAAACGAAACTATTATGCATTTATGAAAAAAAAAATTATTTTTTTTTATTTTAGATTTTGACTTTGCATAAATATTGTAAGTCTATGCCCTTTTACGGTCAAAATATGATTGTAGCCGTTCTTTATTGTTCCGCAAATAATTTTGATGTACGAGCAGCTGGGTAGCGGGTATATTACAGTCGAGCACACTCGACTGTAGCTTTCTTACTTGTTTTTTTTTAGATTTTGACTATGTCTAAATATTGTAAGTCCATGGCCTTTTACGGTTAAAATATGACTGTGGCCGTTCTTTATTGTTCCTCAAATAATTTTGATATATTACAGTCGAGCACACTCGACTGTAGCTTGCTTACTTGTTTTTGTGTTAAAGTTGGCGTTTTTTAAAAAAACCTTTTTTTTTTTGCAGCTGCAATGGCTTTCTGAATAGTTCCTTACCATTGCCATTTTTATACCCGCTACTCATAGAGTAGAAGGGTGTTATAACTTTGTTCAAACCGAAAATGTATGTAACAGGCAGAAGGAGACACCTCCGACCCCATAAAGTATATATATTCTGGCTCAGGATCAACAGCCGAGTCGATATAGCCATGTCCGTCTGTCTGTCTATCCGTCTGTCTGTCCGTGTGAAAATCTAGATCTCAGCTATTATAAGAGCTAGAACTACCAAGTTTGGTGACAGTATGTGTTATTATCGCATGCTGGTCAAGTTTATTTTGGATTTTGGCCACGCCCCCTTCCGCCCCTGTAAATCGAAAATAATTGATTACAAGTGCAATTTTGATGCCATATTATTCGTTTTCGGTTTGTATGATAACTATATCTAGGCAGATGATCTCTAAAAGTTTGGTAACAAACTGTAGCTGTAAGCAGCGGTGCCGGCAGCGCTGCTTGCAGCATTGTGCCGAATCGTGTGTACGTGTACGGTGGTGAAATGGGTTAAGTTGTGGACTGCAAAACGAACAGTACTATTATGCATTTACGGGTTCGAGTCCCGCCCGCATCAAAAATTAAATGAGTGCAAAAATGTTTTTTTTTATACCCGCTACTCATAGAGTAGAAGATCAAGTTTATTTTGGATTTTGGCCACGCCCCCTTCCGCCCCTGTAAATCGAAAAAATTGATTACAAGCGCAATTTTCATGCCATATTGTTCCATATGGTAATTATAGCTAGCCTGATGATCTCTGAAAATTTGGTAACAATCGGATAATAAACAAAGAAGCTATTCAGTTTAACGTTTTCCCTAGCTGTAAACCGCGCTTCCGGCAGCGCAAACTCTTTATTTGTACAGGAAATAATAAGAATGCCATACAATGCAAATTTTTGCTGTTGTTGGATAACAGCGTTAGTAGCTTAGTGAAAAAGCGATGAACTCCTGAACCGACAGGCCCGTGATTCGATTCCCAATTCATGCCGCTTAAGCTTTTTCTTTTTTTTTTAAGAACTTATACTTAAATTTTTAATATGCATTAATTGGTGGTGCATTTTATTTAAAATTTTTCTAATGGCTCACAATGAACTTAGTTAACAAGTGGAGAAGTGACAGTCTCTTAAATCAGCTCTGTGCGATTGTCAGAGCGCAGCTTTTTCTTATATTTTTTTATTTTTATTTTTTTTTTTTAATTATATGTTTATGATTGTTATTTATGAATAAATAGCAACAACAACACGCATCATGCATTCAGACTTTGTTTTTGTCTTGCAAGAATTTCCGAATGGTCTCATAATGTAACTTTGGCAAAATTTGCGTAATGGCTGAATGACCGAATGGAGAAGTGGTGGACCTCTTAGGTAATAGGTCCAAGGTTCGATTTCGCATGCATACGTGTCATGGTGGGGGAGATTGAGCTTTTCTCATTTTTTGCAAAAAAAAGTTTTTGCCTCCCTTTTTGAGCTACCTTCATGAAACTTTGTATACATGTTTCTCATTGCTGCCCGCTGTAAGTAAGTCGGAACGAGCCGTAACGCACCGATACATCGTATAGATGCCATAGAACATATCGGTTGCTTTTTAAAAAAATTTATTAAAAGTTAGAGTGCTCCAGAACACTTTCCATTCAAGTATATAAAGAGGTATTAAAAGGGCACATATCGTTTTTTACATGCACGTATTCGATTTATAGTCTTCAAGAGGTAGAATTATTATTTTTACAGTTTAAGTGATAAATCTTGGATTTTTGTGGTACCTGAAAAAAAGTTATACGTTTTCAATACTTTTTACTCCTTTTCCTGGCAGCGCTGCTTGCAGCATTGTGCCGAATCGTGTGTGCGTGTACGGTGGTGAAATGGGTTAAGTTGTGGACAATCGGATAATAAACAAAGAAGCTATTCAGTTTAACGTTTTCCCTAGCTGTAAACCGCGCTTCCGGCAGCGCAAATTCTTTATTTGTACAGGAAATAATAAGAATGCCATACAATGCAAATTTTTGCTGTTGTTGGATAACAGCGTTAGTAGCTTAGTAAAAAAGCGATGAACTCCTGAACCGACAGGCCCGTGATTCGATTTCCAATTCATGCCGCTTAAGCTTTTTCTTTTTTTTTTAAGAACTTATACTTAAATTTTTAATATGCATTAATTGGTGGTGCATTTTATTTAAAATTTTTCTAATGGCTCACAATGAACTTAGTTAACAAGTGGAGAAGTGACAGTCTCTTAAATCAGCTCTGTGCGATTGTCAGAGCGCAGCTTTTTCTTATATTTTTTTATTTTTATTTTTTTTTTTTAATTATATGTTTATGATTGTTATTTATGAATAAATAGCAACAACAACACGCATCATGCATTCAGACTTTGTTTTTGTCTTCCAAGAATTTCCGAATGGTCTCATAATGTAACTTTGGCAAAATTTGCGTAATGGCTTAATGGCCGAATGGAGAAGTGGTGGACCTCTTAAGTAATGGGTCCAAGGTTCGATTCCGCATGCATACGTGTCATGGTGGGGGAGATTAAGCTTTTCTCATTTTTTGCAAAAAAAAGTTTTTGCCTCCCTTTTTGAGCTACCTTCATGAAACTTTGTATACATGTTTCTCATTGCTGCCCGCTGTAAGTAAGTCGGAACGAGCCGTAACGCACCGATACATCGTATAGATGCCATAGAACATATCGGTTGCTTTTTAAAAAAATTTATTAAAAGTTAGAGTGCTCCAGAACACTTTCCATTCAAGTATATAAAGAGGTATTAAAAGGGCACATATCGTTTTTTACATGCACGTATTCGATTTATGGTCTTCAAGAGGTAGAATTATTATTTTTACAGTTTAAGTGATAAATCTTGGATTTTTGTGGTACCTGAAAAAAAGTTATACGTTTTCAATACTTTTTACTCCTTTTCCTGGCAGCGCTGCTTGCAGCATTGTGCCGAATCGTGTGTGCGTGTACGGTGGTGAAATGGGTTAAGTTGTGGACAATCGGATAATAAACAAAGAAGCTATTCAGTTTAACGTTTTCCCTAGCTGTAAACCGCGCTTCCGGCAGCGCAAATTCTTTATTTGTACAGGAAATAATAAGAATGCCATACAATGCAAATTTTTGCTGTTGTTGGATAACAGCGTTAGTAGCTTAGTAAAAAAGCGATGAACTCCTGAACCGACAGGCCCGTGATTCGATTCCCAATTCATGCCGCTTAAGATTTTTCTTTTTTTTTTAAGAACTTATACTTTAATTTTTTAATATGCATTAATTGGTGGTGCATTTTATTTAAAATTTTTCTAATGGCTCACAATGAACTTAGTTAACAAGTGGAGAAGTGACAGTCTCTTAAATCAGCTCTGTGCGATTGTCAGAGCGCAGCTTTTTCTTATATTTCTTTATTTATATTTTTTATTTAATTATATGTTTATGATTGTTATTTATGAATAAATAGCAACAAAAACACGCATCTTGCATTCAGACTTTGTTTTTGTCGTGCAAGAATTTCCGAATGGTCTCATAATGTAACTTTGGCAAAATTTGAGTACTGGCTTAATGGCTGAATGGAGAACTGGTGGATCTCTTAGGTAATGGGTCAAAGGTTCGATTCCGCATGCATACGTGTCATGGTGGGGGAGATCGAGCTTTTCTTATTTTTTGCAAAGAAAAGTTTTTGCCTCCCTTTTTGAGCAACCTTCATGAAACTTTGTATACATGTTTCTCATTGCTGCCCGCTGTAAGTAAGTCGGAACGAGCCGGTACGCACCGATACATCGTATAGATGCCATAGAACATATCGGTTGTTTTTTTACACTTTCCATTCATGTATATAAAGAGGTATTAAAAGGGCACATATCGTTTTTTACATGCACGTATTCGATTTATAGTCTTCAACAGATACAATTATTATTTTTACTGTTTAAGTGATAAATCTTGGATTTTTGAGGTACCTGAATAAAAGTTATACGTTTTCAATACTTTTACTCCTTTTCCCGGCAGCGCTGCTTGCAGCATTGTACCGAATAGTGTGTGCGTGTACCGTAGTGAAAGGGGTTAAGTTGTGGACTGCATTACGAACGAAACTATTATGCATTTATGGGTTCGAGTCCCACCCGCATCAAAAGTTAAATGTGTGCAAAAAATTATTTTTTTTATTTTAGATTTTGACTTTGCATAAATATTGTAAGTCTATACCCTTTTACGGTCAAAATATGATTGTAGCCGTTCTTTATTGTTCCGCAAATAATTTTGATGTACGAGCAGCTGGGTAGCGGGTATATTACAGTCGAGCACACTCGACTATAGCTTTCTTACTTGTTTTTTTTAGATTTTGACTATGTGTAAATATTGTAAGTCCATGGCCTTTTACGGTTAAATTATGACTGTGGCCGTTCATTATTGTTCCTCAAATAATTTTGATATATTACAGTCGAGCACAATCGACTGTAGCTTTCTTACTTGTTTTTGTGTTAATGATGGCGTTTTTTAAAAAAACGTTTTTTTTTTTTTGCAGCTGCAATGGCTTTCTGAATAGTTCCTTACCATTGCCATTTTTATACCCGCTACTCATAGAGTAGAAGGGTATTATAACTTTGTTCAAACCGAAAATGTATGTAACAGGCAGAAGGAGACACCTCCGACCCCATAAAGTATATATATTCTGGCTCAGGATCAACAGCCGAGTCGATATAGCCATGTCCGTATGTCCGTCTGTCTGTCTGTCCATCTGTCTGTCCGTGTGAAAATCTAGATCTCAGCTATTATAAGAGCTAGAACTACCAAATTTGGTGACAGTATGTGTTATTGTTGCATGCTGGTCAAGTTTATTTTGGATTTTGGCCACGCCCCCTTCCGCCCCTGTAAATCGAAAATAATTGATTACAAGTGCAATTTTGATGCCATATTATTCGTTTTCGGTTTGTATGATAACTATAGCTAGCCAGATGATCTCTGAAAACTTGGTAACAATCGGATAATAAACACAGAAGTTATTCAGCTTAACGTTTTCCATAGCTGTAAGCAGCGGTGCCGGCAGCGCTGCTTGCAGCATTTTGCCGAATCGTGCGTGCGTGTACGGTGGTGAAATGGGTTAAGTTGTGGACTGCAAAACGAACAGTACTATTATGCATTTACGGGTTCGAGTCCCGCCCGCATCAAAAATTAAATGAGTGCAAAAATGTTTTTTTTTATACCCGCTACTCATAGAGTAGAAGATCAAGTTTATTTTGGATTTTGGCCACGCCCCCTTCCGCCCCTCTAAATCGAAAAAAATTGATTACAAGTGCAATTTTCATGCCATATTGTTCCATATGGTAATTATAGCTAGCCTGATGATCTCTGAAAGTTTGGTAACAATCGGATAATAAACAAAGAAGCTATTCAGTTTAACGTTTTCCCTAGCTGTAAACCGCGCTTCCGGCAGCGCAAACTCTTTATTTGTACAGGAAATAATAAGAATGCCATACAATGCAAATTTTTGCTGTTGTTGGATAACAGCGTTAGTAGCTTAGTGAAAAAGCGATGAGCTCCTGAACCGACAGGCCCGTGATTCGATTCCCAATTCATGCCGCTTAAGATTTTTCTTCTTTTTTTTTAAGAACTTATACTTTAATTTTTTAATATGCATTAATTGGTGGTGCATTTTATTTAAAATTTTTCTAATGGCTCACAATGAACTTAGTTAACAAGTGGAGAAGTGACAGTCTCTTAAATCAGCTCTGTGCGATTGTCAGAGCGCAGCTTTTTCTTATATTTCTTTATTTTTATTTTTTATTTAATTATATGTTTATGATTGTTATTTATGAATAAATAGCAACAACAGCACACATCATGCATTCAGACTTTGTTTTTGTCGTGCAAGAATTTCCGAATGGTCTCATAATGTAACTTTGGCAAAATTTGCGTAATGGCTTAATGGCCGAATGGAGAAGTGGTGGATCTCTTAGGTAATGGGTCAAAGGTTCGATTCCGCATGCATACGTGTCATGGTGGGGGAGATCGAGCTTTTCTTATTTTTTGCAAAAAAAAAGTTTTTGCCTCCCTTTTTGAGCTACCTTCATGAAACTTTGTATACATGTTTCTCATTGCTGCCCGCTGTAAGTAAGTCGGAACGAGCCGGTACGCACCGATACATCGTATAGATGCCATAGAACATATCGGTCGTTTTTTTACACTTTCCATTCAAGTATATAAAGAGGTATTAAAAGGGCACATATCGTTTTTTACATGCACGTATTCGATTTATAGTCTTCAACAGATAGAATTATTATTTTTACTGTTTAAGTGATAAATCTTGGATTTTTGAGGTACCTGAATAAAAGTTATACGTTTTTAATACTTTTTACTCCTTTTCCCGGCAGCGCTGCTTGCAGCATTGTACCGAATAGTGTGTGCGTGTACCGTAGTGAAATGGGTTAAGTTGTGGACTGCATAACGAACGAAACTATAATGAATTTATGGGTTCGAGTCCCACCCGCATCAAAAGTTAAATGTGTGCAAAAAATTATTTTTTTTATTTTAGATTTTGACTTTGCACAAATATTGTAAGTCTATGCCCTTTTACGGTCAAAATATGATTGTAGCCGTTCTTTATTGTTCCGCAAATAATTTTGATGTACGAGCAGCTGGGTAGCGGGTATATTACAGTCGAGCACTCTCGAATGTAGCTTTCTTACTTGTTTTTTATTTGTTACTTGATTTGCCTTAAGATTATTGTTCTATTTTTATAACACTTGCCCTATGTGACTTGCTCTACACTTGCTCTTTTTCACTTCTGCCCAAAACGTTTTTATATTCTGTTTATATATTCTGGCTCAGGATCAACAGCCGAGTCGATATAGCCATGTCCGTCTGTCTGTCCGTATGAAATTCTAGATCTCAGCTATTATAAGAGCTAGGACTACCAAATTTGGTGACAATATGTGTTATAATTGCACGCTGATCAAGTTTATTTTGGATTTTGGCCACGGCCTCTTCCGCCCCCGTAAATCTAAAAAAATTTATTACAGGCGCAATTTTGATGTCATATTGTTCATTTTTGGGTTATATGATAACTATAACTAGCCAAATGATCTCTGAAAATTTGGTAACAATCGGATAATAAACAAAGAAGCTTAACGTTTTCCATAGCTGTAAGCAGCGCTGCCGGCAGCCGGTGCCGAATAGTGTGTGCACGGTGGTGAAATGGGTTACCGGTTCGAGTCCCACCCGCGTCAAAAATTAAATGTGGCCAAAAATATTTTTTTTTTTTTAGATTTTGACTATGGTTAAATATTGTAAGTCCATGGCCTTTTACGTCAAAATATGATTGTGGTCGTTCTTTATTGTTCCTCAAATAATTTTGATATATTACAGTCGAGCACACTCGGCTGTAGCTTTCTCACTTGTTTTTGTGTTAATGGTGGCGTTTTTTCAAAAAACGTTTTTTTTTTTTGCAGCTGCAATGGCTTTCTGAATAGTTCCTTACTATTGCCATTTTTATACCCGCTACTCATAGAGTAGAAGGGTATTATAACTTTGTTCAAACCGAAAATGTATGTAACAGGCAGAAGGAGACACCTCCGACCCCATAAAGTATATATATTCTGGCTCAGGATCAACAGCCGAGTCGATATAGCCATGTCCGTCTGTCTGTCCGTGTGAAAATCTAGATCTCAGCTATTATAAGAGCTAGGACAACCAAATTTGGTGACAATAGGTGTTATTATTGCACGCTGATCAAGTTTATTTTGGATTTTGGCCACGCCCCCTTCCGCCCCCGCAAATTGAAAAAACATTGATAACAAGTTCAATTTTGATGCCATATTGTTCATTTTTGGTTTACATGATAACTATAGCTAGCCAGATGATCTCTAAAAATTTGGTAACAATCGGATAATAAACACAGAAGTTATTCAGTTTAACGTTTTCCATAGCTGTAAGCAGCGCTGCCGGCAACGCTGCTTGCAGCATTGTGCCGAATCGTGTGTGCGTGTACGGTGGTGAAATGGGTTAAGTTGTGGACTGCAAAACGAACAGTACTATTATGCATTTACGGGCTCGAGTCCCGCCCGCATCAAAAATTAAATGTGTGCAAATATGTTTTTTTTTTTTATTTTATATTTTGACTTTGCAAAAATATTATAAGTCCATAGCCTTTTACGGTCAAAATATGATTGTAGCCGTTTTTTTCCGCAAATAAATTATGTACAAGCAGCTGGGTAGCGGGTATATTACAGTCGAGCACACTCGACTGTGGCTTTCTTACTTGTTATTTATATTGTCGATTGCATCTAAAAAATATAAAAGAAGAAGTAAACAGTTTTAATTGGGTGATGAATATGAATTAAAATAAAATGGATATCTAAGTGAATTTTAAATTTTCAATACAATTGGAATTTTTATAACTGCGAACTATGCTAATAAGGCTCCATAAAAACTGCTTTCATGTTTTAATGTAGCTTTACCCTGAACGTTATCGATGTTGTAGGCTAAAAACATCAAAATTGGATAAAATATTTTTAAAATGTTTTTGAACACCGCCTGGCATTATTATGTTTTGGATTGCATCAATCTGTAGAAAATAAAGATAAATTATAAAGATAAATTTTCTTTGTTTATGTCTTTTAAATTTTCCATGATCTGAATTGGAAACTTTCTTGACACATTTTTATTTTTAAACATTTCTATATCTCCGTCACTTTTTGAGCAAAACACATTTGTGTGACTGTCTTTTGACATTGTTATTGCATGAGAATTTTCATTGTCTTCTGGCGCATCACAATTAAATTTATCTTCATACTTTTCTTTATTTGTTACTTGATTTGCCTTAAGATTATTGTTCTATTTTTTATGACACTTGCCCTATGTAACTTGCTCTACACTTGCTCTTTTTCCGTATGAAATTCTAGATCTCAGCTATTATAAGAGCTAGGACCACCAAATTTGGTGACAATATGTATTATTATTGCACGCTGATTAAGTTTATTTTGGATTTTGGCCACGACCCCTTCCGCCCCCGTAAATCGAAAAAAATTGATTACCTCTGAACCTGTAGATCTCAGCTATTATAAGAGATTGGACTACCAAATTTAGTGACAATATGTGTTATTATTGCATATAAATGAAAAAATATTGATTACAAGCGCAATTTTGATGCCATATTGTTCCATGTTACAGGTGAAAATACCTAACCCGTCAAAAGACGGGGTTGGGCATTTACGTGTATTTTCCCCATATGAAGACTTAAACAACTTTTATTGTGTTTAATTTTTATTGTTGCATATAAAAATTCAAAAAACAGTTTTTTGAAGATGAATTGCATAGGAGACTATTACATTTTGTGCAAAAAGACTGTGTTTCGGATTTGCAGCTGGCCATCTGGCCATCATTTGCATTTGGAATGTATGTTTTTACTTTCGATGGAGCCGGAGCCGGTGATGCTGAGTGAGATAATGGCCGTCCCCGTCCACGTCTAGCCGGAATCGAAAGCAGATATAAAGTCTCCGCCACCTCAATTCGAAAATCTTGCAAAAAACGTCGTGCTTGTCCCTTATGCGACCGATGATATAAAATATATGTGTTTACCATTGACATATCCAATAGATGGAAAAATAAACGGTTGGTCCACTTTCGTGATTTTATTCGAATACGATACCGGCCGATAAGGCCATCCATTAGGACAACTGCTCCCATATGACGATTGTACTCCTTTTTAATCATAGGACACTCAATCTCAATTTGTTTCTTATTTTTTCGATCCCACCGAGTCGCTGTTTGCAATAGAGTTTCAGTTTGTGACAAAAACGATTGAGTTCCAACATAGGTTGATATAAGTCGAACTGTTTTTGTGTCGCGCTACAAAACGTTGCATATATCCACACCAAAAGCGGAACCTAAAAACTCCTCGGAATAGCCTCGAGGAACTTTTTTTGCATTGAGGCTTTCATCAGACGATAATTTGTTGTTCGATATACGATTTGAACGCACAGTTCCCAAACAATAGATACCACTGCTACGAAGGTAGACAGCAAATCCGAGCGATGTGTAAAAGTTGTCAAAGTAAATTATATGATTTTGATGATCAGGAATCCACTTTGATATTCTTACGACGACATTTGAAGCAGCACCAAGGTCAGAAGTATTTTCTGGAATCACATTATCGCCAGCGCCTGAATAGATTTCGAAGGCATATGAAAATTCTGAAATGTCGCACAGATTGAAAAGTTTTGTTCCCCATTTGTGTGGTTTATTTGGCATTGACGTGTCGGATTTCCCTGCATTTTTGTGGAACATATTTGCTCGTCAACACACAGGCGTTGAGGCACAGGCACTTTTAAAAACCTTTCATTAAAGTAAGTTATATGTGGACTTACTTTAAATAAACGATCTGTATCAAAATTATCTAATGCTGCCACATTAATTGCGCTAACAAGCGTCTCTGTTGAGTTAAGACATTCGTCGATAAAAGAGTTGCAAAGACCGGTGAAATTAGCCTCTTCAATGTCGTCTTCAGAGTTCAGCTCATCTCCAGTTTCATTAAAGTCATCATCATCCAGCTCGTCCATTATATTTTGAATTTCATTATCAGACAGCTTTGAAAATTTTATGATCTTTCGACCCGACATCACTGAATAAAGAAGCGATAAGGAACGCAATGGTTAACAATAAATTTACAGTTAAATGCCCAACCCCGCCAAAAGGCGGGATTTGTTCCAAGTCGATATTTCTTAACTTATATTGTCTTTTTTATTTGATTTTTAAACTAACCGATTGATAATAACGCGTTCTACTCACTAATTTTTTTTTTCTTGTACGACACAAAATAAACTTTTTGTTCAATCTTCAAAATCACTGTTTTTGCAAAATGAATTATATACGACCGACACCTGCAACTTTTCACTTTGGACTGAACTTGTGAAGTGTTTCAGTAAAAAAACGATCAGCGATGTAAACATGCAAAATGAAATGTCCTAAAATATATGTGATTCCCCTTTTTTAAATAAAACTAACTACGCAGTTTTTGTATGCAGTTCTATTGCAACCCGCCAAAAGGCGGGTTATTGAAAACCTAAAACTATAACCACAGCATTACATCGGATAAAGGAAAAAACATAACAAAAGCCATTCAAATTTTAAATGATGATTCGGAGTCTCTTTTTGACGATGACACACACGATAATATTAACTGTGAAAATATGATGAAAAAACATACAGTTGGCGAATATTCACCTTGTAAGGTGTGCTGCGCACTCACTTCAACTGTGCGTAATCGACATCAACAACGAATAGGTAAGTGAAAACATAAAATTTGTATACCCGCTACTCATAGAGTAGAAAGGTATTATAACTTTCTTCAAACCGAAAATGTATGTAAAAGGCAGAATGAGACACCTCTGACCCTATTAAGTATATATATTCTGGCTCAGGATCAACAGCCGAGTCGATATAGCCATGTCCGTCTGTCCGTCTGTCTGTCTGTCCGTCTGTCTGTCCGTGTGAAAATCTAGATCTCAGCTATTATAAGAGCTAGGACAACCAAATTTGGTGACAATATGTGTTATTATTGCACGCTGATCAAGTTTAATTTGGATTTTGGCCACGCCCCCTTCCGCCCCCGCAAATTGAAAAAACATTGATAACAAGTGCAATTTTGATGCCATATTGTTCATTTTTGGAATATATGATAACTATAACTAGACAAATAATCCCTGAATTTTTGGTAACAATCGGATGATAAACACAGAAGTTATTCAGTTTAACGTTTTCCATAGCTGTAAGCAGCGCTGCCGGCAACGCTTTGTGCATTGTGCCGAATCGTGTGTGCGTGTACGGTGGTGAAATGGGTTAAGTTGTGGACTGCAAAACGAACAGTACTATTATGCATTTACGGGCTCGAGTCCCGCCCGCATCAAAAATTAAATGTGTGCAAATATGTTTTTTTTTTTTATTTTATATTTTGACTTTGCATAAATATTATAAGTCCATAGCCTTTTACGGTCAAAATATGATTGTAGCCGTTTTTTTTTCCGCAAATAAATTTTGTACAAGCAGCTGGGTAGCGGGTATATTACAGTCGAGCACACTCGACTGTGGCTTTCTTACTTGTTATTTATATTGTCGATTGCATCTAAAAAATATAAAAGAAGAAGTAAACAGTTTTAATTGGGTGATGAATATGAATTAAAATATAATGGATATATAAGTGAATTTTAAATTTTCAATACAATTGGAATTTTTATAACTGCGAACTATGCTAATAAGGCTCCATAAAAACTGCTTTCATGTTTTAATGTAGCTTTACCCTGAACGTTATCGATGTTGTAGGCTAAAAACATCAAAATTGGATAAAATATTTTTAAAATGTTTTTGAACACCGCCTTGCATTATTATGTTTTGGATTGCATCAATCTGTAGAAAATAAAGATAAATTATAAAGATAAATATTCTTTGTTTATGTCTTTTAAATTTTCCATGATCTGAATTGGAAACTTTCTTGACACATTTTTATTTTTAAACATTTCTATATCTCCGTCACTTTTTGAGCAAAACACATTTGTGTGACTGTCTTTTGACATTGTTATTGCATGAGAATTTTCATTGTCTTCTGGCGCATCACAATTAAATTTATCTTCATACTTTTCTTTATTTGTTACTTGATTTGCCTTAAGATTATTGTTCTATTTTTATGACACTTGCCCTATGTGACTTGCTCTACACTTGCTCTTTTTCCGTATGAAATTCTAGATCTCAGCTATTATAAGAGCTAGGACCACCAAATTTGGTGACAATATGTATTATTATTGCACGCTGATTAAGTTTATTTTGGATTTTGGCCACGACCCCTTCCGCCCCCGTAAATCGAAAAAAATTGATTACCTCTGAACCTGTAGATCTCAGCTATTATAAGAGATTGGACTACCAAATTTAGTGACAATATGTGTTATTATTGCATATAAATGAAAAAATATTGATTACAAGCGCAATTTTGATGCCATATTGTTCCATGTTACAGGTGAAAATACCTAACCCGTCAAAAGACGGGGTTGGGCATTTACGTGTATTTTCCCCATATGAAGACTTAAACAACTTTTATTGTGTTTAATTTTTATTGTTGCATATAAAAATTCAAAAAACAGTTTTTTGAAGATGAATTGCATAGGAGACTATTACATTTTGTGCAAAAAGACTGTGTTTCGGATTTGCAGCTGGCCATCTGGCCATCATTTGCATTTGGAATGTATGTTTTTACTTTCGATGGAGCCGGAGCCGGTGATGCTGAGTGAGATAATGGCCGTCCCCGTCCACGTCTAGCCGGAATCGAAAGCAGATATAAAGTCTCCGCCACCTCAATTCGAAAATCTTGCAAAAAACGTCGTGCTTGTCCCTTATGCGACCGATGATATAAAATATATGTGTTTACCATTGACATATCCAATAGATGGAAAAATAAACGGTTGGTCCACTTTCGTGATTTTATTCGAATACGATACCGGCCGATAAGGCCATCCATTAGGACAACTGCTCCCATATGACGATTGTACTCCTTTTTAATCATAGGACACTCAATCTCAATTTGTTTCTTATTTTTCGATCCCACCGAGTCGCTGTTTGCAATAGAGTTTCAGTTTGTGACAAAAACGATTGAGTTCCAACATAGGTTGATATAAGTCGAACTGTTTTTGTGTCGCGCTACAAAACGTTGCATATATCCACACCAAAAGCGGAACCTAAAAACTCCTCGGAATAGCCTCGAGGAACTTTTTTTGCATTGAGGCTTTCATCAGACGATAATTTGTTGTTCGATATACGATTTGAACGCACAGTTCCCAAACAATAGATACCACTGCTACGAAGGTAGACAGCAAATCCGAGCGATGTGTAAAAGTTGTCAAAGTAAATTATATGATTTTGATGATCAGGAATCCACTTTGATATTCTTACGACGACATTTGAAGCAGCACCAAGGTCAGAAGTATTTTCTGGAATCACATTATCGCCAGCGCCTGAATAGATTTCGAAGGCATATGAAAATTCTGAAATGTCGCACAGATTGAAAAGTTTTGTTCCCCATTTGTGTGGTTTATTTGGCATTGACGTGTCGGATTTCCCTGCATTTTTGTGGAACATATTTGCTCGTCAACACACAGGCGTTGAGGCACAGGCACTTTTAAAAACCTTTCATTAAAGTAAGTTATATGTGGACTTACTTTAAATAAACGATCTGTATCAAAATTATCTAATGCTGTCACATTAATTGCGCTAACAAGCGTCTCTGTTGAGTTAAGACATTCGTCGATAAAAGAGTTGCAAAGACCGGTGAAATTAGCCTCTTCAATGTCGTCTTCAGAGTTCAGCTCATCTCCAGTTTCATTAAAGTCATCATCATCCAGCTCGTCCATTATATTTTGAATTTCATTATCAGACAGCTTTGAAAAATTTATAATCTTTCGACCCGACATCACTGAATAAAGAAGCGATAAGGAACGCAATGGTTAACAATAAATTTTCAGTTAAATGCCCAACCCCGCCAAAAGGCGGGATTGGTTCCAAGTCGATATTTCTTAACTTATATTGTCTTTTTTATTTGATTTTTAAACTAACCGATTGATAATAACGCGTTCTACTCACTAATTTTTTTTTTCTTGTACGACACAAAATAAACTTTTTGTTCAATCTTCAAAATCACTGTTTTTGCAAAATGAATTATATACGACCGACACCTGCAACTTTTCACTTTGGACTGAACTTGTGAAGTGTTTCAGTAAAAAAACGATCAGCGATGTAAACATGCAAAATGAAATGTCCTAAAATATATGTGATTCCCCTTTTTTAAATAAAACTAACTACGCAGTTTTTGTATGCAGTTCTATTGCAACCCGCCAAAAGGCGGGTTATTGAAAACCTAAAACTATAACCACAGCATTACATCGGATAAAGGAAAAAACATAACAAAAGCCATTCAAATTTTAAATGATGATTCGGAGTCTCTTTTTGACGATGACACACACGATAATATTAACTGTGAAAATATGATGAAAAAACATACAGTTGGCGAATATTCACCTTGTAAGGTGTGCTGCGCACTCACTTCAACTGTGCGTAATCGACATCAACAACGAATAGGTAAGTGAAAACATAAAATTTGTATACCCGCTACTCATAGAGTAGAAAGGTATTATAACTTTCTTCAAACCGAAAATGTATATAAAAGGCAGAATGAGACACCTCTGACCCTATTAAGTATATATATTCTGGCTCAGGATCAACAGCCGAGTCGATATAGCCATGTCCGTCTGTCCGTCTGTCTGTCTGTCCGTCTGTCCGTCTGTCTGTCTGTCCGTCTGTCTGTCCGTGTGAAAATCTAGATCTCAGCTATTATAAGAGCTAGGACAACCAAATTTGGTGACAATATGTGTTATTATTGCGCGCTGATCAAGTTTATTTTGGATTTTGGCCACGCCCACTTCCGCCCCCATAAATCTAAAAAAAATTGATTACAGGCGCAATTTCGATGGCATATTGTTCATTTTTGGAATATATGATAACCATAACAATCGGATGATAAACACAGAAGTTATTCAGCTTAACGTTTTCCATAGCTGTAAGCAGCGCTGCCGGCAACGCTGCATGCAGCATTGTGCCGAATAGTGTGTGCACGATGGTGAAATGGGTTACCGGTTTGAGTCCCACCCGCATAAAAAATTAAGTGTGGCCAAATATTTTTTTTTTTTTACATTTTGACTATGCCCAAATATTGTAAGTCCATGGCCTTTGACGTTCAAAATATGATTGAGGCCGTTCTTTATTGTTCCTCAAATAATTTTGATGTACGAGCAGCTGCGTAGCGGGTATATTACAGTCGAACAGACTCGAATGTAGCTTTGTTACTTGTTTTAACAAAATTTATTAAAAGTTAGAGTGCTCCAGAACACTTTCCATTCAAGTATATAAAGAAGTGTTAAAAGGGCACATATCGTTTTTTACATGCACGTATTCGATTTATAGTCCTCAACAGGTAGAATTATTATTTTTACTGTTTAAGTGATAAATATTGGATTTTTTTGGTACCTGAATAAAAGTTATACGTTTTCAATACTTTTTACTCCTTTTGCCGGCAGCATTTACGGGTTCGAGTCCCACCCGCATATGACTCTTAATCCTTATACTATACAAAATCGAGAGGTCTCATTTATCAATAAAGTTCTTAGTATCCAAGTCGTTTTTTTTTATACCCGCTACTTATAGAGTAGAAGGATATTATAACTTTGTTCAAACTGAAAATATAACAGGCAGAAGGAGACACCTCCGACCCCATAAAGTATATATATTCTGGCTCAGGATCAACAGGCGAGTCGATATAGCCATGTCCGTCTGTCCATCTGTTTGTCCGTATGAAATTCTAGATCTCAGTTATTGTAAGAGCTAGGATTACCAAATTTGGTGACAATATGTGTTATTATTGCACGCTGATCAAGTTTATTTTGGACTTTGGCCACGCCCCTTTCCGCCCCCGTAAATCGAAAAACAAATGATTACCTCTGAAACTTTAGATCTCAGCAATTAGAAGAGCTAGGTCTACCAAATTTGGTGACAAAATGTGTTATTATTGCACGTTGATCAAGTTTATTTCGGATTTTGGCACGCTCCCTTCCGCCCCTGTAAATCGAAAAAATTGATAACAGTCGCAATTTCGATGCCATATTCATATTCGGTTTACATGATAACTGTAGCTAGCCGGCTGATCTCTGAAAATTTGGTAACAATCGGATAATAAACACAGAAGTTATTCAGCTTAACGTTTTCCACAGCTGTAAGCAGTGCTGCCTGCAGCATTGTGCCGAATAGTGTGTGCGTGTACGGTGGTAAAATGGGTTAAGTTGTGGACTTCAAAACGAACAGAACTATTATGCATTTACGGGTTCGACTTCCATCCGCATCAAAATTAAATGTGTGCAAAAAATAATTTTTTTTTTTTTATTTAAGGTTTTGACTTTGCATAAATATTGTAAGCCCAAGGTAGCTTAAAAAGGGAGGCAAAAACTTTTCTTTGCAAAAAATAAGAAAATAAGAATCGAACCTTGGACCCATTACCTAAGAGGTCCACCACTTCTCCATTCGGTCATTATGCCATTGCGCAAATTTTGACAAAGTTACATTATGAGACCATTCGGAAATTCTTGCACGACAAAAACAAAGTCTGAATGCATGATGCGTGATGTTGTTGGTATTTATTCTCATAACTTAAACATACAATTAAATAAAAAATAAAAATAAAAAAATATAAGAAAAACTGCGCTCTAACAATCGCACACAGCTGATTTAAGAGACTGTCACTTCTTCACTTGTTAACTAAGTTCATTGTGAGCCATTAAAAAAATTTTAAATAAAATGCACGACCACCGATTAATGCATATTCAAAAATTAAATTATTAGTTCTTAAAAAAAAAAGAAAAATAAAGAATATATATAAAGAATTTCTTATTACTTCCTGTACAAATATAGGATTTGCGCTGCCGGCAGCGCTGCTTACAGCTACGGAAAACTTTAAGCTGAATAACTTCTGTGTTTATTATCCCATTGTTACCAAATTTTCAGAGATCATCTGGCTAGCTATAGTTATCATATAAACCGAAAATGAACAATATGGCATCAAAATTGTACATGTAATCAATTTTATTCGATTTACAGGGGCGGAAGGGGGCGTGGCCAAAATCCAAAATAAACCTGACCAGCATGCAATAATAACACATACTGACACCAAATTTGGTAGTTCTAGCTCTTATAATAGCTGAGATCTACATATTCACACGGACAGACAGACGGACAGACCGACAGACGGACAGACGGACAGACGGACATGGCTATATCGACTCGGCTGTTGATCCTGAGCCAGAATATATATACTTTATGGGGTCGGAGGTGTCTCCATCTGCCTGTTACATACATTTTCGGTTTGAACATAGTTATAATACCCTTCTACTCTATGAGTAGCGGGTATAAAAAGCTTAAGCGGCAAGAACTGGGAATCGAACCACGGGCCTGTTGGTTCAGGAGTTCATCCCTTTTCCACTATGCTACTGACGCTGTTATCCAACACAGCATAAATTTGCATTGTATGGCATTCTTATTATTTCCTGTACAAATAAAGAATTTGCGCTGCCGGAAGCGCGGTTTACAGCTAGGGAAAACGTTAAAGTGAATAGCTTCTTTGTTTATTATCCGATTGTTACCAAATTTTCAGAGATCATCAGGCTAGCTATAATTATCTAATGGAACAATATGGCATCAAAATTGCGCTTGTAATCAATTTTTTTCGATTTACAGGGGCGGAAGGGGGCGTGGCCAAAATCTAAAATAAACTTGATCTTCTACTCTATGAGTAGCGGGTATAAAAAAAACATTTTTGCACACATTTAATTTTTGATGCGGGCGGGACTTGAACCCATAGATGCATAATAGTACTGTTCGTTTTGCAGTCCACAACTTAACCCATTTCACCACCGTACACGCATACACGATTCGGCACAATGCTGCAAGCAGCGCTGCCGGGAAAAGGAGTAAAAAGTATTGAAAACGTATAATTTTTATTCAGGTACCACAAAAATCCAAGATTTATCACTGTTGAAAACTATAAATCGAATACGTGCATGTAAAAAACGATATGTGCCCTTTAAATACCTCTTTATATACTTGAATGGAAAGTGTAAAAAAACGACCGATAGGTTGTATGGTTCGATTCCCAGTTCATGCCGCTTAAGCTTGTTCTTTTTTTATACCCGCTACTCATAGTGTAGAAGGGTATTATAACTTTGTTCAAACCGAAAATGTATGTAACAGGCAGACGGAGACACCTCAGACCTGAGGATCAACAGCCGAGTCGATATAGCCATGTCCGTCAGTCCGTCTGTCCGTCTGTCTGTCTGTCCGTCTGTCCGTCTGTCTGTCCGTGTGAAAATCTAGATCTCAGCTATTATAAGAGCTAGAACTACCAAATTTGGTGACAGTATGTGTTATTATTGCATGCTGGTCAAGTTTATTTTGGATTTTTGCCACGCCCCCTTCAGCCCCTGTAAATCGAAAAAAATTGATTACAAGTGCAATTTTGATGCCATATTATTGATTTTCGGTTTATATGATAACTATATCTAGGCAGATGATCTCTAAAAGTTTGGTAAGAATCGGATAATAAACACAGAAGTTATTCAGCTTAACGTTTTCCATAGCTGTAAGCAGCGCTGTTCCATATGATAATTATAGCTAGCCTGATGATCTCTGAAAATTTGGTAACAATCGGATAATAAACAAAGAAGCTATTCAGTTTAATGTTTTCCCTAGCTGTGAATCGCGCTTCCGGCAGCGCAAATTCTTTATTTGTACAGGAAATAATAAGAATGTGATACAATGCAAATTTTTGCTGTTGTTGGATAACAGCGTTAGTAGCTTACTGAAAAAGCGATGAACTCCTGAACCGACAGGCCCGTGATTCGATTCCCAATTCATGCCGCTTAAGCTTTTTCTTTTTTTTTTTAAGAACTTATACTTTAATTTTTTAATATGCATTAATTGGTGTTGCATTTTATTTAAAATTTTTTTAATGGCTCACAATGAACTTAGTTAACAAGTGGAGTGACAGTCTCTTCAATCAGCTCTGTGCGATTGTCAGAGCGCAGCTTTTTCTTATATTTTTTTATTTTTATTTTTTATTTAATTATATGTTTATGATTGTTGTTTATGAATAAATAGCAACAACAACACGCATCATGCATTCAGACTTTGTTTTTGTCGTGCAAGAACTTCCGAATGGTCTCATAATGTAACTTTGGCAAATTTTGCGTAATGGCTTAATGGCCGAATGGAGAAGTGGTGGACCTCTTAGGTAATGGGTCCAAGGTTCGATTCCACATGCATACGTGTCATGGTGGGGGAGATCGAGCTTTTCTTATTTTTTGCAAAAAAAAAGTTTTTGCCAACCTTTTTGAGCTACCTTCATGAAACTTTGTATACATGTTTCTTGCTGCCCGCTGTAAGTAAGTCGGAACGAGCCGGTACGCACCGATACATCGTATAGATGCCATAGAACATATCGGTCGTTTTTTAACAAAATTTATTAAAAGTTAGAGTGCTCCAGAACACTTTCCATTCAAGTATATAAAGAGGTATTAAAAGGGCACATATCGTTTTTTACATGCACGTATTCGATTTATAGTCTTCAACAGGTAAAATTATTATTTTTACTGTTTAAGTGATAAATCTTGGATTTTTGTGGTACCTGAATAAAAGTTATACGTTTTCAATACTTTTTACTCCTTTTGCCGGCAGCGCTGCTTGCAGCATTGTGCCGAATAGTGTGTGCGTGTACCGTGGTGAAATGGGTTAAGTTGTGGACTGCATAACGAACGAAACTATTATGCATTTATGGGTTCGAGTCCCACCCGCATCAAAAGTTAAATGTGTGCAAAAAATTATTTTTTTTATTTTAGATTTTGACTTTGCATAAATATTGTAAGTCTATGCCCTTTTACGGTCAAAATATGATTGTAGCCGTTCTTTATTGTTCCGCAAATAATTTTGATGTACGAGCAGCAGGGTAGCGGGTATATTACAGTCGAGCACACTCGAATGTAGCTTTCTTACTTCTTTTTTTTTTTGTGTTCAAATATGTTGTTTTGTTATTTTGTTTTTATTACTCTGTTATTTACTTTACTGTTAGGCAAATTTTGCGTTTTTTCACGCATTTACATATTTGAGATTTGGTGCACGGAAAATGCTCAAATGTCTCAATGCACAAAAAGCGCCAAATGTGGCAAATCGCGTACAAAAACTAATGGAAGATGTGGATGAAGTGACAGAAGTTTGCAGAATAAGAAACTGCACTAATTATATTTGCAAAAAATTAGCCGTATTTTGGACGAAATGTGGAAGGAGTAAGGTGAGGACTGTCGGAGTACACTCTGAATGGCTCAATAATCAGGAGAGCATTTTGTTAAGTTTAAATGATATTGGAAAAGGTAATGGTGATCGAGGACGGCCGAAAGTTGATTGGATTGCTCAAAGAGGACAAAGTGGAGACGGGTAGCTGAAATTTCCAAACTGGACGAGACTGTTGCTTCTTTTTTGCGGTCTTCTGAGGTGAGATCACAAAGAGAACAATGCCCAATATAAACAGAGGGTTTCAAATACAGATCTCGAAGATAAAAGCTTGTTTGTTACATCGTACGTGCCGCACAGACTTATTACAATGTCAAAAAATCCTCAAATTATTTGGAAAAATCCTCGACCATCATCCACCCGCTACTGCAGACCAATAAGATTTTAATAAGATTTTAAGAAGGAAACTACTGAACTGTTCATTAAGGAAGAGGAATATTACCAAACTAAAATTCACCAGCTAGAAAACACCATTTTTGTCACAGAAAATAGGAAAATTGAAGTAGAACATTCCTTGCAGCTCACCATGGTCGATGGCAAAATATGCAATGCTCTAACCGAAACATCATCAGCAAAGTGTTACAATTGCGAAGCAAGCCCAACCCAGATGAATAATTTGGAGGAATGCCTTCATAGAAAAGTATATGAAGAACGATTTGAATTTGGGCTCTCACCGTTACATGCATATGTACGTTTTTTTGAGTACTTCATCCACGTGTCGTACCGATTGGATCTTAAAATTTGGCAGATACGTTCTGAGGAAGCAAAAAACCAATTTTTAATACGCAAACAATTTATTCAGTCTGAGTTTCGTCAAAAAATGGGTCTAATAGTTGTAGTTATATTTAAAATTTTTTGAATGGCTCACAATGAACTTAGTTAACAAGTGGAGAAGTAACAGTCTCTTAAATCAGCGGTGTGCGATTGTTAGAGCGCAGCTTTTTCTTATATTTTTTTTTTTTTTAATTTTTTGTTATACCCGCTACTCATAAAGTAGAAGGGTATTATAACTTTGTTCAAACCGAAAATGTATGTAACAGGCAGAAGGAGACACCTCCGACCCCAGAAAGTGTATATATTCTGGCTCAGGATCAACAGCCGAGTCGATATAGCCATGTCCGTCCGTCCGTCTGTCCGTCTGTCTGTCCGTGTGAAAATCTAAATCTCAGCTATTATAAAAGCTAGGACTACCAAATTTGGTGACAATATGTTTTATTATTGAACGCTGATCAAGGTTATTTTGGATTTTGGCCACGCCTCCTTCCGCCCCCTTAAATCGAAGAAACATTGATTACAAGCACAATTTTGATGCCTTATTGTTCATTTTCGGTTTACATGATAACTATAGCTGGCCAGATCTCTGAAAATTTGGTAACAATCGGATAATAATCACAGAAGTTATTCAGCTTAACGTTTTCCATAGCTGTAAGCAGCGCTTCCGGCAGAGCAAATTCTTTATTTGTACAGGAAATAATAAGAATGCCTTACAATGCAAATTTTTGCAGTTGTTGGAAAACAGCGTCAGTAGCTTAGTGGAAAAGCGATGAACTTCTGAACCAACAGCCTGTGGCTCGATTTCCAGTTCATGCCACTTAAGCTTTTTCTTTTTTTTTAAGAACTTTTTACTTTAATTTTTGAATATGCATTAATTCGTGGTCGTGCATTTTATTTAAATTTTTTTAATCTCTCACAATGAACTTAGTTAACAAGTGGAGAAGTGACAGTCTCTTAAATCAGCTGAACGCGATTGTTAGAGCGCAGCTTTTTCTTATATTTTTTTATTTTTATATATTTAATTGTATGTTTAAGCTATGAGAATAAATACCAACAACAACACGCATCATGCATTCAAACTTTGTTTTTGTCGTGCAAGAATTTCCGAATGGTCTCATAATGTAACTTTGTCAAAATTTGCGTAATGGCATAATGGCCGAATGGAGAAGTGGTGGAAATGGGTCCAAGGTTCGATTCCGCATGCATGCGTGTGTCATGGTGGGGGAGATCGAACTTTTCTTATTCTTTCCACAAAAAGAGTTTCTGCCCCCCTTCTGGAGCTACCTTCATGAAACTTTGTATGCATGTTTCTTATTGCTGCCCGCTGTAAATAAGTCGGAACAAGCCTGTACGGACCGATACATAGTATAGATGCCATATAACCTATCGGTCGTTTTTTTTTTTTTAATTTATTAAACGTTAAAGTGCTCTAGAACACTTTCCATTCATGTATATAAAGAGGTATTAAAAGGGCACATATCGTGTTTTACATGCACGTATTCGATTTATAGACTTCCACAGGTAAAATTATTATTTTTACTGTTTAAGTGATAAATCTTGGATATTTTTGGTACCTGAGTAATAGTTATACGTTTACAATACTTTTTACTCGTTTTGCCGGCAGCTCTCCTTGCTGCATTGTGCCGAATAGTGTGTGCGTGTACGGTGGTGAATTGGGTTAAGTTGTGGACTACAAAACGAACAGATCTATTATGCTATGATCTATTAGTTCTTTATTGTTCCGCAAATAATTTTGATGTACGAGCAGCTGGGTAGTGGGTATATTACAGTCGAGCATACTCGAATGTAGCTTTCTTACTTGTTATATATGATATTAGAGCTATTATTAGAAAATTTTGTGCAAAGTTTCAAGCCTCTACCTCAACTGGAAGTATTTATGGCCGCGCTCTCCATACAACGCCGACCACTGTGTGGCGGTGTCTTATTTTTTATTGCTTTTCACTGCATTTTAACAAAAAAAAAATAAAGATTTTACTCACGGTGATTCCGTCGGTGAAAGATCGACTCTGGCTCGGCACCTGGTTGTCTAAAATTTTCTATTGTATGATTAAAATATAGTGACAAGGCAATATCAATTCCTCAAATTAGGCATTATCAAAAAATAACAAGTAAGAAAGTCAAAATCTAAAATAAAAAAATTAATTTTTTGCACACATTTAATTATTGATGCGGGTGAGACTCGAACCCGTAAATGCATAATAGTACTGTTCGTTTTGCAGTCGAAAACTTAACCCATTTCACCACCGTACACGCACACACGATTCGGCACAATGCTGCAAGCAGCGCTGCCGGCAGCGCTGCTTACAGCTATAAGCTGTAAAACGATAAGATGAATAACTTCTGTGTTTATTATCCGATTGTTATCAAATTTTTAGAGATCATCTGCCTAGCTATAGTTATCATGTGAACCGAAAATGAATTATATGGCATCAAAATTGCGCTTGTAATCAACTTTTTCGATTTACGGGGGCGGAAGAGGCGTGGCTTAAATCCAAAATAAATTTGACCAGCGTGCAATAATAACACATACTGTCACCGAATTTCGTAGTTCTAGCTTTTATAATAGCTGAGATCTAGATTTTCACACGGACAGTCACCAAATTTGGTAGTCCTAGCTCTTATAATAGCTGAGATCTAGATTTTCACACGGACAGACAGACGGACAGACGGACATGGCTATATCGACTCGGCTGTTGATCCTGAGCCAGAATATATATACTTTATGGGGTCGGAGGTGTCTCCTTCTGCCTGTTACATACATTTTCGGTTTGAACAAAGTTATAATACCCTTCTACTCTATGAGTACCGGGTATAAAAATATAAGAAAAAGGTGCGCTCTAACAATAGCACACAGCTGAATTAAAAGACTGTCACTTCTCCACTTGTTAACTAAGTTCGTTGTGAGAGATTAAAAAAATTTTAAATAAAATGCACGACCACCAATTAATGCAAACTCAAAAAATAAAGTAAAAGTTCTTAAAAAAAAAAGAAAAAGCTTAAGCGGCATGAACTGGGAATCGAACCACGGGCCTGTCGGTTCAGGAGTTCATCGCTTTTCCACTAAGCTACTGACGCTGTTATCCAACAACTGCAAAAATTTGCATTGTAAGGCATTGTTATTATTTCCTGTACAAATAAAGAATTTCTTATTATTTCCTGTACAAATATAGAATTTACGCTGCCGGCAGCGCTGCTTACAGCTATGGAAAACGTTAAGATGAATAACTTATTTATTTATTATCCGATTGTTACCAAATTTTCAGAGATCATCTGGCTAGCTATAGTTATCATATAAACCAAAAATAAAAAATATGGCATCAAAATTGCGCCTTTAATCAATTTTTTTCGATTTACAGGGTTTGAGGGGGGCGTGGCCAAAATCCAAAATAAGCTTGATCAGCGTCCAATAATAACACATATTGTCACCAAATTTGGTAGTCCGGTTCAGGAGTTCATCGCTTTTCCCTTAAGCTACTGACGCTGTTACCCAACAACTGCAAAAATTTGCATTGTAAGGCATTCTTATTATTTCCTGTAAAAATAAAGATATAACTTTTATGTTCATTCTCAGCGATCATTTAGGTAGTGATAGTTATCATTCACACCAAAACTGAATACTCCAGCTTTATTATTGCGCCTGCTATACGGTTTATCGATTTGCGGGGGCGGAAGTAGCCGTGTCCCAAATTTTAATAAAAATTTTACAGCGTATTATTCACATAAGTGTCGTCACCAAATTTGGTGGCTCTAGCTATTTTAGTTTCTAAGATATAGGCGCTTGCAATACGGTTTTTTGATTTGCAGGGGCGGAAGTAGGCGTGTCCCAAATTTTAATAAAAATTTTACAGCGTATGATTCACATAAGTGTTGTCACCAAATTTGGTGGCTCTAGTTTTTTTAGTTTCTGAGATATAGGCGTTCATACAGACGGACAGACAGACATGGCTTAATCGACTCGGCTAGTGATCCTAGACAAAAATATATATACCTTATGAGGTCGCAGATGCCTCCTTCTACCTGTTACGCACATTTCGACAAACACAATAGATCTTGTATTTTTTTAAAATCTATGGTCTAATAACTTCTGTGTTTATTATAAGATTGTTAACAAATTAAGATAAGATACAATATATTTACAATTGATTATTATCGTATGGTACATAAGCATCATTAATAATATAAGGGTTGTGTGTGTGTGTGTGTGTAAAATATGCGAGTGTGCGCATTTATGTGTGCCGTCTGTACAAGCAAAACTCTTCTAAATACATAATAAGCAATCATTTGTACTTCAAACTGTGTTACTCGATCGTTCTCTTTATCAGCTTTTTTGGTCTACTTCTTCTTCTTGTTCTACATAGTACTTGTTAGCAACATACAACACCTATGGCCTATAAATATTAAATACATTTCTTTCTGCTTTCGGTTTCTGTCCGTTCTCACTTAAATGGCAACCGGAGGGGCTCTTCACCCCCTCCATTTTTCCATTCTTCGGACTGCGTGTGTGCTGTCATGTAAACATGTTGAGGCAGTAAACAATTTAAATTACAAGCCAATTCAATAAAAAAAATGCTGTGAGAGAGCGCAGCGTAGAAAAGATTTGGCATAGAAAATTTCAAACCCTCCACAATCCACGGACAAGAAGCGAAAGTTCCGCTCGCTCTATTAGCAAATAGAACACAAATCTTTATAAGTTTGTAAACAGATTTTATGAGCCGAAATAAACAAACGGAAGTTTGCCTTCGGACGGTGTAGCTGGCAGCGCATCCCTATCGATTTGTAATTTTTCCGCATTTTGCAGTTTTCAATTTTAAATGGCCGTCAAAAAGCTCTGGGCACAATGTCTGTGCATAACCTAAACACTGCGTGGGTAAGTAACAGCAACTTGGCGTGAAGGGGCCAAACAAAACTTTTCTGTATTGGCTTTGTGTCGAACGGGAGGGAGTGCGTGTGTGTGGGAGTGTACTTATGATTGCCAGGCACAGGAGGTTGCAGTTTAACGTTTGTCGGCTTCGAGAGGGAGACAGCTTTATTTTGATTGAGGAAACTTTTAGCGCTACAGATAAGGTCGCAGTTTCTTCTGTTTGGCGCACTCGGCGTATGCGCAGCGTAGCGATCTCTTTAAAGCGTAAGGCCGCACAACAACACAATAATAATAATACACTTCCGGCTCATATGTGCTGGGCAGACAATATGTTTGTGTGTGGTCGCGGCAGCAAATGTTAAAAACCAAACCCCAGCAAGATCGAAGCCGACGGCTAATCAAAATGTGCAGCCTGCTGCAAACAACCCAGCGGCCGAGAGATGTGCGTTGGGACCGTGGCTGCGCAGTCGGGCAATTGGACAGCCGAAAAAGCGTTGGGGAGCAACAACAAGAGGTTTGCGCTATTATGCTATATGGGTACTTTCCGTAGTGAGCCTAAGGTAAGCGCCAAACCACTAAGGGACAGAAAGACTAAACGAACTTTAAGTGTGTCGTTTTGATATTCTTTTTTCTTAATCGCAACCATGGGTACTTACTGAACCGACCCTATTGTAAGCGAACGCCGAACCACCAAGTAATAGAAAGCGTAAACGAAATTGCATTGCATCGTTTCTCTATACTACAATAACTTTCCATACAAAATAATGCAAATCGAAAAACAGTATTGCAAGCGCCTATATCTCAGAAACTAAAAAAGCTAGATCCACCAAATTTGGTGACAACACTTATGTGAATCATACGCTGTAAAATAATATGTGTTGTTATACAGCGCTACTCATAGAGTAGAAGGGTATTATAACTTTGTTCAAACCGAAAATGTATGTAACAGGCAGAAGGAGACACCTCCGACCCCATAAAGTATATATATTCTGGCTCAGGATCAACAGCCGAGTCGATATAGCCATGTCCGTCTGTCCGTCTGTCTGTCCGTGTGAAAATCTAGATCTCAGCTATTATAAGAGCTAGGACAACCAAATTTGATGACAATATGTGTTATTATTGCACGCTGATCAAGTTTATTTTGAATTTTGGCCACGCCCCCTTCCGCAACCGTAAATCGAAAAAAAATTGATTACAAGCGCAATTTGATGCCATATTGTCATTTCGGTTCACATGATAACTATAGCTAGCCAGATGATCTCTGAAAATTTGGTAACAATCGGATAATAAACACAGAAGTTATTCAGCTTAACGTTTTCCATAGCTGTAAGCAGCACAGCCGGCAGCACTGCTTGCAGCATTGTGCCGAATCGTGTGTGCGTGTACGGTGGTGGAATGGGTTAAGTTGTTGACTGCAAAATGAACAGTACTATTATGCATTTACGGGTTCGAGTCCCGCCCGCATCAAAAATTAAATGTGTGCAAAAATGTTTTTTTTTTATTTTATATTTTGACTTTGCATAAATATTGTAGGTCCATAGCCTTTTACGGTCAAAATATGATTGTAGCCTTTTTTTTTTTGTTCCACAAATAAATTATGTACGAGCAGCTGGGTAGCGGGTATATTACAGTCGAGCACTCTCGACTGTAGCTTTCTTACTTGTTTTTCTTTGAAAAACACGTTTCCCAATAACAGTTTTCTAAATCTGATTTTTTTCATAACCTTAAAAATCCATGATCTATTACAGTCAACACTTGACTGTAGCCGTTCTTACTTGTTATTATTATTATTCTGTATTATAAATGTAGCGTTCAACCAAAATGGGGATCGGTTGTCATGCTGTGTGAAGCTATGCACGTTATTGATTTCCAGCTCTAGCTCGTCGGCTTTGGGGGTGGAGGTCTTGTTCACACAGCATGGGACTACTAACAATAATAACAAAAATCCAAAAAGAACGTGCTGTGACAAAAGGAACTAGTAATTACAAAACTGGAAGAGAAAACAGATGAGGATTATCTAAACAGAAAGATAGGATAGAGGAAAGGAGCCTAGAATGGTATGCTGGCGAACTTAGGTGTTGAAGGAGTTCGCGTTTGCCCACCCAACCATGATCAACTCCACCCCTTTTTTCCTACCACTGCGGGAGCATTAGCATTGAGTTTAATAAATAAAACTTCAAAACATTATAAATTTAATTTACTTTCCTAAAGATAGATATATGAACTATTTTTGTAAACCTAAACATTTCTATTCTAGTAATTCAAGAAAATTTGCTGGTTTATTATTTTTTTGTTGTTTTCTTCTTGTCACAGTTTTAGAAGCGTTGTTTAAAACTGCATCTCTAAAAAAAAATTAAATTATTTTGCCTACCTGGCTGTTATCCAAAAGGTGATACATTTTTCTTACTGCGCTCCATAGGCCAAAAATGAAAAAACGTAGTACGCCCGATTTGCTCATAAAGTAGCCAAACCTTCTCTAAAATGTGCAAACATATCAAGATCCAACCGGTTTTTCTGCAAAGCTAACGGTACTTTCTAAAAATAGAGCTAAAGTTGTCAGCTTGTATTTTTATGCTGCGCGCAATTGCACGAACAGCATTTCACAGCAGACAAATTCAAAGTTTAAAGCATTAAATCTCCGGTTAATATTGTATAAATTGTATAATTTAAAATGGTTTTGAAAGTTGAAGGTATTTACTTTAATAAATTATTTTTGTAATATTTTTTCTATTGATAATACATTTATGTAACATTTTAATTAATTTAAAACTTTTTGTGCATTTTGTGAACGTATTTTTTATGTTTTGTTAAAGTTTTAGTTGTGTTCCCCCCCGATTCCCTTAATGAAACCTTAACTAGTGTATTTGTCAATATTTTTTGATAAAGGAAAAAGTTAAGACTTTTGCAGCAAGCCGTTGCAAAGTACTTAAAAATGAAATACACTAACGCTGTCTTTCTTTATTCCAAGATCTAATTTCTTGTTACAGCGCTGCGTTTGAGTTTTGTTGTGATCCCGTTATTGTGTTTGTATTTTTTTTTTGTGTTCAAATATGTTGTTTTGTTATTTTGTTTTTATTACTCTGTTATTTACTTTACTGTTAGGCAAATTTTGCGTTTTTTCACGCATGGACATATTTGAGATTTGGTGCACGGAAAATGCTCAAATGTCTCAATGCACAAAAAGCGCCAAATGTGGCAAATCGCGTACAAAAATTGATGGAAGATGTGGAGGAAGTGACAGAAGTTTGCAGAATAACAAACTGCACTAATTATATTTGCAAAAAATTAGCCGTATTTTGGACGAAATGTGGAAGGAGTAAGGTGAGGACTGTCGGAGTACACTCTGAATGGCTCAATAATCAGGAGAGCATTTTGTTAAGTTTAAATGATATTGGAAAAGGTAATGGTGATCGAGGACGGCCGAAAGTTGGCTTTAAGGATTGCTCAAAGAGGACAAAGTGGAGACGGGTAGCTGAAATTTCCAAACTGGACGAGACTGTTGCTTCTTTTTTGCGGTCTTCTGAGGTGCGATCACAAAGAGAACAATCCCCAATATAAACAGAGGGTTTCAAATACAGATCTCGAAGATAAAAGCTTGTTTGTTACATCGTACGTGCCGCACAGACTTATTACAATGTCAAAAAATCCTCAAATTATTTGGAAAAATCCTCGACCATCATCCACCCGCTACTGCAGACCAATAAGATTTTAATAAGATTTTAAAAAGGAAACTACTGAACTGTCCATTAAGGAAGAGGAATATTACCAAACTAAAATTCACCAGCTAGAAAACACCATTTTTGTCACAGAAAATAGGAAAATTGAAGTAGAACATTCCTTGCAGCTCACCATGGTCGATGGCAAAATATGCAATGCTCTAACCGAAACATCATCAGCAAAGTGTTACAATTGCGAAGCAAGCCCAACCCAGATGAATAATTTGGAGGAATGCCTTCATAGAAAAGTATATGAAGAACGATTTGAATTTGGGGTCTCACCGTTACATGCATATATACGTTTTTTTGAGTACTTCATCCACGTGTCGTACCGATTGGATCTTAAAATTTGGCAGATACGTTCTGAGGAAGCAAAAAACCTATTTTTAATACGCAAACAATTATTTCAGTCTGAGTTTCGTCGAAAAATGGGTCTTATAGTGGATAAACCTAAGTCTGGAGGAAGTGGAACATCTAACGACGGGAATACGGCAAGAAAATTTTTTGGTAATCCAGATTTATCTGCTGATATAACAGGCCTTGATAAAAAACTGATTAATCAACTATAAACCTACTAGAATAATATGTACATAGATTTAATATAACTACATTTAATTGAATTTTTATGTTAAATATTACTAATTATGTTATTTTGTATTGTAAAATTATTTTTTTATTTTTATACCCGCTACTCATAGAGTAGAATGGTATTATAACTTTGTTCAAACCGAAAATATATGTAACAGGCAGAAGGAGACACCTTCGACCCCATAAAGTATATATATTCTGGCTCAGGATCAACAGCCGAGTCGATATAGCCATGTCCGTCTGTCCGTCTGTCCTTCTGTCTGTCTGTCCGTCTGTCCGTCTGTCTGTCCGTGTGAAAATCTAGATCTCAGCTATTATAAGAGCTAGAACTACCAAATTTGGTGACAGTATGTGTTATTATTGCATGCTGGTCAAGTTTATTTTGGATTTTGGCCACGCCACCTTCCGCCCCCTTAAATCGAAAAAAAATTGATTAGACGCGCAATTTTGATGCCTTATTGTTCATTTTCGGTTTAAATGATAACTATTGCTAGCTAGATGATCTCTGAAAATTTGGTAACAATCGCGCGGCCGGCAGCGCAAATTCTTTATTTGTACAGAAATTTTTAGAATGGTTTACAATGCAAATTTTCGCAGTTGTTGGATAACAGCGTCAGTAGCTTAGTGGAAAAGCGATGAACTCCTGAACCAACAGGCCTGTGGTTCGATTCCCAGTTCATGCCACTTAAGCTTTTTCTTTTTTTTTAAAGTACTTTTACTTTAATTTTTGAATATGCATTAATTGGTGGTCGTGCATTTTATTTAAATTTTTTTTAATGGCTCACAATGAACTTAGTTAACAGGTGGAGAAGTGACAGTCTCTTAAATCAGCAGTGTGCGATTGTTAGAGCGCAGCTTTTTCTTATATTTTTTTATTTTTATTTTTTATTTAATTGTATTTTTAAGTTATGAGAATAAATAGTATCAACAACACGCATCATGCATTCAGACTTTGTTTTTGTCGTGCAAGAATTTCCGAATGGTCTCATAATGTAACTTTGTCAAAATTTGCGTAATGGCATAATGGCCGAACGGAGAAGTGGTGGACCTCTTAGGAAATGGGTTCAAGGTTCGATTCCGCATGCATGCGTGTGTCATGGTGGGGGAGATCGAACTTTTCTTATTCTTTCCAAAAAAAAGTTTTTGTCCCCCTTTTGGAGCTACCTTCATGAAATTTTGTATAAATGTTTCTTATTGCTGCCCGCTGCAAATAAGTCGGAACGAGCCGGTACGGACCGATACATCGTATAGATGCCATAGAACCTATCGGTCGTTTTTTTTCTTAAATTTATTAAGAGTTAAAGGGCTCTAGAACACTTTCCATTCATGTATATAAAGAGATATTAAAAGGGCACATATCGTGTTTTACATGCACGTATTCGATTTATAGTCTTCAACAGGTATAATTATTATTTTTACTGTTTATGTGATAAATCTTGGATTTTTTTGGTACCTGAATAAAAGTTATACGTTTACAATACTTTTTACTCGATTTGCCGGCAGCGCTCCTTGCTGCATAGTGCCGAATAGTGTGTGCGTGTACGGTGGTGAATTGGGTTAAGTTGTGGACTGCAAAATGAACAGATTTATTATGCATTTACGGGTTCGAGCCCCACCCGCATCAAAAATTAAATGTGTGCAAAAAATTATTTTTTATTGTACGAGAAGCTGGGTAGCGGGTATATTACAGTCGAGGACACTCGAATGTAGCTTTCTCACTTGTTTATTTTAGACTTTGACTTTGCATAAATATTGTAAATCCATGGGCTTTTACGGTCAAAATATGATTGTAGCCGTTCTTTATTTTTCCGCAAATAATTTTGATGTACGAGCAGCTGGGTAGCGGGTATATTACAGTCGAGCATACCCGAATGTAGCTTTCTTACTTGTTATATATGATATTAGAGTTATTATTAGAAAATTTTGTGCAAAGTTTCACGCCTCTACCTCAACTGGAAGTATTTATGGCCGCGCTCTCCATACAACGCCGACCACTGTGTGGCGGTGTCTTATTTTTTTTTTTTTTGCTATCACTACATTTTAACAAAAAAAAAATTAAGATTTTACTCACGGTGATTCCGTCGGTGAAAGATCGACTCTCGCTCGGCACCTGGTTGTCTAAAATTTTCTATTGTATGATTAAAATATAGTGACAAGGAAATATCAATTCCTCAAATTAGGCATTATCAAAAAATAACAAGTATGAAAGCTACATTCGAGTGTGCTCGACTGTAATATACCCGCTACCCAGCTGCTCGTACATCAAAATTATTTGCGGAAAAATAAAGAACGGCTACAATCATATTTTGACCGTAAAAGGCCATGGACTTACAATATTTATCCAAAGTCAATGTCTAAAATAAACAAGTGAGAACGCTACATTCGAGTATGCTCGACTGTAATATACCCGCTGCCCAGCTGCTCGTACATCAAAATTATTTGCGGAACAATAAGGAACGGCTACAATCATATTTTGACCGTAAAGGGCTATGGACTTACAATATTTATCCAAAGTCAAAGTCTAAAATAAAAGATACAATTTTTTGCACACATTTAATTTTTGATGCGGGTGGGACTCGAACCCATAAATGCATATTAGTTCTCTTCGTTATGCAGTCCAAAACCTAACCCATTTCACCACCGTACACGCACACACTATTCGGCACAATGCTGCAAGGAGCGCTGCCGGCAAAAGGAGTAAAACGTATAACTTTTCTTCAGATACCAAAAAAATCCATGATTTATCACTTAAACAGTAAAAATAATAATTCTACCTGTTGAAGACTATAAATCGAATACGTGCATGTAAAAAACGTTATGTGCCCTTTTAATATCTTTTTATATACTTGAATGGAAAGTGTTCTAGAGCACTCTAATGTTTAATAAATTTTGTTAAAAAAAAAGACCGATATGTTCAATAGCATCTGTACGATGTATCGGTCCGTACCGGCTCGTTCCGACTTATTTACAGCGGGCAGCAATAAGAAACATGTATACAAAGATTCATGAAGGTAGCTCAAAAAGGGAGGCAAAAACTTTTATTTGCAACAAATAAGAAAAGTTCGATCTCCCCCACCATGACACACGCATGCATACGGAATCGAACCTTGGACCCATTACCTAACAGGTCTACCACTTCTCCATTCGGCCATTATGCCATTGCGCAAATTTTGCCAAAGTTAGATTATGAGACCATTCGGAAATTCTTGAACGAGAAAAAGAAAGTTTGAATGCATCATGCGTGTTGTTGTTGCTATTTATTCTCATAACATAAACATACAATTAAATAAAAAATAATAATAAAAAAATATAAGAAATAGCTGCGCTCTAACAATCGCACACAGCTGATTTAATAGACTGTCACTTCTCCACTTGTTAACTAAATTCATTGTGAGCCATTAAAAAAATTTTAAATAAAATGCACCACCAATTAATGCATATTAAAAATTTAAGTATAAGTTCTTAAAAAAAAAAAAAAATCTTAAGCGGCATGAACTGGGAATCGAACCACGGACCTGTCGGTTCAGAAGTTCATCGCTTTTCAACTAAGCTTCTGACGCTGTTATCCAACAACAGCAAAAATTTGCATTGTAAGGCATTCTTATTATTTCCTGTACAAATAAAGAATTTGCGCTGCCGGCAGCGCTGGTTACAGCTATGGAAAACGTTAAGCTGAATAACTTCTGTGTTTATTATCCGATTGTTACCAAATTTTCAGAGATCATCTGGCTAGCTATATTTATCATTTAAACCGAAAATGAACTATATGGCATCAAAATTGCGCTTGTAATCAATTTTTTTTTAAATACAGGGGCGGAAGGTGGCGTGGCCAAAATCCAAAATAAACTTGATCAGCGTGCAATAATAACACATACTGTCACCAAATTTGGTAGTTCTAGGTCTTATAATAGCTGAGATCTAGATTTTCACATGGACAGACAGACGGACAGACAGACAGACGGACAGACGGACATGGCTATGTCGACTCGGCTGTTGATCCTGAGCCAAAATATATATACTTTATGGGGTCGGAGGTGTCTCCTTTTGCCTGTTACATACATTTTCGGTTTGAACAAAGTTATAATACCCTTCTACTCTATGAGTAGCGGGTATAAAAAAAATAAAACAAGTAAGAAAGCTACAGTCGAGTGTGCTCGACTGTAATATACCCGCTACCCAGCTGCTCGTACATCATTTATTTGCGGAACAAAAAAACGGCTATAATCATATTTTGACCGTAAAAGGCTATGGACTTACAATATTTATGCAAAGTCAAAATCTAAAATAAAAAAAAAACATTTTTGCACACATTTAATTATTGATGCGGGCGGGACTCCAACCCGTAAATGCATAATAGTACTGTTCGTTTTGCAGTCAACAACTTAACCCATTTCACCACCGTACACGCACACACGATTCGGCACAATGCTGCAAGCAGCGCTGCCGGAAGCGCTGCTTACAGCTATGGAAAACGTTAAGCTGAATAACTTCTGTGTTTATTATCCGATTGTTACCAAATTTTCAGAGATCATCTGGCTAGCTATAGTTATCATGTAAACCGAAAATGAATAATATGGCGAAATTGCGCTTGTTTGACATATCCAACTGTTGTGTGTGGTGACCGTTTGTGTGTGTCGCAGAGCACTTGGTGTGCGTATTTGGGAGATTATTGGTATGCTTTTTTGTTATTTCATCAGAATCGTAATTTCATCACTATGGTAATATTGCATCAGCCTATATTTACATTGCGAATGGTTGTTGTAGTTCTGTAGTTCTGAGAACAACCGTTTCGCCGCGGCGATAGACTGGCGCCGCTGTCGCTGAGTGCGGATTGTTATGCAAAAAAAAAAGAAGAAGAAATGGTAAAGAGCTAGATCAGTCGAATATAAGACTTCGTTGTGACTGGAACTCGCTGCGCAACAATTGGTAAAGAGCTACATCAGTCGAACATTAGACTTTGTTGAACGTGTGAATGTGTACATCAGTCGCCGCCAAGGCAACGGGATCTCCCGCACAGTGGTTTATTAAGTAAATGTGAGTTGTGTAATTAACGACCGAATATGTGTACAACAATCGCTGTTAGGGCACCGGGATCGTTTTCATTTATCAATTTACATGAACGCAAATTTATTTTAAATTAATAAATAAATAAAAACTGGACAATTATTATTCGTAACAAAAAAAAAAATCAATAAAAAAAATAAAATTAAAATTTATACACAGTGGTACAGTTTCCTTCGGCAAAATCAAGTAAGCATGTATGCATGCGCCGCTTGTAAAATCCTTGCGACGTCGGCGCATCACTGTACATTGGCTGCCGCCAAGAGCTGATGTCACGCCAGAGTGGCGGCGCATGCTTGACGCTGCGTTCGCTTGTACACTGTTGAATTTTGTTGATTTCTTTTGCATACCACGCACTGCGAGAATAGAACCACTTCAAAAAAAAAATAAAAAATAAAAAAAATAAATAAATAAATAAAAGCAATAAAATTATATAAAGAAAAATAACAAACAATCCACAAACAACTTGACGTCTATTGTTGTCACATGTTCACTAACCTTTAAAATACATTCTATTGAATACTTATTTAATTCATGCATTACAGCTAAAGTCGAAAATAAAACAAGTAAAGAAAGCTACAGTCGAGCGCGCCCAACAGTAAGATACCATTCGCCTAGTTTCGAAGCAAATTATGACACATTTAATTCCATCAATAAAACGCTACACAAGTTTATCCGCCACCTATTGTTTAAATTAGAGCTATTTTTGAATAGCGCCATCTACATGTGAAACCTTCATAGCTTTACACACGCTCCGATTGTAATTTGGGAAATAGATTTATATTGTCATTATCTATGTTCATACCAAAGCAGAAAGCTGTAACTTCAATACTTCTCCTGATAATCGAAAATGATCGATTTTCGTGGGCAATGGCATAAAAAATTGAAAATAAACTCTATCTACCTATGGTATACAGGAACCTTTATGTGAAATATGGTGATGTAAAAAGTTTAAACGAAGACCTTCTTGTTGGCTTGAGGTTCTATATTTGAATGATCATATCATGCTGTCTTTGGGCGCAGCTAGCCCGCACATGGTATACTTAAGGCAATGTATTCTTAAAGATATATACATATACATATGTATGCAGAAGGCATGCATATGTTATGTATAGCTTGACCACTTGAGCTGCAAAGTGCATGCTCAGCATTCTCACGCTCCGCGATCGGCTTATGTATAAGCGTTAGATCGTATTTCAAGAGCTGGAGTGCTTGTGTAATGGTTGGTGGTCTTCTGGTTTAGTTTATGTTTATTAAATATTATGACAAAGTGTCACAATGTACTTATCGTACATATACGAAGGGTAGATACACTACACCTCCCTTTTTAAAGAAATGTAGTCATTTTATTATTTTTTTTGTTAATAATTATTTATTTGTTAACTATCTTAATTATTTGAGAGAAAGAAAAAAAAATTTTTTTTTTTGTCTTGAAACATTTTCTGTAATGACAATTTCTTTTTTTTTACGATTGTTTTTTTCATTTTTAATTTTAACAGAAGAAGGCACATTATTTTTTTTTTTTGGTTGATCATACCCTTTTTTTTATTAATAACGTTTCATTGGTTATATATCTTTAACCTATCCTTATGTACTGTTTGAAGCTTATTTTTACTGCTTCTTATTATTATATTATCCCTATCACTTATCCCTGTGACCTCAAAAGGTCTTATATATACCTGGTCCAATTTATGGCCAGTTGCATTTCTAAGTAAAACCTTAACTCCTACTTGGATTTTAAGATCTACAGCTTTCTTATCATAGTGTTCCTTACTCTTAGCCTTACGTTTTTCAAACAACATTCTTGCTCTTTTATAAGCATTTAGTTACATTATGAGACCATTCGGAAATTCTTGCACGACAAAAACAAAGTTTGAATGCATGATGCGTGTTGTTGTTGCTATTTATTCTCATAACTTAAACATACAATTAAATAAAAAACAAGTAAGAAAGCTACAGTCGAGTGTGCTCGATTGTAATATACCCGCTACCCAGCTGATTGTACATAATTTATTTGCGGAACAAAAAAACGACTACAATCATATTTTGACCGTAAAAGGCTATGGACTTATAATATTTATGCAAAGTCAAAATCTAAAATAAAACAAGTAAGAAAGCTACATTTGAGTCTGCTCGACTGTAATATACCCGCTACCCTGCTGCTCGTACATCAAAATTGTTTGCGGAACAATAAAGAACGGCTACAATCATATTTTGACCGTAAAAGGGCATAGACTTACAATATTTATGCAAAGTCAAAATCTAAAATAAAAAAACTAGTTTTTTGCACACATATAACTTTTGATGCGGGCGGGACTCGAACCCGAAAATGAATAATAGTATTGTTCGTTTTGCAGTCCACAACTTAACCCATTTCACCACCGTACACGCACACACGATTTGGCAGCGCTGCTTACAGCTATGGAACACGTTAAGCCGAATAACTTCTGTGTTTATTATCCCATTGTTACCAAATTTTCAGAGATCATCTGGCTAGCTATAGTTATCATGTAAACCGAAAATAAACAATATGGCATCAAAATTGCACTTGTTATCAATAGTTTTTCGATTTGCGGGGGCGGAAGGGGGCGTGACCAAAATCCAAATAATCGGCTGTGTCTCCTTCTGCCTGTTACATACATTTTCGGTTTGAACAAAGTTATAATACCCTTCTACTCTATGAGTAGCGGGTATAATAAAAATAAAAAAATATAAGAAATAGCTGCGATCTAACAATCGCACACAGCTGATTTAAGAGACTGTCGCTTCTCCACTTGTTAACTAAGTTCATTGTGAGCCATTAAAAAAATTTTAAATAAAATCCACGACCACCAATTAATGCATATTCAAAAATTAAAGTAAAAGTTCTTAAAAAAAAAACAAGTAAGAAAGCTACAGTCGAGAGTGCTCGACTGTAATATACCCGCTACCCAGCTGCTTGTACATAACTTATTTGCGGATCAAAAAAACGGCTACAATCATATTTTGACCGTAAAAGGCTATGGACTTATAATATTTATGCAAAGTCAAAATATAAATAAAAAAAAAAAACATTTTTGCACACATTTAATTTTTGATGCGGGCGGGACTCGAAACCGTAAATGCATAATAGTACTGTTCGTTTTGCAGTCCACAACTTAACCCATTTCACCACCGTACACGCACACACGATTCGGCACAATGCTGCAAGCAGCGCTGCCGGCAGCGCTGCTTACAGCTATGGAAAACGTTAAGCTGAATAACTTCTGTGTTTATTACCCGATTGTTACCAAATTTCCAGAGATCATCTGGCTAGCTATAGTTATTATGTAAACCGAATATGAACAAAATGGCATCAAAATTGCACTTGTTATCAATGTTTTTTCGATTTGCGGGGGCGGAAGGGGGCGTGGCCAAAATCCAAAATAAACTTGATCAGCGTGCAATAATAACACATATTGTCACCAAATTTGGTTGTCCTAGCTCTTATAACAGCTGAGATCTAGATTTTCACACGGACAGACAGACAGACGGACAGACGGACATGGCTATGTCGACTCGGCTGTTGATCCTGAGCCAAAATATATATACTTTATGGGGTCTGAGGTGTCTCCTTCTGCCTGTTACATAAATTTTCGGTTTGAACAAAGTTATAATACCCTTCTACTCTATGAGTAGCGGGCATAAAAAGCTTAAGCGGCATGAACTGGGAATCGAACCACGGACCTGTCGGTTCAGGAGTTCATCGCTTTTCCACTAAGCTACTGACGCTGTTATCCAACAACTGCAAAAATTTGCATTGTAAGGCATTCTTATTATTTCCTGTACAAATAAAGAATTTCTTATTATTTCCTGTACAAATATAGAATTTGCGCTGCTGGCAGCGCTGCTTACAGCTATGGAAAACTTTAAGCTGAATAACTTCTGTCTTTATTATCGGATTGTTACCAAATTTTCAGAGATCATCTGGCTAGCTATAGTTATCATATAAACCGAAAATGAACAATATGGCATCAAAATTGCGCTTGTAATCAATTTTTTTTGTTTACAGGGGCGATAGGGGGCGTGTCCAAAATCCAAAATAAACTTGATCAGCGTGCAATAAAAGCACATACTGTCACCAAATATGGTAGTTCTAGCTCTTATAATAGCTGAGATCTAGATTTTTGCGGACAGACAGACAGACAGACGGACGGACGGACATGGCTATATCGACTCGGCTGTTGATCCTGAGCCAGAATATATATACTTTATGGGGTCAGAGGTGTCTCCTTCTGCCTGTTACATACATTTTCGGTTTGAACAAAGTTATAATACCCTTCTATTCTATGAGTAGCGGGTATAAAAAATATAAGAAAAAGCTGCGCTCTAACAAACTCACACAGCTGAATTAAGAGACTGTCACTTCTCCACTTGTTAACTAAGTTCATTGTGAGCGATTAAAAAAATTTTAAACAAAATGCACGACCACCAATTATTGCATATTCGAAAATTAAAGTAAAAGTTCTTAAAAAAAAAAGAAAAAGCTTAAGCGGCACAAACTGGGAATCGAACCGGTTTAGGAGTTCATCGCTTTCCCCTAAGCTACTGACGCTTTTTTCCAAGAATTGCAAAAATTTGCATTGTAAAGCATTTTTATTATTTCCTGTACAAATAAAGAATTTGCGCTGCCGGCAGCGCTGCTTACAGCTATGGAAAACATTAAGCTGATCAAGTAAGAACGGCTGCAGTCAAGTGTTAACTGTATAAGACCATGGATTTTTCGAGGTTATGAAAATAATCAGATTTAGAAAGCACTTAATGGTAAACGTGTTTTTCAAAGAAAAATAATAAACAACACATATAATTTTCAGTTAGACGCCAAGCAGTCCAAGCAGTTGAAAAAAAAACACTGCTTGAAGAAAACACTGCTTGCTTGCTTGCAGTGGGCGAGTTATCATGCCCCTCTCTCCGGCCACAGGGAATCAACACCGACCCGGCAACAAAAAACTGAGAGCCGAAAAATTCAACGAAGATCGCCGAACTCTGACAAAGACACATTTGCTAAAACTGATAACTTTTGTAATAAAGAAAGTTTTCTTAAGTCATACCCCGAACAAGTCAGTTGTTTCTTTTTTTTTGAAAGCTTTCCTCTCTCGGTCACAGGATTGTAACTGGCGCAGCCGGACTACAGACAAGGGATTCACAATGCCCAATACGCTCGTCGTCCAAATTCTAAAGAGGTGATGAACATGAGACAGCAGTGGTTTTGGGGATTTTAGTAGTGTGTGGTGATATAATAAATTAAATAAAAAGTTATTGAAACATAATGACGTGCAAGTGCAAATAAAACTAAAGAAACAAACAAAATCCAGTTCAAATTGCTTCACAGGCGACCGTATATGTGAACATCAACCGCTGATAAGACACCGGGATCGCTTGCGCGGGACAGTTTACAAAATTATACCAACAAGTTGCTGTGTGTGATGACCGTATAAGTGTACATCAATCGCTGATAAGGCACCGGGATCATCCATACACCTAACTCATAAAATGATATTAATTAAAAATGATAAATTAATAAAAAAACATTTTTGAAATATCAAACTGCTATGTGTGGTGACCGTTTGTGTGTGTCGGAGAGCACTTGGTGTGCGTATTTGGGAGAGTATTGGTATGCTTTTTGGTTATTTCATCAGAATCGTAATTTCATCACTATGGTAATAGTAATAATCAGCCTATATTTACATTGCGAATGTTTGTTGTAGTTCTGTAGTTCTGAGAACAACCGTTTCGCCGCGGCGATAGACTGGCTCCGCTGTCGCTGAGTGCGGATTGTTATGTAAAAAAAAAGAAGAAGAAGAAATGGCAAAGAGCTAGATCAGTCGAATATTAGACTTCGTTGTGACTGGAACTCGCTGCGCAAGAATTGGTAAAGAGCATCAGTCGCCGCCAAGGCAACGGGATCTCCCGCACAGTGGTTTATTAAATAAATGTGAGTTGTGTAATTAACGACCGAATATGTGTACAACAATCGCTGTTAGGGCACCGGGATCGTTTTCATTTATCAATTTACATGAACGCAAATTTATTTTAAATTAATAAATAAATAAAACCTGGATAATTATTATTCGTAACAAAGAAAAAAATCAATAAAAAAAATAAAATTAAAATTTATACACAGTGATACAGTTTCCTTCGGCAAAATCAAGTGAGCATGTATGCATGCGCCGCTTGTAAAATCCTTGCGACGTCGGCGCATCACTGTACATTGGCTGCCGCCAAGAGCTGATGTCACGCCAGAGTGGCGGCGCATGCTTGACGCTGCGTTCGCTTGTACACTGTTGAATTCTGTTGATTTCTTTTGCATACCACGCACTGCGAGAATAGAACCACTTCAAAAAAAAAATAAACAAGTAAGAAAGCTACAGTCGAGTGTGCTCGACTGTAATATACCCGCTACCCAGCTGCTTGTACATAATTTATTTGCGGAACAAAAAAACGGCTACAATCATATTTTGACCGTAAAAGGCTATGGACTTATAATATTTATGCAAAGTCAAAATATAAAATAAAAAAAAAAATCATTTTTGCACACATTTAATTTTTGATGCGGGCGGGACTCGAACCCGTAAATGCATAATAGTACTGTTTGTTTTGCAGTCCACAACTTAACCCATTTCACCACCGTACACGCACACACGATTCGGCACAATGCTGCAAGCAGCGCTGCCGGCAGCGCTGCTTACAGCTATGGAAAACGTTAAGCTGAATAACTTCTGTGTTTATTATCCGATTGTTACCAAATTTTCAGAGATCATCTGGCTAGCTATAGTTATCATGTAAACCGAAAATGAATAATATGGCGAAATTGCGCTTGTTTGACATATCCAACTGTTGTGTGTGGTGACCGTTTGTGTGTGTCGGAGAGCACTTGGTGTGCGTATTTGGGAGATTATTGGTATGCTTTTTTGTTATTTCATCAGAATCGTAATTTCATCACTATGGTAATATTGCATCAGCCTATATTTACATTGCGAATGGTTGTTGTAGTTCTGTAGTTCTGAGAACAACCGTTTCGCCGCGGCGATAGACTGGCGCCGCTGTCGCTGAGTGCGGATTGTTATGCAAAAAAAAAGAAGAAGAAATGGTAAAGAGCTAGATCAGTCGAATATAAGACTTCGTTGTGACTGGAACTCGCTGCGCAACAATTGGTAAAGAGCTACATCAGTCGAACATTAGACTTTGTTGAACGTGTGAATGTGTACATCAGTCGCCGCCAAGGCAACGGGATCTCCCGCACAGTGGTTTATTAAGTAAATGTGAGTTGTGTAATTAACGACCGAATATGTGTACAACAATCGCTGTTAGGGCACCGGGATCGTTTTCATTTATCAATTTACATGAACGCAAATTTATTTTAAATTAATAAATAAATAAAAACTGGACAATTATTATTCGTAACAAAAAAAAAAAATCAATAAAAAAAATAAAATTAAAATTTATACACAGTGGTACAGTTTCCTTCGGCAAAATCAAGTAAGCATGTATGCATGCGCCGCTTGTAAAATCCTTGCGACGTCGGCGCATCACTGTACATTGGCTGCCGCCAAGAGCTGATGTCACGCCAGAGTGGCGGCGCATGCTTGACGCTGCGTTCGCTTGTACATTGTTGAATTTTGTTGATTTCTTTTGCATACCACGCACTGCGAGAATAGAACCACTTCAAAAAAAAAATAAAAAATAAAAAAATAAATAAATAAATAAAAGCAATAAAATTATATAAAGAAAAATAACAAACAATCCACAAACAACTTGACGTCTATTGTTGTCACATGTTCACTAACCTTTAAAATACATTCTATTGAATACTTATTTAATTCATGCATTACAGCTAAAGTCGAAAATAAAACAAGTAAAGAAAGCTACAGTCGAGCGCGCCCAACAGTAAGATACCATTCGCCTAGTTTCGAAGCAAATTATGACACATTTAATTCCATCAATAAAACGCTACACAAGTTTATCCGCCACCTATTGTTTAAATTAGAGCTATTTTTGAATAGCGCCATCTACATGTGAAACCTTGTTTTTTCGATTTGCGGGGGCGGAAGGGGGCGTGGCCAAAATCCAAAATAAACTTGATCAGCGTGCAATAATAACACATATTGTCACCAAATTTGGTTGTCCTAGCTCTTATAATAGCTGAGATCTAGATTTTCACACGGACAGACAGACGGACGGACGGACATGGCTATATCGACTCGGCTGTTGATCCTGAGCCAGAATATATATACTTTATGGGGTCAGAGGTGTCTCCTTCTGCCTGTTACATACATTTTCGGTTTGAACAAAGTTATAATACCCTTCTATTCTATGAGTAGCGGGTATAAAAAATATAAGAAAAAGCTGCGCTCTAACAAACTCACACAGCTGAATTAAGAGACTGTCACTTCTCCACTTGTTAACTAAGTTCATTGTGAGCGATTAAAAAAATTTTAAACAAAATGCACGACCACCAATTATTGCATATTCGAAAATTAAAGTAAAAGTTCTTAAAAAAAAAAAAAGCTTAAGCGGCACAAACTGGGAATCGAACCGGTTTAGGAGTTCATCGCTTTCCCCTAAGCTACTGACGCTTTTTTCCAAGAATTGCAAAAATTTGCATTGTAAAGCATTTTTATTATTTCCTGTACAAATAAAAAATTTGCGCTGCCGGCAGCGCTGCTTACAGCTATGGAAAACATTAAGCTGATCAAGTAAGAACGGCTGCAGTCAAGTGTTAACTGTATAAGACCATGGATTTTTCGAGGTTATGAAAATAATCAGATTTAGAAAGCACTTAATGGTAAACGTGTTTTTCAAAGAAAAAATAATAAACAACACATATAATTTTCAGTTAGACGCCAAGCAGTCCAAGCAGTTGCAAAAAAAACACTGCTTGAAGAAAACACTGCTTGCTTGCTTGCAGTGGGCGAGTTATCATGCCCCTCTCTCCGGCCACAGGGAATCAACACCGACCCGGCAACAAAAAACTGAGAGCCGAAAAATTCAACGAAGATCGCCGAACTCTGACAAAGACACATTTGCTAAAACTGATAACTTTTGTAATAAAGAAAGTTTTCTTAAGTCATACCCCGAACAAGTCAGTTGTTTCTTTTTTTTTGAAAGCTTTCCTCTCTCGGTCACAGGATTGTAACTGGCGCAGCCGGACTACAGACAAGGGATTCACAATGCCCAATACGCTCGTCGTCCAAATTCTAAAGAGGTGATGAACATGAGACAGCAGTGGTTTTGGGGATTTTAGTAGTGTGTGGTGATATAATAAATTAAATAAAAAGTTATTGAAACATAATGACGTGCAAGTGCAAATAAAACTAAAGAAACAAACAAAATCCAGTTCAAATTGCTTCACAGGCGACCGTATATGTGTACATCAACCGCTGATAAGACACCGGGATCGCTTGCGCGGGACAGTTTACAAAATTATACCAACAAGTTGCTGTGTGTGATGACCGTATAAGTGTACATCAATCGCTGATAAGGCACCGGGATCATCCATACACCCTAACTCATAAAATGATATTAATTAAAAATGATAAATTAATAAAAAAAACATTTTTTGAAATATCAAACTGCTGTGTGTGGTGACCGTTTGTGTGTGTCGGTGAGCACTTGGTGTGCGTATTTGGGAGAGTATTGGTATGCTTTTTGGTTATTTCATCAGAATCGTAATTTCATCACTATGGTAATAGTAATAATCAGCCTATATTTACATTGCGAATGTTTGTTGTAGTTCTGTAGTTCTGAGAACAACCGTTTCGCCGCGGCGATAGACTGGCTCCGCTGTCGCTGAGTGCGGATTGTTATGTAAAAAAAAAGAAGAAGAAGAAATGGCAAAGAGCTAGATCAGTCGAATATTAGACTTCGTTGTGACTGGAACTCGCTGCGCAAGAATTGGTAAAGAGCATCAGTCGCCGCCAAGGCAACGGGATCTCCCGCACAGTGGTTTATTAAATAAATGTGAGTTGTGTAATTAACGACCGAATATGTGTACAACAATCGCTGTTAGGGCACCGGGATCGTTTTCATTTATCAATTTACATGAACGCAAATTTATTTTAAATTAATAAATAAATAAAACCTGGATAATTATTATTCGTAACAAAGAAAAAAATCAATAAAAAAAATAAAATTAAAATTTATACACAGTGATACAGTTTCCTTCGGCAAAATCAAGTGAGCATGTATGCATGCGCCGCTTGTAAAATCCTTGCGACGTCGGCGCATCACTGTACATTGGCTGCCGCCAAGAGCTGATGTCACGCCAGAGTGGCGGCGCATGCTTGACGCTGCGTTCGCTTGTACACTGTTGAATTCTGTTGATTTCTTTTGCATACCACGCACTGCGAGAATAGAACCACTTCAAAAAAAAAATAAACAAGTAAGAAAGCTACAGTCGAGTGTGCTCGACTGTAATATACCCGCTACCCAGCTGCTTGTACATAATTTATTTGCGGAACAAAAAAACGGCTACAATCATATTTTGACTGTAAAAGGCTATGGACTTATAATATTTATGCAAAGTCAAAATATAAAATAAAAAAAAAATCATTTTTGCACACATTTAATTTTTGATGCGGGCGGGACTCGAACCCGTAAATGCATAATAGTACTGTTTGTTTTGCAGTCCACAACTTAACCCATTTCACCACCGTACACGCACACACGATTCGGCACAATGCTGCAAGCAGCGCTGCCGGCAGCGCTGCTTACAGCTGCGGAAAACGTTAAGCTGAATAACTTCTGTGTTTATTATCCGATTGTTACCAAATTTTCAGAGATCATCTGGCTAGCTATAGTTATCATGAAAACCGAAAATGAACAATATGGCATCAAAATTGCACTTGTTATCAATGTTTTTTCGATTTGCGGGGGCGGAAGGGGGCGTGGCCAAAATCCAAAATAAACTTGATCAGCGTGCAATAATAACACATATTGTCACCAAATTTGGTTGTCCTAGCTCGTATAATAGTTGAGATCTAGATTTTCACACGGACAGACAGACGGACAGACGGACATGGCTATATCGACTCGGCTGTTGATCCTGAGCCAGAATATATATACTTTATGGGGTCGGAGGTGTCTCCTTCCGCCTGTTACATACATTTTCGGTTTGAACAAAGTTATAATACCCTTCTACTCTATGAGTAGCGGGTATAAAAATAAAAAAAATAAATAAATGAATAAAAGCAATAAAATTAAATAAAGAAAAAAGAATAAAAACAATCCACAAACAACTTGACGTCTATTGTTGTCACATGTTCACTAACCTTTAAAATACACTCTATTGAATACTTATTTAATTCATGCATTACAGCTAAAGTCGAAAATAAAACAAGTAAAGAAAGCTACAGTCGAGCGCGCCCAACAGTAAGATACCATTCGCCTAGTTTCGAAGCAAATTATCACACATTTAATTCCATCAATAAAACGCTACACAAGTTTATCCGCCACCTATTGTTTAAATTAGAGCTATTTTTGAATAGCGCCATCTACATGTGAAACCTTCATAGCTTTACACACGCTACGGCTGAAACGAAGCATCGTGACGATGACGTCACGACGCGAGCACAGGCGCAAGCAGTGGAAGTACAGAAAACGGAAACATGGATAACTTTTGTGTTTATCGTCCGATTGTAATTTGGGAAATAGATTTATATTGTCATTATCTATGTTCATACCAAAGCAGAAAGCTGTAACTTCAATACTTCTCCTGATAATCGAAAATTATCGATTTTCGTGGGCGGTGGGCGTGGCATCAAAAATTGAAAATAAACTCAATCTACCTATGGTATACAGGAACCTTCATGTGAAATATGGTGATGTAATAAGTTTAAACGAAGACCTTCTTGTTGGCTTGAGGTTCTATATTTGAATGATCATATCATGCTGTCTTTGGGCGCAGCTAGCCCGCACATGGTATACTTAAGGCTATGTATTCTTAAAGACATATATACATATACATATGTATGCAGAAGGCATGCATATGTTATGTATAGCTTGACCACTTGAGCTGCAAAGTGCATGCTCAGCATTCTCACGCTCCGCGATCGGCTTATGTATAAGCGTTAGATCGTATTTCAAGAGCTGGAGTGGTTGTGTAATGGTTGGTGGCCTTTTGGTTTAGTTTATGTTTATTAAATATTATGACAAAGTGTCACAATGTACTTATCGTACATATACGAAGGGTAGATACACTACACCTCCCTTTTTAAAGAAATGACGTAATATATGTAGTCATTTTATTATTTTATGGTTAATAATTATTTATTTGTTAACTATCTTAATTATTTGAAAGAAAGAAAAAATTTTTTGTGTAATGACAATTTCTTTTTTTTTTACGATTGTTATTTTTCATTTTTAATTTTAACAGAAGAAGGCACATTATTTATTTTTTTTTTTTTGGTTGATCAGACCCTTTTTTTTATTAATAACGTTTCATTGGTTATATATCTTTAACCTATACTTATGTACTGTTTGAAGATTATTTTTATTGCTTCTTATTATTATATTATCCCTATCACTTATCCCTGTGACCTCAAAAGGTCTTATATATACCTGGTCCAATTTATGGCCAGTTTCATTTCTAAGTAAAACCTTAACTCCTAGTTGGATTTTAAGATCTACAGCTTTCTTATCATAGTGTTCCTTACTCTTAGCCTTACGTTTTTCTAATAACATTCTTGCTCTTTTATAAGCATTTTCTAATCTAAACTTAGCTTCCTTAGCATAGTCATCTATGTTATATAACGGTGAAATGTTATCTACCGTATTAAAATGTTCTGGCAAATTGCTTTGTTTGCCGAAGGCTAGTTCATATGGACAATAATCATGTTCCATAGAGGGGGTCGTGTTAAAACAATAAACGAAATATTTAAGCCATACATCCCAATCAGTTTTGTCGACTGATATATATGAACGTACGTATTCATTGAATGTTCTATGACTTCTTTCGATTGTTCCAACTGTCTGGTGATGATGTGCTGTTGACGTTATGTTGTCAATTTTTAAATATTTACACAGGTCACTAATTACAGAATTCTTATACTCGATTCCTATGTCCGAAATGAACATCTTCATTGGACCGAACGTCAGTATATAGGATTCAAATATTGTTTTTGCGACAGTATTTGCATTTTTATTCGGTACTGGAATGTCAACGAGATATTTTGTCAAATCACATATTAGTGTTATTGCATATTCATTACCATTTTCAGACCTGGGTAGTGGGCCAATTGTATCCACTATTACTCTGGGATACATGTAGTGTAGACATTATAGCTTCTTTTTCTTTTACATTTTTAATTATGGTCACCGGCTTGAGTAGCGCTACTCTTAAATTCTTTAATAATTTATTGCCCATTATTATGAAATTCTCTATTGAAACATGTTCAAAGATTCTTTCATGCGGTGCCAATTTCAGTTGAGTGATATTTTGCATACCGGCCTGCAATTCGAGCCTTTGGAAAAACTGACCTAAGTCTAGAATTCCATTAGTGTACAAATCACCAACATATATTCTTGCAATGATTTTATTGCCTTGTTTGAAATAACATAGGCTTTTTTTCATACGCAAGGCCACTACTTTTCGTACATCGTCATTTTTAATGACTTCATATACGATGGGCTTAGAAGCTCTTTCAAGATTTTGCCTAAGCAAAATTTCTTGTTTTTTTATTTTTATCTGCGCAGATATTTTCTTGTCTACTTTGTTGCCTGGTAGTGACTTTCAGGACTTTGTATTGTAAATCTTTCAATTCTTTTATTGTAATTCGTGACTGTGCGTCTGCCACGAAGTTATCCTTGCCCTTTAGATATTCGACAGTGAAGTCGTATTCTTCGAGTTCTAATCGCATTCTTGTCAGTTTCGAGCTTGGATTGACCATAGAAAATAAATAAGTTAAAGGCCTGTGGTCTGTTTTCACTGTAAAGTGCTTGCCATAGATATATGGTCGAAAATGTACTATTGCCCAATGAATTCCTGCAAGCTCTTGTTCCGTAGTGCTTTTATTACTTTCTCCCTTAGTGAATGATCTTGACGCATAGGCTATGGGGAGTTGAACTCCATTGTGGTTTTGTGTTAATATAGCACCACAAGCCAGTTTACTTGCATCAGTTGTTATGCAAAATTCTTTGCTGAAATCTGGGTATTGCAACAATGTTGGTTGCATGAGATTTTCTTTCAGGTATTGGAATGAGTTTTCGCATTCACTTGTCCATACAAAAGGAACATTCTTTTTACATAATCAAGTTATGTGCCGTGAATAGTCGGCGAAATTTTTTATAAAACGTCTGTAATAATTGCAAAATGCAACGAATTTTCTAGCGCTGTCCGCGTCGTGCGGGACTGGATAATTTTAAATGACATCATATTTTTTGTCATCGGGCAAAATTCCTTTATCTGTACACCTATGACCGAGAAAAGTCACTTCGTGCATGAAAAATGAGCACTTTTGTGGATGTAATTTCAGGTTATGGGTTCTGCATAGGTTGAAGACATCTGTCAAATTCTTGAACATATGCTTCTCAGAACAACCAATAACTATCAAATCATCCATGAACAAGAATGCCTGTGAAGGTTGAAGCCCTGAGAATGCTATTGTCATCATTCTCTGGAAAGAATTAGGCGCTATTTTTAATCCGAATGGTAATCGCGTGAAGCGATACGAACCATTGTCCGTAGAGAAAGACGTTATGTTTCTTGATTCCTCATCAAGTTCTATTTGGTGAAATCCGGACATTAAGTCAAGACACGAAAAATATTTAGCTCTACCCAGTTGGTCTAGAATATCATCTATTCTAGGAAGGGGAAATTTATCTGAAAGCAATTTTTTATTTATCTGGCGATAGTCGATTACTAGTCGCCATTTTTTATTCTCTGAGCCTGGTAAGGCTTTTTTGGGGACAAGTAAAAGTGGGCTATTATATTCAGACACTGAAGACTCAACTATCTGGTCATTTATTAACTTCTCGACCTGTTTTTGTATTTCATTTCTCTGACTATGCGGACTTCTATAGTTTTTAATATAGACGGGTTCATCGTCTTTCAGTCTCAATTTTTGTTTGTAAAAATTATTTGTAGTAACGGGCTCGGTATCTAAACCGAACACGTCGCTATATTCTGTGCATAACTCAATCAATTCTTTTTTAAATTGCTTTGGAAAATTCTCTGACAATTGCGTTAATACTGCTTTTTCTCTATTCTCTGGAGTGCCTTTTACTATCTCGTAATTTGATAGAGACTCAAATTTTAAATCTTTCACGTCCACTATCCGATCTGCACTGGACGTATTTAATACTCGGACAAATATGCTTTCTGAAGTTGCTACAGTGTTAGCAACAAAAATAACTGGTTGAATTTCCTGGTTTGGTATAAAAACATTATTCTCGTTTGTGACTAAATCTATTTTTCGGACAACTTGGGATCTGGCTGGCAGAAATATAGCATTACTGCCCAAAGAACTTGTTATGTTCATGTATATTGGGAATTTTAGGTTATTTGGTCTAATCATGAACTTATCTCCATCCTGCTTGTATTCAAGTATGCAGTTATATTTTTTTATGAAATCTAGGCCTATAATCTCATCACACTGCAGTGCAAATTTAGAGTCAACCAAATGAAAGCTGTGTGGGATTATATATCCTCCAGTTTGCAGTTCTACAAAGGCTAAGCCTTTGGAATTAATTACTCCTTCTCCTATGCCTTGTATATTTATAACATTGTCTTCTTCAATGTCATTGAAGATGTCAGAATTTTCCTTTATGAGCGAAATGTCCGCTCCTGTATCTAATAAGAATGTTAAATTTATGTATGCAGAAGGCATGCATATGTTATGTATAGCTTGACCACTTGAGCTGCAAAGTGCATGCTCAGCATTCTCACGCTCCGCGATCGGCTTATGTATAAGCGTTAGATCGTATTTCAAGAGCTGGAGTGCTCGTGTATTGGTTGGTGGTCTTTTGGTTTAGCTTATGTTTATTAAACATTATGACAAAGTGTCACAATGTATTTATCGTACATATGCGAAGGGTAGATACACTACACCTGCCTTTTTAAAGAAATGACGTAATATATGTAGTCATTTTATTATTATTATAATTTTTTTTTTTTTTTAATATACTATTTCGTAACTATCTTAATTATTTGAAAGAAAGAAATTTTTTTTGTTGTGTCTCGAAACATTTTGTATAATGACAATTTCCTTTTTTTCTTTCTACGATTTTTTTTTTTCATTTTTAATTTTTATAGAAGAAAGCACATTTTTTTTCGGTTGATCAGACCCTTTTTTTTATTAATAACGTTTTATTGGTTATATATCTTTAACCTATCCTTATGTACTGTATGAAGCTTATTTTTACTGCTTCTTATTATTATATTATCCCTATCACTTATTCCTGTGACCTCAAAAGGTCCTATATATACCTGGTCCAATTTATGGCCAGTTTCATTTCTAAGTAAAACCTTATCTCCTACTTGGATTTTAAAATCTACAGCTTTCTTATCATAGTGTTCCTTACTCTTAGCCTTACGTTTTTCTAACAACATTCTTGCTCTTTTATAAGCATTTTCAAATCTAAACTTAGCTTCCTTAGCATAGTCATCTATGTTATATAACGTTGAAATGTTATCTACCGTATTAAAATGTTCTGGCAAATTGCTTTGTTTGCCGAAGGCTAGTTCATATGGACAATAATCATGTGCCATAGAGGGGGTCGTGTTAAAACAATAAACCAAATATTTAAGCCATACATCCCAATCAGTTTTGTCGACTGATATATATGAACGTACGTATTCATTGAATGTTCTATGACTTCTTTCGATTGTTCCAACTGTCTGGTGATGATGTGCTGTTGACGTTATGTTGTCAACTTTAAAATATTTACACAGGTCACTAATTACAGAATTCTTATACTCGGTTCCCATGTCCGAAATGAAAGTCTTCATTGGACCGAACGTCAGTATATAGGATTCGAATATTGCTTTTGCATTTTTATTTGGTACTGGAATGGCAACGAGATATTTTGTCAAATCACATATTAGTGTTATTGCATATTCATTACCATTTTCAGACCTGGGTAGTGGGCCAATTGTATTCACTATTACTCTGTCGAAAGCATGTATTGGTGTATCAGTTATTAAAGGGGTCTTTGTGTGGATTGTCGTTTTCGACATCTGACATTTTGGACATCTACGAACATACTCTTTTATTTCACGAGTCATGTTTTTCCAATAGTAGTGTCTTCGTACTTTGGCCAAAGTTTTAGTTATGCCAGAATGACCTCCTTGCATAGGATTATCATGTAATGTAGACATTATAGCTTCTTTTTCTTTTACATTTTTAATTATGGTCACCGGCTTGAGTAGCGCTACTCTTAAATTCTTTAGTAATTTATTGGCCATTATTATGAAATTCTCTAGTGAAACATGTTTAAAGATTCTTTCATGCGGTGCCAATTTCAGTTGAGTGATATTTTGCATACCGGCCTGCAATTCGAGCCTTTGGAAAAACTGACCTAAGTCTAGAATTCCATTAGTGTACAAATCACCAACATATATTCTTGCAATGATTTTATTGCCTTGTTTGAAATAACATAGGCTTTTTTTCATACGCAAGGCCACTACTTTTCGTACATCGTCATTTTTAATGACTTCATATACGTTGGGCTTAGAAGCTTTTTCAAGATTTTGCCTAAGCAAGATTTCTTGTTTTTTATTTTTATCTGCGCAGATATTTTCTTGTCTACTTTGTTGCCTGGTAGTGACTTTCAGGACTTGGTATTGTAAATCTTTTAATTCCTTTATTGTAATTCGTGACAGAGCGTCTGCCACGAAGTTATCCTTGCCCTTTAGATACTCGACAGTAAAGCCGTATTCTTCGAGTTCTAATCGCATTCTTGTCAGTTTCGAGCTTGGATTGACCATAGAAAATAAATAAGTTAAAGGCCTGTGGTCTGTTTTCACTGTAAAGTGCTTGCCATAAATATATGGTCGAAAATGTACTATTGCCCAATGAATTGCTATAAGCTCTTGTTCCGTAGTGCTTTTATTACTTTCTCCCTTAGTGAACGATCTTGACGCATAGGCTATGGGGAGTTGAACTCCATTGTGGTTTTGTGTTAATACAGCACCACAAGCCAGCTTACTTGCATCAGTTATTATGCAAAATTCTTTGCTGAAATCTGGGTATTGCAACAATGTTGGTTGCATGAGATTTTCTTTCAGGTATTGGAATGCGTTTTCGCATTCACTTGTCCATACAAAAGGAACATTCTTTTTACATAATCTAGTTATCTGCCGTGAATAGTCGGCGAAATTTTTTATAAAACGTCTGTAATAATTGCAAAATGCAACGAATCTTCTAGCGCTGTCCGCGTCATGCGGGACTGGATAATTTTTAATGACATCATATTTTTTGTCATCGGGCAAAATTCCTTTATCTGTACACCTATGACCGAGAAAAGTCACTTCGTGCATGAAAAATGAGCACTTTTGTGGATGTAATTTCAGGTTATGGGTTCTGCATAGGTTGAAGACATCTGTCAAATTCTTGAACATATGCTTCTCAGAACAACCAATAACTATCAAATCATCCATGTACAAGAATGCCTGTGAAGGTTGAAGCCCTGAGAATGCAATTGTCATCATTCTCTGGAAAGAATTAGGCGCTATTTTTAATCCGAATGGTAATCGCGTGAAGCGATACGAACCATTGTCCGTAGAGAAAGACGTTATGTTTCTTGATTCCTCATCAAGTTCTATTTGGTGAAATCCGGACATTAAGTCAAGACACGAAAAATATTTAGCTCTACCCAGTTGGTCTAGAATATCATCTATTCTAGGAAGGGGAAATTTATCTGAAAGCAATTTTTTATTTATCTGGCGATAGTCGATTACTAGTCGCCATTTTTTATTCTCTGAGCCTGGTAAGGCTTTTTTGGGGACAAGTAAAAGTGGGCTATTATATTCAGACACTGAAGACTCAACTATCTGGTCATTTATTAACTTCTCGACCTGTTTTTGTATTTCATTTCTCTGACTATGCGGACTTCTATAGTTTTTAATATAGACGGGTTCATCGTCTTTCAGTCTCAATTTTTGTTTGTAAAAATTATTTGTAGTAACGGGCTCGGTATCTAAACCGAACACGTCGCTATATTCTGTGCATAACTCAATCAATTCTTTTTTAAATTGCTTTGGAAAATTCTCTGACAATTGCGTTAATACTGCTTTTTCTCTATTCTCTGGAGTGCCTTTTACTATCTCGTAATTTGATAGAGACTCAAATTTTAAATCTTTCACGTCCACTATCCGATCTGCACTGGACGTATTTAATACTCGGACAAATATGCTTTCTGAAGTTGCTACAGTGTTAGCAACAAAAATAACTGGTTGAATTTCCTGGTTTGGTATAAAAACATTATTCTCGTTTGTGACTAAATCTATTTTTCGGACAACTTGGGATCTGGCTGGCAGAAATATAGCATTACTGCCCAAAGAACTTGTTATGTTCATGTATATTGGGAATTTTAGGTTATTTGGTCTAATCATGAACTTATCTCCATCCTGCTTGTATTCAAGTATGCAGTTATATTTTTTTATGAAATCTAGGCCTATAATCTCATCACACTGCAGTGCAAATTTAGAGTCAACCAAATGAAAGCTGTGTGGGATTATATATCCTCCAGTTTGCAGTTCTACAAAGGCTAAGCCTTTGGAATTAATTACTCCTTCTCCTATGCCTTGTATATTTATAACATTGTCTTCTTCAATGTCATTGAAGATGTCAGAATTTTCCTTTATGAGCTAAATGTCCGCTCCTGTATCTAATAAGAATGTTAAACTTTTCTTTGAAACTGAACTAAGAAATGTAATGAATCTATTGAGGCCGAAATTTATGACGTGAACCCTTATGCTCTGTTTTGAGCATCTAAGGGCTGATTGGAGTTTTCGAGTCACTCTGTGTTGCTCGAACATTATTATTTCTATTATTTGTGTTGTTATAATTTCTACCTCTATTGGAATTGTTATTACCGCGGTATCCTCGGTTACTATATCTGTTTCTGTTATAATTGTTATGATTTCCATCATTATTTCTGCTTCTATTTGAGTTACCATTACGGTAGCCTCTATTTTGACGACAGAACAATACTGCGTCGCTCTTCCCAGTTGCGTCGGTACAACTACCAACGAACTTTGAGATAGCATCGTTCATATTGTTGAAAGTACCGGCTTGCATTATAAGCTTTACTTTCTCTATGGAACAGTTTGTAGTCATAGCCTTGATAGCATGCTGTGTGCTATATTTATTGGCTAGATCAAGTGAAAGTCCATCATTTATATATGCACTTTCCAGAGCTTTTGTCATATGCTCAACCTCTTTTGTATATTGGTTGGCAGTTTTATTCTTTTGTTGAAGGTTCATCAGCTTTGCTGTTATCACTTCAACTGACTCGCCCTTTACATTTCCTCTAAGACTCAAAATTACCTGTGTTATGGTAGTTTCACTGCTTATCAGATTTCTTGCTGTTCCTTTTAGTTTGGTTTTTATAACCGATACTGCTAGAGACTCATGTTTTCCTTTGATTGAGTTTACTATATTTAGAGCATCTATAAAACTTGTTAAGTTTTCAGCCTTACCGTCAAAGTCAGGTATAAGCTTTGATGCTGTATTTAGGAAATCAATATTGGACTGTGCCATTGTATTTTCTATTTTTAATATAGCTGGGATTGTTAGGTTTAATAGGTCTTTATCTTCGATGTCGGTATATATTTCTTCTTCTCCTTCCGACTCGGTGACCTCTAAATCAATTTCTTCTGGTTCTATTGATTCAGATTGTCCGTCTGCATCAATCGTTAAAGGGATATTTAGTATTGTTGGAATTGATATTTCCAAACTAAATTTCCTTTTAACTGCCATCAAGTTTAATCGAAGTTTGATTAATAGTCTTGATAACTTAGACCAGTGTTCTGAATTAATTTTTTCCCTATATTCGTATATTAGTTCTCTTGCTTTATTAAAGCAGCCGACTAATGTTGATGCATGTCTCTGAATTGTTTATGCCTGTATAGGCCTATTCTGTGATAAGCATTTATATGACTTATCGAATTTAGTTTTTATATTTTTAATTGCTGTGCATATTTCATGCCATTCCATGCTCTAGTAAATTTACGAACTGTTGGTATTTTGTTGGTTCTCTACTCAATGTTACATGTAGTATGTTAATACTAATTAGACCTTATCCAGATCTAATGCATTGCTCAAGTATCTCTTCTTGAGGCACCTATTATGTAATTTATATACTTTAATTAACATATTCGCACATGACAATACTACTACTATTATGAGGAGTACCGTAATTGTTTTAAGCTCAGGCTGTGATACCTGAACTGTATTAATTACGTTTGCGGTGGAGTCCGCTACATTTGAATTATGGTCTAGCATAGTAGACGATTTCGTAGTTGTTGTTTTTAGGCTATCAATTTTCGATATGGCATTATCGCTTATGCCCATTCAATTAAGCTTTATATAATTTATAAAATTTATCTAAACGTTTACAATTGTTTGATAGTCCATTCGACTACTTCGTCGAAGCGAGCTATTTCCTCTAACTCATCTGCATTTACAGTAAGCCAACAATAGGCAGTAAATCGGACGGACACAAAAATGCGTGTGTAAAAACGCTGTAAAACTGTGACACAAATTAAGATATGCTGATATATGTCTACAGGCATGGCTAAATAAATGACGTTTTTGATATATCTACTCAATGAAGCGTTAATTTAAATTGGTAAAATACCATGTAATATAATTTTATAGACAATGTGTCTTCTTCCCAGAACGGGATAAAAGTAAGGCTCAAAAAAAATTTTTTTTATATATATATATATATCCGCTATATTTTCATTATTTAAACTTTCCGCAGCTGAGTATATATACTCAGTGCCAGAGACGTGAAAATACTAGGTTTTGAATGTGGTTGGCTCACAATTCTGTTTTACATTTCAATAAGGAGAAAAAAAAAATTCTCCAACCACATTTGTTAGTAGAAGCCTATCTCTATCGTTGTTAGTTATTTTCAAGCAGCGGTTTCCCGCCTCGGCTTGAGTTTATGTACTTAAAAATAAGGCAAATTGGGGCATTTGCATTTAAGCAGCCCGTTTGCGTTTCTTCGCACTTTGGCGAAGCTCGTTTTCGATTTCTTCAAGACGCTCTATGTAGCTCTGTCGGGCCTTCTCCTCTTTTGCCAACTGGGTCATTTCCTTGACCAGTCGGCGTTGCTGAAGCAGTTTACTCCTCCTTCCAGAGCGTTTGTGTTTCCTCACCTCCTGTCTTTCCTGTCTTGCCCGGTACTCAGCTATAGTGAGTGGGCGTGGTCCATCTGCGGGGTTCTGTTGAAGTGCTTCCTCCAGCGTTGGCAGGTCCCTTTGTACTATGGGTTGCGCATTAGAAAATTGTGGCTCATCTGCCATCAATTGCCGCTTTGTTTTGCTGTGTGTTATTGTGTGTTTGTTAATAATTTATGCTGTTGTTGTTTCTCATTGTTTGCATTGCGTTTGATTTGTTTAATAATTGCGCTTTATATGCATAAGTATGTTTGCACTTGTTGTTATTGTTGTTGTTATTGCTTTCTTTGCATGTATTGTAGTTGCAGCTAATGAGCACTGCTATTTTTGTGAACACAGCCGTACGTAGGCGTTCATAATTTTAAAAAAAATTTCACTACTTGCACACAACATAATCATAAATCACACATAAAGTTATCCGAAGTTTGCAGCAGGACTCGAGACCGAGTCATGGTCGCCCCCAATATATAATTATTCGCGATTATTTGCAAACAAAAAATACAGATCTCTTCACAATTCACGTAAATGTTAAGGAAAAAAGCCAACACTAGTAACACAGTTAGGGGCAGATTAGGGCTAAGGAGCAGATTTAGTTTATCTAAGATAAGGGAAGCAACAGGAACAAAAGAGAAAGACCAGTCGGTTCAATCCCAAAACAATAATCCCACCAACGCTATGGATTCCGGTAACGCATCAGGGCCACTAAGTCCCACCCTTACCAATTCATCAATAAAACAAACTTGAATCTACAACTACTAACCCTTGTACATCAACTACCAACCTACGAAGGCCTACCTGACAATCTTGATAGATTTATAGACAGAGTAGATCAGCTCCTTTTGTTAGCCTCATCAGTGGACCAAGCAATATGCGGACAGTACTTACTTGGAACTATCCGTGACAAGATTAAAGGCAGGTCAGACGAAGCGCTGAATGTCTGCGATGTACGCCTTAGTTGGGCATCAAAGCAAACCTCAAGCGACTATACTCTAGAAAGAAAACAGAAGAAATGCTTGTTAGAGAGCTACACAATCTTCCGGACGGACTTAATATGGACTTGTATTACGCAGCCGCAAAAATAAGAAGCGAATTAATGTCACTCGCCAGAGAAGCAGACCCTAGTGGACACTCTCTCGCGGCCAAACGTGACCAATACGACAGATTCTGCCTAAATACATTCTTAGTTGGATTAAAGAACCCACTTAGGTCAGCCATTAGGAATCAAAGGACAGAAAGACACCAGTTCAAGTCGAGCCTAATGATAAAATGTTTAGAAAAGTAAACCGTAGAAAGAAGATAACACCGAGATTTTCACTACACAAAGTAGATAGAGACAAAGGCGTCACTTTCCTAACATCTAAAGGTCAAAAGTTATACAAACAAAAAATTAGATAAACAGTTAAGAAAACAGAGAAAGAAACATAAAATAGACAAGCACAATTCAATAAATATATTATTATCAAACTAAGTAACATAAAAGCCCACATTAACAAGAAACAATCTACGGAAAAAAAAAATCTGAAAAGGCACAAAAATTTCTTTTTAACGAACTTAGTGAAGCCAGAAATAACACTAATTTATTAAAAAATAGGATAAGCTACAATATAAACACTGTCTGATTATGTAAACGAAGTAGTCGATAGCCATTAGCCAGTAAACTAAACATTATCCCAAAACTGATATTTCTTAAGGAACAAATAATAATATAAGATAGATTATAAGTAAACAAGATGTAACGTTTATAAACACAAAACTCATGTTTAGCATTAAGATACCCATTTTAAAAAAATTGTTAGAATCAAAATATCGTCGGGGTTCGTGGCATACACCAACAACACGTCGCCTAATCACCCTTCTCCGATTCGGCCACTCCCCTTATGGCCGTCTCTTCGGCCTCTTGGATTGACCATAGAAAATAAATAAGTTAAAGGCCTGTGGTCTGTTTTCACTGTAAAGTGCTTGCCATAAATATATGGTCGAAAATGTACTATTGCCCAATGAATTGCTGTAAGCTCTTGTTCCGTAGTGCTTTTATTACTTTCTCCCTTAGTGAACGATCTTGACGTATAGGCTATGGGGAGTTGAACTCCATTGTGGTTTTGTGTTAATACAGCACCACAAGCCAGCTTACTTGCATCAGTTATTATGCAAAATTCTTTGCTGAAATCTGGGTATTGCAACAATGTTGGTTGCATGAGATTTTCTTTCAGGTATTGGAATGCGTTTTCGCATTCACTTGTCCATACAAAAGGAACATTCTTTTTACATAATCTAGTTATCTGCCGTGAATAGTCGGCGAAATTTTTTATAAAACGTCTGTAATAATTGCAAAATGCAACGAATCTTCTAGCGCTGTCCGCGTCATGCGGGACTGGATAATTTTTAATGACATCATATTTTTTGTCATCGGGCAAAAATTCCTTTATCTGTACACCTATGACCGAGAAAAGTCACTTCGTGCATGAAAAATGAGCACTTTTGTGGATGTAATTTCAGGTTATGGGTTCTGCATAGGTTGAAGACATCTGTCAAATTCTTGAACATATGCTTCTCAGAACAACCAATAACTATCAAATCATCCATGTACAAGAATGCCTGTGAAGGTTGAAGCCCTGAGAATGCAATTGTCATCATTCTCTGGAAAGAATTAGGTGCTATTTTTAATCCGAATGGTAATCGCGTGAAGCGATACGAACCATTGTCCGTAGAGAAAGACGTTATGTTTCTTGATTCCTCATCAAGTTCTATTTGGTGAAATCCGGACATTAAGTCAAGACACGAAAAATATTTAGCTCTACCCAGTTGGTCTAGAATATCATCTATTCTAGGAAGGGGAAATTTATCTGAAAGCAATTTTTTATTTATCTGGCGATAGTCGATTACTAGTCGCCATTTTTTATTCTCTGAGCCTGGTAAGGCTTTTTTGGGGACAAGTAAAAGTGGGCTATTATATTCAGACACTGAAGACTCAACTATCTGGTCATTTATTAACTTCTCGACCTGTTTTTGTATTTCATTTCTCTGACTATGCGGACTTCTATAGTTTTTAATATAGACGGGTTCATCGTCTTTCAGTCTCAATTTTTGTTTGTAAAAATTATTTGTAGTAACGGGCTCGGTATCTAAACCGAACACGTCGCTATATTCTGTGCATAACTCAATCAATTCTTTTTTAAATTGCTTTGGAAAATTCTCTGACAATTGCGTTAATACTGCTTTTTCTCTATTCTCTGGAGTGCCTTTTACTATCTCGTAATTTGATAGAGACTCAAATTTTAAATCTTTCACGTCCACTATCCGATCTGCACTGGACGTATTTAATACTCGGACAAATATGCTTTCTGAAGTTGCTACAGTGTTAGCAACAAAAATAACTGGTTGAATTTCCTGGTTTGGTATAAAAACATTATTCTCGTTTGTGACTAAATCTATTTTTCGGACAACTTGGGATCTGGCTGGCAGAAATATAGCATTACTGCCCGAAGAACTTGTTATGTTCATGTATATTGGGAATTTTAGGTTATTTGGTCTAATCATGAACTTATCTCCATCCTGCTTGTATTCAAGTATGCAGTTATATTTTTTATGAAATCTAGGCCTATAATCTCATCACACTGCAGTGCAAATTTAGAGTCAACCAAATGAAAGCTGTGTGGGATTATATATCCTCCAGTTTGCAGTTCTACAAAGGCTAAGCCTTTGGAATTAATTACTCCTTCTCCTATGCCTTGTATATTTATAACATTGTCTTCTTCAATGTCATTGAAGATGTCAGAATTTTCCTTTATGAGCTAAATGTCCGCTCCTGTATCTAATAAGAATGTTAAACTTTTCTTTGAAACTGAACTAAGAAATGTAATGAATCTATTGAGGCCGAAATTTATGACGTGAACCCTTATGCTCTGTTTTGAGCATCTAAGGGCTGATTGGAGTTTTCGAGTCACTCTGTGTTGCTCGAACATTATTATTTCTATTATTTGTGTTGTTATAATTTCTACCTCTATTGGAATTGTTATTACCGCGGTATCCTCGGTTACTATATCTGTTTCTGTTATAATTGTTATGATTTCCATCATTGTTTCTGCTTCTATTTGAGTTACCATTACGGTAGCCTCTATTTTGACGACAGAACAATACTGCGTCGCTCTTCCCAGTTGCGTCGGTACAACTACCAACGAACTTTGAGATAGCATCGTTCATATTGTTGAAAGTACCGGCTTGCATTATAAGCTTTACTTTCTCTATGGAACAGTTTGTAGTCATAGCCTTGATAGCATGCTGTGTGCTATATTTATTGGCTAGATCAAGTGAAAGTCCATCATTTATATATGCACTTTCCAGAGCTTTTGTCATATGCTCAACCTCTTTTGTATATTGGTTGGCAGTTTTATTCTTTTGTTGAAGGTTCATCAGCTTTGCTGTTATCACTTCAACTGACTCGCCCTTTACATTTCCTCTAAGACTCAAAATTACCTGTGTTATGGTAGTTTCACTGCTTATCAGATTTCTTGCTGTTCCTTTTAGTTTGGTTTTTATAACCGATACTGCTAGAGACTCATGTTTTCCTTTGATTGAGTTTACTATATTTAGAGCATCTATAAAACTTGTTAAGTTTTCAGCCTTACCGTCAAAGTCAGGTATAAGCTTTGATGCTGTATTTAGGAAATCAATATTGGACTGTGCCATTGTATTTTCTATTTTTAATATAGCTGGGATTGTTAGGTTTAATAGGTCTTTATCTTCGATGTCGGTATATATTTCTTCTTCTCCTTCCGACTCGGTGACCTCTAAATCAATTTCTTCTGGTTCTATTGATTCAGATTGTCCGTCTGCATCAATCGTTAAAGGGATATTTAGTATTGTTGGAATTGATATTTCCAAACTAAATTTCCTTTTAACTGCCATCAAGTTTAATCGAAGTTTGATTAATAGTCTTGATAACTTAGACCAGTGTTCTGAATTAATTTTTTTCCCTATATTCGTATATTAGTTCTCTTGCTTTATTAAAGCAGCCGACTAATGTTGATGCATGTCTCTGAATTGTTTATGCCTGTATAGGCCTATTCTGTGATAAGCATTTATATGACTTATCGAATTTAGTTTTTATATTTTTAATTGCTGTGCATATTTCATGCCATTCCATGCTCTAGTAAATTTACGAACTGTTGGTATTTTGTTGGTTCTCTACTCAATGTTACATGTAGTATGTTAATACTAATTAGACCTTATCCAGATCTAATGCATTGCTCAAGTATCTCTTCTTGAGGCACCTATTATGTAATTTATATACTTTAATTAACATATTCGCACATGACAATACTACTACTATTATGAGGAGTACCGTAATTGTTTTAAGCTCAGGCTGTGATACCTGAACTGTATTAATTACGTTTGCGGTGGAGTCCGCTACATTTGAATTATGGTCTAGCATAGTAGACGATTTCGTAGTTGTTGTTTTTAGGCTATCAATTTTCGATATGGCATTATCGCTTATGCCCATTCAATTAAGCTTTTATATAATTTATAAAATTTATCTAAACGTTTACAATTGTTTGATAGTCCATTCGACTACTTCGTCGAAGCGAGCTATTTCCTCTAACTCATCTGCATTTACAGTAAGCCAACAATAGGCAGTAAATCGGACGGACACAAAAAATGCGTGTGTAAAAACGCTGTAAAACTGTGACACAAATTAAGATATGCTGATATATGTCTACAGGCATGGCTAAATAAATGACGTTTTTGATATATCTACTCAATGAAGCGTTAATTTAAATTGGTAAAATACCATGTAATATAATTTTATAGACAATGTGTCTTCTTCCCAGAACGGGATAAAAGTAAGGCTCAAAAAAAATTTTTTTTATATATATATATATATCCGCTATATTTTCATTATTTAAACTTTCCGCAGCTGAGTATATATACTCAGTGCCAGAGACGTGAAAATACTAGGTTTTGAATGTGGTTGGCTCACAATTCTGTTTTACATTTCAATAAGGAGAAAAAAAAATTCTCCAACCACATTTGTTAGTAGAAGCCTATCTCTATCGTTGTTAGTTATTTTCAAGCAGCGGTTTCCCGCCTCGGCTTGAGTTTATGTACTTAAAAATAAGGCAAATTGGGGCATTTGCATTTAAGCAGCCCGTTTGCGTTTCTTCGCACTTTGGCGAAGCTCGTTTTCGATTTCTTCAAGACGCTCTATGTAGCTCTGTCGGGCCTTCTCCTCTTTTGCCAACTGGGTCATTTCCTTGACCAGTCGGCGTTGCTGAAGCAGTTTACTCCTCCTTCCAGAGCGTTTGTGTTTCCTCACCTCCTGTCTTTCCTGTCTTGCCCGGTACTCAGCTATAGTGAGTGGGCGTGGTCCATCTGCGGGGTTCTGTTGAAGTGCTTCCTCCAGCGTTGGCAGGTCCCTTTGTACTATGGGTTGCGCATTAGAAAATTGTGGCTCATCTGCCATCAATTGCCGCTTTGTTTTGCTGTGTGTTATTGTGTGTTTGTTAATAATTTATGCTGTTGTTGTTTCTCATTGTTTGCATTGCGTTTGATTTGTTTAATAATTGCGCTTTATATGCATAAGTATGTTTGCACTTGTTGTTATTGTTGTTGTTATTGCTTTCTTTGCATGTATTGTAGTTGCAGCTAATGAGCACTGCTATTTTTGTGAACACAGCCGTACGTAGGCGTTCATAATTTTAAAAAAATTTCACTACTTGCACACAACATAATCATAAATCACACATAAAGTTATCCGAAGTTTGCAGCAGGACTCGAGACCGAGTCATGGTCGCCCCCAATATATAATTATTCGCGATTATTTGCAAACAAAAAATACAGATCTCTTCACAATTCACGTAAATGTTAAGGAAAAAAAGCCAACACTAGTAACACAGTTAGGGGCAGATTAGGGCTAAGGAGCAGATTTAGTTTATCTAAGATAAGGGAAGCAACAGGAACAAAAGAGAAAGACCAGTCGGTTCAATCCCAAAACAATAATCCCACCAACGCTATGGATTCCGGTAACGCATCAGGGCCACTAAGTCCCACCCTTACCAATTCATCAATAAAACAAACTTGAATCTACAACTACTAACCCTTGTACATCAACTACCAACCTACGAAGGCCTACCTGACAATCTTGATAGATTTATAGACAGAGTAGATCAGCTCCTTTTGTTAGCCTCATCAGTGGACCAAGCAATATGCGGACAGTACTTACTTGGAACTATCCGTGACAAGATTAAAGGCAGGTCAGACGAAGCGCTGAATGTCTGCGATGTACGCCTTAGTTGGGCATCAAAGCAAACCTCAAGCGACTATACTCTAGAAAGAAAACAGAAGAAATGCTTGTTAGAGAGCTACACAATCTTCCGGACGGACTTAATATGGACTTGTATTACGCAGCCGCAAAATAAGAAGCGAATTAATGTCACTCGCCAGAGAAGCAGACCCTAGTGGACACTCTCTCGCGGCCAAACGTGACCAATACGACAGATTCTGCCTAAATACATTCTTAGTTGGATTAAAGAACCCACTTAGGTCAGCCATTAGGAATCAAAGGACAGAAAGACACCAGTTCAAGTCGAGCCTAATGATAAAATGTTTAGAAAAGTAAACCGTAGAAAGAAGATAACACCGAGATTTTCACTACACAAAGTAGATAGAGACAAAGGCGTCACTTTCCTAACATCTAAAGGTCAAAAGTTATACAAACAAAAAATTAGATAAACAGTTAAGAAAACAGAGAAAGAAACATAAAATAGACAAGCACAATTCAATAAATATATTATTATCAAACTAAGTAACATAAAAGCCCACATTAACAAGAAACAATCTACGGAAAAAAAAAAATCTGAAAAGGCACAAAAATTTCTTTTTAACGAACTTAGTGAAGCCAGAAATAACACTAATTTATTAAAAAATAGGATAAGCTACAATATAAACACTGTCTGATTATGTAAACGAAGTAGTCGATAGCCATTAGCCAGTAAACTAAACATTATCCCAAAACTGATATTTCTTAAGGAACAAATAATAATATAAGATAGATTATAAGTAAACAAGATGTAACGTTTATAAACACAAAACTCATGTTTAGCATTAAGATACCCATTTTAAAAAAATTGTTAGAATCAAAATATCGTCGGGGTTCGTGGCATACACCAACAACACGTCGCCTAATCACCCTTCTCCGATTCGGCCACTCCCCTTATGGCCGTCTCTTCGGCCTGGGGGGGGGGAGGAGGAGGAGTTATCATGCCCCTCTCTCCGGCCACAGGGAAACAACACCGACCCGGCAACAAAAAACTGAGAGCCGAAAAATTCAACGAAGATCGCCGAACTCTGACGAAGATACCTTTGCTAAAACTGACAACTTTTGTAATAAAGAGAGCATTCTCAATCAATACCCCGAGCAACTCAGTTGTTTCTTTTTTTTTTTTTGAAAGCTTTCCTCCCTCGGTCACAGGATTGTAACTGGCGTAGTGCAAATCTATATGAAACGTTGAATAACTTTTATGTTCATTATCCGATCGGAACCATATTTTCTGCGATCGTTAAGGTGGTGATAGTTATCATTCACTCCAAAACTGAATACTCTAGCTTTATTATTGCGCTATTATTGCTATACGATTTATCGATTTGCGATTTAAAAATTTTACAGCGTATGATTCACATAAGTGTTGTTACCAAATTTGGTGGCTCTAGCTTTTTATACCCGCTACTCATAGAGTAGAAGGGTATTATAACTTTGTTCAAACCGAAAATGTATGTAACAGGCAGAAGGAGACACGTCCGACCCCATAAAGTATATATATTCTGGGTCAGGATCAACAGCCGAATCGATATAGCCATGTCCGTCTGTCCGTCTGTCCGTCTGTCTGTCTGTCCGTCTGTCTGTCCATGTGAAAATCTGGATCTCAGCTATTATAAGAGCTAGAACTAATAAATTTGGTGACAAAATGTGTTATTATTGCACGCTGATCAAGTTTATTTTGGATTTCGGCCACGCCCCCTTCCGCCCCTGTAAATCGAAAAAAATTGATTACAAGCGCAATTTTGATGCCATATTTTTCATATGCGGTTTACCTGATAATTATAGCTAGCCAGATGATCTCTGAAAATTTTGTAACAATCGGATAATAAACACAGAAGTTATTCAGCTTAACGTTTTCCATAGCTGTAAGCAGCGCTGCCGGCAGCGCTGCTTGCAGCATTATGCCGAATCGTGTGTGCGTGTACGGTGGTGAAATGGGTTAAGTTGTGGACTGCAAAACGAACAGTACTATTATGCATTTACGGGTTCGAGTCCCGCCCGCATAAAAAATTAAATGTGTGCAAAAATATTTTTTTTTTATTTTAGAATTTGACTTTGCATAAATATTGTAAGTCCATAGCCTTTTACGGTCAAAATATGATTGTAGCCGTTTTTTTGTTTCGCAAATAAATGATGTACGACCAGCTGGGTAGCGGGTATATTACAGTCGAGCACACTCGACTGTAGCTTTCTTACTTGTTATATTTAATATTATTAATTATGTTATTTTGTATTGTAAAATAATTTTTTTATTTTTGATATAAACTATAAGAACATCAAATATGATTTATTATGAAATATTAGAAATTTTCCAAACAAACACTTTATTGCAGACCAATCGCTCTATTGCAGCTGTTTGATAGAGTAGTCCGATCTGACTAATTTTTATACCCGCTACTCATACGCTGATCAAGTGTATTTTGGATTTTGGCCACACCCCCTTCCGCCCCTGTAAATCGAAAAAACATTGATTACATGCGCAATTTTGATGACATATTGTTCATTTTCGGTTTATATGATAACTATAGCTAGCCAGATGATCTCTGAAAAGATGGTAATAATCGGATAATAAACACAGAAGTTATTCAGCTTAACATTTTCCATAGCTGTAAGCAGCGCTGCCGGCAGCACAAATTCTTTATTTGTACAGGAAATAATAAGAATGCCTTATAATGCAAATGTTGCAGTTGTTGGATAACAGCGTTAGTAGCTTAGTGAAAAAGCGATCAACTCCTGAACCGACAGGCCCGTGATTCGATTCCCAATTCATGCCGCTTAAGCTTTTTCTTTTTTTTTTTAAGAACTTATACTTTAATTTTTGAATATGCATTAATTGGTGGTCGTGCATTATATTTAAAATTTTTTTAATGGCTCACAATGAACTTAGTTAACAAGTGGAGAAGTAACAGTCTCTTAAATCAGCTGTGCGCGATTGTTAGAGCGCACCTTTTTCTTATATTTTTTTAATTTTATTTTTTATTTAATTGTATGTTTAAGTTATGAGAATAAATAGCAACAACAACACGCATCCATTAGACAAAAATTTCCGAATGGTCTCATAATGTAACTTTCGAAAAATGGCTTAATGGCCGAATGAAAATAATTAATAAATAAGTCGGAACGAGCCGGTACGGACCGATACATCGTATAGATGCCATAGAACCTATCGGTCGTTTTTTTTTAATTTATTAAACGTTAAAGTGCTCTAGAACACTTTCCATTTATGTATATAAAGAGATATTAATAGGGCACATATCGTGTTTTACATGCACGTATTCGATTTATAGTCTTCAACAGGTAGAATTATTATTTTTACTGTTTATGTGATAAATCTTGGATTTTTTTGGTACCTGAATAAAAGTTATACGTTTACAATACTTTTTACTTGTTTTGCTGGCCGCGCTCCTTGCTTAATTGTGCCGAATAGTGTGTGCATGAACGGTGGTAAAATGGGTTAAGTTGTGGACTGCAAAATGAACAGAACTATTATGCATTTACGGGTTCGAGTGCCGCCCGCATCAAAAATTAAATGTGTGCAAAAATATTTTTTATTTTAGATTTTGAGTTTGCATAAATATTGTAAGTACATAGCCTTTTACGGTCAAAATATGATTGTAGCCGTTTTTTCCTTCGGCAAATAAATGATGTACGAGCAGCTGGGTAGCGGGTATATTACAGTCGAGCATCTCGACCGTAGCTTTTTTACTTGTTACAGTTCAAGTGATAAATCTTGGATTTTTTTGGTACCTGAATAAAAATTATACGTTTTCAATTACTCCTTTTCCCGGCAGCGCTGCTTGCAGCATTGTGCCGAATAGTGTGTGCATTTACGGTGGTGAAATGAGTTAAGTTGTGGACTGCAAAATGAACAGAACTATAATGCATTTATGGGTTCGAGCACTCTTGACTGTAGCTATCTTACTTGTTTATTAAAATTTATTAAAAGTTAGAGTGCTCTAGAACAGTTTCCATTCAACTGTATAAAGAGGTATTAAAAGGGCACATATCGTTTTTTACATGCACGATTCGTTTTATTGTCCTCAAGAGGTAGAATTATTACTTTTACTGTTTAAGTGATAAATCTTGGATTTTTTTGGTACCTGAATAAAAGTTATACGTTTTCAATAATTTTTACTCCTTTTGCCGGCAGCGCTTCTTGCAGCATTGTGCCGAATAGTGTGTGCGTGTACGGTGGTGAAATGGGTTAAGTTGTGGACTGCATAACAAAACAAGTAAGAAAGCTACAGTCGAGTGTGCTCGTCTGTAACATACCCGCTACCCAGCTGCTTGTACAAAATTTATTTGCGGAACAAAAAAACGGCTACAATCATATTTTGACCGTAAAAGGCTATGGACTTATAATATTTATGCAAAGTCAAAATATAAAATAAAAAAAAAAAAACATTTTTGCACACATTTAATTTTTGATGCGGGCGGGACTCGAACCCGTAAATGCATAATAGTACTGTTCGTTTTGCAGTCCACAACTTAACCCATTTCACCACCGTACATGCACACACGATTCGGCACAATGCTGCAAGCAGCGCTGCCGGCAGCGCTGCTTACAGCTATGGAAAACGTTAAGCTGAATAACTTCTGTGTTTATTATTTTCAGAGATCATCTGGCTAGCTATAGTTATCATGTAAACCGAAAATGAAGAATATGGCATCAAAATTGCACTTGTTATCAATGTTTTTTTCGATTTGCGGGGGCGGAAGGGGGCGTGGCCAAAATCCAAAATAAACTTGATCAGCGTGCAATAATAACACATATTGTCACCAAATTTGGTTGTCCTAGCTCTTATAATAGCTGAGATCTATATTTTCACACGGACAGACAGACGGACAGACGGACATGGCTATATCGACTCGGCTGTTGATCCTGAGCCAGAATATACATACTTTATGGGGTCGGAGGTGTCTCCTTCTGCCTCTTACATACATTTTCGGTGTGAACAAAGTTATAATACCCTTCTACTCTATGAGTAGCGGGTATAAAAAAGAATGGGTTCGAGTCCCACCCGCATCAAAAATTAAATGTGTGCAAAAAATTATTTGTTTTATTTTAGATTTTGACTTTGCATAAATATTGTAAGTTCATGACCTTTTACGGTCAAAATATGATTGTAGCCGTTCTTTATTGTTCCGCAAATAATTTTGATGTACGAGCAGCTGGGTAGCGGGTATATTGCAGTCGAGCACTCTCGAATGTAGCTTTCTTACTTGTTATATATGATATTAGAGCTATTATTAGAAAATTTTGTGCAAAGTTTCAAGCCTCTACCTCAACTGGAAGTATTTATGGCCGCGCTCTCCATACAACGCCGACCACTGTGTGGCGGTTTCTTATTTTTTTTTTTATTGCTTTTCACTACATTTTAACAAAAAAAAATAAAGATTTTACTCACGGTGATTCCGTCGGTGAAAGATCGACTCTGGCTCGACACCTGGTTGTCTAAAATTTTCCATTGTATGATTAAAATAGAGTGACAATGCAATATTAATTTTTCAAATTAGGCATTATCAAAAAATAAAAAGTAAGAAAGCTACATTCGACTGTGCTCGACAGTAATATACCCGCTTCCCAGCTGCTCGTACATCAAAATTATTTGCGGAACAATAAAGAACGGCTACAATCATATTTTGACCGTAAATGGCCATGGACTTACAATTTTTGTGCAAAGTCAAAATCTAAAAAAAAAGAATAATTTTTTACACACATTTAATTTTTGATGCGAGTGGGGCTCGAACCCGTAAATGCATAATAGATCTGTTCGTTTTGCAGTCCACAACTTAACCCAATTCACCACCGTACACGCACACACTATTCGGCACAATGCAGCAAGCAGCGCTGCCGGCAAAAGGAGTAAAAAGTATTGAAAACGTATAACTATTACTCAGGTACCAAAAAATTCAAGATTTATCACTTAAACAGTACAACATAATTCTACCTGTTGAAGACTATAAATCGAATACGTGCATGTAAAAAACGTTATGTACCCTTTTAAAATCTTTTTATGTACTTGAATGGAAAGTGTCCTAGAGCACTCTTACTTTTAATAAATTTTGTTAAAACAAGTAAGAAAGCTACATTCGAGTGTGCTCGACTGTAATATACCCGCTACCTAGCTGCTCGTTCATCATTTATTTGCGGAGAAAAAAAACGGCTACAATCATATTTTGACCGTAAAAGGCTATGGACTTATAATATTTATGCAAAGTCAAAATCTGAAATAAAAAAAAAAATATTTTTGCACACATTTAATTTTTGATGCGGGCGGGACTCAAACCCGTAAATGCATAATAGTACTGTTCGTTTTGCAGTCCACAACTTAACCCATTCACCACCGTACACCCACACACGATTCGGCATAATGCTGCAAGCAGCGCTGCCGGCAGCGCTGCTTACAGCTATGGAAAACGTTAAGCTGAATAACTTCAGTGTTTATTATCCGATTGTTACCATCATTTGGCTAGCTATAGTTATAATGTATACCGAAAATGAACAATATGGCATCAAAATTGCGCTTGTAATCAATGTTTTTTTTTATTTACAGGGGCGGAAGGGGGGGGGTGCCAAAATCCAAAATAAACTTGATCAGCGTGCAATAATAACACATACTGTCACCAAATTTGGTAGTTCTAGCTCTTATAATAGACGGACAGACAGACAGACGGACAGACGGACATGGCTATGTCGACTCGGCAGTTGATCCTGAGCCAGAATATATATACTTTATGGGGTCGGAGGTGTCTCCTTCTGCCTGTTACATACATTTTCGGTTTGAACAAAGTTATAATACCCTTCTACTCTATGAGTAGCGGGTATAATAAAAATAAAAAAATATTAGAAAAAGGTGCGCTCTAACAATCGCACACAGCTGAATTAGGAGACTATCACTTCTCCACTTGTTTACTACGTTCATTGAGAGCCAAAAAAAAATTTTAAACAAAATGCACGACCACCAATTATTGCATATTCGAAAATTAAAGTAAAAGTTCTTAAAAAAAAAGAAAAAGCTTAAGCGGCACGAACTGGGAATCGAACCGGTTTAGGAGTTCATCGCTTTTCCCCTAAGCTACTGACGCTTTTTTCCAAGAATTGCAAAAATTTGCATAGTAAAGCATTTTTATTATTTCCTGTACAAATAAAGAATTTGCGCTGCCGGCAGCGCTGCTTACAGCTATGGAAAACATTAAGCTGATCAAGTAAGAACGGCTACAGTCAAGTGTTAACTGTATAAGACCATGGATTTTTCGAGGTTATGAAAATAATCAGATTTAGAAAGCAGTTAATGGTAAACGTGTTTTTCAAAGAAAAATAATAAACAACACATATAATTTTCAGTTAGACGCCAAGCAGTCCAAGCAGTTGGAAAAAAAAAACACTGCTTGAAGAAAACACTGCTTGCTTGCTTGCAGTGGGCGAGTTATCATGCCCCTCTCTCCGGCCACAGGGAATCAACACCGACCCGGCAACAAAAAACTGAGAGCCGAAAAATTCAACGAAGATCGCCGAACTCTGACAAAGATACCTTTGCTAAAACTGACAACTTTTGTAATAAAGAGAGCATTCTCAATTCATACCCCGAGCAACTCAGTTGTTTCTTTTTTTTTGAAAGCTTTCCTCCCTCGGTCACAGGATTGTAACTGGCGTAGTGCAAATCTATATGAAACGTTGAATAACTTTTATGTTCATTATCCGATCGGAACCATATTTTCTGCGATCGTTAAGGTGGTGATAGTTATCATTCACTCCAAAACTGAATACTCTAGCTTTATTATTGCGCTATTATTGCTATACGATTTATCGATTTGCGATTTAAAAATTTTACAGCGTATGATTCACATAAGTGTTGTTACCAAATTTGGTGGCTCTAGCTTTTTATACCCGCTACTCATAGAGTAGAAGGGTATTATAACTTTGTTCAAACCGAAAATGTATGTAACAGGCAGAAGGAGACACGTCCGACCCCATAAAGTATATATATTCTGGGTCAGGATCAACAGCCGAATCGATATAGCCATGTCCGTCTGTCCATCTGTCCGTCTGTCTGTCCGTGTGAAAATCTGGATCTCAGCTATTATAAGAGCTAGAACTAATAAATTTGGTGACAAAATGTGTTATTATTGCACGCTGATCAAGTTTATTTTGGATTTCGGCCACGCCCCCTTCCGCCCCTGTAAATCGAAAAAAATTGATTACAAGCGCATTTTTGATGCCATATTGTTCATATGCGGTTTACCTGATAACTATAGCTAGCCAGATGATCTCTGAAAATTTTGTAACAATCGGATAATAAACACAGAAGTTATTCAGCTTAACGTTTTCCATAGCTGTAAGCAGCGCTGCCGGCAGCGCTGCTTGCAGCATTATGCCGAATCGTGTGTGCGTGTACGGTGGTGAAATGGGTTAAGTTGTGGACTGCAAAACGAACAGTACTATTATGCATTTACGGGTTCGAGTCCCGCCCGCATAAAAAATTAAATGTGTGCAAAAATATTTTTTTTTTTTATTTTAGAATTTGACTTTGCATAAATATTGTAAGTCCATAGCCTTTTACGGTCAAAATATGATTGTAGCCGTTTTTTTGTTTCGCAAATAAATGATGTACGACCAGCTGGGTAGCGGGTATATTACAGTCGAGCACACTCGACTGTAGCTTTCTTACTTGTTATATTTAATATTATTAATTATGTTATTTTGTATTGTAAAATAATTTTTTTATTTTTGATATAAACTATAAGAACATCAAATATGATTTATTATGAAATATTAGAAATTTTCCAAACAAACACTTTATTGCAGACCAATCGCTCTATTGCAGCTGTTTGATAGAGTAGTCCGATCTGACTAATTTTTATACCCGCTACTCATACGCTGATCAAGTGTATTTTGGATTTTGGCCACACCCCCTTCCGCCCCTGTAAATCGAGAAAACATTGATTACATGCGCAATTTTGATGACATATTGTTCATTTTCGGTTTATATTATAACTATAGCTAGCCAGATGATCTCTGAAAAGTTGGTAATAATCGGATAATAAACACAGAAGTTATTCAGCTTAACATTTTCCATAGCTGTAAGCAGCGCTGCCGGCAGCACAAATTCTTTATTTGTACAGGAAATAATAAGAATGCCTTATAATGCAAATGTTGCAGTTGTTGGATAACAGCGTTAGTAGCTTAGTGAAAAAGCGATCAACTCCTGAACCGACAGGCCCGTGATTCGATTCCCAATTCATGCCGCTTAAGCTTTTTCTTTTTTTTTTTAAGAACTTATACTTTAATTTTTGAATATGCATTAATTGGTGGTCGTGCATTATATTTAAAATTTTTTTAATGGCTCACAATTAGTTAACAAGTGGAGAAGTAACAGTCTCTTAAATCAGCTGTGCGCGATTGTTAGAGCGCACCTTTTTCTTATATTTTTTTAATTTTATTTTTTATTTAATTGTATGCTTAAGTTATGAAAATAAAACGCAACAACAACACGCATCCATTAGACAAAAATTTTCGAATGGTCTCATAATGTAACTTTCGAAAAATGGCTTAATGGCCGAATGAAAATAATTAATAAATAAGTCGGAACGAGCCGGTACGGACCGATACATCGTATAGATGCCATAGAACCTATCGGTCGTTTTTTTTTAATTTATTAAACGTTAAAGTGCTCTAGAACACTTTCCATTTATGTATATAAAGAGATATTAATAGGGCACATATCGTGTTTTACATGCACGTATTCGATTTATAGTCTTCAACAGGTAGAATTATTATTTTTACTGTTTATGTGATAAATCTTGGATTTTTTTGGTACCTGAATAAAAGTTATACGTTTACAATACTTTTTACTTGTTTTGCTGGCCGCGCTCCTTGCTGAATTGTGCCGAATAGTGTGTGCATGAACGGTGGTGAAATGGGTTAAGTTGTGGACTGCAAAATGAACAGAACTATTATGCATTTATGGGTTCGAGCACTCTCGACTGTAGCTATCTTACTTGTTTATTAAAATTTATTAAAAGTTAGAGTGCTCTAGAACAGTTTCCATTCAACTGTATAAAGAGGTATTAAAAGGACACATATCGTTTTTTACATGCACGATTCGATTTATTGTCCTCAAGAGGTAGAATTATTACTTTTTCTGTTTAAGTGATAAATCTTGGATTTTTTTGGTACCTGAATAAAAGTTATACGTTTTCAATAATTTTTACTCCTTTTGCCGGCAGCGCTTCTTGCAGCATTGTGCCGAATAGTGTGTGCGTGTACGGTGGTGAAATGGGTTAAGTTGTGGACTGCATAACAAAACAAGTAAGAAAGCTACAGTCGAGTGTGCTCGACTGTAACATACCCGCTACCCAGCTGCTTGTACAAAATTTATTTGCGGAACAAAAAAACGGCTACAATCATATTTTGACCGTAAAAGGCTATGGACTTATAATATTTATGCAAAGTCAAAATATAAAATAAAAAAAAAAACATTTTTGCACACATTTAATTTTTGATGCGGGCGGGACTCGAACCCATAAATGCATAATAGTACTGTTCGTTTTGCAGTCCACAACTTAACCCATTTCACCACCGTACACGCACACACGATTCGGCACAATGCTGCAAGCAGCGCTGCTGGCATCAAAATTGCACTTGTTATCAATGTTTTTTCGATTTGCGGTGGCGGAAGGGGGCGTGGCCAAAATCCAAAATAAACTTGATCAGCGTGCAATAATAACACATATTGTCACCAAATTTGGTTATCCTAGCTCTTATAATAGCTGAGATCTATTTTTCACACGGACAGACAGACGGACAGACGGACATGGCTATATCGACTCGGCTGTTGATCCTGAGCCAGAATATATATACTTTATGGGGTCGGAGGTGTCTCCTTCTGCCTGTTACATACATTTTCGGTTTGAACAAAGTTATAATACCCTTCTACTCTATGAGTTGCGGGTATAAAAAAGAATGGGTTCGAGTCCCACCCGCATCAAAAATTAAATGTGTGCAAAAAATTATTTGTTTTATTTTAGATTTTGACTTTGCATAAATATTGTAAGTTCATGACCTTTTACGGTCAAAATATGATTGTAGCCGTTCTTTATTGTTCCGCAAATAATTTTGATGTACGAGCAGCTGGGTAGCGGGTATATTGCAGTCGAGCACTCTCGAATGTAGCTTTCTTACTTGTTATATATGATATTAGAGCTATTATTAGAAAATTTTGTGCAAAGTTTCAAGCCTCTACCTCAACTGGAAGTATTTATGGCCGCGCTCTCCATACAACGCCGACCACTGTGTGGCGGTTTCTTATTTTTTTTTTATTGCTTTTCACTACATTTTAACAAAAAAAATAAAGATTTTACTCACGGTGATTCCGTCGGTGAAAGATCGACTCTGGCTCGACACCTGGTTGTCTAAAATTTTCCATTGTATGATTAAAATAGAGTGACAATGCAATATTAATTTTTCAAATTAGGCATTATCAAAAAATAAAAAGTAAGAAAGCTACATTCGACTGTGCTCGACTGTAATATACCCGCTTCCCAGCTGCTCGTACATCAAAATTATTTGCGGAACAATAAAGAACGGCTACAATCATATTTTGACCGTAAATGGCCATGGACTTACAATTTTTGTGCAAAGTCAAAATCTAAAAAAAAAGAATAATTTTTTACACACATTTAGTTTTTGATGCGGGCGGGACTCGAACCCGTAAATGCATAATAGTACTGTTAGTTTTGCAGTCCACAACTTAACCCATTTCACCACCGTACACGCACACACGATTCGGCATAATGCTGCAAGCAGCGCTGCCGGCAGCGCTGCTTACAGCTATGGAAAACGTTAAGCTGAATAACTTCTGTGTTTATTATCCGATTGTTACCAAATTTTCAGAGATCATTTGGCTAGCTATAGTTATTATGTAAACCGAAAATGAACAATATGGCATCAAAATTGCGCTTGTAATCAATGTTTTTTTTTATTTACAGGGGCGGAAGGGGGGGGGGGTGCCAAAATCCAAAATAAACTTGATCAGCGTGCAATAATAACACATACTGTCACCAAATTTGGTAGTTCTAGCTCTTATAATAGTTGAGATCTAGATTTTCACACGGACAGACAGACGGACAGACGGACAGACAGACAGACGGACAGACGGACATGGCTATGTCGACTCGGCTGTTGATCCTGAGCCAGAATATATATACTTTATGGGGTCGGAGGTGTCTCCTTCTGCCTGTTACATACATTTTCGGTTTGAACAAAGTTATAATACCCTTCTACTCTATGAGTAGCGGGTATAATAAAAATAAAAAAATATTAGAAAAAGGTGCGCTCTAACAATCGCACACAGCTGAATTAAGAGACTATCACTTCTCCACTTGTTTACTGCGTTCATTGAGAGCCAAAAAAAAAAATCGAAAATTAAAGTAAAAGTTCTTAAAAAAAAAGAAAAAGCTTAAGCGGCACGAACTGGGAATCGAACCGGTTTAGGAGTTCATCGCTTTTCCCCTAAGCTACTGACGCTTTTTTCCAAGAATTGCAAAAATTTGCATAGTAAAGCATTTTTATTATTTCCTGTACAAATAAAGAAATTGCGCTGCCGGCAGCGCTGCTTACAGCTATGGAAAACATTAAGCTGATCAAGTAAGAACGGCTACAGTCAAGTGTTAACTGTATAAGACCATGGATTTTTCGAGGTTATGAAAATAATCAGATTTAGAAAGCAGTTAATGGTAAACGTGTTTTTCAAAGAAAAATAATAAACAACACATATAATTTTCAGTTAGACGCCAAGCAGTCCAAGCAGTTGCAAAAAAAACACTGCTTGAAGAAAACACTGCTTGCTTGCTTGCAGTGGGCGAGTTATCATGCCCCTCTCTCCGGCCACAGGGAATCAACACCGACCCGGCAACAAAAAACTGAGAGCCGAAAAATTCAACGAAGATCGCCGAACTCCGACAAAGACACATTTGCTAAAACTGATAACTTTTGTAATAAAGAAAGTTTTCTTAAGTCATACCCCGAACAAGTCAGTTGTTTCTTTTTTTTGAAAGCTTTCCTCTCTCGGTCACAGGATTGTAACTGGCGCAGCCGGACTACAGACAAGGGATTCACAATGCCCACTACGCTCGTCGTCCAAATTCTAAAGAGGTGATGAACATGTGACAGCAGTGGTTGTGGGGATTTTAGTAGTGTGTGGTGAAATAATAAATGAAATAAAAAGTTATTGAAACATAATGACGTGCAAGTGCAAATAAAACAAAAGAAACAAACAAAATCAAGTTCAAATTGCTTCACAGGCGACCGTATATGTGTACATCACCCGCTGATAAGACACCGGGATCGCTTGTGCGGGACAATTTACAAAATTATACCAACAAGTTGCTGTGTGTGATGACCGTATAAGTGTACATCAATCGCTGATAAGGCACCGGGATCATCCATACACCCTAACTCATAAAATGATATCAATTAAAAATGGTAAATTAATAAAAAACAAGTAAGAAAGCTACAGTCGAGTATGCTCGACTGTAATATACCCGCTACCCAGCTGCTCGTACATCATTTATTTGCGGAACAAAAAAACGGCTACAATCAAATTTTGACCGTAAAAGGCTATGGACTTATAATATCTATGCAAAGTCAAAATATAAAATAAAAACAAAAAACATTTTTGCACACATTTAATTTTGGATGCGGGCGGGACTGCCGGCAGCGCTGCTTACAGCTATGGAAAACGTTAAGCTGAATAACTTTTGTGTTTATTATTCGATTGTTACCAAATTTTCAGAGATCATCTGGCTAGCTATAGTTATCATGTAAACCGAAAATGAACAATATGGCATCAAAATTGCACTTATTATCAATGTTTTTTTCGATTTGCGGGGGCGGAAGGGGGCGTGGCCAAAACCCAAAATAAACTTGATCAGCGTGCAATAATAACACATATTGTCACCAAATTTGGTTGTCCTAGCTCTTATAATAGCTGAGATCTAGACTTTCACACGGACAGACTGACGGACAGACGGATAGACGGACATGGCTATATCGACTCGGCTGTTGATCCTGAGCCAGAATATATATACTTTATGGGGTCGGAGGTGTCTCCTTCTGCCTGTTACATACATTTTCGGTTTGAACAAAGTTATAATACCCTTCTACTCTATGAGTAGCGGGTATTAAAAGAAGAAGAAGAAATGGCAAAGAGCTAGATCAGTCGAATATTAGACTTCGTTGTGACTGGAACTCGCTGCGCAACAATTGGTAAAGAGCTACATCAGTCGAACATTAGACTTTGTTAAACGTGTGAATGTGTACATCAGTCGCCGCCAAGGCAACGGGATCTCCCGCACAGTGGTTTATTAAATAAATGTGAGTTGTGTAATTAACGACCGAATATGTGTACAACAATCGCTGTTAAGGCACCGGGATCGTTTTCATTTATCAATTTACATGAACGCAAAATTATTTTAAATTAATAAATAAATAAAACCTGGACAATTATTATTCGTAACAAAGAAAAAAATCAATAAAAAAAATAAAATTAAAATTTATACACAGTGAAACAGTTTCCTTCGGCAAAATCAAGTAAGCATGTATGCATGCGCCGCTTGTAAAATCCTTGCGACGGCGGCGCATCACTGTACATTGGCTGCCGCCAAGAGCTGATGTCACGCCAGAGTGGCGGCGCATGCTTGACGCTGCGTTCCCTTGTACACTGTTAAGTTCTGTTGATTTCTTTTGCACACCACGCACTGCAAGAATAGAACCACTTCAAAAAAAAATAAAAAATAAATAAAAGCAATAAAATTAAATGAAGAAAAAGAACAAACAATCCACAAACAACTTGACGTCTATTGTTGTCACATGTTCACTAACCTTTAAAATACACTCTATTGAATACTTATTTAATTCATGCATTACAGCTAAAGTCGTAAATAAAACAAGTAAAGAAAGCTACAGTCGAGCGCGCCCAACAGTAAGATACCATTCGCCTAGTTTCGAAGCAAATTATCACACATTTAATTCCATCAAAAAAACGCTACACAAGTTTATCCGCCACCTATTGTTTAAATTAGAGCTATTTTTGAATAGCGCCATCTACATGTGAAAACTTCATAGCTTTACACACGCTACGGTTGAAACGAAGCATCGTGACGATGACGTCACGACGCGAGCACAGGCGCAAGCAGTGGAAATACAGAAAACGGAAACATGGATAACTTCTGTGTTTATCGACCGATTGGATTGTAATTTGGGAAATAGATTTATATTGTCATTATCTATGTTCATACCAAAGCAGAAAGCTGTAACTTTAATATTTCTCCTGATAACCGAAAATTATCGATTTTCGTGGGCGGTGGGCGTGGCATCAAAATTGAAAATAAACTCAATCTACCTATAGTATACAGGAACCTTCATGTGAAATATGGTGTCTCTAGCTTTTGTAATAGCTGAGATCTAGACGTTCAAACGGACAGACGGACAGACAGACGGACATGTCTTAATCGACTCAGCTAGTGATTCTGAGTCAGAAAATATATACTTTGTGGGGTCTGCCACGCCTCCTTCTGCCTGTTACATACATTTGCACAAACTTAGTATACCATTTTTGACCATTTGGTCAATGGTCGAATGGTATAAAAAATGGTATACAAAGGTGGAAGAAAGCACAGCAGCACTTCACAAACTAAACACCGGGAAACAAGGAAAAGAGGAAACTGCGTAACGGACCCACACATACGGGTTTTCTTTTTATTCTGAAAGAATACACACATATTAAGACATAGTATCACAAAATATAATACAATATATTACTACATTAATATACAAACGAAAACAAAACAAACCAAACAAACACTCAAAATTTTTCCTATAAAAAAAGAGAGAAAAGAAAAACACATACATATTATTAATATACCTATTTATACCTCACATATTATTACTATTTTATACACATACCATAACCATACCCCAATATATAATTATTCGCGATTATTTGCAAACAAAAAATACAGATCTCTTCACAATACACGTAAATGTTAAGGAAAAAGCCAACACTAGTAACACCGTTAGGGGCAGATTAGGACTAAGGAGCGGATTTAGTTTATCTAAGATAAGGGAAGCAACAGGAACAAAAGAGAAAGACCAGTCGGTTCAATCCCAAAACAATAATCCCACCAACGCTATGGATTCCGGTAACGCATCAGGGCCACTAAGTCCCACCCTTACCAATTCATCAATAAAACAAACTTGAATCTACAACTACTAACCCTTGTACATCAACTACCAACCTACGAAGGCCCACCTGACAATCTTGATAGATTTATAGACAGAGTAGATCAACTCCTTTTGTTAGCCTCATCAATGGACTAAGCAACATGCGGACAGTACTTACTTGGAACTATCCGTGACAAGATTAAAGGCAGGTCAGACGAAGCGCTGAATGTCTGCGATGTACTCCCTTAGTTGGGATGACATCAAAACAAACCTCAAGCGACTATACTCTAGCAAGAAAACAGAAGAAATGCTTGTTAGAGAGCTACACAATCTTCCGGACGGACTTAATATGGACTTGTATTTCGCAGCCGCAAAAATAAGAAGCGAATTAATGTCACTCGCCAGAGAAGCAGACCCTAGTGGACACTCTCTCGCGGCCAAACGTGACCAATACGACAGATTCTGCCTAAATACATTCTTAGTTGGATTAAAGAACCCACTTAGGTCAGCCATTAGGAATCAAAGGACAGAAAGACACCAGTTTAAGTCGAGCCTAATGATAAAATGTTTAGAAAAGTAAACCGTAGAAAGAAGATAACACCGAGATTTTCACTACACAAAGTAGATAGAGACAAAGGCGTCACTTTCCTAACATCTAAAGGTCAAAAGTTATACAAACAAAAAATTAGATAAACAGTTAAGAAAACAGAGAAAGAAACATAAAATAGATAAGCACAATTCAATAAATATATTATTATCAAACTAAGTAACATAAAAGCCCACATTAACAAGAAACAATCTACGGAAAAAAAAAAATCTGAAAAGGCACAAAAATTTCGTTTTAACGAACTTGGGAAGCCAGAAATAACACTAATTTATTAAAAAATAGGATAAGCTACAATATAAACACTGTCTGATTATGTAAACGAAGTAGTCGATGGCCATTAGCCAGTAAACTAAACATTATCCCAAAACTGTTATTTCTTAAGGAACAAATAATAATATAAGATAGATTATAAGTAAACAAGATGTAACGTTTATAAACACAAAACTCATGTTTAGCATTAAGATACCCATTTTAAAAAAAATTGCTAAAATCAAAATATCGTCGGGGTTCGTGGCATACACCAACAACACGTCGCCTAATCACCCTTCTCCGATTCGGCCACTCCCCTTATGGCCGTCTCTTCGGACTGTGGGGGGGGGGTGTGTGGTGGTGTTATCATGCCCCACCCTCCGGCCACAGAGAAACAACACCGACCAGGCAACAAAAAACTGAGAGCCGAAAAATTCAACGAAGATCGCCGAACTCTGACGAAGACACATTTGCTAAAACTGACAACTTTTGTAATAAAGAGAGCATTCTCAATTCATACCTCGAACAACTCAGTTGTTTCTTTTTTTTTGAAAGCTTTCCTCCCTCGGTCACAGGATTGTAACTGGCGCAGTGCAAATATTTATGAAACGTTGAATAACTTTTATGTTCATTATCCGATCGGAACCATATTTTCTGCGATCGTTAAGGTGGTGATAGTTATCATTCACTCCAAAACTGAATACTCTAGCTTTATTTTTGCGCTTGCTACACGATTTATCGATTTGCGATTTAAAAATTTTACAGCGTATGATTCACATAAGTGTTGTCACCAAATTTGGTGGCTCTAGCTTTTTAGTTTCTGAAATATAGGCGTTCATACAAACGGACAGACGGTTAGACAGACATGGCTTAATCGACTCGGCTAGTGATTCTGAGCAAGAATATATATACTTTATGGGGTCGCTGATGCCTCCTTTTACCTGTTATGCACATTTCGACAAATACAATAGACCATGTATTTTTTTAATATCCATGGTCTAATAACTTCTGTGTTTATTATCCGATTGTTACCAAATTTTCCGAGATCAGCTGGCTAGCTATAGTTACCATGTAAACCAAAAATGAACAATATAACAAATTGCGCTTGTAATTAATTTTTTTTTCGATTTACAGGGGCGGAAGGGGGTGTGGGCAAAATCCAAAATAAACTGGATCAGCGTGCAATAATAACACTTATAGTCACCAAATTTGGTAGTCCTGATCTCATAATAACTGAGATCTAGATTTTCACACGGACAGATAAGCGGTCAGACGGACATGGCTATATCGACTCGCCTGTTGATCCTGAGCCAGAATAAATATACTTTATGGGGTCGGAGGTGTCTCCTTCTGCCTGTTACATCCATTTTTGGTTTGAAAAAAGTTATAATACCCTTCTACTCTATGAGCAGCGGGTATAAAAACGACCGATAGGTTCTATGGCATCTATACGATGTATCGGTCCGTACGGGCTCGTTCCGACTTATTTACAGCGAGCAGCAATAAGAATCATGTATACAAAGTTTCATAAAGGTAGCTCAAAAAGGGGGGCAAAAACTTTTTTTTTTTGAAAAAATAAGAAAAGTTTGATCTCCCCCACCATGACACGCATGCATGCGGAATCGAACCTTGGACCCATTACCTAAGAGGTCCATCACTTCTCCATTCTGCCATTAAGCCATTACCCAAATTTTGCCAAAGTTACATTATGAGACCATTCGGAAATTCTTGCACGACAAAAACAAAGTCTGAATGCATGATGCGTGTTGTTGTTGCTATTTATTTTCATAACTTAAACATACAATTAAATAAAAAATAAAAAAAAAAAAATTTAAGAAAAAGCTGCGCTCTAACAATCGCACACAGCTGACTTAAGAGACTGTCACTTCTCCACTTGTTAACCAAGTTCATTGTGAGCCATTAAAACAATTTTAAATAAAATGCACAACCACCAATTAATGTATATTCAAAAATTAAAGTAAAAGTAATTAAAAAATAAGAAAAAGCTTAAATTTGCTTTGTAAGGCATTCTTATTTTTTCCTGTACAAATAAAGAATTTGCGCTGCCGGCGGCGCTGCTTACAGCTATGGAAAACGTAAAGCTGATCAAGTAAGAACGGCTTCAGTCATGTGTTGACTGTATAAGACCAGCTTATGAAAAAAATCATATTAAGATAACTGTTAATGGTAAACGCGTTTTTCAAAGAAAAATAATAAACAACACATATAATTTTCAGTTAGACGCCAAGCAGTCCAAGCAGTTGGAAAAATAAACTGCTTGAAGAAAACACTGCTTGCTTGCTTGCGGTGGGCGCAGTGCAAATCTATATGAAACGTTGAATAACTTTTATGTTCATTATCCGATCAGAACCAAATTTCTCCGATCGTTTAGGTGGTGATAGTTATCATTCACTCCAAAACTGAATCCTCTAGCTTTATTATTGCGCTTGCTATACGGTTTATCGATTTGCGGGGGCGGAAGTACGCGTGGCCGAAATTTTAATAAAAATTTTACAGCGTATGATTCACAAAAGTGTTGTCACCATTTAGGCTCTAGCATTTTTAGTTTCTGAAATATAGGCGTTCATACAGACGGACAGACGAACAGACAGACATGGCTTAATCGACTCGGTAAGTGATTCTAAGCAAGAATATAGCAAAATCTAAAATAAAAAAAAACATTTTTTTCCACACATTTACATTTTTTTACACATTGTAATTTTTGATGCGAACCCATAAATGCATAATAGTTCTGTTCGTTTTGCAGTCCACAACTTAACCCAAGTCACCACCGTACTCGCACACACTATTCGGCACAATGCAGCAAACAGCGCTGCCGGCAAAAGGAGTAAAAAGTATTAAAAACGTATAACTTTTATTCAGGTACCAAAAAAATCCAAGATTTATCACTTAAACAGTGAAAATAATAATTCTACCTGTTGAGGACTATAAATCGAATACGTGCATGTAAAAAACGATATGTGCCATTTTAATACCTCTTTATATACTTGAATGGAAAGTTTTCTAGAGCACTCTAGAGCACTCACGACCACCAATTAATGCATATTCAAAAATTAAAGTAAAAGTTCTTAAAAAAAAAAAAGAAAAAGCTTAAGAGCGGCATGAACTGGGAATCGAACCACGGGCCTGTCGGTTCAGGAGTTCATCGCTTTACCATTATGCTACTGTCGCTGTTATCCAACAACTGCAAAAATTTGCATTGTAAGGCATTCTTATTATTTCCTGTACAAATAAAGAATTTGCGCTGCCGGCAGCGCTGCTTACAACTATAGAAAACGTATAAGCTGTATAACTTCTGTGTTTATTATCCGATTCTTACCAAATTTTCAGAGATCATCTATCTAGCTATAGCTATCATGTAAACTTAAAATGAACAATATGGCATCAAAGTTACGCTTGTAATTAATGTTTTTTCGATTTACAGGGGCGGAAGGGGGCGTGGCCAAAATCCAACATAAACTTGATCAGCGTGCAATAATAACACATTTTGTCACCAAGTTTGGTAGTTCTAACTCTTACAATAGCTGAGATCTAGATTTTCCCACGGACAGACAGACGGACATGGCTATATCGACTCGGCTGACCCTGGGCCAGAATATATTTTTTTATTTATATACTTTATGGGGTCGGAGGTGTCTCCTTCTGCCTGTTACATACATTTTCGGTTTGTACAAAGCTATAATACCCTTCTACTCTATGAGTAGCGGGTATAAAAACTATAAATTAAAAGAACAGTTTCTTTTCACTGTCAAAACTTTTATTATTCATTAATCTTAAATCACTAGGAATCGTTCAGTTCCTTCTGAGCTTAACCTAATGTGTAGCTTAAAATATAATATTATGGATAATGTTCCTTAATTATAATATATAGAAATGTACAGTGAAGGGATTATGCTATCTTACGTGTAATGAGTTTATGGGGATGTATTCTCTTCAGACGTCGGAGGGGAATGATCGCGAACGTGTTCGGCGGTAAGTCTGTCGGCATATCGGGTGCTGTGGAAGTTTAGTTGGTCTCCCAGTGGGACAACTTTTAAGTGCCTTTCGATGACTCGGTTGCTCACATACCAGGGTAGCCCAGATACATATCGTGCCGCTCGCGATTGTACTTTTTTAAGTCTATTGAGCTGAGTCTTAGAGGCAGTTCCCCACACTTGAATGGCGTAGGTCAGTGTTGGACCGAATATGGCTTTGATTAATAGAGCCTTAGTTGCCATATGGAGTTTGCTTGAGTGGAAAAGCCAGTCCAGCTTTTTCAGTTTCCATGAGGATTTGGCTCTAACTGCCGTGATATGGGCTTTCCAATCAAAATTCTCTCAAAAACTTTGGAGAAAGTAGGTAGCAGGCTAATCGGGCGATATGAGTCAATCTGTGTTGGTAACTTTCCAGCTTTGGGGATCATTACAATGCGCTCACGCTTCCATTGCCTGGGAAGCATTAAAAATTTTCACAAGAGCAAGCACTCCTTTGCGTGGTAGTAATTTCGCAGTTCGGTTGTCTATGCCATCGTAACCAGGGGTTTTTTTTTGGTTGCAAAGCTTTTAGTTGCATCATTACTTCCTGCGGTGAGGTATGTCTCATGGGGCGTGTCGGAGCGGTAGGAGTATCCAATAAATTTGCGATGGCTTAACGATTGGTGTCGTCCGTTAAATTGAAGAACATGAAGGTGGAAGACAAGTGCGAAGCAAAAGCACTGGCTTTCTCATCATCCGTCTTAAGCCAGAGGCCACCTCGATCCTAAACTGGTGATTGAAACTAGGGCTGTCTCTTGATGCCTCTCGTGAGCCTCCATATTGAGAATTCATTATTACTGTCGGGACCATCACTCTCCAATAAGGTATCCACGTTTGCTCTATGGTTATTGGCTAGCAGACGGCGCAGTCGATTTTTTACACACATTTAATTTTTGATGCGAGTGGGGCTCGAACCCGTAAATGCATAATAGATCTGTTCGTTTTGCAGTCCACAACTTAACCCAATTCACCACCGTACACGCACACACTATTCGGCACAATGCAGCAAGCAGCGCTGCCGGCAAAAGGAGTAAAAAGTATTGAAAACGTATAACTATTACTCAGGTACCAAAAAATTCAAGATTTATTACTTAAACAGTACAACATAATTCTGTAATTACTGTGCATGTAAAAAACGTTATGTACCCTTTTAATATCTTTTTATATACTTGAATGGAAAGCGTTCTAGAGCACTCTTACTTTTAATAAATTTTGTTAAAACAAGTAAGAAAGCTACATTCGAGTGCGCTCGACTGTAATGTACCCGCTACCTAGCTGCTCGTTCATCATTTATTTGCGGAGAAGAAAAACGGCTACAATCATATTTTGACCGTAAAAGGCTATGGACTTATAATATTTATGCAAAGTCAAAATCTAAAATAAAAAAAAACATTTTTTTCCACACATTTACATTTTTTTACACATTGTAATTTTTGATGCGAACCCATAAATGCATAATAGTACTGTTCGTTTTGCAGTCCACAACTTAACCCATTCACCACCGTACACGCACACACGATTCGGCATAATGCTGCAAGCAGCGCTGCCGGCAGCGCTGCTTACAGCTATGGAAAACGTTAAGCTGAATAACTTCAGTGTTTATTATCCGATTGTTACCAAATTTTCAGAGATCATTTGGCTAGCTATAGTTATTATGTAAACCGAAAATGAACAATATGGCATCAAAATTGCGCTTGTAATCAATGTTTTTTTTATTTACAGGGGCGGAAGGGGGGGTGCCAAAATCCAAAATAAACTTGATCAGCGTGCAATAATAACACATACTGTCACCAAATTTGGTAGTTCTAGCTCTTATAATAGACGGACAGACAGACAGACGGACAGACGGACATGGCTATGTCGACTCGGCTGTTGATCCTGAGCCAGAATATATATACTTTATGGGGTCGGAAGTGTCTCCTTCTGCCTGTTACATACATTTTCGGTTTGAACAAAGTTATAATACCCTTCTACTCTATGAGTAGCGGGTATAATAAAAATAAAAAAATATTAGAAAAAGGTGCGCTCTAACAATCGCACACAGCTGAATTAAGAGACTATCACTTCTCCACTTGTTTACTGCGTTCATTGAGAGCCAAAAAAAAAATTTTAAACAAAATGCACGACCACCAATTATTGCATATTCGAAAATTAAAGTAAAAGTTCTTAAAAAAAAAAGAAAAAGCTTAAGCGGCACAAACTGGGAATCGAACCGGTTTAGGAGTTCATCGCTTTCCCCTAAGCTACTGACGCTTTTTTCCAAGAATTGCAAAAATTTGCATTGTAAAGCATTTTTATTATTTCCTGTACAAATAAAGAATTTGCGCTGCCGGCAGCGCTGCTTACAGCTATGGAAAACATTAAGCTGATCAAGTAAGAACGGCTGCAGTCAAGTGTTAACTGTATAAGACCATGGATTTTTCGAGGTTATGAAAATAATCAGATTTAGAAAGCAGTTAATGGTAAACGTGTTTTTCAAAGAAAAATAATAAACAACACATATAATTTTCAGTTAGACGCCAAGCAGTCCAAGCAGTTGCAAAAAAACACTGCTTGGAAGAAAACACTGCTTGCTTGCTTGCAGTGGGCGAGTTATCATGCCCCTCTCTCCGGCCACAGGGAATCAACACCGACCCGGCAACAAAAAACTGAGAGCCGAAAAATTCAACGAAGATCGCCGAACTCTGACAAAGACACATTTGCTAAAACTGATAACTTTTGTAATAAAGAAAGTTTTCTTAAGTCATACCCCGAACAAGTCAGTTGTTTCTTTTTTTTGAAAGCTTTCCTCTCTCGGTCACAGGATTGTAACTGGCGCAGCCGGACTACAGACAAGGGATTCACAATGCCCACTACGCTCGTCGTCCAAATTCTAAAGAGGTGATGAACATGTGACAGCAGTGGTTGTGGGGATTTTAGTAGTGTGTGGTGAAATAATAAATGAAATAAAAAGTTATTGAAACATAATGACGTGCAAGTGCAAATAAAACAAAAGAAACAAACAAAATCAAGTTCAAATTGCTTCACAGGCGACCGTATATGTGTACATCACCCGCTGATAAGACACCGGGATCGCTTGTGCGGGACAATTTACAAAATTATACCAACAAGTTGCTGTGTGTGATGACCGTATAAGTGTACATCAATCGCTGATAAGGCACCGGGATCATCCATACACCCTAACTCATAAAATGATATCAATTAAAAATGGTAAATTAATAAAAAACAAGTAAGAAAGCTACAGTCGAGTATGCTCGACTGTAATATACCCGCTACCCAGCTGCTCGTACATCATTTATTTGCGGAACAAAAACGGCTACAATCAAATTTTGACCGTAAAAGGCTATGGACTTATAATATCTATGCAAAGTCAAAATATAAAATAAAAACAAAAAAACATTTTTGCACACATTTAATTTTGGATGCGGGCGGGACTGCCGGCAGCGCTGCTTACAGCTATGGAAAACGTTAAGCTGAATAACTTTTGTGTTTATTATTCGATTGTTACCAAATTTTCAGAGATCATCTGGCTAGCTATAGTTATCATGTAAACCGAAAATGAACAATATGGCATCAAAATTGCACTTATTATCAATGTTTTTTTCGATTTGCGGGGGCGGAAGGGGCGTGGCCAAAACCCAAAAATAAACTTGATCAGCGTGCAATAATAACACATATTGTCACCAAATTTGGTTGTCCTAGCTCTTATAATAGCTGAGATCTAGACTTTCACACGGACAGACTGACGGACAGACGGATAGACGGACATGGCTATATCGACTCGGCTGTTGATCCTGAGCCAGAATATATATACTTTATGGGGCCGGAGGTGTCTCCTTCTGCCTGTTACATACATTTTCGGTTTGAACAAAGTTATAATACCCTTCTACTCTATGAGTAGCGGGTATTAAAAGAAGAAGAAGAAATGGCAAAGAGCTAGATCAGTCGAATATTAGACTTCGTTGTGACTGGAACTCGCTGCGCAACAATTGGTAAAGAGCTACATCAGTCGAACATTAGACTTTGTTAAACGTGTGAATGTGTACATCAGTCGCCGCCAAGGCAACGGGATCTCCCGCACAGTGGTTTATTAAATAAATGTGAGTTGTGTAATTAACGACCGAATATGTGTACAACAATCGCTGTTAAGGCACCGGGATCGTTTTCATTTATCAATTTACATGAACGCAAAATTATTTTAAATTAATAAATAAATAAAACCTGGACAATTATTATTCGTAACAAAGAAAAAAATCAATAAAAAAAATAAAATTAAAATTTATACACAGTGATACAGTTTCCTTCGGCAAAATCAAGTAAGCATGTATGCATGCGCCGCTTGTAAAATCCTTGCGACGTCGGCGCATCACTGTACATTGGCTGCCGCCAAGAGCTGATGTCACGCCAGAGTGACGGCGCATGCTTGACGCTGCGTCCCCTTGTACACTGTTAAGTTCTGTTGATTTCTTTTGCACACCACGCACTGCAAGAATAGAACCACTTAAAAAAAAAAATAAAAAAATAAATAAAAGCAATAAAATTAAATGAAGAAAAAGAACAAACAATCCACAAACAACTTGACGTCTATTGTTGTCACATGTTCACTAACCTCTAAAATACACTCTATTGAATACTTATTTAATTCATGCATTACAGCTAAAGTCGTAAATAAAACAAGTAAAGAAAGCTACAGTCGAGCGCGCCCAACAGTAAGATACCATTCGCCTAGTTTCGAAGCAAATTATCACACATTTAATTCCATCAAAAAACGCTACACAAGTTTATCCGCCACCTATTGTTTAAATTAGAGCTATTTTTGAATAGCGCCATCTACATGTGAAAACTTCATAGCTTTACACACGCTACGGTTGAAACGAAGCATCGTGACGATGACGTCACGACGCGAGCACAGGCGCAAGCAGTGGAAATACAGAAAACGGAAACATGGATAACTTCTGTGTTTATCGACCGATTGGATTGTAATTTGGGAAATAGATTTATATTGTCATTATCTATGTTCATACCAAAGCAGAAAGCTGTAACTTTAATATTTCTCCTGATAACCGAAAATTATCGATTTTCGTGGCGGTGGGCGTGGCATCAAAATTGAAAATAAACTCAATCTACCTATAGTATACAGGAACCTTCATGTGAAATATGGTGTCTCTAGCTTTTGTAATAGCTGAGATCTAGACGTTCAAACGGACAGACGGACAGACAGACGGACATGTCTTAATCGACTCAGCTAGTGATTCTGAGTCAGAATATATATACTTTGTGGGGTCTGCCACGCCTCCTTCTGCCTGTTACATACATTTGCACAAACTTAGTATACCATTTTTGACCATTTGGTCAATGGTCGAATGGTATAAAAAATGGTATACAAAGGTGGAAGAAAGCACAGCAGCACTTCACAAACTAAACACCGGGAAACAAGGAAAAGAGGAAACTGCGTAACGGACCCACACATACGGGTTTTCTTTTTATTCGGAAAGAATACACACATATTAAGACATAGTATCACAAAATATAATACAATATATTACTACATTAATATACAAACGAAAACAAAACAAACCAAACAAACACTCAAAATTTTTCCTATAAAAAAAGAGAGAAAAGAAAAAACACATACATATTATTAATATACCTATTTATACCTCACATATTATTACTATTTTATACACATACCATAACCATACCCCAATATATAATTATTCGCGATTATTTGCAAACAAAAAATACAGATCTCTTCACAATACACGTAAATGTTAAGGAAAAAGCCAACACTAGTAACACCGTTAGGGGCAGATTAGGACTAAGGAGCGGATTTAGTTTATCTAAGATAAGGGAAGCAACAGGAACAAAAGAGAAAGACCAGTCGGTTCAATCCCAAAACAATAATCCCACCAACGCTATGGATTCCGGTAACGCATCAGGGCCACTAAGTCCCACCGTTAGCAATTCATCAATAAAACAAACTTGAATCTACAACTACTAACCCTTGTACATCAACTACCAACCTACGAAGGCCCACCTGACAATCTTGATAGATTTATAGACAGAGTAGATCAACTCCTTTTGTTAGCCTCATCAATGGACTAAGCAACATGCGGACAGTACTTACTTGGAACTATCCGTGACAAGATTAAAGGCAGGTCAGACGAAGCGCTGAATGTCTGCGATGTACTCCTTAGTTGGGATGACATCAAAACAAACCTCAAGCGACTATACTCTAGCAAGAAAACAGAAGAAATGCTTGTTAGAGAGCTACACAATCTTCCGGACGGACTTAATATGGACTTGTATTTCGCAGCCGCAAAAATAAGAAGCGAATTAATGTCACTCGCCAGAGAAGCAGACCCTAGTGGACACTCTCTCGCGGCCAAACGTGACCAATACGACAGATTCTGCCTAAATACATTCTTAGTTGGATTAAAGAACCCACTTAGGTCAGCCATTAGGAATCAAAGGACAGAAAGACACCAGTTTAAGTCGAGCCTAATGATAAAATGTTTAGAAAAGTAAACCGTAGAAACAAGATAACACCGAGATTTTCACTACACAAAGTAGATAGAGACAAAGGCGTCACTTTCCTAACATCTAAAGGTCAAAAGTTATACAAACAAAAAATTAGAAAAACAGTTAAGAAAACAGTGGAAGAAACATAAAATAGACAAGCACTATTCAATAAATATATTATTATCAAACTAAGTAACATAAAAGCCCACATTAACAAGAAACAATCTACGGAAAAAAAATCTGAAAAGGCACAAAAATTTCGTTTTAACGAACTTGGGAAGCCAGAAATAACACTAATTTATTAAAAAATAGGATAAGCTACAATATAAACACTGTCTGATTATGTAAACGAAGTAGTCGATGGCCATTAGCCAGTAAACTAAACATTATCCCAAAACTGTTATTTCTTAAGGAACAAATAATAATATAAGATAGATTATAAGTAAACAAGATGTAACGTTTATAAACACAAAACTCATGTTTAGCATTAAGATACCCATTTTAAAAAAAATTGTTAAAATCAAAATATCGTCGGGGTTCGTGGCATACACCAACAACACGTCGCCTAATCACCCTTCTCCGATTCGGCCACTCCCCTTATGGCCGTCTCTTCGGACTGTGGGGGGGGGTGTGGTGGTGTTATCATGCCCCACTCTCCGGCCACAGAGAAACAACACCGACCAGGCAACAAAAAACTGAGAGCCGAAAAATTCAACGAAGATCGCCGAACTCTGACGAAGACACATTTGCTAAAACTGACAACTTTTGTAATAAAGAGAGCATTCTCAATTCATACCTCGAACAACTCAGTTGTTTCTTTTTTTTTGAAAGCTTTCCTCCCTCGGTCACAGGATTGTAACTGGCGCAGTGCAAATATTTATGAAACGTTGAATAAATTTTATGTTCATTATCCGATCGGAACCATATTTTCTGCGATCGTTAAGGTGGTGATAGTTATCATTCACTCCAAAACTGAATACTCTAGCTTTATTTTTGCGCTTGCTACACGATTTATCGATTTGCGATTTAAAAATTTTACAGCGTATGATTCACATAAGTGTTGTCACCAAATTTGGTGGCTCTAGCTTTTTAGTTTCTGAAATATAGGCGTTCATACAAACGGACAGACGGTTAGACAGACATGGCTTAATCGACTCGGCTAGTGATTCTGAGCAAGAATATATATACTTTATGGGGTCGCTGATGCCTCCTTTTACCTGTTATGCACATTTCGACAAATACAATAGACCATGTATTTTTTTAATATCCATGGTCTAATAAGTTCTGTGTTTATTATCCGATTGTTACCAAATTTTCCGAGATCAGCTGGCTAGCTATAGTAATCATGTAAACCGAAAATGAACAATATAACAAATTGCGCTTGTAATTAATTTTTTTTTCGATTTACAGGGGCGGAAGGGGGTGTGGGCAAAATCCAAAATAAACTGGATCAGCGTGCAATAATAACACTTATAGTCACCAAATTTGGTAGTCCTGATCTCATAATAACTGAGATCTAGATTTTCACACGGACAGATAAGCGGACAGACGGTCAGACGGACATGGCTATATCGACTCGCCTGTTGATCCTGAGCCAGAATAAATATACTTTATGGGGTCGGAGGTGTCTCCTTCTGCCTGTTACATACATTTTTGGTTTGAAAAAAGTTATAATACCCTTCTACTCTATGAGCAGCGGGTATAAAAACGACCGATAGGTTCTATGGCATCTATACGATGTATCGGTCCGTACGGGCTCGTTCCGACTTATTTACAGCGAGCAGCATAAGAATCATGTATACAAAGTTTCATAAAGGTAGCTCAAAAAGGGGGGCAAAAACTTTTTTTTTGAAAAAATAAGAAAAGTTCGATCTCCCCCACCATGACACGCATGCATGCGGAATCGAACCTTGGACCCATTACCTAAGAGGTCCATCACTTCTCCATTCTGCCATTAAGCCATTACCCAAATTTTGCCAAAGTTACATTATGAGACCATTCGGAAATTCTTGAATAAAAAATAAAAATAAAAAAATATAAGAAAAAGCTGCGCTCTAACAATCGCACACAGCTGACTTAAGAGACTGTCACTTCTCCACTTGTTAACCAAGTTCATTGTGAGCCATTAAAAAAATTTTAAATAAAATGCACAATCACCAATTAATGTATATTCAAAAATTAAAGTAAAAGTAATTAAAAAATAAGAAAAAGCTTAAATTTGCTTTGTAAGGCATTCTTATTTTTTCCTGTACAAATAAAGAATTTGCGCTGCCGGCGGCGCTGCTTACAGCTATGGAAAACGTAAAGCTGATCAAGTAAGAACGGCTTCAGTCATGTGTTGACTGTATAAGACCAGCTTATGAAAAAAATCATATTAAGATAACTGTTAATGGTAAACGCGTTTTTCAAAGAAAAATAATAAACAACACATATAATTTTCAGTTAGACGCCAAGCAGTCCAAGCAGTTGGAAAAAAACACTGCTTGAAGAAAACACTGCTTGCTTGCTTGCAGTGGGCGCAGTGCAAATCTATATGAAACGTTGAATAACTTTTATGTTCATTATCCGATCAGAACCAAATTTTCTCCGATCGTTTAGGTGGTGATAGTTATCATTCACTCCAAAACTGAATCCTCTAGCTTTATTATTGCGCTTGCTATACGGTTTATCGATTTGCGGGGGCGGAAGTACGCGTGGCCGAAATTTTAATAAAAATTTTACAGCGTATGATTCACAAAAGTGTTGTCACCAAATTTGGCGGCTCTAGCATTTTTAGTTTCTGAAATATAGGCGTTCATACAGACGGACAGACGAACAGACAGACATGGCTAAATCGACTCGGTAAGTGATTCTAAGCAAGAATATAGCAAAATCTAAAATAAAAAAAAAACATTTTTTTCCACACATTTACATTTTTTTACACATTGTAATTTTTGATGCGAACCCATAAATGCATAATAGTTCTGTTCGTTTTGCAGTCCACAACTTAACCCAAATCACCACCGTACTCGCACACACTATTCGGCACAATGCAGCAAGCAGCGCTGCCGGCAAAAGGAGTAAAAAGTATTAAAAACGTATAACTTTTATTCAGGTACCAAAAAAATCCAAGATTTATCACTTAAACAGTGAAAATAATAATTCTACCTGTTGAGGACTATAAATCGAATACGTGCATGTAAAAAACGATATGTGCCATTTTAATACCTCTTTATATACTTGAATGGAAAGTTTTCTAGAGCACTCTAGAGCACTCACGACCACCAATTAATGCATATTCAAAAATTAAAGTAAAAGTTCTTAAAAAAAAAAAAGAAAAAGCTTAAGAGCGGCATGAACTGGGAATCGAACCACGGGCCTGTCGGTTCAGGAGTTCATCGCTTTACCATTATGCTACTGACGCTGTTATCCAACAACTGCAAAAATTTGCATTGTAAGGCATTCTTATTATTTCCTGTACAAATAAAGAATTTGCGCTGCCGGCAGCGCTGCTTACAACTATAGAAAACGTATAAGCTGTATAACTTCTGTGTTTATTATCCGATTCTTACCAAATTTCAGAGATCATCTATCTAGCTATAGCTATCATGTAAACTTAAAATGAACAATATGGCATCAAAGTTACGCTTGTAATTAATGTTTTTTCGATTTACAGGGGCGGAAGGGGGCGTGGCCAAAATCCAACACAAACTTGATCAGCGTGCAATAATAACACATTTTGTCACCAAGTTTGGTAGTTCTAACTCTTACAATAGCTGAGATCTAGATTTTCCCACGGACAGACAGACGGACATGGCTATATCGACTCGGCTGACCCTGGGCCAGAATATATTTTTTTATTTATATACTTTATGGGGTCGGAGGTGTCTCCTTCTGCCTGTTACATACATTTTCGGTTTGAACAAAGCTATAATACCCTTCTACTCTATGAGTAGCGGGTATAAAAACTATAAATTAAAAGAACAGTTTCTTTTCACTGTCAAAACTTTTATTATTCATTAATCTTAAATCACTAGGAATCGTTCAGTTCCTTCTGAGCTTAACCTAATGTGTAGCTTAAAATATAATATTATGGATAATGTTCCTTAATTATAATATATAGAAATGTACAGTGAAGGGATTATGCTATCTTACGTGTAATGAGTTTATGGGGATGTATTCTCTTCAGACGTCGGAGGGGAATGATCGCGAACGTGTTCGGCGGTAAGTCTGTCGGCATATCGGGTGCTGTGGAAGTTTAGTTGGTCTCCCAGTGGGACAACTTTTAAGTGCCTTTCGACGACTCGGTTGCTCACATACCAGGGTAGCCCAGATACATATCGTGCCGCTCGCGATTGTACTTTTTTAAGTCTATTGAGCTGAGTCTTAGAGGCAGTTCCCCACACTTGAATGGCGTAGGTCAGTGTTGGACCGAATATGGCTTTGATTAATAGAGCCTTAGTTGCCATATGGAGTTTGCTTGAGTGGAAAAGCCAGTCCAGCTTTTTCAGTTTCCATGAGGATTTGGCTCTAACTGCCGTGATATGGGCTTTCCAATCAAAATTCTCTCAAAAACTTTGGAGAAAGTAGGTAGCAGGCTAATCGGACGGTATGAGTCAATCTGTGTTGGTAACTTTCCAGCTTTGGGGATCATTACAATGCGCGCACGCTTCCATTGCCTGGGGAAATGACCTAATCTCAGCATAGCATTAAAAATTTTCACAAGAGCAAGCACTCCTTTGCGTGGTAGTAATTTCGCAGTTCGGTTGTCTATGCCATCGTAACCAGGGGTTTTTTTTTGGTTGCAAAGCTTTTAGTTGCATCATTACTTCCTGCGGTGAGGTATGTCTCATGGGGCGTGTCGGAGCGGTAGGCGTATCCAATAAATTTGCGATGGCTTAACGATTGGTGTCGTCCGTTAAATTGAAGGACATGAAGGTGGAAGACAAGTGCGAAGCAAAAGCACTTGCTTTCTCATCATCCGTCTTAAGCCAGAGGCCACCTCGATCCTAAACTGGTGATTGAAACTAGGGCTGTCTCTTGATGCCTCTCGTGAGCCTCCATATTGAGAATTCATTATTACTGTCGGGACCATCACTCTCCAATAAGGTATCCAGGTTTGCTCTATGGTTATTGGCTAGCAGACGGCGCAGTCGATTAGTAGTACTTGAATACTGCTGGTAAATGCTAGGATCTCCTGTCGCGATGTATTTTTTTCTGAGGCGTCTTTTGTGGCTGGCAGTTCCCTAGCCTCCAACCTTAAAATGGGAGACCTCCTTATGGCCGTGAGACCAACTTGGTGAGGGGTTGGTGTAGCCTGCCTTGCAGTTTCAATGATCATAGATGTGAAGTAATCGACATATGCTTCCAGCCTTCTGCAGGTGTCAATGGGAATACTGAGTTCTACAGTGGCCTCGATGTGTTCCTTAAAGATACGGATGTCTGCTTGCGGAGACAGCATTTTTGTCACACTTCTGAATTGAGTGATGAACTGCCCAACAATAGCATCTGTTCATCTAAGAGTCGGGGGGCAGTATACTGAGGCGACATTAAAGTTTCCTCTGCTTGCAGTCAGCTGAATAACTACTGCCTGAATATGATTTTTCGATAGAGTGGCGAATGGTTGATGAGAGGTACTTGATCTAACAAGGATCGCCGCACCTCCGTGTTGGCTGTCATCCAGATGGTTGGCAGTATGTAGGCTAAAGCCATAGACCCTGAAGATGGATCCTGTCTTAAGAGGACCCATTTTTAAATGCAGAGGGCGAAGGGCGGGTCTGGAGACGTAATTGCATCAACGTTTTCACTAACGACATCATTCTGTCAAGCCTAGAAAAAAGGTGTTCCAATTTGGAGTCCTGGTTGGTACTTGCATTAGAGGCAGTAGCGGCAGGCGGATGAGTTGGCTGCACAGCAGGCTGATTGTTTCTGACAATGGTCGTAAAAGATGGCTTTCTAACGCTAAAGGTAGGGAATCTGTTTACAGGACCAGCAGCGGTGGATTCGTTGATCTTCAAATTATGCTTACGAGTAGAAGCTTCTTTTAGGTATTTAAAGCAACCTTTAAAATTAGCTGGATGGGGCTTTCCACAGTGATAACAGCATCTGGCACCATCTTGCTTGAGCCTACACTCCGAAGTGGGGTAGTTTTCTCCATATTCTCTGAAAATGAAATGCCGAGAACAGTATGTCTTGGTGTGACCGTCGGCTTGACATTTATGGCATTGTACAGGCTCGGATTGTTTACGGGGTTTCTCCCATGTCACTCGATGCTTGCAGACAACAAGAATATTCTTAATAAGCTTATTGTTTTCCGCTTTTTATACCCGCTTCTCATAGAGTAGAAGGGTATTATAACTTTGTTCAAACCGAAAATGTATGTAACAGGCAGAAGGAGACAACTCCGACCCCATAAAGTATATATATTCTGGCTCAGGATCAACAGCCGAGTCGATATAGCCATGTCCGTCTGTCTGTCCGTGTGAAAATCTAGATATCAGCTATTATAAGAGCTAGGACTACCAAATTTGGTGACAATATGTGTTATTATTGCACGCTGATCAAGTTTATTTTGGATTTTAGCCACGCCCCCTTCCGCCCCCGTAAATCGAAAAAACATTGATTACAAGCGCAATTTTGATGCCATATTGTTCATTTTCGGTTCACATATAGCTAGCCAGATGATCTCATTAAAAAAAATTTAAATAAAATGCACGACCACCAATTAATGTATATTCAAAAATTAAAGTAAAAGTAATTAAAAAAAAAAGAAAAAGCTTAAATTTGCATTGTAAGGCATTCTTATTATTTCCTGTACAAATAAAGAATTTGCGCTGCCGGCAGCGCTGCTTACAGCTATGGAAAACGTAAAGCTGATCAAGTAAGAACGGCTACAGTCAAGTGTTGACTGTATAAGACCATGGATTTTTCAAGGTTATGAAAAAAATCATATTAAGATAACTGTTAATGGTAAACGTGTTTTTCAAAGAAAAATAATAAACAACACATATAATTTTCAGTTAGACGCCAAGCAGTGCAAGCATTTGGAAAAAACACTGCCTGAAGAAAACACTGCTTGCTTGCTTGCTGTGCAAATCTATATGAAACGTGGAATAACTTATTATTGCGCTTGCTATACGGTTTATCGATTTGCGGGGCCGGAAGTACGCGCGGCCGAAATTTTAATAAAAATTTTACAGCGTATGAATCACATAAGTGTTGTCACCAAATTTGGCGGCTCTAGCTTTTTTAGTTTCTGAAATATAGGCGTTCATACAGACGGACAGACGAGCAGACAGACATGGCTTAATCGACTCGGCTAGTGATTCTGAGCAAGAATATACCAAAATCTAAAATAAAAAAAAAAAACATTTTTTTCCACACATTAAATTTTTGATGCGAACCCATAAATGCATAATAGTTCTGTTCGTTTTGCAGTCCACAACTTAACCCATTTCACCACCGTACACGCACACACTATTCGGCACAATGCTCCAAGCAGCGCTGCCGGGAAAAGGAGTAATTGAAAAAGTATAATTTAATTTCAGGTACCAAAAAAATCCAAGATTTATCACTTAAACAGTAACAAGTAAGAAAGCTACATTTGAGTATGCTCGACTGTAATATACCCGCTACCCAGCTGCTCGTACATCAACATTATTTGCGGAACAATAAAGAACGGCTACAATCATATTTTAACCGTAAAAGGCCATTGACTTACAATATTAATTCAATGTCAAAATCTAAAATAAAATAAATAATTTTTTGCACACATTTAACTTTTGATTCGGGTGGGGCTCGAACCCGTAAATGCATAATAGATCTGTTCGTTTTGCAGTCCACAACTTAACCCAAGTCACCACCGTACTCGCACACACTATTCGGCACAATGCAGCAAGCAGCGCTGCCGGCAAAAGGAGTAAAAAGTATTGAAAACGTATAACTTTTATTCAGGTACCAAAAAAATCCAAGATTTATCACTTAAACAGTGAAAATAATAATTCTACCTGTTGAGGACTATAAATCGAATACGTGCATGTAAAAAACGATATGTGCCATTTTAATACCTCTTTATATACTTGAATAGAAAGTTTTCTAGAGCACTCACGACCACCAATTAATGCATATTCAAAAAGTAAAGTAAAAGTTCTTAAAAAAAAAAAGAAAAAGCTTAAGCGGCATGAACTGGGAATCGAACCACGGGCCTGTTGGTTCAGGAGTTCATCTCTTTTCCACTATGCTACTGACGCTGTTATCCAACAGCTGCAAAAATTTGCATTGTAAGCATTCTTATTATTTCCTGTACAAATAAAGAATTTGCGCTGCCGTCAGCGCTGCTTACAACTATGGAAAACCTTTAGCTGTATAACTTCTGTGTTTATTATCCGATTCTTACCAAATTTTCAGAGATCATCTATCTAGCTATAGCTATCATGTAAACCGCAAATGAACAATATGGCATCAAAGTTACGCTTGTAATCAATGTTTTTTCGATTTACAGGGGCGGAAGGGGGCGTGGCCAAAATCCAACACAAACTTGATCAGCGTGCAATAATAACACATTTTGTCACCAAGTTTGGTAGTTCTTGCTCTTACAATAGCTGATATCTAGATTTTCCCACGGACAGACAGACGGACATGGCTATATCGACTCGGCTGTTGATCATGAGCCAGAATATATATACTTTATGGGGTCGGAGGTGTCTCCTTCTGCCTGTTACATACATTTTCGGTTTGAACAAAGTTATAATACCCTTCTACTCTATGAGTAGCAGGTATAAAAACTAGAAATTAAAAGAACATTTTCTTTTCACTGTCAAAACTTTTATTATTCATTTATCTTAAATCACTAGGAATCGTTCAGTTCCTTCTGAACTTAACCTTATGTGTAGCTTAAAAGATAATATTATGGATAATGTTCCTTAATTATAATATATAGAAATATACAGTGAAGGGATTATGCTATCTTACGTGTAATGAGTTCATGGGGATGTATTCTCTTCAGACGTCGGACAACTTTTAAGTCCCTTTCGATGACTCGGTTGCTCACAGACCAGGGTAGCCCAGATGCATATCGTGCCGCTCGCGATTGTACTTCTCTAAGTCTATTGAGCTGAGTCTTAGAGGCAGTTCCCCACACTTGAATGGCGTAGGTCAGTGTTGGACCGAATATGGCTTTGATTAATAGAGCCTTAGTTGCCATATGGAGTTCGCTTGAGTGGAAAAGCCAGTCCAGCTTTTTCAGTTTCCATGAGGATTTGGCTCTAACTGCCGTGATATGGGCTTTCCAATCAAAATTCTCTCAAAAACTTTGAAGAAAGTAGGTAGCAGGCTTATCGGGCGGTATGAGTCAATCTGTGTTGGTGACTTTCCAGCTTTGGGGATTATTACAATGTGCGCACGCTTCCATTGCCTGGGGAAATGACCTAATCTTAGCATAGCATTAAAAATTTTCACAAGAGCAAGTACTCCTTTGCGTGGTAGAAATTTCGCAGTTCGGTTGTCTATGCCATCGTAACCAGGGGTTTTTTTTTAGTTGCAAAGCCTTTAGTTGCATCATTACTTCCTGCGGTGAGGTATGTCTCATGGGGCGTGTCGGAGCGGTAGGAGTATCCAATAAATTTGCGATGGCTTAACGATTGGTGTCGTCCGTTAAATTGAAGGACATGAAGGTGGAAGACAAGTGCGAAGCAAAAGCACTTGCTTTCTCATCATCCGTCTTAAGCCAGAGGCCACCTCGATCCTAAACTGGTGATGGAAACTAGGGCTGTCTCTTTATGCCTTCCATATTAGGAATTCATTATTACTGTCTGGACCATCACTCTCCAATAAGGTATCCAGGTTTGCTCTCTGGTTATTGGCTAGCAGACGGCGCACTCGATTAGTAGTACTTGAATACTGCTGGTAAATGCTAGGATCTCCTGTCGCGATGTATTTTTTTCTGAGGCGTCTTTTGTGGCTGGCAGTTCCCTAGCCTCAAACCTTAAAATGGGTGACCTCCTTATGGCCGTGAGACCAACTTGGTGAGGGGTTGGTGTAGCATGCCTTGCAGCTTCAATGATCGTAGATGTGAAGTAGTCGACATATGCTTCCAGCCTTCTGCAGGTGTCAATGGGAATGCTGAGTTCTATAGTGGCCTCGATGTGTTCCTTAAAGATACGGATGTCTGCTTGCGGAGACAGCATTATTGTCACACTTCTGAATTGAGTGATGAACTGCCCGACAATAGCATCTGTTCATCTAAGAGTCGGGGGGGCAGTATACTGAGGCGACATTAAAGTTTCCTCTGCTTGCAGTCAGCTGAATAACTACTGCCTGAATATGATTTTTCGATAGAGTGGCGAATGGTTGATGAGAGATACTTGATCTAACAAGGATCGCCGCACCTCCGTGTTGGCTGTCATCCAGATGGTTGGCAGTATGTAGGCTAAAGCCATAGACCCTGAAGTTGGACCGGGAGGAGAAGTGGGTTTCTGACAACAGGAGGATGTCTATGTCGTGAAGGTCAATAAAAGCGAGGATTTCATTGGTCTTCGAGGAGGCCCCATTTGAATTCCAAGATCCTATCTTAAAAGGACCCATTTTTAAATGCAGAGGGCGAAGGGCGGCTCTGGAGAAGTAATTGCATCAACGCTTCCACTAACGACATCATTCTGTTAAGCCTAGAAAAAAGGTGTTCCAGTTTGGAGTTTAGGTTGGTACTTGCATTAGAGGCAGTAGCGGCAGGCGGATGAGTTGGCTGCACAGCAGGCTGATTGTTTCTGACAATGGTCGTAAAAGATGGCTTTCTAACGCTTAAGGTAGGGAATCTGTTTACAGGACCAGCAGCGGTGGATTCGTTGATCTTCAAATGATGCTTACGAGTAGAAGCTTCTTTTAGGTATTTAAAGCAACCTTTAAAATTAGCTGGATGGGGCTTTCCACAGTGATAGCAGCATATGGCACCATCTTGCTTGAGCCTACACTCCGAAGTGGGGTAGTATTCTCCATGTTCTCTGAAAATGAAATGCCGAGAACAGTATGTCTTGGTGTGACCGTCGTCTTGACATCTATGGCATTGTACAGGCTCGGATTGTTTACGGGGTTTCTCCCATGTCACTCGATGCTTGCAGACAACAAGAATATTCTTAATAAGCTTGTTGTTTTCCGCTTTTTATACCCGCTACTCATAGAGTAGAAGGGTATTATAACTTTGTTCAAACCGAAAATGTATGTAACAGGCAGAAGGAGACAACTCCGACCCCATAAAGTATATATATTCTGGCTCAGGATCAACAGCCGAGTCGATATAGCCATGTCCGTCTGTCTGTCCGTGTGAAAATCTAGATCTCAGCTATTATAAGAGCTAAAACTATCAAATTTGGTGTTATTATTGCACGCTGATCAAGTTTATTTTGAATTTTAGCCACGCCCCCTTCCGCTATAGTAAATCGAAAAAACATTGATTACAAGCGTAATTTTGATGCCATATTGTTCATTTTCGGTTCACATATAGCTAGCCAGATGATCTCATTAAAAAATTTTAAATAAAATGCACGACCACCAATTAATGTATATTCAAAAATTAAAGTAAAAGTAATTAAAAAAAAAGAAAAAGCTTAAATTTGCATTGTAAGGCATTCTTATTATTTCCTGTACATATAAAGAATTTGCACTGCCGGCAGCGCTGCTTACAGCTATCAAGTAAGAACGGCTACAGTCAGGTGTTGACTGTATAAGACCATGGATTTTTCAAGGTTATGAAAAAAATCATATTAAGATAACTGTTAATGGTAAACGTGTTTTTCAAAGAAAAATAATAAACAACACATATAATTTTCAGTTAGACGCCAAGCAGTCCAAGCAGTTGGAAAAAAACACTGCTTGAAGAAAATACTGCTTGCTTCCTTGCAGTGGGCGCGGTGCAAATCTATATGAAACGTGGAATAACTTTTATGTTCATTATCCGATCAGAACCAAATTTTCTCCGATCGTTTAGGTGGTGATAGTTATCATTCACTCCAAAACTGAATCCTCTAGCTTTATTATTGCGCTTGCTATACGGTTTATCGATTTGCGGGGCGGAAGTACGCGTGGCCGAAATTTTAATAAAAATTTTACAGCGTATGCTTCACATAAGTGTTGTCACCAAATTTGGCGGCTCTAGCTTTTTAAGTTTCTGAAATATAGGCGTTCATACAGACGGACAGACGAACAGACAGACATGGCTTAATCGACTCGGTAAGTGATTCTAAGCAAGAATATAGCAAAATCTAAAATAAAAAAAAACATTTTTTTCCACACATTTACATTTTTTTACACATTGTAATTTTTGATGCGAACCCATAAATGCATAATAGTTCTGTTCGTTTTGCAGTCCACAACTTAACCCATTTCACCACGGTACACGCACACACTATTCGGTACAATGCTGCAAGCAGCGCTGCCGGGAAAAGGAGTAAAAAGTATTGAAAACGTATAACTTTTACTCAGGTACCAAAAAAATCCAAGATTTATCACTTAAACAGTGAAAATAATAATTCTACCTGTTGAGGACTATAAATCGAATACGTGCATGTAAAAAACGATATGTGCCATTTTAATACCTCTTTATATACTTGAATGGAAAGTTTTCTAGAGCACTCTAGAGCACTCACGACCACCAATTAATGCATATTCAAAAATTAAAGTGAAAATTCTTAAAAAAAAAAAGAAAAAAGCTTAAGCGGCATGAACTGGGAATCGAACCACGGGCCTGTCGGTTCAGGAGTTCATCGCTTTTCCACTATGCTACTGACGCTGTTATCCAGCAGCTGCAAAAATTTGCATTGTAAGGCATTCTTATTATTTCCTGTACAAATAAAGAATTTACGCTGCCGGCAGCGCTGCTTACAACTATGGAAACGTTAAGCTGTATAACTTCTGTGTTTATTATCCGATTCTTATAAAATTTTCAGAGATCATCTATCTAGCTATAGCTATCATGTAAACAAAAAATGAAAATATGGCATCAAAGTTACGCTTGTAATCAATGTTTTTTTTGATTTACAGGGGCGGAAGGGGGCGTGGCCAAAATCCAACATAAACTTGATCAGCGTGCAATAATAACACATTTTGTCACCAAGTTTGGTAGTTCTTGCTCTTACAATAGCTGAGATCTAGATTTTCCCACGGACAGACAGACGGACATGGCTATATCGACTCGGTTGTCCCTGGGCCAGAATATATTTTTTTATTTATATACTTTATGGGGTCGGAGGTGTCTCATTCTGCCTGATACATACATTTTCGGTTTGAACAAAGCTATAATACCCTTCTACTCTATGAGTAGCAGGTATAAAAACTAGAAATTAAAAGAACAGTTTCTTTTCACTGTCAAAACTTTTATTATTCATTAATCTTAAATCACTAGAAATCGTTCTGTTCCTTCTGAACTTAACCTTATGTGTAGCTTAAAAGATAATATTATGGATAATGTTCCTTAATTATAATATATAGAAATGTACAGTGAAGGGATTATGCTATCTTACGTGTAATGAGTTCATGGGGATGTATTCTCTTCAGACGTCGGAGGGGAATGATCGCGAACGTGTTCGGCGGTAAGTCTGTCGGCAGTTTAGTTGGTCTCCCAGTGGGACAACTTTTAAGTCCCTTTCGATGACTCGGTTGCTCACATACCAGGGTAGCCCAGATGCATATCGTGCCGCTCGCGATTGTACTTCTCTAAGTCTATTGAGCTGAGTCTTAGAGGCAGTTCCCCACACTTGAATGAGGTAGGTCAGTGTTGGACCGAATATGGCTTTGATAAATAGAGCCTTAGTTGCCATATGGAGTTCGCTTGAGTGGAAAAGCCAGTCCAGCTTTTTCAGTTTCCATGAGGATTTGGCTCTAACTGCCGTGATATGGGCTTTCCAATCAAAATTCTCTCAAAAACTTTGGAGAAAGTAGGTAGCAGGCTTATCGGGCGGTATGAGTCAATCTGTGTTGGTGACTTTCCAGCTTTGGGGATTATTACAATGTGCGCACGCTTCCATTGCCTGGGAAAATGACCTAATCTTAGCATAGCATTACAAATTTTCACAAGAGCAAGTACTCCTTTGCGTGGTAGAAATTTCGCAGTTCGGTTGTCTATGCCATCGTAACCAGGGGTTTTTTTTTGGTTGCAAAGCCTTTAGTTGCATCATTACTTCCTGCGGTGAGGTATGTCTCATGGGGCGTGTCGGAGCGGTAGGAGTATCCAATAAATTTGCGATGGCTTAACGATTGGTGTCGTCCGTTAAATTGAAGGACATGAAGGTGGAAGACAAGTACGAAGCAAAAGCACTTGCTTTCTCATCATCCGTCTTAAGCCAGAGGCCACCTCGATCCTGAACTGGTGATTGAAACTGGAACTGTCTCTTGATGCCTCTCATGAGCTTCCATATTGAAAATTCATTATTACTGTTAGGACCATCACTCTCCAATAAGGTATCCAGGTTTGCTCTATGGTTATTGGCTAGCAGACGGCGCAGTCGATTAGTAGTACTTGAATACTGCTGGTAAATCCTAGGATCTCCTGTCGCGATGTATTTTTTTCTGAGGCGTCTTTTGTGGCTGGCAGTTCCCTAGCCTCAAACCTTAAAATGGGTGACCTCCTTATGGCCGTGAGACCAATTTGGTGAGGGGTTGGTGTAGCATGCCTTGCAGCTTCAATGATCGTAGATGTGAAGTAGTCGACATATGCTTCCAGCCTTCTGCAGGTGTCAATGGGAATGCTGAGTTCTACAGTGACCTCGATGTGTTCCTTAAAGATACGGATGTCTGCTTGCGGAGACAGCATTATTGTCACACTTCTGAATTGAGTGATGAACTGCCCAACAATAGCATCTGTTCATCTAAGAGTCGGGGGGCAGTATACTGAGGCGACATTAAAGTTTCCTCTGCTTGCAGTCAGCTGAATAACTACTGCCTGGGAGGAGAAGTGGGTTTCTGACAACAGGAGGATGTCTATGTCGTGAAGCTCAATAAATGCGAGGATTTCATTGGTCTTCGAGGAGGCCCCATTTGAATTCCAAGATCCTATCTTAAGAGGACCCATTTTTAAATGCAGAGGGCGAAGGGCGGGTCTGGAGAAGTAATTGCATCAACGTTTCCACTAACGACATCATTCTGTCAAGCCTTGAAAAAAGGTGTTCCAGTTTGGAGTCCAGGTTGGTACTTGCATTAGAGGCAGTAGCGGCAGGCGGATGAGTTGGCTGCACAGCAGGCTGATTGTTTCTGACAATGGTCGTAAACGATGGCTTTCTAACGCTAAAGGTAGGGAATCTGTTTACAGGACCAGCAGCGGTGGATTCGTTGATCTTCAAATGATGCTTACGAGTAGAAGCTTCTTTTAGGTATTTAAAGTAACCTTGCGTGTACGGTGGTGAAATGGGTTAAGTTGTTGACTGCAAAACGAACAGTACTATTATGCATTTACGGGTTCGAGTCCCGCCCGCATTAAAAATTAAATGTGTGCAAAAATGTTTTATTTTTATTTTAGATTTTGAGTTTGCATAAATATTGTAAGTCCATAGCCTTTTACGGTCAAAATATGATTGTAGCCGTTTTTTTTGTTCCGGAAATAAATTATCTACCAGCAGCTGGGTAGCGGGTATATTACAGTCGAGCCCACTCGACTGTAGCTTTCTTACTTGTTTAAGATCAATAAAGTTCTTATGGGGGGTTAGCTTGGTTAACACTAGCCGGCTGTTTGTTACGGATTGTTTTCCTTGAGGTACGAATAAGGGCGTCTTTCGATAAACAAGGCTCATCATCGTCACTGGAGCATACGAGGACCATATCGAGTTCTTCCTCGTTGCTTAGGGGTTGGAAGCGATTTGTGGAGTTGATTGAAGGCTGATCAGATGTTGCCTTCTTTGCCTTCTTTGAGAGGAGGGCTGCGCCTGATCTCTTGTTGTTTCTTCCTTTACCTGGTGTAAAAGAGATATCTTGCCATCCTGCAGAAAGTTGAGGGTCTGCTACTGAGCTAACAAGAGAGCTGCTGTAAGTCGTGCTGGGAGAGGTTGAACATACATTGCCACTTAGTGAGAAAGAGGAGATGTGCGGTGACGAGATGGTTGAACTTGATGATGTTAATGTGTGGGTAGTACTGCAAATTGTATTTGAAATATTCGTCGTTGGCAAGGCAGAGTCTTTCAGCAGTTGCTCACGGATCTCTCTTGGGCCCACGCCAGCATTTTGCTTCATCAACGTAAAGTCCAATGATTTTTGCGGTGGACCATTATTTTTCATTTTCCGTTCAAATGATTAAATGTTTAGCGACCCGAATTTTACAATTTTAAGGCAAGCCTGGAATTATGCATCAAATCACCAGGATCCTAGCCAAGACTTGAACCCTGGGAGAGTTAAAGTTTTAAGCTCAACAACAGCTGTTTGTGCGAACACGTGGTAGCTAAGCGGCGGAGCAAACACCTCGAATAATCTTACACTGTCTTTTTATACCCGCTACTCATAGAGTAGAAGGGTATTATAACTTTGTTCAAACCGAAAATGTATGTAACAGGCAGAAGGAGACAACTCCGACCCCATAAAGTATATATATTCTGGATCAGGATCAACAGCCGAGGCGATATAGCCATGTCCGTCTGTCCGTTTGTCTGTCCGTTCGTCTGTCTGTCCGTGTGAAAATCTAGATCTCAGCTATTATAAGAGCAAGGACTACTAAATTTGGTGACAGTATGTGTTATTATTGCACGCTGATCAAGTTTATTTTGGATTTTGGTCGCGCCCCCTTCCGCCCCTGTAAATAAAAAAAATTGATTACAAGCCCAATTTTGATGGCATATTGTTCATTTTCTGTTTATATGATAACTATAGGTAGCCAGATGATCTCTGAATATTTGGTAACAATCGGATAATAAACACAGAAGTTATTCAGCTTAACGTTTTCCGTGGCTGTAAGCAGCGCTGCCGGCAGCGCAAATTCTTTATTTGTACAGGAAATAATAAGAATGCCTTACTATGCAAATTTTTGCAGTTGTTGGATAACAGCGTCAGTAGCTTAGTGGAAAAGCGATGAAGTCCTGAACCGACAGGTCCGTGGTTCGATTCCCAGTTCATGCCGCTTAAGCTTGTTCTTTTTTTTTTAAGAACGTTTACTTTAATTTTTGGATTTGCATTAATTGGTGGTCATGCATTTTATTTAAAATTTTTTTAATCGCTCACAATGAACTTAGTTAACAAGTGGAGAAGTGACAGTCTCTTAAATCAGCTGTGTGCGATTGTTAGAGCGCACCTTTTTCTTATATTTTTTTATTTTTATTAAACCCTCTAGTCATAGAGTAGAAGGGTATTATAACTTTGTTCAAACCGAAAATGTATGTAACAGGCAGAAGGAGACCCCTCCGACTCCATAAAGTATATATATTCTGGCTCAGGATCAACAGCCGAGTCGACATAGCCATGTCCGTCTGTCCGTCTGTCTGTCTGTCTGTCTGTCTGTCTGTCTGTCTGTCTGTCCGTCTGTCTGTCCGTGAAAATCTAGATCTCAGCTATTATAAGAGCTCGAACTACCAAATTTGGTGACAGTATGTGTTATTATTGCACGCTGATCAAGTTTATTTTGGATTTAGGCCACGCCCCCTTCCGCCCCTGTAAATCGAAAAAAATTAATTACAAGCCCAATTTTGATGCCATATTGTTCATTTTCGGTTTACATGATAACTATAGCTAGCCAGATGATCTCTGAATTTGGTAACAATCGGATAATAAACACAGAAGTTATTCAGCTTAACGTTTTCCATAGCTGTAAGCAGCGCTGCCAGCAGCGCTGCCTGCAGCATTGTGCCGAATAGTGTGTGCGTGTACGGTGAAATGGGTTAAGTTGTGGACTGCAAAACGAACAGTACTATTATGCATTTAAGGGTTCGAGTCCCACCCGCATCAAAAATTAAAAGTGTGCAAAAAATTATTTTTTTTATTTTAGACTTTGACTTTGCATAAATATTGTAAGTCCATGGCCTTTTACGGTCAAAATATGATTGTAGCCGTTCTTTATTGTTCCGCAAATAATTTTTATGTACGAGCAGCTGGGTAGCGGGTATATTACAGTCGAGCACACTCGAATGTAGCTTTCTTACTTGTTTTTATATTAATTCTAGATGAAAGGATGGTTTGGTCTAGTTCATCGATCTGCTGATATTTGTTGAAGAGTTTCTACCCTGACCGGGATTTTTTTTGGAGACGTGCCCTTGATCAATGTCCAATGCTTCGTCAGGTCCGACTTGGTGTTATTCTGCCTAAATTAGTGATTGCTATTTTAATATTTTGACCATTTTTTACGCCACTAATAATTTAGCCGAAGATGTTGAAAACTCCAGCGTTTTCCTTGACTTATCAGGATGTCTCCAGCCACTTTTTTAAGAACTTTCACTTCACTTTCTCTTTTCGCTTTCTAGAATTTCTCTAAAGCCAACTCTTTTCCTAATGCTGACTTACAACTTCTTTCTTACAAGATCTGCTTCTTTCTAGACCCTTGGTGTTATCTGGGTAATTTTTTCCTAAATTTACTTGGTTCATAGGTCTATTAGTGTAGCCAACTAATTCAAATATTTCAATAATATTCATAGTTGACTTTTAAGGATCTTTAACAATTATTTATTTATTAATCTTAAATTCACTAAGAATCGTTCAGTTCCTTCTGAGCTTAACTTAATGTGTAGTTTAAAAGATAATATTATGGATAATGTTCCTTAATTATAATATATACAAATGTACAGTGGAGGGATTATGCTATCCTACGTGTAAGGAGTTCATGGGGATGTATTCTCTTTATGCTTCGGAGGGAAATGGGGTCGACAAGATCATTCGCCAACGTGTTCGGGTGGGCGGTATTAAGGATCTTCTATAAATTTATTTAATTTTTTCTCTCTTTCGTTGCTTACTTCTGGGCTTCAATATTTATTTCATCAGAGTCGCTGCTACACTTCAGGGATTGTTTCTGCGCCTGTGATACAATCATCCACATAAAAGTCGTTCTTTAGTGTTTCCGCTCCTAAAGGATACTCTCGCATCTCGCTGTATTTGATTTTTCCGATGGTTCACTTCTCCATATAATCATCTGTAGGTGTTGATCTTCTGGGTTCATCCATATTTGGGAAATTTACAGGTAAATATAAACAAAAGAATGAGGTTTTTGTTATTATTGTTTGTGGAATTAATGTATAACTATTGCTTGCTGTTGGAGTTGTTGTTGGAGTGGTTGTTGTTGTGTGCAGATGTGTGCTGTTTGTTGTTGGAGTTAGTGGTCGCTCCTAGAGTTTCTGCTGGTTGCGGCAGCTGTTGGAGTTGTTGTTGTTGTTGGAGTTGCTGCTTGTGTTGTAGCTACTGGTTTATTATTGGAGTTATTGTTGTTTTTGGAGTTAATTGTTGGAGATGCTGCTTGTTGTAGGCTGCATGTTGCAGCTGGGGATGTTGTTTTTCCTGGAGTTATTGCTGTTGAAGGAGCTGTTGCTGCTTATGTTGGAACTGCTGGTTGCTGTTAGAGGCTTTTGTTGTTGAGAGGGGTTGTTCTTTTTGAAGGCTGTTGGTTGCAGCTGAAGTTGCTGTTGGTATTGGAGTTGTTGTTGTTGTGGCTGTTGGTTGAAGCTGCAGTCATTGTAGACTGTTGCTTGCAGCTGGAGTTGTTGTTGTTGCTGGAAATGCTGTTGGAGTTGATGTTGTTGCAGGCTGACGGTTGAAGCTCTAGCTGTTGGTGGAATTGTTGACTTTTGCTGGTGTTGTTGATGGAGTTGCTGCCAGTGTTGAGGTTGCTGGTTGTAGCTGGTATTGTTGTTGTTGTTGGAGTTGTTGCTGGACTTGTTGTTGGTGGGTTTATTGCTGGATTTGCTGCTTGTATTGTAGCTGTTGGTTGATTGTTGGAGATGCTGCTTGTTGTAAGCTGCATATTGCAGTTGGGGTTGTTGTTTTTGCTGAAGTTACTGGAGCTGTTACTGGAGCTGCTGCTTGTGTTGGAGCTGCTGGTTGCTGTTTGAGGTTTTTGTTTTTGTAAGAGGTTGTTGTTTTTGTAGGCTGTTGGCTGCAGTTAAAGTTCTTTTTGATGGTGGGGATGTTGCAGTTGATATTGGAGTTGTTGTAGCCTGTTGGTTGCAGCTAGAGTTGTTGTTGTCGCTGGGTTGTTGTTGGGATTGTTGTTGTTACAGGGTGCTGTTTAAAGCTGTAGTTGTTGTTCTTGCTGCTCGAGTTATTGGCTTTTAATGGAAATGGCTGGTGGAAATGCTGTTGTGTTGCTGATTGTTGTTTGAGTTGCTAGCTGTTGGAGTTGTTGTTGCTAGGCTGCAGTTGAGATGTCTTCATAGGTCTTTAAGATGTACTGGCGTGTCTTTGCCCACAGGCCAATTTTTGGGGTATAGGGATAGTGGAAGGTCCACCTAGCAGCATTACTGACAATTTTTTTTGGGGTGAGTCATAAGGGTGATGGTTAAACTGGTGCTTGTACCGTTTGGGAATTCCATGAGGACAAATGGAGGCGCTTCCTGATCTGCCGGTTAAGCAGGGGAGAAGTATGCCTTAAAGTATTCAATATAAGTGTTTTGAGACTGCTTGCCCTACTTGTTGTATCGTAGTTGCTGCTGCTCTCGTACTCTGTTTTATCTACTTAGTTGTTAGTTTGTTTGTATTTTTATTTACTAGCTATCCTCCAAATACCATTTTATATGTATGTGTACACTTAGTCTAATTACAATAAATATGTCATATATTTAATACAATAGGTATATAGGTAGGTAATCTATGTGTTTCTTTATTATTTAGTGAGTTATACTGTTTTGCGATAGGATATTTATACCCGCTACTCATGGAGTAGAAGGGTATTATAACTTTGTTCAAACCGAAAATGTATGTAACAGGCAGAAGGAGACACCTCCGACCCCATAAAGTATATATATTCTGGCTCAGGATCAACAGCGGAGTCGATATAGCCATGTCCGTCTGTCCGTCTGTCTGTCCGTGTGAAAATCTAGATCTCAGCTATTATAAGAGCTAGGACTACCAAATTTGGTGACAATATGTGTTATTATTGCACGCTGATCAAGTTTATTTTGGATTTTGGCCACGCCCCCTTCCGCCCCCGCAAATCGAAAACAACATTGATAACAAGTGCAATTTTGATGCCATATTGTTCATTTTTGGGTTGCCGGCAGCGCTGCTTGCAGCATTGTGCCGAATCATGTGTGCGTGTACGGTGGTGAAATGGGTTAAGTTGTGGACTGCAAAACGAACAGTACTATTATGCATTTACGGGTTCGAGTCCCGCCCGCATCAAAAATTAAATGTGTGCAAAAATGTTTTTTTTTTTTTATTTTATATTTTGACTTTGCATAAATATTATAAGTCCATAGCCTTTTACGGTCAAAATATGATTGTAGCCGTTCTTTACTGTTCCGCAAAAATTTGGATGTACGAGCTGCTGGGCAGCGGGTATATTACAGTCGAGCACACTCGAATGTAGCTTTCTTACTTGTTTTGACTTATTTTTATACCCGCTACTCAAAGAGTAGAAGGGTATTATAACTTTGTTCAAACCGAAAATGTATGTAACAGGAAGAAGGAGACACCTCCGACCCCATAAAGTATAAATATTCTGGCTCAGGATCAACAGCCGAGTCGATATAGCCATGTCCGTCTGTCCGTGTGAAAATCTAGATTTCAGCTATTATAAGAGCTGGAACTACCAAATTTGGTGACAGAATGTGTTATTATTGCACGCTGATCAAGTTTATTTTGGATTTTGGGCACGCCCCCCTCCGCCTCTGTAAATCGAAAAAAATTGATTACAAGGGCAATTTTGATGCCATATTGTTCATTTTCAGTTTACATGATAACTATAGCTAGCCAGATGATCTCTGAATTTTTTGATAACAATCGGATAATAAACACAGAAGTTATTCAGCTTAACGTTTTCCATAGCTGTAAGCAGCGCTGCCAGCAGCGCTGCTTTTAGCATTGTACCAAATAGTGTGTGCGTGTACGGTGGTGAAATGGGTTAAGTTGTGGACTTCAAAACGAACAGTACTATTATGCATTTACGGGTTCGAGTCCCGCCCGCATCAAAAATTAAATGTGTGCAAAAATGTTTTTTTTTTTTTTTTTTAGATTTTGACGTTGCATAAATATTATAAGTCTATAGCCTTTTACGGTCAAAATATGATTGTAGCCGTTTATTTTGTTCCGCAAATAAATGATGTACGAGCAGCTGGGTAGCGGGTATATTACAGTCGAGCACACTCTTACTTGTTTTTTTTTTAATTAATGGGAATAATAACTAAATTTTATATGCATAATATTGTGTGTGGTAGATAGGTTAAGAGGGAAGCTTACATAGGCATTCGATTTTAGGAATCATAGTGTTGGATTAGGGTTTCCTTTTTTCGGTAATGTTAGTTGTCAATAAGTATCATTTATTTTTATACCATTCGACCATTGAAACGTCTAGATCTCAGCTATTACAAAAGCTAGAGACGCCATATATCACATGAAGGTTCCTGTATACCATAGGTAAATCGAGTTTATTTTCAATTTTTGATGCCACGCCCACCGCCCACGCAAATCAATAATTTTCGATTATCAGGAGAAATTTTGAAGTTACAGCTTTCTGCTTTGATATGAACAAATAATGTTTTGGTAAGTATAAATAATTGCAGTATAAATCTATTTCCCAAATTACAATCCAATCGGACGATAAACACAGAAGTTATCTAAGTTTCCGTTTTCCGTACTTTCACTGCTTGCGCCTGTGCTCGCGCCGACACGTCATCGTCACGATGCTTCGTTTCAGCTGTAGCGTGTGTAAAGCTATGCAGTTATCACATGTAGATGGCGCTGTTCAAAAATAGATCTAATTTAAACAATAGGTGGCGGATAAACTTGTGCAGCTTTTTTTGATGGAATTAAATGTGTGATAATTTGTTTCGAAACTGAGCGAATGGTATCTTACTGTCGGGCACGCTCGACTGTAGCTTTCTTTACTTGTTAGAATTATTTATTTGTGTACACGGTTGCAGCGGTTGTTAATTTTTGGATCAGCTGTTACCCATAGTGCCGCCATCTGTAGGCAATTAATATAACTAACGGGCTGTTAAGAATTGTTTGGAATTGAATTGATATCACTCAACATCGGATTATTATCAACTGTATTTTATTGAATTATATTAATTTTGCTTGCCCCAGGTGCATAACCATGTGGCAGAGGTCGCCGCAATAAGTACAAAACAAATTGGGCTGCGGAGTAAGAATGAGTAGTCAAGTGAGAGTTACTTTTCATACTGATTTAATTTTCGTTTTTGTAGGGTTTATTTACACGTTTCTTACAAGCTAGGTATTTACTTAGGTTTTACATACATGATAAAGACAAGTGTTAATTATCTAAGTCTAATAATATCTGCTAATTTATGACATACAGATGGTGTGAAATCGTGCATCTGCATGCCTAACGATAAAGGGTCATTATTTACTAAGTCCGCCTGCATATCAGCGAACGGTCAATATTTATTAAGTCTGTATGCCTACCACCGAGGGTCAGTGCATATCAGTAAAGAGTCACTTTTGATTTAGGTACGTGTGAAACGTACCCTGTCGCCTATCTGCGTAAGATAGCAGTGTGCCTGCGTATCATCTGCAGCGTACGGTTTTCTACAGTTCCCGGCCGTTGATATTGATTCGAAATTGATGTGGGTTTTCTTCAGTTGGTGGAGCTGATTTGGCGTCGTTTGGGTTTCGTTTCCACTTCGCGTCGTTTTTCGTCTTCTATCGGATGTTTCGATAGAAATAATGGGGCGATATGTAGGATGATCCTTTTGAAGATGTCTCTTGGTGTTTTCAACTCCATAACTCTAACGAAGCCATTCCTCCCGGGATCGCATTGATTATACATTCCATTGGCCAATGCAGAACTGGTGTGTTGTCCTCTATTATTAGCACCAGCCTGCCTTCTTTAACATTAGCATATGAATTTTTCCATTTATGCCGTTCTTGGAGTTGCTGTAGATAGTCCGTTGACCACTGTGACCAGAACTGATGTTTGAACTTGGATGCGATGGTTCATGGCCCACTTGAGCCGTCAGTGGTTCTCCTATTATAAAATGTCCTGGTGTCAATGCGGTCATGTCCTTTGGATCATTTCACATCGGCACAAGTGGTCGAGAATTTAATATTGCTTCAATCTCGACTACTACGGTTTCTAGTTCCTCATATGTTAGTTTAACAGAGAGGATATTCTTTAGAAGTAGTTGCTTGGCTGATTTAACGCCTGCTTCCCACATCGGTCGTAAGGTTGCTTACGAGTTCCAAATGCACTGCCTTTGTTGCAAAACAGCAAAATATGGCAATATATGCTACATGTGGTTGCTTTCCACTGAGCTTATGGTGAATATTCACCGGTTCACAATAATCTATCCCAGCATTAAGAAATGGTCTTGCTTGAGTGACTCTTAACGGTGGTAGATTTCCCATGATTTTTTGAATTAATCTAGATTTGGCTCTTGTGCATCTTACACAATTTATGCAAGATATTCCGGGCTACTGTTTTTCTTTTAATGACCCAGTACCTTTGCCGCATTGTTGCTAAAAGAGCTTGAGGTCCACAATGCATGTTATCCCAATAACCTTGCTCAAATATCAATTTTGTTATCGAATCATTTTATGGCAGCAGCATAGGATGTTTTGCGTCAAATGTGATCTCTGCTGCTTCTAGTCTGCCACCCACTCGAATAATATTTTCATTATCGAGGAATGGTGCTAGAGCATTTAAGCTGCTGAGTCTGTCCACTTCATTTTTCTGGAGCAACTTAAATTCTGCCATGTTGAGAAATAGTGGACCATAGAACAAGCTGTTATCATTAAACTTTGAAGCAGTTATTCCTCTTGGCGCGACATCAGCAGCGTTGTGTGCGCTTGGGATATGTCTCCATTCCTTCTGTGTGGACGTATTTTAAATGGTTGTTATCCTGGTGGCTACGAATTTGTCTTTAATCGTTTTCCGATTGTTGATCCAGGATAGTACTATTTCTGAATCGGACCAATAATACGTGGGCATGGTCTCCAAGGATAGCTGTTCCCTAACCGTGCTTGTAATTTCTGCTCCTAGAACGGCAGCCTTTAATTCCAATCGAGGAAGTGTAATAGCGTTGAGCGGGGCTAGTGCGGACTTACCGCATAACAGTTGAACGGTTATTCGTTTATCCTTGTGAATGGAGCGAATGTACACTGCCGCCGCATATGCCTTATCTGATGCGTCTACAAATGTATGAATTTCCCTTTGGACAGGAACTTTTATGGACATGTCTGTCAATTTTTATTTCGTTAAGAACCTTGAGACTCTCTCGATATTGCTTCCACTCCTTCTGCAGTGGTTGTGGTAATACTTCATCATACTGATATCCTTGTCTAGTCAGTTCCTGCATGAAGATTTTTGGTTTAATTACCACTGGCGTAAGTTATCCTAGTGGGTCAAATATTTTAAAGATTTCCGAGACAACATCTCGCCTTGTTATTATTTTCTTCTTGCTAGTTTGTGTTGTGCAGCATAATTTGTTCGAACTTGGGTTCCATGTAATTCCCAATGTTTTAATGCTACACTCCTCATATGCTGTATCTTCCAAATGAACGTTGGGTGTAATGTCTTCTTTAGGCAAACCAAGTAGTAATTGAATGTGGTTTGCACACCATTTTCGTAGCTTGAATCCAGAATTTGCTAAAATCTGGTTCAATTCCCGTTGTTTCTGGAGGGCTTCAGAGATTGTTTCTGCGCCTGTGATACAATCATCTGAATCTTAACAGTATAGAGAATAGCGTGTTCTGAACTGTAGGTCCCTTATGTAGAATATCGTTTAATGATTTCCCAAATGATGTTACCTTGTATTTGTAGTTTGACTATCTGGCTTGAGTACACAATGATGGGGTATGAAATAATGTTGTTTGGGTATATGTTCTGTTGGCACTTGTTTCATATGTCCAAGATCTTCATACTCCTTTATGAATTGAATGTAACCTTGCTTTAGCGTTGAATCCTTTTGTAGTCGTTTTTCTAATGATAGAAATATTTTTGATGCTATGTCATGAGACTCCCCCAACGCTGATGCATCCTCCATTTGTGGTAAGCGAACAATCAACCTTTTATCTTTGGCAATTTGTAGGTTCCGCTCTAAGTTCCATTCACATTTCTTGTCCATCGGCGAAAGACAAGGGCCCTTTGTCTGGATATTGTCCAATTCCCAGAATTTGGCTAGTGGTTCGTCCACCTTCTTCTGTTCGGTAAGCAGCGCACATGTTGATGATGTCGAGGCCTTATTTTGAATTTTTTCCGCGATAATCCATCCAAGTTTGTTGTCTTGAAGCATGGATAGTCCTTCTTTCAATGACACTTGCCATTTATTCAGGATTTCAAACTAGTGTTCGGCTCCTAGGAGAACGTCTATTTTTCCAGGTTTCCAAACTGTGGATCTGCCAATGTAATATTTTGTGGCAATTTCTAATTCTAATTTAAGTATTACAGTTACAGACACCAAATTTGGTATGATGGTTCCTATAAATCATGCGCAGATTAAATTTATTTCAAATTTGAGGTGACACGCCCACGACCCACCCAAATCGATAATTTACAAATATTAAGGAAAGTATTTCTGCTTTAGAACACATAAAGATGCTGATAATATCCACCCATTCCCAAAATTACAATCCGATCGGGCATAAATACAGAAGTTATTAAAGAAAACATTTTTCATTGTTCCGTTACCCGCGTCATTACAGCATATCTTCTGCATCGTTTTAGCCTTTGTGTGTGTGTCTGTATGTGTGTATGAGAGCGAGTTAGTACTAGTTAGTGCAAATACGAAGTTGGTCGAATGGTATCTTACGGTCGGGTGCGCTCGACTGTAGCTCTCATTACTTGTTCGAGCATGAACTTGTTGGATGCTCTGAACGAAAGCATTTTGCACAGAGTTTCTGTCTTTGAACCCAATTTAAACTTTCTGCTGCTGTTCGTTTTAAGAAAGCATTACATTTAAAAATGCTATGATTCGGTTTTTTACAGAAGTAGCATATAAAGTTGTGTTTAGCTCTTACTGAAGCACAAGTGTTGTGTTTTACTTTATATTTGTCTGTATTAATGGCTTCCAATGTTAGGAACCTTTGCTCCAACAATGCGAGGAATTTACTAATTGACTGATTTTGCCGTGTATGGATTGTTAATATAAAACATGATTCTGTCTATCCATCTTCTTTGTAAGAATGCATAGCAGAAGGGGGGCCCATTGGTTTGTCGGTATCCCAATGTTGTTAAGCGCTGATAACGTTTCTTTAATGTTATCATGCATTGCCTTTACAGAGTTTGCATCGTTACCAGTCGTTGTGGGTTGATCAAGTAACCTCTGTATTAGTGATGTACTGACTACTCGCTTGTTATTAAATCTTTCTTCTAGCATATTCCATGATGTAGTGTAATTTCTTTCAGTCAGTGAAAGATGGCGTATGAGTCTTTCTGCATTGCCAATTACATGATTTTTTAGATACCACATTTCTTGAATAATGGGTATTGAAGTGGCTTCATGAATCATTTTCTCGAACATGTCATGAAATTGCTGCCATTTGAGGTAGTTTCCATCAAACTTCGGGATGGAGACCTTTGGTAATGGTAATGGTGGTGCTGAAGGTAGTGTAGATGTCACTATTTGTGGGACATTTACTCCGCATGCTGTTTGGTTTTTAATCACAGCAACCTCGGCCGATAAGTAGTGTTGTAAATTATAGCCGAGAGAGACTGAATTGACAAACCTTTTGTACATTTGAACATGAATATTCTTGATACCCTTCCAATATTGTTCAATTATGGGTTTGAATCCAGCTTGAGTTTCGTCTGAAATCATTTTCATTATGCGATCCAGACTTTCAAGCGAAACCCGCAGTTCCCGAATCATCGGCTGGATCTCGCTTTCGTCCGTTGATGTTATGGATTCAGCATCCATTTCTAGAACACGCATTTGTTTCTGGAATATATCTATATATTCATTCGTTGCGCTTTTTATTACTTCAAAGTACATCCCACTGAAGTACTCATGTTCCACCGTTTTTCGTTGCAAATTGTGCGAATCTTTTCATCATTTAACTCGAAAAGTTGTTAGTGGGACCCAGGGCTGCGATTCTCTCGCTAAAGTACTTTGGATGTGTTTTTCTTTCGGCAGGATCCTTTTTGAAGTTACATAAAAGTTTCTGGATCTCCTCGCTGATTTGTGATAGCTGTGTCAGCAAATTATTGATGATCTGGCCTTTTTTATATCAACGCACCTTAGGAGACATCTCCGACCCTATAAAGTATATATATTCTTAATCAGCATCAATAAAGGAGTCGAATTAGCCATATCCGTCTGTCCATCCGTCCGTCCGTCTGTTGCAACGCAAACTAGTCTTTTAGTTTTAGAGCTATCTTGATAAAACTTGGTATACATGCTTCTCATTACTGCAGGCTGTAAATAAGTCGGAACGAGCCGGATCGGACTGATTTATCGTATAGCTGTTATAGAACCTTTTTCATGATATCGCCAAGAAACTTTCGCAATCTATGCCTTAGTTATCCATTTAAAGTTGTGCAAATTTTATCAAACTCAGATTGATATATCGTACAGCGGCCATATAACCTATCGGTCTAATTGTGTTATTTTTTAAGAGAGAGAGAGAGAGAGAGACATATGTCCATTAAATGCTATGCAAGATTTATTAAAACCGGACAGATATATTATTGCGCTACCATAAAATCTATCTGCCGATTTAATATGTAGAGTAACTGCAATAGTATAAAATCTTCGGCGTGACGAAGGTAGCCTTTCTTTCTTGTTTTTTTTATTTCAGAAGTTTATCGCCTGGTTAACAACTGAAAAGTGTAGCTTTATTATTGCGCTTGCTATACGGTTTATCGATTTGCGCGGAAGTATGCGTGGCCCAAATTGTAATAAAAATTTTACAGCGTATGATTCACATAAGTGTTGTCCCCAAATTTGATGACTCTAGTCTTTTTAGTTTCTGATATATAGGTGTTCATATTCATAGACGGACAGACAGACATGGCTTAATCGACTCGGTTAGTGATCCTGAGCAAGAATATATATATTTTATGGTTTCGCAGATGCCTCCTTCTGCCTCTTATTCACATTTCCATAAACACAATAGACCATGTATTTTTTTAAAATGCATGGTCTAAAAAGGTCCGTTGCCCATGTGTCCCATTTATTACACCTTTCTGCTTTGGTATGAACAAATAATGCTTTGGTAAGTATAAATAATTGCAATATAAATCTATTTCCCAAATTACAATCCAATCGGACGATAAACACAGAAGTTATCTAAGTTTCCGTTTTCCGTACTTTCACTCCTTGCGCCTGTGCTCGCGTCGTGACGTCATCGTCACGACGCTTCGTTTCAGCCGTAGCATGTGTAAAGCTACACACATGTAGATGGCGCTATTCACAAATAGATCTAATTTAAACAATAGGTGGAGGATAAACTTGTGCAGAGTTTTTTGATGGTATAAAATGCGTAATAATTTTTTTCGAAACTGGGCGAATAGTATCTTACTGTCGGGCGCGCTGTTTACTTGTTTTATTTTAGATTTATTTTAGATTTTGACTTTGCATAAATATTGTAAGTCCATGGCCTTTTACGGTCAAAATATGATTGTAGCCGTTCTTTATTGTTCCGCAAATAATTTTGATGTGCGAGCAGCTGGGTAGCGGGTATATTACAGTAGAGCACACTCGAATGTAGCTGTCTTACTTGTTTATTTTTATTTTTATTTAATTGTATGTTTAAGTTATGAGAATAAATAGCAACAACAACACGCATCATGCATTCAGACTTTGTTTTTGTCGTGCAAAAATTTTCGAATGGTCTCATAATGTAACTTTGGCAAAGTTTGCGTAATGGCTTAAAGACCGAATGGAGCAGTGGTGGACCTCTTAGGTAATGGGTCCAAGGTTCGATTCCGCATTCATGCGTGTCATTGTGGGATGATCGAACTTTTCTTATTTTTTGGAAAGAAAAGTTTTTCCCACCCTTTTTGAGCTACCTTTATGAAACTTTGTATACATGTTTCTTATTGCTGCCCGCTGTAAATAAGTCGGAACGAGCCGGTACGATGCCATAGAACCTATCGATCGTTTTTTTAACAAAATTTATTAAGAGTTGGAGTTCCATTCAAGTATATAAAGAGGTATTAAAAGGGCACATATCGTTTTTTACATGCACGTATTTGATTTATAGTCTTCAACAGGTAGAATTATTATTTTTACTGTTTACGTGATAAATCTTGGATTTTTTTGGTACCTGAATAAAAGTTATACGTTTTCAATACTTTTTACTCCTTTTGCCGGCAGCGCTGCTTGCAGCATTGTGCCGAATAGTGTGTGCATGTACGGTGGTGAAATGGGTTAAGTTGTGGACTGCATAACGAACAGAACTATTATGCATTTATGGGTTCGAGTCCCACCCGCATCAAAAATTAAATGTGTGCAAAAAATAATTTTTTTTATTTTAGATTTTGACTTTGCATAAATATTGTAAGTCCATGGCCATTTACGGTCAAAATATGATTGTAGCCGTTCTTTGTGTTCTTGTTTTAGTTCTTTTTTGGGTCTTATGTAATTTTTCGGCGGTATCGATTAACATTCTTAAAGTTCTCCCAGCCAGCCGTCAATCAGTGAACGGCAACCGGGAGCTACCCCTACAAAATTCAGTGAGTCGTCGCTCCGAGCGTACTCGATCTCACTGTCGTCCTCTTCAACTGCAGCCTTTGCTGCCTTTTCGTATTCCAGCTTGGCAACTTCTGGTTTGGGGGTATCTTTGATCACGTTGTGGAGACGCTCACGTCTTGGGCACACCAAACGGTCCAAGAAATTTCTTCTCTTAGAGGCATACGAATCATTCGGGTGGGACCTATTGTATTTAGTGCTGCCTAAATCTGGAGGACGAGTCTATCTCCATTGGTTGAGGGTTTTGCTGGTCTGTTCGTTTAAGCCGTTCTCCCTATGCTTGACAAAATGTGATTCCTATCGTGGCCCTGATCTTCTTTGTTGTTCCTGCCTGGTTTCCCCTGGAAGCGGCTCTTGGTGTTTCTAGCCGTTTGAGCTCGCTCCTCTATGGCCTTGGCATAAGAACTGATAAACAAGCTCATTTTAATGCTTGCTTCTGTTTCTCTACCCAAAGCCGGGGCAGATGGCAACTCTTTAGGTTGGGCTGGGAAGACCACAGCTTTAAGGGCCTTTTTGAGCTCTGAAATGAAGGCATGTAAGGCGTCTCTAACCTCAGCGTTGAGCAGGTCCCTCTTGTTCGTGTGTCATTACGATCTTGTTGGTAACAAGCTTTAGCTTTTTATGAACCTCGTCGTAGTACTGCATTAACAGTAGGTCACTCTGCCTAACCATATCTAGTCCTTGCCTCAAAAGGCGTAAGGAAGTCTTGTCTGAGTAGGTGCAATCTAGTCTGGCCAAAATGGCATCGAAGTTCAATACCGTATCTCCAAGCCATATACTCGTCTTGGGTACCAGAGAACTCTGCTACAGACTTTATTATATCTAGAGGTATATCGTACCTAACATCGGGATTTACAGAAACTGAGATTGTTGTTGCCACTAGCTTACATTCGTATTGGGGGGGTTCATTGGCCAAATAATAAAGCCCTCACTCGATCTGAAAGCCACGTGGAATTAAATTTATAGTCCCGTGCTTATAACATAGATGAACAAGATTTATAATTAATGCATAAAAAAATTTAAAAGAAAGAACAAAATTCTGAGACCTCATGGGTGTATGATGCTGCTATGGCAGTATATCTAATGGAAATGAGGCTAAACTGATGGTATAGCACCTTGCCTCTGTACCCACCCTTCATGATTTACCTTTGGCACTATATGGTAAATCCCTATTTTAAATGTTTCAGAGAGTTTTCTGGAAATGCAGAGGAATTCAGATCTTGGAAAAAGAGCAACGACCGCATAATGGAAGCCTACGCAGGGGATATGGGTACCTCAAGACATTTTGGGATAGGAACAGGGATTAGGAACAAAATCATAAGAAATGCTGGAACGGCACTAGAAGCATATAGCGTTCCATTAAATTGGAAAGCAATGGTTAGGTGTCTAACGATGCATTACGGAGACAAGCGTGATCTTGGTATGCTAGAATATCAGATGATATTATTGTCTCAGGGTAACCAAACGGTTGAAGAACTTCACCAGACGGTTTATCAACATCTTTTACTTCTCCTGATCAAGGTTAATTGTTTGGACTTGGGTACGGAAGCTCATCGACTTCTCAAGAAAATGTACCGCGACAAAGCCACAGACACATTTGTACATGGGCTGCGCGGAGCGACCTCCCTTCGGCGTTGAACATATGCCTGAAAATGGAAAATCAGAAATATCGCACTATGCATGCGGTAACCCAAGGACAGGCCAAGCAAAACCGATACCAGCTCCTATAAACATACAATTCGTAAGCTTAGGTTTTCGACAGCCGACACAGGCTCCCCCCAGAAATCTTCATGTTCAATACCATCCAGACACTCAGCCTCGGAACTATAACAACTTTGGACATCAAAACCAGCTCACTTTGCCAAGACAGTGCGACACAAACTTATACAAACAGCAACAGTACGCACCACCTAGGCTTATAGTCCCGAAACCCTTACCGACACCAGAGGTAATCAATTTTTTTCGATTTACAGGGGCGGAAGGGGGCGTGGCCAAAATCCAAAATAAATAAATGTAAGGAATTTAACTTCTCTTAATTGTAAGTTTTGGCATCATCAACTAAAAGAGGACAAACCCTAAAGAGTCGTGCTCAAGGGAATGCACGCAAGTGTTCCCAAAGAACAAATTAAGAAAGCATTTGCTGATCTTGGTTACGAAACTCTCAACATATATTGACCGAAAAAAGGAGACTGGCAGAACGAACTAATCTGTGATGGGGATGACGAACCTTAAGAGCAGGCAAAACCTATTCTTCGTTAATCTAAAATACGGCTTAAAAATTTCTGAAGTTCTAGTGGTAACGCAGCTTGGAAGACAGAGTCACCATAGAACGCGCTCGTCGCAGGAAAGGAGTATTCCAATGTCTGAGATGCCACATTTTTGGGCACTCCAAAAACTTTTGACTCCAGGATCCAATCTGTGGTAAGTGTGCTACGCTATGCACGAGTGACAATTATTTGTGCATCAACTGCGGTGGCGATCATCCTTCAACGGACAAAAACTGCCCTGTCAGAATTGAAACGGAAAGAAGCTTAAGCCAAACCCAAGGCTCCCTACTTTTGTTGCTCAAGGCAACACTGTCAGCTCTAAACAAGTAAGAAAGCTACAGTCGAGTGTGCGCGACTGTAATATACCCGCTACCCAGCTGCTCGTACATAATTAATTTGCGGAACAAAAAAAACGGCTACAATCATATTTTGACAGTAAAAGGCTATGGACTTACAATATTTATGCAAAGTCAAAATCTAAAATAAAAAAAAAACATTTTTGCACACATTTAATTTTTGATGCGGGCGGGACTCGAACCCGTAAATGCATAATAGTACTGTTCGTTTTGCAGTCAACAACTTAACCCATTTCACCACCGTACACGCACACACGATTCGGCACAATGCTGCAAGCAGCGCTGCCGGCTGCGCTGCTTACAGCTATGGAAAACGTTAAGCTGAATAGCTTCTGTGTTTATTATCCGATTGTTACCAAATTTTCAGAGATCATCTGGCTAGCTATAGTTATCATGTAAACCGTGGCCAAAATCCAAAATAAACTTGATCAGAGTGCAATAATAACACATATTGTCACCAAATTTGGTAGTTCTAGCTCTTATAATAGCTGAGATCTAGATTTCTAGATTCTAGACAGACGGACAGAAGGACATGGCTATATCGACTCGGCTGTTGATCCTGAGCCAGAATAAACAAAGTTATAATACCCTTCTACTCTATGAGTAGCGGGTATAAAAAGGTGAAAGCTGTACTCACAGATTCATTCCGGCTGAGGCCATCACAAGTAATATTTCATACGCCGATATTGCGCGGCACAAAGGTCCTCAATTGGGATCATTTGCGACTCGCCAAAACCACAGTGAACTAGACTCACCTCAAGACTTAGGCCTTGGAAAAAAGTTTCGGGGGCTGGAAAGCGCCATCTGGGATATAAAGTCGAGAATGGACAAAATGTTCAAACTATTGTAATAGAGGAGACTGTGGAATCTAATAAGGCTTTTGGAGAACTAGTTCAGGTCCTCATATCACGGACGTCAAAATGACCCTACCAATAATAACAAGTAAGAAAGCTACATTCGAGTGTGCTCGACTGTAATATACCCGCTACCCAGCTGCTCGTACATAAAAATTATTTGCGGAACAATAAAGAACGGCTACAATCATATTTTGACAGTAAAAGGCCAGCAAATAGAAGATACATGTATAGAAAGTTTCATGAAGGTAGCTCAAAAAGGGAGGCAAAAACTTGGACCCATTACCACTTCTCCATTCGGTCATTAAGCCATTACGCAAATTTTGATAAAGTTACATTATGAGACCATTCGGAAATTCTTGCACGACAAAAACAAAGTCTGAATGCATGATGCGTGTTGTTGTTGCTATTTATTCATAAATAACAATTATAAACATATAAGTAAATAAAAAATAAAAATAAAAAAATATAAGCTAAAGCTGCGCTCTGACAATCGCACAGAGCTGATTTAAGAGACTGTCACTTTTCCACTGCTTAACTAAGTTCATTGTGAGCCATTAAAAAAATTTTAAATAAAATGCACCACCAATTAATGCATATTAAAAAATTAAAGTATAAGTTCTTAAAAAAAAAAAAGAAAAAGCTTAAGCGGCATGAATTGGGAAGCGAATCACGGGCCTGTCAGTTCAGGAGTTCATCGCTCTTTCACTAAGCTATTAACGCTGTTATCCAACAACAGCAAAAATTTGAATTGTATGGCATTCTTATTATTTCCTGTACAAATAAAGAATTTGCGCTGCCGGAAGCGCGGTTTACAGCTAGGGAAAACGTTAAACTGAATAGCTTCTTTGTTTATTATCCGATTGTTACCAAATTTTCAGGGATCATCAGGCTAGCTATAATTATCATATAGAACAATATGGCATCAAAATTGCGCTTGTAATCAATTTTTTTCGATTTACAGGGGCGGAAGGGGTCGTGCCCAAAATCCAAATTAAACTTGATCTTCTACTCTATGAGTAGCGGGTATAAAAAAAAACATTTTTGCACACATTTAATTTTTGATGCGGGCGGGACTCGAACCCGTAAATGCATAATAGTACTGTTCGTTTTGCAATCCACAACTTAACCCATTTCACCACCGTACACGCTGCCGGCAGCGCTGCTTACAGCTATGGAAAACGTTAAGCTGAATAACTTCTGTGTTTATTATCCGATTGTTACCAAACTTTTAGAGATCATCTGCCTAGATATAGCTATCATATAAACCGAAAATAATATGGCATCAAAATTGCACTTATAATCAATTTTTTTCGATTTGCGGGGGCGGAAGGGGGCGTGGCCAAAATCCAAAATAAACTTGATCAGCGTGCAATAATAACACATATTGTCACCAAATTTGGATATCCTAGCTCTTATAATAGCTGAGATCTAGATTTTCACACGGACAGACA